>CM038672.1:556307396-556907396 GCA_021605145.1 Aegilops bicornis | reverse complement strand
GAACCTTAAGGGTCTGCTGGAACCCAACATCTGACAGAGTGCGCCTCGGTGTTTTCAAACAATGAGTCCGATATAACCTTGCACCAGAGACCCTTCCTGGTCCCCGTGGCCTTCTTCTTGGCCTTCTTCTCCAGCACCTCATAAGGCGCCGGAACCAACATCTCCGTTAGGGCTGGATCTTCGGGAAGGGGGGCTAGACAATCGATCTGCTCCGCTGTCGCTACCCAGTCCTGTTAAATGGCGTGGAGGCTTAGATCCCGCGCGTGGTTATACAGGGGAAAAGAACATCTTATGAGATATAAAAGACTTACCGGATTGGCAGGGTGCTTTGTGCTGAGTCCGCGGTCCTTGGTAAGGGGAGGAGGTACCTCGGCGCCCTTAAACAGCACCTTCCAGACGTCCTTGGACACGGGAGGATCCGGTGCGTTTCGTGTCATGTCGAAAAGCTCTCGCAACGTCTGGTGCTCGGCCGGGTCGAACTCCCACAAATTGAATGCCCGTCTTGGACACGGGAGGATCCGGTGGAAGAGCATGACATGGACCATGTTGAAAAGCTTGATTTTCTTGCTCGTCATGTTTTTGACGCAGGTCTGGAGTCCGGTCAGCTCTGTCGAGGAACCCCAGGATAGGCCCTTCTCTTTCCAGGAGGTGAGCCGCATGGGGATTCCGGATCAAAATTCGGGGGCCGCCACCCAGTTGGTGTCGCGCAGCTCGGTGATGTAGAACCACCCCGATTGCCACCCCTTTACGGTCTCCACATAGGAGCCTTCGAGCCAGGTGATGTTGGGCATTTTTTCCACCATGGCGCCTCCGCACTCCGCTTGTTGGCCGACCACCACCTTCGGTTTAACGTTGAAGGTCTTCAGCCACAGGCCAAAGTGGGGCTTGATGCGGAGGAAGGCCTCGCACACGACGATAAATGCCGAGATGTTGACGATGAAATTGTGGGCCAGACGGGGCGGCAGACGGGCCCACAGCCGCAGCGCCGCGCGACGCGCTCTACCGCGGCAAGTGATGTTGCCGCGGGAGCACCCCACACCGCTGCGACAACTGGGGCGGGGTCCTCCCAGGCCACCGCCGACGCCTCCGCCAAGCGGCCAAGAGAGCCCACTCCTCCGCCTCGTCGCACCGGAGGCGAGCCGGAGTTTGACTTGTCCGCGCTCAGCTCCGAGGAGGAAGAAGAAGAGTAAGCTTCAATATTGTGCTTGTATTTCTTCAATTTTATTGCTTCATCTCGAATCTGATTTGCTTCGTTCCGGACTCTTTCCTTTTTCAGGACGCTAGCCCAGAGAGCGTCGAAGAGGGCCAAGATCTCGGCGGTCGTCATTAAGGACGATCCACCCGTGGCAACAGGGGACGCGTCTGAGACCCCCTTGCCGGACTCGGCAACCCTTCCTCAGAGCAGCCCCCAGCACAGCCCCCAGGGTAAGTGTGCGGTTTTCTCCTTACTGTTAGGTGTGCATGGGTGCTCCTTCTTCATTGATGTCTGATTGTTTGTTTGTGTAGGAGCAGAGCAGCCTCATCAGGAGGGCTCGGAAGCCGCCCCCGAAATCCTGTCTCACGCGATTACGCCGCCAAGGGAGGATTCTCCGGCAAGGGAGCGTCCTCCGACAAGGGAGGCTACTCTGGCAAGGGAGGCTACCCCGGCAAGGGACAGCGCCAGTGATCCTCCAGTGGTCGAGACCATGGCTGTAGATCCCGTTGCAGGTAATCCCCTTACACAAAAATTTCCCTTGGGCTTGTTTTCTTCTGTTTTTCTTTTTGAACATTTGCTCGATTGTTCTTTCTTTGTCTGACGCAGAGCCGATGGAGGTCGAGGTCGCCGGCGAGGAGGAAGCGGCAACACCGACGAAGCCGCCATTGTGGAAGAAGAGGCTGTCACGACGAGCCTGTCCGGGCGAGGAGGCCACCGAGGCTGCCGACGCAGGCCGGGCGAGGGGCCGGGCGATCACACCGACGGCCCCGAGGCCGCAGGAGCGCCAGGCGCTACACCGACAGCCGACTCCCGCCCGCTGCCCAGTTCGAGGAGCCCCAGCCCGGCGCCTACTTGAAGGCCGGCGACGGCGTCTTCATCAAGCTCCCCTGGGAGTCGAGCTCCAGGACGCTGGTCGAAGGAGAGACCTTCGATGGCGAGCTACTCGCCTCCGCTGGGCTGATGCTGGTAGACGTGCCAAGCAGCAGCAGCGGCGAGTCTGAGGAGGAGCAATGAAAAAGCTGTTGTCGCTCTACCGCGCCCGCAAGCCAAGTTGGAGTCCCGGAAGCACTTGTCGCGAGGGCAGGAGCATATGGAGAAGCGCCAGAAGAGCTCCGAGCGCCAACCAAGAAACTCTCCGGACGTAGCGTAAGCGGGAGCAACTTGCAAGAGCGCCACGGCCTTCATCCTTGGGAAGGCCGGTGAGGAGGAGCAGCGGCTGGCCGCCGAGAAGCTCTCCGCAGAAAGCGAAGCCGGGCGCAGCGGAAGGTCAACCTGGACAGCCACGAGGAAGACCTTGTCGCGCGAGGAGTCACTGGCAGGGGCGCTTAAGGAAGCGAAGGATGCCGCCAGCCGCCGAGGCCGCCAAGGAAGAGTTGAAGGCGAATGTGGCATACCGAGGCCAGCCTCAAGAAGAGCGGCGAGGAGCTTGCCGCTCCAAGAACGAAGCGCGAGAAGGACGCCTACACTCTTGGCGAGCTGCAGGGCTGCCTCGCTGATAGGGGCAAGGAGCTCGACGCCGCCAAGGATTCCAAGGCAGATCTTGAGCTGAAGCTGACCACTCGACGTGAGACGCTGGACGGCGCCAGAGAGCGGGAGGTGGGCCTGTTGGAGACGATCAAGGCCAAGGAGGAGCTGCTGGCGAATGCTGTTGACACCCAGAGCGCCTTGAGGGAGAGTGTGGAGCATTGGACCGAAGGTCTTGTGGATACTGCTGCCGACATCCACAACGAGCTGATGGAGCTGGGGATGGCGGACCTTGCATACTCCTCCGACGAGCATCTCCAACCCAGCGCTAAACTCAGCTTATTCTTCAAGGGCGTGGTGACGGGCCTCCAGCGACTCCGGGAAGAGGTCCCAAGCAGCTGGCCGAGGAATCACGCCAGATTTGTGCATGAGCCCTCGAGAAGGTGTTGATAAAGGTGGCCGTCCGCAATCCGGGCCTCAACCTTAATGGCATCCTCAGATCCTTGCCGCCAGATGCCAACGTGGAGGAGCCCAAAGCCCTTGTCGCACCCATTGTGGACAAGGTGAACAAGATCAAGAGGATTGATGGCGACCAGGTGGACTAGGCCGCCAATTTTATCTTTCCCTTGTCGCTGCTGATCATGTTCAGAACACTTTGTTAGATCAGCGACAAGTTATTTTGTAATATACTCTATCTTAGGCGATCATTGCAATGTTATTTCCTCTACTTGATTCCTTACTTTATGCGTTTACGCCCTCGCATTTGGGGGACTTGTCGGTGCGGGCACCTTTGTCATGGCTGAGTGCGAACGTCGGAACTTCTTTGGCGGTGCCGCCTCCGACAAGCAACCTTGTCGCGACTAGCTGCAGCTCACTTAAGTTGTTGAGCGGACTCAAAACAAAGTAAGGGCGCGACTAGCCTGCGAGTTGGTTCCTCTGCGCACAGGTTTTCCATACAAAGTACTATCGTTCGAGGAAGATAACTTAAAAATTTAAAAACTGATTGCTCAAACTTTGGCAACTTAGCTTTTCTGTCGCTTGCTTCCCGATAAGGCGAAACTTCCTCGAGCGATGCTTGGTCCATAGTATTATCTTCTCCTTCCCCCCTGGTTAACTTGTGCGCGAGGGAGCCTTCCTTTCTTTGAGAAAAGAGAAAGAAGAGAAAATAAAGTTATGGAGCCCAGCGGCTCGATTTTGCTTACCGTGTGTGGGTGCTGCACAAGGTGTTAGTCAAAAACATGCAATAAAATGATGAAAGCATGAATTTGGCAAGTTGTGCGCAACACATGAGCTTTACTGATGCACGGGGCCTGCGCCCGGCTTTGTACAAAGGATTACATGCAACAGCGGCAAGACTTGTACAAAAGGTGGTTGCCAGAACAGGTTCCGGCAACCGCGCCCTATGGGTAAAACTTACGATGATGCTTAATGTTCCAGGAGTTGCTCACCGGAATGCCATCCTCGGTCTCAAGGCGGACAACGCCAGGCCTAGTGACTCGTTTCACCCGATAAGGGCCTTCCCACTTTGGCGTCAACTTGTTTGAATTCTTGGCGGACTGAGCGCGCCGAAGAACAAGGTCGCCTTCCTCGATGCTTCTGGCACTAACTTTGCGGCTATGGTAGCGACGCAAAGCTTGCTGGTAACGAGCTGCTCGTACAGCGGCCTGAAGACGATCCTCCTCAGGGAGCAGCGCGTCATCTTGGTGCAGCTGCTCTTGCTCAAGCTCATCATAAGCGCGCACTCGAGGCGATCCGTATACGAGTTCCATGGGGAGAACTACCTCTGCTCCATAGACTAGAGTGAAAGGTGTCTGGCCAGTGGCTCGATTTGGCGTCGTCCTGATCGACCAAAGAACCACCGGCAGCTGCTCAATCCAGTTTCTTCCGCACTTGTGCAGCCCGTCGAAAGTTCTCGGTCTTGAGCCCGCTGAGCACTTCAGCATTTGCCCTCTCTGCTTGACCGTTGCTTCTTGGATGAGCAACAGAAGCAAAGCAGACCTTGGCGCCAAGATCTTGGACGTAGTGCATGAAGGTGCGACTCGTAAATTGTGTGCCGTTGTCGGTGATGATCCTGTTAGGGGTCCCGAAACGGCAAACAATCGACCTGAAGAACTTGATCGCTGACCGTGCCGTCACCTTCCTCATCGCTTCCACTTCCAGCCACTTTGTGAACTTGTCGATTGCGACGCACAAGTACTCAAAGCCCCGACAGCTCGGGGAAGGGGCCGAGGATGTCGAGCCCCTGCAATCGAAAAGGGCCGTGATAAAGGGATCGCCCGAGAGCTTGAGCTGGCTGGTGTATCTGTTTGGAATGGAACTGCACGCTTCACACTTGGTTACTTGTGCAGTTGCATCTGGAGGGCTGTCGGCGGAAGAAACCTTGCCGGAAAGCTTTGCCGGCAAGTGCTCTTCTTGCCAATGTGGTGACCACATATGCCTCCATGTATCTCTGCCAACAGCTTTTGTCCATCTTCCCGGCAAATACACTTCAATTTCACACCGTTGAGTCTTCTTCTGTACAGTATGCTGTCGACAAACTGGTACATACTTGACTGCCGGGCTACTCTTTCCGCTTCTTCTTGCTCTTGCCGGTGGAGCTCGATGGTGGGTCCTCGACGGCAGCGCAGCACTCCGAAGAGGTGCGCTTGCCGGAGTGGGCATCAGAGCTCTTGCCGGACTTGGACTTGGTCTTCTTCCCCGGGGCTTCCGGTGACAAGTGTTTTGCTTTACATTGCTGCTGCATCCCGGTAAATTTTGTCGGCATAGATAAGGGCATCCTTCTTGTCGCCATGGACAGAGATGATGCTTATCGGGCCTGGCATCTTGAGTAAGTTGTAGGCGTAGTGAGAGGCTGCCATGAACTTGGCGAGCGCTGGACGGCCAAGTATCCCATTGTAAGGCAATGGGAAATCGGCAACGTCGAATGTGACCCTCTCAGTCCTAAAGTTCAGCTCGCTGCCAAATGTTACCGCAACGTGATCTTCCCTTCGCTTTCTCCTTCCCGGATTAATTCCTTGGAATGTGCCGTCTCTTCGAGCTCGCCGTCGAGGATTTGAAGCTTACGGAGCACCGTGGAGGAGATCAGATTCAAGCCGCCCCGTCATTAACTAGCATCTTGGTGACCTTGAGGTTGCGGATAGTTGGTGAGACCAACATCGGCAAGCACCCGACCGCAGTTATGCGATCAGGGTGGTCCTCAATATCAAAGATGATAGGCGTGCTGGACCACTTCAGAGGCTTGCGTGACTCTACGGATGGTTCCGCTGCATTGACCTCCCGCATCCATTGCTTAAGTTGGCGGTGGGAAATATGCAGGGAAGCACCTCCGTCAACGCAGAGGTCCTCCGTAGCTTTCTGAAACTCCTGCTCATCAGCGTCGTCGTCTTCCATATCTTCGTCGTCGTCGTCATCTTCATCCTTGTCGCGGCCGCGGGGAGGCCTGTCTCCTTGCCGCTGCTTGGCCTTGCCGCGGCGTCCTCCCCGGCCGGGTCTCTTCTTGCTGGCTCCTCCAGCACCTTCCTGGGCCTTCTCCTTGTCGCGCCGCTCGTACTCAGCCTTCTGCTGTTCAACAAGCTGCTCGACCTTCTTGCAGCTCGGAGGTCGTGGCCCTTGGTGCGGTGGATCTTGCAAGATACTGCTTGCGGAGCCGTCCCCGCTTGTCGGCGCCGCCAGGCATCGGTGGTTGGCGTCAGGGGCAACCTCCTTGCCGGAGCCACCAGCCTTGACGTTCTTGTCGCCACCTCCATTGCCGGACTGCTCAACAGCTAGCACTTCTCTGCCTTTCTTCTTCCTGTTGCCTCGCCGCGGGCTCTTCTTTGCCGGGGCGGTCTCCTCACTGTCAGATCCTGTTTCTGCATTCTCTCCTGGGAGTCTCCTCCTTTCTTCAGCACGTGCGCACTTGTCGGCCAAGGCATACAGCTCACTGACGTCCTTGACTTTGCACATCGCCATCTCCTCCCTCATCCTGCGGTTCCGCACGTTCTGATGGAACACGCTGATCACCGCGGCAGGGTGGACATCCGGGATGTTGTAGTGCACAGGGCTGAATCTTTGAATGAACTTGCGCAGGGACTCTCCTTCCTTCTGGGCGAGCAGATGAAGGTCACTCTCTTGGCCATGAGGCTTGTGGCCGCCTATGAAGGCGCCAACAAACTGATGGCACAGATCTGCCCAAGAGGATATGGAGCTGTCCGGCAAGTGCATGAGCCCGGACTTGACGTTGGACTTGAGTACCAGCGGGAAGTAGTTGGCGAGGATCTTGTCGTCTCGTCCCCCCGCAGCCTGCACCGCGATGGTGTAGATGCTGAGGAACTCCGACGGATGCGTCCTGCCATCGTACTTCTCCGCACGCCCGCTTGAAGTTCTTGTTGCCGGGCCATCGACTTGCCGCAGCTCACGAGTGAACGCAGGGCAACCTACCGCTGCACGGCAAGTCGCCTGGTTCCTCGGGCGTGCATGTCAACAGAGGGCCACGATGCGCAGTTCGAGCGCCTTCTTGTTGTCGCTCATGAAGAACTTGGCGCTGATCGCGCGAGCTCGTGGATCCGATGACGCAGTGGAGTCGCTGTCGAGGTGGATCCGGGGAGTCGGCGATCTTGGCCTTCGGGGTGGAGAGTGCATGGTGGTTGCACCCCCACCGGTCTCGTCGCCACAGGCTCGTGCCTTGTCGTCTTGCCGCGGCAGTGATGTAGTTGGTTGCCGCGGAACGTCGCCGTTGGCAAAGCCGATGAGACTCTGTATGGTGGCCCTCCACTCGTCGACCTTGTCGGCCGTTGGAGGGTAATCCGTATACCGAGCTCTCGCTAGAGCTTCTGCTGGAGTAGTGGGTGGCAATGGTGAACGGTGCGAGGAGCGGGATATGCTCGGACTTCTAACTATGTTAGAAGGAGCAGCCTCCCGTCCAGGCGACCGTATCTCGCTCGTGCCAGCACGTTGGCGTGCACGCTGGTCTTGAGGGTCTCGAGATCCTCCAGGTCGGTCTTGATCCAACGAGCGTATGGTATTGTGAATACCATGACGCTGTTGGTCCCGCGTCTCCTGAGATGGGCGCGGGGGGTGTGCGGACGCCGAGGTTTGCGCGGCCTTGTCCTTGGACTTGGCAGCGTCACGAGCTCCTTCGCCGGCGCCCGTTCTTCGCCCGCCGTCTACTCCACTACCCGTTTGCTCCGGTGATGGTGGGTACGACGCGGACGGCTCCGCTGCCGCCGAAGCCTTCTTCTTCGGTGGCATGTTGATGAAGATGATGAAGATGATGAAGACGCTGCTCGTGCGAACGCCGGATCAGGTTCACACAGCCTCGACGCCCCCTACCTGGCGCGCCAAAGATGTCGGGGAGGCTGATCGGACCCACGAACACCTATGGGGCCGGCGGACCAGGCCCCTTGTGGTTCGGAGGGGGGCGAAGAGCGGATCGAGGCGAGGCACACGAGCAGTTTACCCAGCTTCGGAGCTCTCCGGAGAGATATACTCCTACTGCTGCTTGTTTGATGTATTGTGTTCTTGCTAGGGAGCGCTGAGAGCTACAAAACCTAGCATGAGTGTCTCTGGTCTCGAATGAGTCGAACTGGCCGAACCCCCTTCTACGTTGCGCATGGGCCTCCTTTTATATGCTCAAGGGGTCTCCGACAGGTGGCAACGTAGATGAGGGTACAAAGGTAAAAACAGTAGTTGGTACACCTACTTGAACAGTGTACAGTGCAATATACCTAACTCTGACGGCAAGGGACAAAAGCAATAAATGCCTGTCTGTGTCGCCTAAACAGTGCAATAGAGACCGTCAGGTGCGCCTCCGCTCGCCACGATGGCAAGCTTGTCAGCGTCGCTTATCGCTGCTCCCCGCTGGCTGCACAGCCTCTTGACACGCGCGCATGGAATGGTCCCATGGCGACACGTTGATGGATGAGCTAGAGCGGAGATGAAGAGAGATTGCCTGCCGCGGCAAGTGCCTTGCCGCGGCTGAATCCTTGTCGCGTCAGGAGGCTTGTCGCGCTCCGAACCTTCCCGGCAAGCACCTCTTGCCGGGGCCTTGTCTTCTGCGTGCCTCGAGTGGCCTTCCCGGCAAGCTCCTCTTGCCGGGGCCTTGGCTTCTTGGCTAAATACTTTGTTCTTGAATGGCTCCAAGGGAACCACGGAGGATCTTGGCGGTGACCAGGCAAGCCTGCCACAGTGCTGAATCTGTCTGCGGCACGAGTTCGGGATACTAGGGTACCCCTACTGTAGTACACCGACAGTTAGGTGTCGCTTGGGAGCCTCCGACAAGTTTGTGGAGTTGAACCAAGAAGTTTGTAAGGGCAAGGAGATCGCCTACTTCGTGAAGATCTACCTAAGTGAGGCAAGTCCTTCATGGGCGATGGCCATGGTGGGATAGACAAGGTTGCTTCTTCATGGACCCTTCATGGGTGGAGCCCTCTGTGGACTGGCGCAACCGTTACCCTTCGTAGGTTGAAGTCTCCATCAACATGGATGTACCATAGCACCATCTATCGGAACCACACCAAAATTCTCTGTGTCTTCATTGCGTTTGCACACTCCAATACCATCCCTTTACTTTCTTGCAACTAGCATGCTTTACTCTTTCCGCTGCTCATACTCTCGCCATGCTTGCTTGAAATGTATTGTGAATGCTTAAACTTTTGCTCATACTCCACCTCAACTTGGAGAACTTAAAAACTGCCACTTTTGTTGGTTGAGGGTCTAATCACCCCCCCCCCCTCTAAACCCCTCTTCTCGGTCCTTTCAGAAGACGACTACTTTCCGGCGATTTCTTTTTGGTGGATTTGAGTCGTGGGGAAACCGTAGTATTAAGAGGGGGTCCACCATGGAAAGTTTATGGTGGAATCAAACACGTACAC
This sequence comes from Aegilops bicornis, assembly GCA_021605145.1. Classification (NCBI taxonomy): domain Eukaryota; kingdom Viridiplantae; phylum Streptophyta; class Magnoliopsida; order Poales; family Poaceae; genus Aegilops; species Aegilops bicornis. The sequence goes on along the minus strand of CM038672.1, from coordinate 556,897,886 downwards.
ATACACTTTTTCACTCTCTTTTCATCATGACAAATTGGAGTGTCAGTAGTTTTCTAGGCAGCTTTTCAACATCCTAGCGGTAGTACCACTTGGTGATGTTGCCGTTGTGTACTTCCGTGGCTAGTACCGCTTGGGCTTGTCCCTCTGTGCATGGTTTTGTTGCTCTATTTGCATTTAACGGTAATAGAGTGGTAGTACTGCTTGCGTGGTACTTCCCCTCCCTACTACCGGTCCACTACCGCTTAGGTGGTTTCATCCGTGCACGGTTCGGTTGCCCTCTTTGCCCCAACGGTAGTAGAACGGATAAGGTGGTAGTACCGCTTGTGCGACACTTCTGGCCCTACTGCACTCCTCCTCCGTTGTTCCCTGGTACCTACACTCGAAGTGGTAGTACGGCTTAGAGGGAGCAGTAGTACCGCTCCAGCGGCACTATCAGCCTCTATTCTGTGAACTATTGTGTACTGGACCAGGAACTACCGCTTGTGTGCGGTCTGTAGGCAGAAAACGGTTGAATTTTCCCCACACTATATAAAGGGGGTCTTCTTCCCGAAGAAGACTCACCTCTTTTCCCCCAAACTCCATTGTTGCCCCTAAGCTCATTTTCGCCCGATCTCTCTCCCTAGCCATCAAATCTTGTTGATTTTCTAGGGTTTGCTTGAGAGGGCCCGATCTACACTTCCACCGAGTGAAATTTGATTCCCGCACTTATCCCTTGCGGATCTTGTTACTCTTGGGTGTTTGGGCACCCTAGACGAAAGAGGTCACCTCGGAGCCATAATCCATTGCGGTGAAGCTTCGTGGTGGTGTTGGGAGCCTCCAATTAAGTTGTGGAGTGAGCTCCAACCTTGTTTGTAAAGGTTTGGTCGCCACCTTCAAGGGCACCACTAGTGGAATCCCGACATCTTGCATTGTGCGAGGGCGTGAGGAGAATACGGTGGCCTGCTACTTCTTGAGCTTGCGTTGATTTTTTCCTTGAAGAGGAAAGGGTGATGCAGCAAATAGAGATAAGTATTTCCCTCAGTTAAGAACCAAGGTATCGATCCAGTAGACGGCAGAAGCAAGTCTCCACTATATGCACATGCACAAACTAACAAACACTTGCACACAACATGAAAAAGGGGTTGTCAATCCCTTCACGGTCATGAGCAAGAGTGAGATCTAATAGAGATAGGTATAAAAGATAAATAAAATAGGAAACTAAAGTAAATATAAATAAATTACAGCAAGGTATTTTTGGGTTTTTTGGTTTATAGATCTGAAAATATATGATGGAAAATAGACCCGGGGCCGTAGGTTTAACTAGAGGATTCTCTCTTGAATAAAGCATACGTGAAGGAAATATGCCCTAGACGCAATAATAAAGTTGTTATTTATATTTCCTTATATCATGATAAATGTTTATTAGTCATGCTAGAATTGTATTAACCGGAAACTTGAAACATGTGTGAATACATACACAAAACAAAGTGTCCCTAGTATGCCTCTACTTGACTAGCTCGTTAATCAAAATGGTCAAGTTTCCCGACCATAGACATGTGTTGTCATTTGATGAACAGGATCACATCATTAGGAGAATGATGTGATGGACAAGACCCATCCCCTAGCTTAGCATTATGATCAATAAGTTTTATTGCTATTGCTTTCTTCATGACTTATACATATTCCTTTTACTATGAGATTATGCAACTCCCAAATACCGGAGGAACACCTTGTGTGCTATCAAACATCACAACATAATTGGGTGATTATAAAGATGCTCTACAGGTGTCTCCGAAGGTGTTTGTTGGGTTGGCATAGATTGAGATTAGGATTTGTCACTTCAAGTATCAGAGAGGTATCTCTGGGCCCTCCCGGTAATGCACATCACGATAAGCCTTGCAAGCAACGTGACTAATGAGTTAGTTACGGGATGATGCATTATGGAACGAGTAAAGAGACTTGCCGGTATCGAGATTGAACTAGGTATGACAATACCGATGATCGAATCTCGGGCAAGTAACATACCGATGACAAAGGGAATAACATATGTTGTCATTGCGGATTGACCGATAAAGATCTTCGTAGAATATGTAGGAAACAATATGAGCATCCAGGTTCCGATGTTAGTTATATATCATGTCTACATAGTTCTCGAACACGTAGGGTCCGCACGCTTAACGTTCGATGACGATTTGTATTATGAGTTATGTGTTTTGGTGACTGAAGATTGTTCGTAGTCCCGGATAAGATCACAGACATGACGAGGAGTCTCTAAATGGTTGATAGGTAAATATTTATATATTGGATGATAGTATTCAGACACCGGAATGGTTTTGGAGTGATTTGGATATTTATCGGAGTACCGAGGGGTTACCGGAACCCCCAGGGGAAAGTAATGGGCCACTATGGCCATAGGGGAGAGAGAGGGCAGCCCACAAGGGGTGGCACGCGCCCCCCATGGGCAGTCCGAATTGGACAAGGGGAAGGGGGCGCAGCCCCCCTTTCCTTCCCTCTCTCCCTCTCCTTCCCCCTTTCCCCCTCCATGAGAAGGAAGGGGGAAACCGACTAGGACTAGGAATCCTAGGGGGTTTCCCCCCACTTGGCATGCCCCCTAGGGCCGGCCTCCTCCCCTCTCCTCCTTCATATACGGGGGCAACGGGGCACCCCAAAGGACATCAATTTTTCTCTTAGCCATGTGCAGTGCCCCCCTCCACAGTTTACTCCTACGGTCATATTGTCATAGTGCTTAGGCGAAGCCCTGCACAGATCACATCACCATCACCATCACCATGCCGTCGTGCTGACAAAACTCTCCCTCGACACTTTGCTGGATCAAGAGTTGGAGGGACCTCATCGAGCTGAACGTGTGTAGAACTCGGAGGTGTCGTACGTTCGATGCTTGATCGGTTGGATCGCAAAGACGTTCGACTACATCAACTGTGTTAAGCTAACGTTTCCGCTTTCGTTCTATGAGGGTACGTGGACACACTCTCCCCCTCTCGTTGCTATGCATCTCCTAGATAGATCTTGCGTGATCGTAGGAATTTTTTTGAAATTGCATGCTACGTTCCCCAACAATACGGTGGGTAAACAAATTACTGTTGAACAATTGATAGAAAAGCACATAATTATGATGATATCTAACGCAATGATCATGAATATAGGCATCACGTCCGTGACAAGTACACCGACTCCTGCCTGGATATACTACTATTACTCCACACATCGACCGACTCCTGCCTGCATCTAGAGTATTAAGTTCACAAGAACAGAGTAACACCTTAAGCGAGACGACATGATGTAGAGGGATAAACTCAAGCAATATGATATAAACCCCATCTTCTTATCCTTCATGGCAAAAATATAATATGTGCCTCATTGCCCCTTCTGTCACTGGGAGAGGACACCGCAAGATTTAACCCTCCCATTGCAAGAAAAATCAATCTAGTTGGCCGAACCAAATCGATAGATCGAAGAGAATTACTAAGCTATCTCAATCATGCATAAAATAGTTCAGAAAAGACTCAAATAATATTTATAGATAATCTTATCATAAATCCACAATTCATCGATCTCAACAAACGCACACAAAAGAAGATTACATCGAATAGATCTCCAAGAACATCGAGGAGAACAATGTATTGAAGATCAAAGAGAGAGAAGAAGCCATCTAGCTACTAGCTATGGACCCTTAGGTCCGTGGTATACTACTCACGCTTCATCAAAAGGGCGGCAACAGGTTGATGTAGAGGCCCTCCGTGATCGAATCCCCCTCCGGTGGACTGCCAAAAAGGCCCCAAGATGCGATCTCACGGGAACAAAAGCTTGCGGCAGGGGAAAGTATTTTTGGTGTGCCTTCTGGCATAGTGGGAATATTTGGGTATTTATGGAGCAAGAATTAGGGCTGGAGGGTCTACGAGGGGCCCACAAGTCTGGGGGCCGCGCACCTAGGGATTGTGGGTGCCTCGTAGGTCTTATGGCCTCCTCTCCAAGTCTCCTGGGTTTCTTCTGGTCCAAAAAAATCACTGTAAAGTTTTATTCTGTTTGGAATCTGTTTGATATTCCTTTTCTATAACAGTCAAAAACAAGGGAAAATAGAAAATTGGTACTAGGCTCTAGGTTAATAGGTTAGTCCCAAAAATAATATAAAATAGCATATTAATGCATATAAAACATCCAAAGCAGATAATATAATAGCATGGAACAATAAAAAATTATAGATACGTTGGAGAAGTATCATGGCCCTAGTGGCTTCTTGGGGAGCATCGTGCCTCCACACCGCTCCAACGAAGACGTACTTCCCCTAATGGGAAGGAACTTCGGTAACACATCCTTGTCCACCGACTCCACCTGTGGTTAATTTCTTACCTTTACCTTGTGCAAGCTATTATTGTGTTGTTGTTAGCATCATATAGGTTGTTCACCTAGTTGCATATCTAGACAACCTATTTATTGAAAGCCTAATTTGTTAATAAAAGCTAAAAATTGGTGGTTGCCTATTCACCTCCTATAGTCAACCATATCGATCCTTTTAATTGGTATCAGAGCCTCATCTCTTTTTAAAGGCTTTACCGCCTAAAGAGTACGGTTGATGGGCTTAGGGACGAGGAATTACCCGCGACTGAGGTAATGGGCTTAGGGATGATGAATTACCCACAAGCGGCAGCGGGAAAGGGACAGGAGGGAGGTGGAGTAGTTCATGCGCTGCCGCCGCGGGATGCAAGTGGAGCCCGATGAGGACGCGTGGCTCCTCGAATGGGTCTACCGTCGGTTGCTTACGACCGTGTAGCGGCCCGACCTCAGACGGTCAAGTCTCTATGCTTCATTGTCATCCCTGGATCGGTAATGCTGACACACACAGTACTCGAAGGATTTATAACAGAGTAGCAATCACACACTTATTACATCGAATGTCTCAAAAGAGAACTTATTACAATAAATATGGCTTAAGGCCATCTAATACGATAACAGCGGAAGGCTTGGAAGATAAAGTGAGTCCATCAACTCCAACAGCATAGTTGAGTGCACGACAACGGCCTAGCAAACCTTACACATTGTCTGAAAATTCTGCAACATGATACGTTGCAGCCCGAAAACGGGTCAGCACATGGAATAAGCTGGCAAAATAACACAGTAGAGCAATGAACAGATAAATGCTATCACTACATGCATATTTGGCTGGTGGAGGCTCTATGGTTAATATGTTTTTGCGAAAAGCCAATTTTTTCCTACAACAAAGGAATATATTTTATTTAACTATCATGGTAGTTGAAACATCATTGAGAAGGTTCCTCCAACTCAATCCCAATTAAAAGTAATTATCAACCCAACAAATTAATTTAGAGTGATGAGATACAATATGATAATCCAAGAACCAGATACTCAAGATGTACATAACCAGGGACACGGCTAACCATGATTAGTTTGTACACTCTGTAGAGGTTTGCGCACCTTTCCCCACAGGAATCGATCTCCTCCGTTGGATTTCTCGCACTACATGGTGTTTGAGAAACGGATGACCAATTCTTTCAGAAACATTAACTCTTTACTCTGGGTGGACCGGTACACCTACTTTCCCCTACATCTGCTAGCCCAGCTCTTCAAGAGCTCACGCAACTTACTCAACTATGCCAGAGCCCATAATGGCTTGTGGCTGCACACGGAAGTTTCTAGCATGAAATATCTCACGATCCCTTTAAGCCTGGGTGGCGGATCTTAGGATGATCACACGGGTACTCAGGGATATCCTAGGACAACACTGGATTCTCCAGGTGCCCAAAACAAACAATCCACCCAGATGTGTATTAAAGTTGCCACCTTAAGTTGAACCATTAAATAACAATCTCACATCTGTCATGGATTTCACTCACCCAAACCACGCTTCACTGAGCATAGCATGGCAATATAAGCATAACGTAGAAGTAACTCCCAAGGGTTTGATATTAAACAGGGCAATAGGTTCTACCTCATCATCTACTTCCCAAATACCCACAAGCTAATCACATCCTAACCATGCAATGTTTTAGGATTGGATCTAATGCATAAAAACTGGGTATGAAAGAGTATGATCAATGTGTTACTTGCCTTGCTGACGATCCGCAAAACCTAGAGACTCTTAGTAGCACGCTTCGCACTCCGGGAATTCTATCGTAAACAAACAATAGCATACATAAGAAATCAAGCAATGAAGCCCGGGTAATCTCGAATAAGAAGATCTAACCAGAAAGTTCAGATGCAACTCCAGTTTGCAAAAAGATCAAATCAAATGGAGCAACGAAACTCAAATTGCAAAAGAAACAAGATCGGATTACTAATCTGGACTAAAGTCAAATTTTTACAGTACCAAAATCTTGTTCAAGTTGGTTAAACAGAAAAAGAACTTCGAGACGAAGATCTAGGCGCTTGTTTCACCTGATTCGGATAAACGTGCGAAAAGTTATACTAGATCAAAGATTAGGGCAGAAATCACGATCGGAAATAATCGCAGGAAAATCCTGGAAAAAGAAAAATTGACGAACATACTAATGAACGAACGTTCGCTGTCTGTGACTAACGGGTGAACAGCGTTCGTCAAAAAGAACGTACGGACGAACATCCGCTATTTAATTAAACCGCAGAAAACCGAACCGATCTAATAAAAAACGAATCTAGGTTTTCTAAAAAACGAACGGTTAACTGGAAAAGAAAAAAAACAGCAACGAACGGCGGCGGTCCAGCGAGGCGGGGCGGCGGGCGTGGGGCGGCAAGGCGGCAAAGATGGGCGGCGGATGCGGCGGCCTAGGGTTTGGGGGTGCGGCGCGAGGTGGGCTGGGGCGTTGGGCCTCGGCTTATAAAGCCGGCCGGGTCGGTGTCCCAGGCAGACACGGCACGGTAAGGCGGTTCACTTTAAAAAAATTCCGACGCGTAGAAAAACGAAGAAAATAAATACTAAATGGACTCCAAAAATCCTGAAATAAATTTTAGCCGTCCTCTAATAAAATAGCGGACAAGGTGAACATTTATTTGGGCCTCTAATGCAATTTTAGAAAGGCATATTTTTCCTAATTCAAATAAAAAAGCGATAAAAACCCAATAAAATATAATAATTGATTTTAATATTTTTCCTCCAATATTTCCTTTATTTTGGAGAAGTCATTTTATCTCCTCTCATATTTTTAGTATGAAATATTTTTGGAGAGAAAAATAATTAAAACCAAAGTGATCCTTGTTTCGATATTTGAGAAAAATTCAAATATGAGAACTAGGAAATCCCCAACTCTCTCCGAGGGTCCTTGAGTTGCTTAGAATTTCGAGGATCGTGAAACGACATGCAATAAAATATGATATGCATGAATGACCTATACATAGTATTCCAAATTGAAAATTTGGGATGTTACAAACCTACCCCCCTTAAGATGAATTTCGCCCTCAAGACTCGTGTTGGCTAGAAAATAGGTGTGTGTGGTCTTCGCGTAGATCATCCTCTCTTTCCCAGGTGGCTTCATCCTCGGTATGGTGGCTCCACTGAACTTTGCAAAACTTGATAATTTTGCTGCGAGTAACTCGGCTGGCAAATTCGAGAATCCTGACTGGTTTCTCCTCATATGTCAAATCACTGTCTAATTGAATTGCTTCCAGGGGCACTGTATCTCTTAGTGGAATATCGTCCATCTCCGCATGGAACTTCTTTAACTGGGAAACGTGAAACACATCACGAACTCCTAACAGTCCTTCGGATAACTCCAACTTGTATGGAACCTCTCCCATACGTTCCAAAACTCGGTATGGTCCCACAAATCTCGGGGCTAACTTTCCCTTAACTCCAAAACGCTTAACTCCTCGCAAAGGTGACACTCGTAGATATGCTCTGTGTTGTAGGGTGGAACCCTAAGTGAAGATCTTTCACGAATTGGAGGGGGAATCCCCAAGAACAAGATGAACACAAGAGAGAAAACAAGAGGAACACTCAAGAACAAGTCCAATCACACATCCACTAGACCAACAAACACACAAGATCCACAAGGTACATGAACAATCAAAGGGAAACAAGATACATGGTAGAGTTCATCCCAAATCCTATGAAGGGGATGAGGGCTTGATGATCTAGATAGATCCTTCCCACAAGGGGGTCTTGAATCCCTAGGGATCTTCTCCAATGGAGGCCTTGAACTCCAATGGAGTCTTCTCCCTCAAGAGGAAACCCACAAGGGGAGATACATGAGCTAAGCTCTAATGTCTAGTTCTAATCTTAGCTAACGGGTGAACGGCGTTCGTTAAAACGAACGTACGGACGAACGTCCGCTATTTAACTAAACCGCAGAAAACCGAACTGATCTAATAAAAAACGAATCTAGGTTTTCTAAAAAAACGAACGGTTAACTGGAAAAGAAAAAAACAGCGACGAACGACGGCGGTCCAGCGGGCTCCGGCATGGGGGGCGGCGGTGGTGGGCGGCGGACGCGGCGGCGGCGGCCTAGGGTTTGGGGGCGCGGCGCGAGGTGGGCTGGGGCCTTGGGCCTCGGCTTATAAAGTCGGCCGGGTCGGTGTCCCAGGCGAACATGGCCCGGTAAGGCGGTTCACTTTTAAAAAAATTCCGATGCACAGAAAAACGAAGAAAAGAAATACTCAGTGGACTCCAAAAATCCTGAAATAAATTTTCCCCGTCCTCAAATAAAATAGCGGACAAGGTGAACATTTATTTGGGCCTCTAATGCAATTTTAGAAAACGCATATTTTTCCTAATTCAAATAAAATAGCGATAAAAACCAAATAAAATATAATAATTGATTTTAATATTTTTCCTCCAATATTTCCTTTATTTTGGAGAAGTCATTTTATCTCCTCTCATATTTTTAGTATGAAATATTTTTGGAGAGAAAAATAATTAAAACCAAAGTGATCCTTGTTTCGATATTTGAGAAAAATTCAAATATGAGAACTAGGAAATCCCCAACTCTCTCCGAGGGTCCTTGAGTTGCTTAGAATTTCGAGGATCGTGAAACGACATGCAATAAAATATGATATGCATGAATGACCTATGGATAACATTCCAAATTGAAAATTGGCATGTTACAAACCTACCCCCCTTAAGATGAATTTCGCCCTCAAGATTCGGGTTGGCTAGAAAATAGGTGTGGGTGGTCTTTGCGTAGATCATCCTCTCTTTCCCAGGTGGCTTCATCCTCGGTATGGTGGCTCCACTGAACTTTGCAAAACTTGATAATTTTGCTGCGAGTAACTCGGCTGGCAAATTCGAGAATCCTGACTGGTTTCTCCTCATATGTCAAATCAACATCTAATTGAATTGCTTCCAGGCCTTTGTATCTCTTAGTGGAATATCGGCCATCTCCGCGCGGAACTTCTTCAACTGGGAAACGTGAAACAAATCACGAACTCCTGACAGTCCTTCGGGTAACTCCAACTTGTATGCAACCTCTCCCATACGTTCCAAAACTCGGTATGGTCCCACAAATCTCGGGGCTAACTTTCCCTTAACTCCAAAACGCTTAACTCCTCGCAAAGGTGACACTCAGAGATATGCTCGTGTTGTAGGGTGGAACCCTAAGTGAAGATCTTTCACGAATTGGAGGGGGAATCCCCAAGAACAAGATGAACACAAGAGAGAAAACAAGAGGAACACTCAAGAACAAGTCTAATCACACATCCACTAGACCAACAAACACACAAGATCCACAAGGTACATGAACAATCAAAGGGAAACAAGATACATGGTAGAGTTCATCCCAAATCCTATGAAGGAGATGAGGACTTGATGATCTAGATAGATCCTTCCCACAAGGGGGTCTTGAATCCCTAGGGATCTTCTCCAATGAAGGCCTTGAACTCCAATGGAGTCTTCTCCCTCAAGAGGAAACCCACAAGGGGAGATACATGAGCTAAGCTCTAATGTCTAGTTCTAATCTTAGCTAACCCTAAAAACTGAGAGGAGCACTGAATATATAGTCTAGGGGCGAAGGGGTATGGGCCTCGGTGGTTACATGGGCTTTTTAGCCCAATTCATAGCAAAACTGGGCCTACCGGATAGTCCAGTGAGTACAGATCCTTGCCACCGGACTGTCCGCTGTGGGGATCGGACTGTCCGGTAGTGCAATTTCTGTGCGACCGGACTGTCCGCTGTGGGGACCGGACTGTCCGGTAGTGCAATTTCTACATGCTTCGTTTTCTTCATCTTGACACCTCTTGTCAGCTCTTGGGGTCCTTCTCCTTGGCCTCCGGGAAGCTTCCTAGCTGCTTGGTTGTGGTTGCCCTTGTACCTAATGATGCACAACGTTCCATGGTGAGGTAGCACCCAAGTCCAATGGATATTCATGTAAATCACAAAGAGGAGCGGGTTCACCTTAAGTTCGGTAGGTCCACTTGGGGCTTGAGGGGCTATGAAGGTGTACATGGAAATCACCGTAGGATGCTCCGCATCATCCCCTCCCCCTTGGGAAAGATCCGACCTCAGATCAAAAACCAAATCACCATGGGAAAGAAATGGCTTCGCCGTGTAGGAATGGACGATCACCCAATACTCATCATCTTCAAGCTCGGAAAGGGCATGCTCCAATGTCGCACCGTCTAGTGATTCCTTCAAAAGGAGCAAAAACAACAAACATTTTGAAAAACAAATGTGGTTAGCGTTAGGGAAAAACCAAGCTTTCAAGAGGTGATTCACCACACAAGTGTCGTTATCAAGCATAGCATATGGTTTGACAAAGGATTGTGACATGGCATGTAAGCATATCAATCGAGCACAAGCAAAGATGTCATGGAGACAAGCATGTAAATGTGAGGTTGTGATGCAAATATGTGTGACAAGATAATAAGCATCTACCTCAAGGTGATAGCAAGCATTCACAAATTGCTCAATTAAAGTTCTATGGTAGGCATATGAGATAAATGATGCAAAGGGAGCATAACAATATCATCACAAGAAAAACAAATGCCAATAACCATGGGCTTGTCATCTATGCCATAAGTGCAAATTGGGTTTATTTTGATGGCATATGCATAGTCACTATGAAGAGATTGTAAATATGACATATTGTTGATCTCATGCATAGCATATGACAAGTCAAGCGGATTATCAAACATGATGTGACCTAAAGAATTGTCACAAGAAATCCTATGTAACATGGCATCACAACTAATAGACTCCACATGAGAATCATCATACTCATCTTAAATGGGCAACAAATCATCACATGAGGAAGTCACACTAGCATGAAGCATGGAATAGGTTGATCAACATCATGCAATCAATCAATGTCAAGAATGTCCACTAGTGGGACTAGAGCATCACCTTCACCTATGTTACCTTTTCCATTCCACTCAAGTGGTGTAGGTGAGGTAGGAAATACCAAATTGTGGTCATCTTCATCTTGATGGAACCATGTGGGGGTGCATCATATTCCACCACGGCCATCGTCATGTCCGTAGGAAGGACAAAGTCGTCGCGGATCGGGTGTCATCATATATGGGACCTAGCACCAAATGAGAAGACACAATAGAGGTAGAGGTCAAGTTGTTAGAAATGCAAATGGCCTCACATGCCCTATCAACTATCACACTCTCTCTATGTGGTGGCTCACTCACTCCCTCCAAATAGGTGCACTCAAACTCACATATGGTGGAGTCACTCATCTCACTTAAGTGGTGGGGGTTGTGTCTCTCCTCACATGGGAATTGTGGCAACTTATCATATATGGAGCTAGTGGTGAAGTCACTCTCACTCTCAATATGGTGGAAAAAGTCACTCAAGTCATCATACGTCCCATGGTCGAAGGGAAAACCCCATGCTCAACCATCTCATTGCCGTCGCCGTGGATGAAGGCCGAAGATGGCACATCATCACTCTCCTCCATGACCGAAGGGAAAATCCTATGCTCGATCATCTCGTCATCATCGCCATGGATGAAGGCCGAAGATGGCACGTCATCACTCTCGCCTCCAAAGATGGAAGCATCATCCTTGCTCGCCACCTTGTCGCTCGCCTCCAAATCTTGGTCCTTGAAGGTCTCCGTATTCGTACTCATTGCCGCACCGTCTCGAAAAAGAGTCGAGGAGGACTCGGCATCATCAATGCCACAAAGAGGGATGGCGGTGGAGTCGAACTTGGGAGCATCGTCTTGGAGCTCGTTGGGCTTGGACATCTTGGTGGTGCTATCCTCATGCTCGTTCTCATGGAGCTTGGTCGTTGCAAAGTGAGCTTGGGGTGGAGAAGCCTTGGCCTTCATGAGTTCTTGTTCCGCCTTGAGAGCACCAATGTAGTTGTCGTCGAGGGACTTGTAGTTCTCGAGGAAGATCGTCTTGGAGATGTCGTTGTCCAATCCCATCATGAAGTGGAACTTCATCGACATGTGGTCGTCCACGCCGGCTTGTCGCAAGCCAATCTTCATCTCCTTGAAGTACGCGTCGATGGACTTGGATCCTAGGGTGGTGTTCTCTAATTAGCATAGAAGTTGTTCCGTGTAGGTTGGAGGCACCAACTCTCGCCGCAAAGCTCTCTTAGTCTTGGGCCAACTCATGTCGTAGCTCTCCGAAGGTGTGTGAAGCCACCATGTTGATGCGTAGTCGTGGAAGTTTCTTGTGGCGCACTTCACTTGATCTTCGGGAGGAACTTGATATAGCTTGAGGTAGTTGTCCATGAGGCGCTCCCACTCGAGATACTCCTCGGGTTCTTGAGTCCCATAGAAAGGAATCGCGTGGTCGATGTCGAGGTCATACTAGCTCGTGGAAGTCGCGGACTTGAGCTTGGGGAGCTTCTCTTGAGCATACTCTTGAGGTGCTTGTTTGCGAAGATGTCGTATGTCCATAGGCGAAGATGCCTTGAAGTCGCTTGGCGAAGATGCCAAGGGAGATGGTGAAGTCGTTGAGCGGTAGTTGGTGTTGAGCTCTTGACCTTCACGTTCTTGGTGGTGATGGTGTCGATGCCGATGTGATCTTGCCGGAGATGGTAGCTCGGAAGGATGTGCTCTTGAGCGTCTTCTCGAAGATGAGGAAGATCGCTTGTAGGACTTGATTAGGGCTTTGATCTCCTCCATTTGAGCTTCCATCTTGGCGTTCAAGTTGTTGTTCGTGGCATCAAACTCGCCATTGTTGTAGTATACCGAAGGAGGTGTGCTTTGCCTATCCATCACAAGACTCGAGTAGAGGTGAGTAGGAAATGAGATAAACAATACTAAGTTACCTTTTCCCAAAGTTGAGGATGTATCTTGTTTCACTCAATGTGAAATGAAAGAATAGTGGAATTGGTACCGGACTTGTTCACTCACACCTATCAAGTAAAGCTTATGGAGTAGCTCGGTGAGGGTAGTGACACAAAAATTTGATGCAAAATGTTAGAAAGAGTCAATAATGTTGAAAGAGATTCACAAATTTGCAAGTGAAACAAGAAGACCAATAGCAAAGAATGGCACATGGAAACACACACACAGATAGATAAATGGGGTTGTGCAAACAAGGAATGAGCACAAAATGTGGAATCCACAGAAAACACTCGAGTTGCACAACTCAAGAGAGACGCTAGCACAATTGCTCAATAGGCGGATACGACACTTGTGCACAACCTATAAGATGCAAAATGGATAAATTTCTATCCCAAGTATGCTATTATGTATGGTTCCCAGTGTTTCGCACACGATGATCCAAGATGGTCAATATGGTAGTATGATATGCAATGTGGTGATGCTATGGCTATTGCTTACAAGCTCTTTGTTTTCTCTTTGCTTAAAACCTTATTCTTTTTTTTGTATGGCCACTATGCGAAATGCACAAACCAATATAGCAATTGTGTATATGCAGGAACAATCTTGTGACACAAGGGATGATATGATGATACCAAGGTGATACCAATATGATATGGTATGTATGCAATGGAAGGTACGGATCACTAATGTGCACAAGTAAAGTTGCGGGCAATACTCAATGGCTAGTCTCAATAGGCAAGTGACGCAAAATGGGCTAAGGGGTTAACAATGTAATGGCAAGAATGTACAATGAATGGAATACCACGATACCGAGATGATATAGAGGTTACTGTTCTTGCTTACGGTTAGGTTGTCAAAATGGTGAAGTGGTCGATGTCGAATCCTTGTCGAAGGTGAGTGGCGGTGTTGTTGATGTCGAACTGTTCCTAGTTAGCCGAAACACCCTAGGAAACGGAAAAACCGCAAACTCAAAATCTCAAAGGAAAATGACAAATGGTGGTAGCGGAATGCGATGGTGGTTCCGGAGTTGACAATGCGGAAGTGGTGGTGGTGGTTGATGAAGAAGCAACCATCCCTAAGTAGCCGAAACACCTTAGGAGACTCAAGTCACCACTCAAGCAACCACAAATGCTATAAGGGTCAAAATGTGTTAGGTTGCGGAAAGCTATGGTGGTTTTGCGGATGATATGGTGGATGACCTAGGAAAAGATGCCAAAATGACAAAATTTTGATGGAGTCAAATGATGTTGGAACCTATCTAGATGGATGGTGGATGTCAATAGCTACTCAACGAGCTAAAGAACGTCAAAATCGGATTCCGGATGTGGAAGATATGACTGAAACAAGAAATCAGCCGAAGCAGTTTTTGAACTAGCGGACAGTCCGGTTTTCATCCAAGAACCTTCTGATTTGAGCAGACAGTCTAGTATTTCGGAGTGGACAGTCCAGTCTGTGAGCGATTTGCTCCTGATGCGAGCGGACAGTCCGGTACGAGGGTCCGGACAGTCCAGTGCGGGTCGGGAAGGCACGAAATTGAATTTTTTTGGGCGGAAATGGATTATTTTGGGGTCAAAATCAAGGAGATTTGGTCGATGGAAGGTGGGGAAACTTGTGGGGAAGCTAGATCGACTCAAAACACAATGAATCCATGGATCAAAATCAACAAAACATCATCAAACCAACAAATCACAAAAAAATGGGGCTATTTTTGGTGGGGATTTTCGGATTTTAGGACGAAATCAAGCAAATCAAGGCTAGAAAATGGTGGGGGAGACTCCAAATTCATGATCAACGTGGCTCATGATACCAAGATGTTGTAGGGTGGAACCCTAAGTGAAGATCTTTCACGAATTGGAGGGGGAATCCCCAAGAACAAGATGAACACAAGAGAGAAAACAAGAGGAACACTCAAGAACAAGTCCAATCACACATCCACTAGACCAACAAACACACAAGATCCACAATGTACATGAACAATCAAAGGGAAACAAGATACATGATAGAATTCATCCCAAATCCTATGAAGGAGATGAGGGCTTGATGATCTAGATAGATCCTTCCCACAAGGGGGTCTTGAATCCCTAGGGATCTTCTCCGATGGAGGCCTTGAACTCCAATGGAGTCTTCTCCCTCAAGAGGAAACCCACAAGGGGAGATACATGAGCTAAGCTCTAATGTCTAGTTCTAATCTTAGCTAACCCTAAAAACTGAGAGGAGCACGGAATATATAGTCTAGGGGCGAAGGGGTATGGGCCTCAGTGGTTACATGGGCTTTTTAGCCCAATTCGTAGAAAACCTGGGCCTACCGGACAGTCCGGTGCTAGGACCGGACAGTCCGGTGAGTACAGATCAATTTTCGGGTGCCACCGGACTGTCCGCTGTGGGGACCGGACTGTCCGGTAGTGCAATTTCTGTGCGACCGGACTGTCCGATGTGGGGACCGGAATGTCCGGTAGTGCAATTTCTGCATGCTTCGTTTTCTTCATCTTGACACCTCCGGTCAGCTCTTGGGGTCCTTCTCCTTGGCCTCCGGGAAGCTTCCTAGCTGCTTGGTGGTGGTTGCCCTTGTACCTAATGATGCACAACGTTCCATGGTGAGGTAGCACCCAAGTCCAATGGATATTCATGTAAATCTCAAAGAGGAGCGGGTTCACCTTAAGTCCGGTAGGTCCACTTGGGGCTTGAGGGGCTATGAAGGTGTACATGGAGATCACCGTAGGATGCTCCGCATCACTCTGTCTCCGATTTCATAGGCTACCTCCTTGCGTTTCGAGTCTGCATAACTCTTCTGCCTGGACCGAGCTACCTTCAGTCTGTATCGAATCAACTTAACCTTATCTTCGGACTCCTTGATCAAATCTGGTCCAAACAACTGGCGGTCTCCAACTTCATCCCACATCAATGGTGTTCGGCATCTTCTTCCATACAGGGCTTCGAATGGTGCCATCTTCAAACTGGCATGGTAGCTATTGTTGTATGAGAACTCCGCGTAGGGCAAATTATCATCCCAACTAGATCCATAATCTAGCGCACAAGCTCTCAACATGTCCTCCAGAATCTGATTGGCTCTCTCGGTCTGTCCATCTGTGTGCGGATGAAAAGTTGTGCTGAACTCCAGCCTCGTACCCAAAGTCTGGTGCAACTGATGCCAAAACTTTGAAGTAAAATGCGTTCCTCTATCTGATACGATGGTCCTTGGAACTCCATGCAGATATACGATCCTGGTCATGTATATCTTGGCCAACTTCGCACTTGTATAGGTGGTCTTGACTGGGATAAAGTGAGCTACTTTGGTCAAGCGATCAACTACTACCCATATAGAATCATAGCCCGATCGGGTCCTGGGCAATCCGTGATAAAATCCATGCCAAGCTTGTCCCACTTCCATTCGGGTATCGGCATAGGCTGCAGTAATCCTGCTGGCTTCTGATGTTCTGCCTTCACTCTCTGACATACATCACATACAACTACATACTCGGCAATATCCTTCTTCATTCCAGTTCACCAGAAATGTTCCTTCAAATCCAGATACATCTTGGTGTTTTCGGGGTGTATCGAGTATGGCGAGTCATGAGCTTCCTGAAGTATCAACTTCCTGATCTCTGCATTATTGGGCACATAAATGCGGTCCTCAAACCATAAGGTGTCGTGCTCATCCTCACGAAAACCTTTGGATTTTCCTTCGCCCATTCTCTCCTTTATCTCAGCAATCTCCTTGTCTTCCTTCTGAGCTTCACGAATCTTTCCCAACAACGTAGACTGAACTTCCATTGCTGCAACAAAACCTCTAGGAACAATCTCCAAACGAAGTTCCCTGAGATCCTCGGCTAACTCCTTTGTCATCCCTCCGCTTACGAGGGTGTTAACATAGCTCTTAGGGCTCAAAGCATCTGCTATGACATTGGCCTTTCCTGGATGATAATGCAGCTTCATGTCATAATCCTTTATAAGCTCCAACCATCTCCTCTGCCTGAGGTTCAGCTCCTTCTGTGTGAAAATGTACTTCAAACTCTTGTGATCCATGTACACATCACAACGGCTTCCGATAAGGAAATGTCTCCAAGTCTTGAGTGCATGCACTACGGCTGCTAACTGCAAATCGTGCGTGGCATAATTCAACTCATGCGGTCGAAGCTATCGTGAGGCATACGAAACAACTCTTCCATCTTGCATAAGTACACCTCCAAGTCCTAAGCGTGAAGCATCGCAATACCCTTGGAAGTCCTTGCGTATATCTAGCAGAATTAGCACCGGGGCTGTAGTCAAACATTTCTTCAACTCCTGAAAACTGGCCTCACATTCTTTCGTCCATTTAAACTTGATGTCCTTCTTCAACAACTCCGTCATAGGCTTCGCAATTGTAGAGAAATTCTCAATAAATCTCCGGTAATATCCCGCGAGTCCAAGAAAACTGCGGATCTCTCCAACTGAAGTGGGTGCCAACCACTCAGTGACTGACTGGACCTTGGTAGGATCCACTGCTATTCCTTCTCCTGATACAACATGTCCAAGGAATCCAACTTCCTTCAACCAAAACTCACATTTGCTAAACTTGGCATATAACTGATGTTCCCTGAGCTTCTCGAGGACTAATCGCAAATGCTCCTTGTGCTCCTCTTCATTTTTCGAGTATACCAAGATATCATCAATGAACACCACAACAAGCTTATCCAAGAACTACATAAACACCTTATTCATCATACTCATGAAATAGGCAGGGGCATTAGTCAATCCAAATGACATAACCGTATACTCATACAACCCATACCTAGTGGTGAACGCGGTCTTAGGTATATCCTTCTATCGAATCCTCAGCTAGTGGTATCCTGATCGCGGGTCGATCTTTGAAAACACTTTAGCTCCTTGCAGCTGGTCAAACAAATCATTGATCATCGGCAGTGGGTACTTGTTCTTGATCATCACTTCACTCAGTGCCCGATAATCAACAACCATCCTCAACGATCCATCTTTCTTCTCAACCAAGAGTACTGGGGCTCCCCATGGTGATGAACTTCGTCGGATGTAACCTTTCTCCAACAAATCCTTAATCTGCTTCTTAATCTCCTCCAGATCATTTGCGGGCATCCAGTATGGTCTCTTCGATATCGGTCCGGTGCCTGGCAGCAACTCTATCAAAAACTCAATGTCTTGATCTGGCGGCATGCCTGGTAATTCATCTGGAAACACATCCGGGTAATCCTTCACAACAGGCACTTCCTCCTGAACAACTCCTGAGAGGGAATTTACTTGGGTTCTCCTTGGCGCATGCCTGGATACATACTTGATCCTTTTTCCCTCCGGGGTGATAAGCAGACTTGACTTACTGGCGCAATCGATGTTTCCTCCATACATCGACAGCCAATCCATTCCTAGTATCACATCCAATCCTTGCGACTCCAGAATTATCAAGTCAGAGGGGAAAACATGACTACCTATGGTTAATGGCATCTGAAAACATCCATTGCTTGCCATATACTCTGCTCCCGGTGAGGTTACTAGCATAGGTGTCTTAAGAACTTTGGTGGGCAACTTATACTTATCCACAAATCCCCTTGATATGTATGAATGCGATGCACCAGTATCAAAAAGAACGATTGCAGTAAACGACTTAACCAAAAACTTACCGATAACGGCGTCTGGCTGCTCCTCAACCTCCTCCACGTTAACATGGTTCACTTGTCCTTTGTTAAATGGATTGGGCTTCTTCCCAGAGCTCCCATTACCATTTCTGTTCTTCGCTTCAGGGCACTCAATGGCATAGTGTCCAGTCTTCCCGCACTTGAAACAAGTAATGTGACTTAGGTCCCTCTTGGCTGGTGTGGCTGGATTGGAGCGGTTCTAATTGCTGTCTGCTCCATTCCCATTTCCATTCTTGGGGCCACTATGGTTATGCGTACTTCCTCCAATGTGAGTATGGCCTCCATGGTTATGGGTAAGCCCTCCCGAGTTCGGGGTAAAGCGAGGCTTCTGCTGAGCTCCTGAATTGTACTTCCCTTGTCCATATTTCCTCTTGCGGCTCTCTATCTGCTGCTACTTCCCTTCGATCATGAGAGCTTTGTCTACCAACTCCTGGTAGTTGTTAAATGTTGCCACCATTAACTGCATACTCATCCCATCATTCAGCCCTTCCATAAACTTCTCCTGCTTCGCAGCATCAGGGGCCACATCATCTGGGGCATAACGAGATAGCTTACTAAACTCATCCACGTACTAAGCCATAGTACGATTCCCCTGGCGTAAGTTGCGGAACTCACGCTTCTTCATGCTCATAGCTCCAGTTGAGACATGGGTTGTGCGGAAAGCTTGCTGAAACGGATCCCAAGTGACATTGACTATGGGGAAAGTGGTCGTGTAATTCTCCCACCATGAGGTTGCTAGTCCATCCAATTGATGTGCGGCAAAGCGCACCTTCTCAGCATCTGGGCAACCTGCGGTGGTCAACTCCCTTCCAATACGGCGTAGCCAATCATCAGCAACTATCGGCTCGGTGCTACTGGAAAACACCGGCGGCTGCAACCTCAGAAAACGGGCTAAGTTGTCAACTAGAGGTGGTGGCAGTGGGTTGTTGTTGTTGTTGTTGTTGTTGTTCTTGCCTTGGTTCTGAACTAACAACTGCATCAAGGCATTCTGCTGCTGGATCAATTGAGTGAGCTCCAGTGGGAAGACAAATCTGGTATCACGTCTCGGAGGCATCTGATGGGTTAGAGAGAAGAGATTAGAATACAATGAGGTCTAGTGAGAAAGCACTACCCATATGCACATGAGACAAACACAATCATATCATATCACTCAATAAATCAAGCAAGTGCATACAATCGGTATAACTATCGTTACAGTGCTCAGACTATACTATATACATGGGGTAAACTACTTGGTCATATGGTAGTATTCTAGAAATTTTGATCGGTGGAAAACTCCATAATATCTGCTCCAACTTCATCTTTATAGTCATCATCACTACTGTCGGGGTCAGAGTCGGTGTCGTCGATGATGATGTAGTCTTTAGAATGTATCTCCTAGGCTTCATCGTCATCTCTTCCTGGCGCGGGGTCTCCCATGAACACTCCGATCTTCTTTATCAGGTCGTCATTCTTCTCCAATAGTATTGCGATTTCCTCCTCATATCCGTCGCACGTAGACTTGAGTTCCTCTTCTAGCTCCATGTTCCTGGTCATCACCTTCTTCAAATCTATCATGTTGGCGCACATCTGATTCTCCTGGCATCGAATGTGTTGGTTTAACTCTTGGATGAAAGCTGCAATAGACTTGTCCTTCCTAGTACTGATCATCTCCCATTGCTCATCTCGGCGCCTACATATCTGGTAGATAGTGCCCTTCGGCTCTTGTTTGTAGACTTCTCCAATACGTCCTATAGCAATGTGGGCGGCCATACTCTTGCCTAGACTCCAGGTTGGTGCATCAAAGGAAAACTCTATGGGCTCAGTGACTGGTGTGAATGTCCTTCCTGGGACATGAACTCGGATCATCCAGCGCTCCTCTTCTGGTAAAGTGGCGGTGTAGGTCCCGGTGAAGCTTGGTATTCCAATGTTCAGGTACCTAGTAACTTCCTTCAAGTGTCGTCCATAGGGTGTGTCTTCATCCGGTTGTGCAAACTTGTTCTTCGAATCCGCCATCCTAAAGAGTAGAAAATGGAGAGGAGTCAAAAATGAGTAGAGAAGAGTGACCTATGGCTTTTCTTAGTGGTCATGTCCTACATTCAGCGTGTGCTCTGATACCATCTTGTAGCGACCCGACCTTAGACGGTCAAGTCTTCGTGCTTGATGTCATCCTCGGATCGGTAATCTTGACACACACGATTACTCAAGGATTTATAACAGAGTAGCAATCACACACTTATTACATCGAATGTCTCAAAAGAGAAACTTATTACAATAAATATGGCTTAAGGCCATCTAATATGATAACAGTGGAAGGCTTGGAAGATAAAGTGAGTCTGTCAACTCCAACGGCATAGCTGAGTGCACGACAACAGCCTAGCAAACCTTACTCCTCGTCTGAAAAGTCTGCAACATGATACGTTGCGGCCCCAAAATGGGTCAGCACATGGAATATGCTGGCAAAATAACACAGTAGTGCAATGAACAGATAAATGCTATCACTACATGCATATTTGGCTGGTGGAGGCTCTATGGTTAATATGTTTTTGCGAAAAGCCATTTTTTCCCTACAACAAAGGAATATATTTTATTTAACTATCATGGTAGTTGAAACATCATTGAGAAGGTTCCTCCAACTCAATCCCAATTAAAAGTTATTATCAACCCAACAAATTAATTTAGAGTGATGAGAGACAATATGATAATCCAAGAACCAGATACTCAAGATGTACATAACCAGGGACACGGCTAACCATGATTAGTTTGTACACTCTGTAGAGGTTTGGGCACCTTTCCCCACAGGAATCGATCTCCTCCGTTGGATTTCTCGCACTACATGGTGTTTGAGAAACGGATGACCAATTCTTTCAGAAACATTAACTCTTTACTCTGGGTGGACCGGTACACCTACTTTCCCCTACATCTGCTAGCCCAGCTCTTCAAGAGCTCACGCAACTTACTCAACTATGCCAGAGCCCATAATGGCTTGTGGCTGCACACGGAAGTTTCTAGCATGAAATATCTCACGATCCCTTTAAGCCTGGGTGGCGGATCTTAGGATGATCACACGGGTACTCCGGGATATCCTAGGACAACACTGGATTCTCCAGGTGCCCAAAACAAACAATCCACCCAGATGTGTATTAAACTTGCCACCTTAAGTTGAACCATTAAATAACAATCTCACATTTGTCATGGATTTCACTCACCCAAACCACGTCTACGAGCATAGCATGGCAATATAAGCATAACGTAGAAGTAACTCCCAAGGGTTTGATATTAAACAGGGCAATAGGTTCTACCTCATCATCTACTTCCCAAATACCCACAAATTAATCACATCCTAACCATGCAATGTTTTAGGATTGGATCTAATGCATAAAAACTGGGTATGAAAGAGTATGATCAATGTGTTACTTGCCTTGCTGACGATCCGCAAAACCTAGAGACTCTTAGTAGCACGCTTCGCACTCCGGGAATTCTATCGTAAACAAACAATAGCATACATAAGAAATCAAGCAATGAAGCACGGGTAAATCTGGAATAAGAAGATCTAACCAGAAAGTTCAGATGCAACTCCGGTTTGCAAAAAGATCAAATCAAACGGAGCAACGAAACTCAAATTGCAAAAGAAACAAGCTCCGATTACTAATCTGGACTAAAGTCAAATTTTTACAGTACAAAAATCTTGTTCAAGTTGGTTAAACAGAAAGATAACTTCGAGACGAAGATCTAGGCGCTTGTTTCACCTGATTCAGATAAACGAGTGAAAAGTTATACTAGATCAAAGATTAGGGCAGAAATCGCGATCGGAAATAATCGCGAAAAAACCCTGGAAAAAGAAAAACTGACGAACAGGCTAATGACTGAACGTTCGCTGTCTGTGACTAACGGGTCAACGGCGTTCGTTAAAACGATCGTACGGACGAACGTTGATACGTCTCCAACGTATCTATAATTTTTGATTGCTCCATGCTATATTATCTACTGTTTTGGACAATATTGGGCTTTATTTTCCATTTTATATTATTTTTTGGACTAAACTATTAACCGGAGGCCCAGCCCAGAATTGCTGTTTTTTGCCTATTTCAGATTTTCAAAGAAACGGAATATCAAACGGAGTCCAAACGGAATGAAACCTTCGGGAACGTGATTTTCTCACCGAATATGATCCAGGAGACTTGGACCCTACGTCAAGAAAGAAAGGAGGTGGGTACGAGGTAGGGGGGCGCGCCTACCCCCCACGGCGCGCCCTCCACCCTCGTGGGCCCACCTTGCTCCACCGACGTACTTCTTCCTCCTATATATACCTACGCACTTCAAACGATCGAATCACGGAGCCAAAAACCTAATTCCACCGCTGCAACCTTTCGTACCCACGAGATCCCATCTTGGGGCCTGTTCCGGAGCTCCGCCGGAGAGGGCATCCACCACGGAGGGCTTCTACATCATCACCATAGCCCCTCCGATGAAGTGTGAGTAGTTTACCTCAGACCTTCGGGTCCATAGTTAGTAGCTAGATGGCTTCTTCTCTCTTTTTGGATCTCAATACAATGTTCTCCCCCTCTCTTGTGGAGATCTATTCGATGTAATCTTCTTTTTGCGATGTGTTTGTTGAGACCGATGAATTGTGGGTTTATGATCAAGATTATCTACGAACAATATATGAATTTTCTCTGAATTCTTTTATGTATGATTGGTTATCTTTGCAAGTCTCTTCGAATTATCAGTTTGGTTTGGCCTACTAGATTGGTTTTTCTTGCAATGTGAGAAGTGCTTAGCTTAAGGTTCAATCTTGCGGTGTCCTTTCCCAGTGACAGTAGGGGCAGCAAGGCACGTATTGTATTGTTGCCATCGAGGATAACAAGATGGGGTTTTTATCATATTGCATGAATTTATCCCTCTACATCATGTCATCTTGCTTAAGGCGTTACTCTGTTTTCTTGAACTTAATACTCTAGATGCATCTTTGGATAGCGGTCGATGAGTGGAGTAATAGTAGTAGATGCGAGCAGAGTCGGTCTACTTGTCTCGGACGTGATGCCTATATACATGATCATACCTAGATACTCTCATAACTATGCTCAATTCATCGCCAATTGCTCAACAAAGAATTCGTTCACCCGCCGTAAAATACTTATGCTCTTGAGAGAAGCCACTAGTGAAATCTATGGCCCCCGGGTCTATCTCTATCATATTAATCTTCCATCACTTTATTATTGCCTTTGCTTTTTTACTTTGCTTTTATTTTTACCTTGCATCTTTATCATAAAAATACCAAAAATATTACCTACCATCTCTATCAGATTTCACTCTCGTAAGTGACCTTGAAGGGATTGACAACCCCTATTCGCGTTGGTTGCGAGGAGTTATTTGCTTGTGTGTAGGTACGAGGGACTCGCGCATAGCCTCCTACTGGATTGATACCTTGGTTCTCAAAAACTGAGGGAAATACTTACGCTACTTTGCTGCATCATCCTTTCCTCTTCAAGGAAATCCAACGCAGTGCTCAAGAGGTAGCAAACGTCCGCTATTTAACTAAACCGCAGAAAACCGAACCGATCTAATAAAAAACGAATCTAGGTTACCTAAAAAACCGAACGGTTAACCGAAAAAGAAAAAAACAGCGACGAACGGCGGCGGCGGTCTGGCGAGGCGGGGCAGCGGGCTCCGGCGTGGGCGACGTCGGCAGGGGGCTCCGGCGCGGGCGGCGGAAGCGACGGCGGCGGCTGACGAGGCGGCGGTGACCTAGGGTTTGGGGACGTGGTGCGAGGTAGGCTGGGGCCTCGGGCCTCGGCTTATAAAGTCGGCCGGGTCGGTGTCCTAGGCGGACACAGCCCGGTAAGGTGGTTCACTTTTTAAAAGAAAAAATTCTGACGCGCAGAAAAACGAAGAAAAGAAATACTAAACGGACTCCAAAAATCCTAAAATAAATTTTCCCCGTCCTCTAATAAAATAACGGACAAGGTGAAAATTTATTTGGGCCTCTAATGCAATTTTGAAAAACGCATATTTTTTCTAATTCAAATAAAATAGCGATAAAAACCAAATAAAATATAATAATTGATTTTAATATTTTTCCTCCAATATTTCCTTTATTTTGGAGAAGTCATTTTATCTCCTCTCATATTTTTAGTATGAAATATTTTCGGAGAGAAAAATAATTAAAACCAAAGTGATCCTTATTTCGACATTTGAGAAAAATTCAAATATGAGAACTAGGAAATCCCCAACTCTCTCCGAGGGTCCTTGAGTTGCTTAGAATTTCGAGGATCGCGAAACGAGATGCAATAAAATATGATATGCATGAATGACCTTTGTATAACATTCCAAATTGAAAATTTGGGATGTTATAGACCACAAAGATAGACGCTTGGCGGCTCCATACGAAGAACGCAAGGTGCTCGAAATTGCTATTGAGCAGTCCAAGCGCGAGGCGGCAGAGGCGGCTCGGCTCACCAAGCTCAGGCGGCAGCAGGATAGGGAGGTCCAGCGGCTAAAAGGGCTCGTCATCCTCTTCGACGACGATGACTCGGATGATGCACCACTAGCCGCCAATGCCTACAGCCGCACCGGTGACCGGAAGGGCAAAGGGCCAGCGAGGACGTGGTTAATCTACGACGTCTCCGTCTTCAATTTCTAGTTTTCAGTAATGTAGTTTAAATCAGTCCATCGTTTATGTGAATTATGTGAACTTTGGCTATCTTTTGGACATCCATCGGTGATTTACTGGTGATCGGAATGTGCATTTCCCTGTCCGATTCTATGTTTGTGTTATAATCTACTTTATTTTTACCTACATTGCATGCTAGTATGGTTATGAGGGACTGGATATGAGATACACGGATGTGGACGACAGGGAGTGCCCGATTAGTGCCCGCGACGCGCCCGGGCGCGTCCACGGGTGTTTGAGGGCCCAGATATGCAGGTCTTGGCTGTAGATGCCCTAACTCAGGGATTGATATGTCTCCAACGTATCTATAATTTTTTATTGTTCCATGTTGTTATATTATCAATCTTGAATGTTTTATAATTATTTTTAGTCATTTTATATCATTTTTGGTACTAACCTATTGACATAGTGCCAAGTGCCAGTTGCTGTTTTTTGCATGTTTTTTACATCGTATGAAATCAATATAAGATGGAGTCCAAATGCAACGAAACTTCACGAAGATTTTTTTTGGACTAGAAGACACATAATGGGCCCTGGCTACGCCTGGGGGTGCTCCGAGGAGAGCACAACCCACCAGGGCACGCCAGGAGGCCTAGACGCGCCCTAGTGGGTTGTGCCCACCTCGGGTGCCCCCCGGACCGCCTCTTTGCTCTATAAATACCCCAATATTCCCAAAACCCTAGGGGAGTCGACAAAATATTGATCCAGCCGCCGCAGAGTCCAGAACCACCAGATCCAATCTAGACACCATCTAGGATGGGGTTCACCACCTCCATTGGTACCTCTCCGATGATGTGTGAGTAGTTCTTTGTAGACCTTCGGGTCCGTAGTTAGTAGCTAGCCTCTCTCTCGCTGAATTCTCAATACAATGGTCTCTTGAAGATCCATATGATGTAACTCTTTTTGCAGTGTGTTTGTTGGGATCTGATGAACTTTGAGTTTATGATCAGTTATATCTTTTTATATCCATGAAAGTATTTGAGTTTCTTTGATCTCTTTTATGCATAATCTCTTATAGCCTCGTATTTCTTGTCCGATACTTGGGTTTTGTTGGCCAACTTGATCTATTTATCTTGCAATGAGAAGAGGTGCTTTGTAGTGGGTTCGATCTTACGGTGCTTGATCCCAGTGACAGAAAGGGAACCGACACATATGTATCGTTGCTACTAAGGATAAAACGATGGGGTCTATCTCTACATAGATAGATCTTGTCTACATCATGTCATCATTCTTATTGCATTACTCCATTTCTCCATGAACGTAATACACTAGATGCATGTTGGAGAGCGTTCGATGTGTGAAGTAATAGTAGTAGATGCAGGCGAGTCGGTCTACTAATCTTGGACGTGATGCCTATATAACGATCGTTGCCTGGATATCTTCATGATTATTTGAAGTTCTATCAATTGCCCAACAGTAATTTGTTTACCCACCATTTGCTATTTTTCTCGAGAGAAGCCACTAGTGAAACCTACGGCCCCCGGGTCTCTTTCTCATATTATTTGCCTTTGCGATCTACTTTTTCTTTGCAT
Organism: Aegilops bicornis; assembly: GCA_021605145.1. Classification (NCBI taxonomy): domain Eukaryota; kingdom Viridiplantae; phylum Streptophyta; class Magnoliopsida; order Poales; family Poaceae; genus Aegilops; species Aegilops bicornis. Next base: position 556,870,894 of record CM038672.1, on the reverse strand, counting down.
TTATTTTAAGATCTATTAAACCAAAAATACAAAAATACCTTGCTACGTTTTATTCTTATTTATTTTATTTGAAGTTCGGTCTATCAATCTACTACAATTTATCTCACGTCCGTTTGCCTACCTTGAGGCGTTGTACCCAGAAGGGATTGACAACTCCTTTATCATGTCAGGTTGCGAGGATTTGTTGTTTATGTGCAGGGGCTGTTTACGTTGTGTTGCTTGGTTCTCCTACTGGTTCGATAACCTTGGTTTCATATCTGAGGGAAATACCTACTGCCGCTATGCTGCATCATCCCTTCCTCTTTGGAGAAATACCAACGTAGCTTCAAGCGACATCAGGGATGCATCTAAAACGTCAACGTCAGGCCCATACCTCAAATGAATGGGAGGTACAAGAGTAGTGAGTTTGTTGTTGATGGCGAAAGTGGAGGCACCGATGCTAACGGGGGATGTTGCTTGACGAGTGTTGGTGTCAAAACCGGCGGATCTCGGGTAGGGGGTCCCGAACTGTGCGTCTAGGCGGATGGTAATAGGAGACAAGGGACACGATGTTTTTACCCAGGTTCGGGCCCTCTCGATGGAGGTAATACCCTACTCCTGCTTGATTAATATTGATGATATGGGTAGTACAAGAGTAGATCTACCACGAGATCAGAGAGGCTAAACTCTAGAAGCTAGCCTATGGTATGATTGTTGTTCGTCCTACGGACTAAAACCCTCCGGTTTATATAGACACCGGATAGGTTAGGGTTACACAGCGTTACAATGGTAGGAGATCTACATATCCGTATCGCCAAGCTTGCCTTCCACGCCAAGGAAAGTCCCATCTGGACACGGGATGAAGTCTTCAATCTTGTATCTTCATAGTCTTGGAGTCTGGCCAAAGATGATAGTTCGGCTATCCGGACACCCCCTAGTCCAGGACTCCCTCAGTAGCCCCTAAACCAGGCTTCAATGACGACGAGTCCGGCGCGCATATTGTCTTCGGCATTGCAAGGCGGGTTCCTCCTCCAAATACTTCATAGAAGGTTTTGAACACCAGGATAGTGTCCGGCTCTGTAAAACAAGTTCCACATACCATCGTAGAGAGAATAATTTTTGCACAGATCTGCTGACGTATTCCACGGCGTGACATCACACCACGGCCAAGCCTTTATACGAATCGTTTTTTACTGTTCCACCTTAGCGCGATTAGCGAGGCGGTTTCCTTGGCACGTCTTTATCAAAGCGTAGATCATGCCCCTTATTCTGGGATTCTCATCAAATACGGACGTGGGTAACCCAACTGCGTGCCGTTAGCACGCCTCCCCTATCGGCGAGTCCTAATCGACCACGGGAGGGCTCTTGGTATTCAACCTCTTTATAATGAGACCAAGGCCCTCTTCTTTTTTACACCCTCCATCGAGTTCGCCTCGCGCTTCGAGTTCTAACACCCAAAGCTTCAGATTTAGGCGCTTCGGACCTTCGACGATGTCCGGCTCCGACCAACACGGCCGATGTATGTCTTCTTCCGTCACATAAGAAGATGTGCTAAAGCTGCGAGGCGCCAGGTATCTAACCGGCGAGATTTCGCATAGGCTGCCTGCTCCAGGGCAGGTTATTCCCACTCCCGAGCCCGGCGAGAGCGTGGTGTTCGTGTCACACTTCCTTCGGGGTTTAGGCTTCCCGACGGATCCATTTGTGCGGGGGCTCATGTTTTATTATGGGCTGGATTTCCATGACTTGAATCCGGAGTCCATCCTCCATATCTCGTCATTCATTGTCGTATGTGAGGCCTTCCTCCATATCACCCCTCACTTTGGATTGTGGCTCAAGACCTTCAAGGTGGAGCCGAAGATGATCGAGGGGCAGCAAGCAGAGTGCGGAGGGGCGGTCATAAGCAAATGTGCTGATGCTCCGTGGCCCGAGGGCTCTTTTCAAGAGGAGCTTGGTTTGTGGCAACGGGAGTGGTTTTATATTACCGCTCCCAGGGGCACCAAATGGGTGGCGCTTCCCGCCTTCCGCTCAGGTCCACCACAGCGGCTGGCATCATGGGTCTACAAGGGGCTCGACTGGGGGTCATCCAAGGATGTTCCTCTGTTGCAGGGCCGCATTCGAGACCTCCAAGAAAGAGAGATCAATCTGGTCGCAGTGGCGCAGGTTATGTTGATTCGGCGCCTTCTGCCCTACAAACGTCGCCCCCTCCGTCTGTGGGAATTTAATCCGGAGGGACCACGAGCTCTCCAACATTTTATGGGTATGACGCCCGTGGAGATGTATAAACTGTTCTTCGGATCACAAGAGAAGTGTCCGAACCTGACTGAGGACGCAGGACTAAGCTGCAATCGCCCAGATACTCAAGTAAGTAGTCCTATAACCGGACAGGTTGTTCCTTCATTTATCATGTATATATGCCCTTTAAAGGAGTCGTTTCTTGAACAGGAGTGGATAGCCAAGGCAAAGTTAATAAGGTGTCCGGCTCCCCTCCCAAAGACCATGCTGGATCCCATGCTGACCAAGATGTTGAAGGCCGCGCCTTTTAAAGATGGCGAAGGGGGGAGCGGGGAAGCAACTGTCTCCACGAAGGAGACTTTCGAGGAAGGAGGGATCAAAGGTCCCACCCTCCAAGGAGAGAAGAGGACCGCTTCGGAAGATTCGGAGGTCAAGGCCTCCAAGAGGGAAAGAAATCTTCGTCAGGAGTCCTGCTGGGAAAGTAACCCAGCCGCACTATTTCCCCAAGGGATCAGCCCTCCAAATGAGCCGTAAGTAAAAAGAAGGGGTCTTGTAAATAAGGAACATTCCTGTATTTATTTGAAGATAACCGAAATTGTACCTTGTAGTTCGGATCTCAGCCCTTCTCGCAGAGCTCGTCTCGGGGATCTTCTTCCGGAGATGATGGAGAGCCAAACGCCTCCACCTGCCGCACCCTCATGCAGGCGGACGACCACGAGGTGTCGCCGCGGAGGTTTCCCAAGTCCGGCGGGGCGGAAAGATGCAGCGCCAACTGGCGTGCGGTCGGAGGAGCTGAAGGATCTGCTCGGGCGAGCGGCTATCTCAGAAGATCACCGCGCGCTAATGGGTACGGTGATTGAAAGAATTGCATCCGCTGAGAGCGGATTGCATGAAGCCGTCAGAAGCTTACTGACGGGGTTTGAGGTACGCAAAAATGATGTACCTTCTGACAGTTATGCATATAGAATGTGCCATGTATAGATAGTAGCCCCTAAGACTCGGTATGTTGTCAAAATTGACAGCGTGCCGAGGATCATAATCTTAGTTATAACATATCGCCGCTGCTAAATAGGTGGCGGGGCGTCCGATGGCCAGCCGGACTGATGAATATGTCGAACTAAAGCGGCAACTTGACGAGGCGGATGCGGATATCGCGCTGGTCAATAAACGGTTTGACGAGTCACAAGGTATGCGACTTCTACGCGGACACCTAGTAAGGGAGCTTGACGCCCATGCCTTACCACTTGTATGCTTAATGCAGGTGGTGCCGCTGCTATGGAGGAGCTACGGGCGGAACTCGCCCGAGCGAAAGAGCAAGCCAGAAATAGTAATGCGGCCGCTTTAAGGGCGGCCGAAGAGCTAAAAGCCGAACGGGCTGCTCACTGCCGAAGCAAAGAGGAAATGGCGGATATGGCCATAAAGTTAAAGAATGCTACTGACCGCTGCGGGGTTCTTGAAAAAGAACGTCAAGCGGAGCAAGAGGACCTCAAAAGGGCCACCGCCGAAGCCAAGGATGCCCGCTCCGCAATGAGAGCTGCAAAGGAGGAGCTGCGGCAGGCTGTGGATGTTGCTGCTGGAAAGCCTTTTCTGCTGCGGAGGAAGTTCACGGATCCGAAGTATGCTCCGTTGGACAAGTTGTGGAGTTCGGAGGATGCTTATCTAGACTTAGCGGCGAGCGCCACAGACGCGATTGAGCACTTCCGGGGCCGGAGGGGGCACAGAAGGGAAGAACTATATTGGTCGCAATTCCATAGTCCGGAGCGTCCTCTTCTATTGACTGATCGGTTGGTCGAATGGGCCGAGCTTAATCGATTATCCGGACTTGCCATGAAGCATGTCATGACTCATTTGTGGCCAGGCACACCCCAGCCGAAGAGTTATTTTAGCTTGGTGCAGCAGTTCCTTGGTGCGGTACCGCTTATCAACGCAATGAAGCGGTCGGCGTGCATAGAGGGAGCGCGAATGGCTCTTGCCCGTATCAAGACATACTGGGCGGAGATGAAGGCCACCGAAGTTGCATCCCAAGATTCGGACCGAAGCCGAGTACCTGCCGAGCACTATTTTGAGGAAGTCCTGCAAGGCGCTCGTTTAATAGAGACGAAGTGCTCGAAGGATGTTATGCTTTAATGACATGTATGATTTGTGAAAACCATGTTTCAATTTTAATGTAAGAGCTTTTTATACTTGTGCCTTCAAGTAGTAAACTACCCCCTGTGCGGCCGTTAATGTATATATGTATATAACCTGAAAGATGACAGTCCTTGGCTTCAGCCCCCACGCACATAATGCGGGGGTGTTTGCCAAAAAGGCGCATTTTCACACTTGATCCAACGTCTTGGTCCTGTGAAGGAGGTGATAGCGTAGCAAACTAGGCAACCAGACTATAATTCTTTATCACTTTCACTTAGCCATAGGGGTTCGAGGGTGGGGCTACTATATAGCCCCTGGGGCACCCCACTCTCCCGAATTCGGGGTGCGTATGTGCTTAACCGAAAAACAGTCCTTCGTTAAAGCGGAGGAATTCTAAACATTCCGGTGAGTCATCGAGTGGTTGACCAGTCTCTCGCTATATCATGACAGTCAGTTTTCGGCTTTCTCTACTGAGGTGCTCGCCCGGCCGAACCGGGCACAATTGCGATAGTTCTCCTGGTGCCGCGTTAGCCGATAGAACGGAACGACGGCAGCAAAACACGAAGCCGGGCAAACCCAACATTTGACCAAAGACATGATTCGAGCTGATGCATATAATGCCTAACCCGAGACGCCGAACACTCCCTAAGGTATTCGGTCTTTATAAAACAGGCAGAATAATGCCCTAAGCCCTAGTGTCCAGTGCGTGCAAAATTCGACGCGGCCGATGCCAAAACGCCAGACCTCCTCCTTGGTTATAACTAGAAACCAGGATGTGTATCAACAAGAGACAGTAAAAAAAGGTTTACGCAGGTCTTAATCTCAAAAGAATCCTTGCAACGGGTCCCTCATCGCACGTCTGCGCTGTGTCTCCGTTGTGCCGTATCCTGGACGGGTGTAGCACGGTGTTCATCTGTAAAGAGAGGAACTTAGTTGAAAAGAAGAAAAAGATCGTATGAAAAATGTACTTTATAGTAAATAAACAGTACGGTATTGAAGGTGAATAAAATTGAGCTTTATTGTCTCTTGTTGTACGTGCGTGTAGCCCCTTGTATGGGGGTGTGCCGCTAGTAGGTGCCGGACTCGTCTAGCCGTGTCCGGGGTTTTAATGACCTATTCAGGTGCTTTGATTAGCGGAGCCGGATTGGTGTGGGGCTGTCAATGCTGTCTCACGTTCTTCCGTGCTCGAGTAACACTTAATACTCCCTTTTAATGAGATGATGTCGCATGGACCGGGCATTTTAAGCGTAAGAGATGCATAATGTGGTATTACGTTAAAGCGGGCGAAAGCTTCACGCCCCAGTAGTGCTTGATAGCTACTTTCGAATGGGGCGATGTGGAAGGTTAACTTTTCGCGGCGGAAGTTGTTGGATGAGCCGAACACAACTTCTAGCAGTAGGGAGCCCGTACAATGGGCATATGTGCCTAGCATTATTCCTTTAAAGGAAGTGTTGCTATGGCTAATTTTGGTTGGGTCTATCCCCATCCTGCGGATTGTGTCCTGATATATCAGGTTTATATCACTGCCGCCATCCATGAGGACTTGTTTAAATTGGAATCCGTTGATTATAGGATCCAATATCAAGGAAGTCCATCCTGCGTTCCGGATACTTTCGGAGTAGTCCTGATGGTCGAAGGTGATTGGTTTTGACAACCAGTGTTGGTACTCCGCTAGGGTAGTATTGCGGCGCGCATTTTAATGGGCGCCGCTCTGTTTTTCCCTTTTATCACGTGAAGTGAGTTTACTGCTTTAACCTCTTGTGGGAAATTCTTTTGTTTTCCGGTGCTCTGCTTGTGGGGTTCGTCATCGTCCTCGCTTGGTGTGTCGAGCCCCTTGTGTTCGGCATTGAGTCTGCCGGACTGCTTGAAGACCCAACAATCTCTGTGGGTATGGTTTGCAGGCCTCCCGGGAGTACTGTGGATTTGACATATCTTGTCCAAGATTTTGTTTAAGTTGGATAGCTCATCTCTATTGTCCTTAAGGGGCAGTTTTTTATTGTTCTGCCGTGAGCTTTTGAATCCGGCGTTAACTGCCGCGCTCTTTGGACCGTTTCCCTTAATCCGGCGCTGGTCCTTGTTGCGTCTTGGTTTCCCATTTCCATCCCTGACTTCGGATGTACTTGGGTCGCTGGTACTGCATCTCGCTAGCCAGCTATCCTCTCCCGCGCAAAAGCGGGTCATGAGGCTTGTTAGTGCAGCCATTGTACTCGGCTTCTCCTGGCCGAGGTGTCTGGCGAGCCATTCGTCTCAGACGTTGTGTTTGAAAGCTGCTAAGGCTTCGGCGTCCGGATAGTCGACTATTTGGTTTTTTTAGTAAGGAACATGTTCAGAATTTTTGGGCTGACTCTCCGGACTGTTGAGTTATGTGACTTAGATCGTCTGCATCCGGAGGGCGGACATAAGTCCCTTGAAAAGTTGCCCGAAACGCATCCTCGAGCTCTTCCCAACTTCCAATGGTATTTTCGGGAAGGCTTTTAAGCCAATGCCGAGCTGGCCCTTTGAGTTTGAGGGGTAAGTATTTTATGGCGTGGAGATCATCTCCTCTAGCCATGTGTATGTGGAGGATGTAATCCTCAATCCGCACTCGAGTGCATTGTTCCGTCGTATGCCTCTATGTTTACGGGTTTGAATCCCGCTGGAAATTGTGGATCCGGCACCTCATCGGTGAAACACAGGGGTGTGCGGCACCCCTATATGTGGGTGTGCTGTGATGTTCGGATATTTGGCGTGTTGCATTGCTTTGAAGAGCTTGCTTTCTCGGCCCATTGATGGACCTAACTGGGCCATCCTTTTGATGTGAATCCTTAGGCGGATTGCGTACTGGCTTGTGTGCGGCGCCATTTGCCGCTCTCTTTTTGCCGTGGGGTCATCCATCCGACCGGGTGGCCTTCTTATTTTTTGATTGTGGGGGCTCTAAGGCCTCCTCATCAAATTCGGGCAGTAGTTTTCTCTTTGGGTAGCTCTTTGTTTGGCGGCATCGTCGCCGTATTTGTCTGCAGATGTTGAATACTTTGCTCCATCGATTCTCGAGTGCATCTTCCGCTGTTTTGAGCTTCCGCTTCGCTTTTTCAGTTACGCGCAGCGATGGCGAAGAGCCTTCGTGGAGGTTCTTCCGCTCCAACAATTTGTGCGGGCGTGAGATCGTCCGGACTGTTATCTTCGCCGGGGACGGGTTGTTCATCGAAGTTGTCCTGTTCGGACGGTTGCTCAATAGCATGTTCGTCGTCCACCGGTTCGCCCTGCTCTATGGCTGGGTCTTTGTTGAGGCGGGACTTGGTGCGGCGTTTATGTTGCCGTTTTGACTGCTTTTCGAGGGATTTATCCTTCGTAACGTCCCGTTGTTCCTCGTCGTCACTTCCTTTAGGTGTATCCACCATGTATACATCATGGGGTGAGGTGGTTGTCCAGCATCCTATAGGTGCTGGTTCATGGTTGTCTCCTACATCGTCGTCCATACCGTCGATGTCTTCGGAGTCGAAATCGAGCATGTCGTGTAAGCTTTCGACAGTGGCTACAAAGTGGGTGGTGGGTGGGCGTTGAATTTCTTCGTCGTCCGCATCCCAACCTTCCTGACCGTAGTCCGGCCAGGGCTCTTCGGATAAAGAGAGAGATTTTAGTGAATTCAAGATGTCGCCAAAGGGCGAGTGCTGAAAGATGTCCGCGGCAGTGAGCTCCATGATCGGCGCCCAATCGGATTCGATTGGCAGGGGCGCGGAGGGTTCGGAGTCCGGAGAGGAGTCCGGCACCTTGGAGTCACGGTCTTCGCAAAGGATAGGATTGAGTTCGGCTCAATCGCCGTTGAGATCGTAGCCCCCGAGGCGGTGTCCAACCACTCGTCCTCGATCGGGGAATCCGGATCCGGGTTAAGGGTTGGAGCGGGCACTGGTGCGGCCTCCAGGGCACTGTTCGGCGGTAGAGCTAGATCGTACCCATCAAAACAGTGCGGCGCGCTTGGCTATGGCTCGAATCCGTCGAAGATCGAGTCTCCGCGGATATCGGCCGTATAGTTCAAGCTTCCAAATCTGACCTGACGGCCAGGGGCGTAGCTTCGATCTGCTCGGATGGCCAAGCGAATTGGCCCGCAGTGCAAAGCCGCCGAATACGAAGATCTGTCCGGGGAGAAAAGTCTCACCCTGGACCGCGTCGTTGTTGATGATCGAAGGAGCCATCGGGCCTATAGGTGACGACACAGAGGTCCTCTTAATGAAAGCACCAATGTCGGTGTCAAAACCGGCGGATCTCGGGTAGGGGGTCCCGAACTGTGCGTCTAGGAGGATGGTAACAGGAGACAAGGGACACGATGTTTTTACCTGTGTTCGGGCCCTCTCGATGGAGGTAATACCCTACTCCTGCTTGATTAATATTGATGATATGGGTAGTACAAGAGTAGATCTACCACGAGATCCGTGGAGGCTAAACCCTAGAAGCTAGCCTATGGTATGATTGTTGTTAGATCCACGGACTAAAACCCTCCGGTTTATATAGACACCGGACAGGTTAGGGTTACACAGTCGGTTACAATGGTAGGAGATCTACATATCCGTATCTCCAAGCTTGCCTTCCACGCCAAGGAAAGTCCCATCCGGACACGGGACGAAGTCTTCAATCTTGTATCTTCATAGTCTTGGAGTCCGGTCAAGATGATAGTTCGGCTATCCGGACACCCCCTAGTCCAGGACTCCCTCAACGAGGATGATCGACCTCTGTGCTGTTGAGATTGATCGTGGGGACGAGACAGGTGGTGGTGGTGGCATCAGGGACCCTGTTGATAGTGGCGTGGGCGACGTTGTTGAAGGTGGTGAGCTTATTGTTGCTGTTCGTAGCAACAACTTGGTTCGAACCATTCGTCGAACAGGTGACGTGCAGCGTGACAATGCACACAAGGGGCACATCGTGGATGACCTCGAGAATCTCTTGGGCCTTGGTGGTGGAAGGAGACGTCTGGGACAGGCGCCGACGCCTCGGTAGTGGTGTCCAACGAAGGGGTCGATGATGGTGGATTGTGGATGACGGCGGGCGTACTGGTGGCCCAACTGACGACAAGAACATCTAGTTCCACGGTGAGGGACTCGACGTCGTTGGTGTTGCGTCGAGCAGGGCGTTGAGCCGCTCAAGATACTCACTAATCAATGGATCCATGGCCCTTTAACGGTCCTCTCGGATGGTGGTGGTGGAAAAAATTTGACGAAGAATTTGGGGGAGGAAGGGTGGGACCCGAGGCGAAGCCTTTTGGGGACAATTCCGGGCTCTGCCAAGTGCAAACTTTTTTTAGAATATCTGGCCCATTAGTTGGCCTAGTTTCTAAATACAAACTTGCACTTTCTTGTTGTTCTTTGGTACCGGTCTTAATGAGTCGGCCCTCTCTTATATCTTGTTCACGCTCCGCCACTGGATCGGACGAGCCTATCAGTAGGAGATTATAGAGGTGGAGGTAACTAGTTTTTGTTTTTGTTTCATAGAGGCATGAGCAAAATCGTGTCTTTCGCGGAAGAAAAACGCGTTTTTTTTCATTTCCGAGAGCCATGCCTCTCGCGGAAGAAAAAAAAAGAGAAAACGCATTTTTTTTCATTTTAGAGAGACCGTGCCTCTCGCGGAAGAACTAATGTTTTTTTTGTTTCTGAGAGGCACGGTCGTGCCCTCTCGTGGAAGCAAAACCATGCCTCTCACGGAAGCAAAAACCGTGCCTTTCACGAAAAAAAAGAAAACATGTTTTTTTGCGTAAAAAAATTACAAATTTTTTTTGTACAAAAGCTAAGGAAGACCGGTGAAAAATTAAAAAGCCAAAAAAATAAAAATAAAACATCTAAAAAGCCGAAAACGCCTGCGAGAAAATAAAAAAAATCCGAAAGAAGCGCTAAGAGCGCGACATATGGCGGCGGCTGAGTCCCCAAGCGACCCTTGAGGGGGTTGAGATCCTCTGCAGATCTATGCAGTGCGGCAAGATCAACATTATATGTGGGACCTGGCCCCACATGGCCATACTGCAGAGGATCCTAACCCCCCTTGAGGAGGCTTGGAACGAGTGCTTTTTAGTTAGTTGCTCTTAGGGTGTGTTTGGTTGAGGAACCAACTGTCACAGAATGGAATGGTTCCATTCTAGAGGAATGGGTCGGTTCCGTTCCTGTGTTTGGTAGGTGCAAAAAAGTAGAATGGGTTGGTTCCGTTCCAGTGTTTGGTTTGGAAGAATGGAATGAAAAATGGAATAACAGAAATTAAAAAATTCGACAGCATTTCATTTGTATTTTCAAGAAAAACAACATAATAACATATATTGACATAGAACACAATTTTCAGCAATAATATCATAAGGTAGCAATCAGGTAGCAAGTTCATTTGGCACATCCAAAAGCAATCAGCCAATACATGTCTCACATACAACCATACATGTTCAGATTCCAAATATCCTAAAGCAACCCAATGGCACTACAGCCATACAAGTCAAGTTCACATACTTGACAACCATACAACCATATCGAATTTAGAAGTTCTTCTTCACATACCTACTCACCCAAACAGATTTGTTGGTTTCGGAAAGTTTCATGAAGGCTCTTGTCGTCTTGGGGTTGTCAACAAGATGAGCATAGTAGTGGGCAAGGTGCTCTTCATCAAATTCTTTCAAACTAGAGACTACATCCCAAAAGTCATCGGGTATATCATCATCATCACCACCAGATTTCACAAGAGCTTCAGCCACAAGTTTAAAACCATCTTTGAGAATGGCACCTAGTGGATCCTTTAGAACTTTCACCACCTTGGCCTTCTTTTTTGGTGGTCCTTTGGGGTGAGTAGACTCACCAACTTGCGGTGACGTGTTGATCTCACCATTCACCTCACCATTCTCCTCATCATCAATGTCAATAGAAAGGAGATCATTTCCAGACCTTGCATTCATCCCCTTAGCCCCGGTTGTTCCAAAAATTGTCGCCATGGCATGATAGTGTTCAATTGGGTTATTCAAGAAGGGAGCATCAGGTTTGTGGGTCTACAAAAAAATTGCAAGTCATTAGCATAATGAAGGCAAAAAATGGGATGATATTGTTCATAGTACAAGAAGCTTACCATACAGTGACCTGCATAGTGTTCTTCACTGAGCCTAATTGTGCAAGTATCTTCATACCATAGAGCTCCACTTAAATTCTTCAAATTGACAACCCTAACCCAAATCTTCCTCCACTTCTTGAGATGGTTTCTAACTTGATCAGAGGTGATAGCTAGCTTGAATTGCTTGTTCAAAACAGCAGCACATTGTTTGAGATGTGTCTCCCTGAATCCACTAGAATAGATGCTTGTTGTGCCGTATGATCTACCAAAATTGGCTGAAACAAATTCCGAAGGTTATGCCCAATTGTATGCAAAAACATTGCCAATTGTTGCTCCACACTAAGATGTGGACTGTCTTCTAGCAACTCGCGATCCCTCAATATACCACACAAGCGAAAGAATGCAGCTCTTTCAAACCTTAGCATGTTTTTGCATAACACATCGATTTGCCAAAAAAATTTGTTTAGATAATCAAATCTGATTCGATCTCTTTCATACATTGGGCCATAGGTTATACGTGGTCTCCTCTTCCTTATTATAGCCCGAACAATGACTACCATTGCAGCTAATGCAACAAAAACAGCTACTCCCCTAGCCATCCTTTTTCTTTTGCTCATCTTGACCATCTACAATGATACATACTATCAATAATATGGCTACCAATTACTTATAACCATAGATCTGACAACAATATATGGAAGAAATTGAGGAAGAACATTGCACACCATGGATCTGACAACAATAAATATGACCTGAGCATCAATATCAGCATGTATATACAGAGAAGGGAATGGAACCGTACCTTGCCTACGTTGCTAGCCGCCCTGCTGGTTCGTCGGAGCAGCCTGCTAGGTCGCCGCCCTGCTGGTTCGTCGGTGCAGCCTGCTAGGTCGCCTCCCTGCTGGTTCGTCGCTGCTGCCTGCTAGGTCGCCGCCGCCGCCGCCTGCTAGGTCGTCGCTACTGCTAGGTCGCCGCCAAGCCCTGGATGCGCGCCATCGCAGGGGGGAGATGACCAAGGGGGTGAGAGGGAAGCCGGCGCCGAAGATCTGCGTGAGGGGCGGCGCTGGAGCGTGGCAGATCGGGAGGGAGGGAGAGATGCGGGAGGGTGCGGCGCTGAGAAGGGAAGACGGTAGAGGATAGGGCTCGGGTTGGTACGAGAGGAATGAGGCCCGTTCCCTGTCGTCCGCTTGAATCGAAGGTATGCGTCGGTTCCGCATATAGACCGAATATTCTCTTTTTTGGGATTGGTGGGTTCTGGTTCCATCTACTGACTAAACGTGAGAATGGGCTCTCGGGACGGGACGAACACATGCCATTCCATCTGGTGATAGCAACCGAACACACCCTTAGTGCCTTGCAGCTCAACACGCTCGTGGGGCTTATATGGGCTGCAGTACCTATGGCCCATTTTATTCTTTTTTTAATATGTAAATTACATTCGCAGTAAAGAAATAAATATTTGTGTACGATAAAAATAAAATAATTTATTTTATTAAAATGTGCATGTATTTCTAAAAAATACACTATTATTTTTACAAATATTCATGCAAGTAAAATAATATTTGTGCATTAGAATAATGTTTGCATAATTTAAAATCTACATATATTTAATAAAATATCAGTACTAGTATAATTATTATAAAATTATATACTTGAATAAATGTTCATATAATGTTTAGAACATTCATGTTTATAATATAATATTCATTTACTACCTCTGCAACTAAATACAAAACACCCATTTAAACCTCATGAGCGGGTTCGGCTTCAGGACATTAAGCATATTCATTTTTAGAGATATCAAATGGGATCGGATGCGGTGGCCAGATGCGCTGACATTTTTCATATGAACTATCCTTTTGTACTTTTTTTGCGGGGAAATGAGGGCTTTTATTTAGAAGAAACAGCTCTGGCGCTGTCAGCTAACAGACTGGTGATCAGCAAGCTCGGAGGAACACTCATCCAACACTCCGTCTCTTCCGATGCGCAAGCAGATTTTGCACACAGATGAGCGGGGACATTGGCATGTCTGTACATGACTAATAGTAAAAAAGGAAAATGAAGCAGCTAGTCCCTCAATATCAAGTAACACAGGCACTATAAACGAGCGCGAAGCACGGCGCGAGCTCCAAAGATTGACGACCTCCAAACTGTCGGTCTCCATCTCCACTCGCACAAAGCCTCGTAGTTGAGCAAACACCACTCCCCCGCGGAGGGCCAGAGCCTCCGCTACAAGCGGGTCAGTGACACCCTGGACCGGCTTACACCAGGCGGCCACGAAAGCATTAGGTGATCTGACGGCACCTCCCAGACCGCACCGCCTTGCCTTCATCGAGATACCAGCGTTGGTATTGATTTTGATACATTCATCTTCAGGAGGTCTCCAACCATGACCCGGAGAGATCCTTGCACGGTGTCGTGGAATCTCTAGCAATGACAGAGTCTCTCTAATCATCTTCATTGAGCGAGCCGGATCCAAGCTGTCTCTATCATGTGTTATATTATTCCTATAAGTTTAGATCGCCCACATAATAGAGATAATTTTTGCTTGATCCACATCATCAAACCTAGGGTCACACAAGATGTCCCTGGACCAATTTCCTGTATGAAGTTCCGGGAGTTTAACTGATAGGATTTCCCGCGCCTCCTTCCAGAAGAGCTTGGCATGAGTACATTTGATCAATGCATGGTATAAGTCATCATCTACATCAAGGCAAACTTTACACCTTGCCAAAACAGCTATGTGTCTATGATGTAAAGTGCACTCAGTGGGAAGAATTACCCTTAGCACTCGCCACCAAAATACTCGCACTTTCGGTACGACTTTGAGCTTCCAAAGCCTTGTCCACATCTGTTGTTGTTTCTCTGAAGATTCTGTAACTGTCCCTTCCCTTAGAGCAGACTGCTCGTTCAAGGTCATGAGAGAGCGGTACGCTGATTTCACAGTGTAGATACCAGACTTTTCTGCTGCCCAAGCCCAAAAATCATCTCCTCCTCCAGCCCTTAGCGGTATATTGAGAATAGCATCGGCTTCAGGAGCGATAAAATGTTGTCTCACCATATCCACTTTCCGTAGGCCATGGTCTCCGTCGATCATTTCAGACACAACAGCAATATTGTGGTTACCGGTGTGTGTGGTCGGCCGTAAGGAGAGCAGACCCGGGACCCAACTATCTTGCCAGATCGACACCGAGGTGCCATCTCCAATTCGCTTAACTATCCCTTTGTACTAGACCATGAAGACGCGCGTTGCTGCGCCCGTTCATCTTAAACAAAAAGCTATGATATATTTGAAAAGGTTGAATAATATAAATATTTGATGAAATTTGAATGCCTTTAAGCTAGAATGACATGGCAGCAATAATTGGGCATATTTATTTGAAGTTTGAACCAATCCGTTAGCATATTTTTTTGATCTGGTATTCCACATATTTGAAACAGTTAGCATATTTAAACTTAAAACCGATCCATTGGCATATCCATGATTGGCAGTCGTATTGGCTTAGAACCTAGTAGTAGTCACAACAGGTGAGTCTCCTCCTAAATTAATCATCAATGGAGCTGGTGCTTTTCTACTTATGCTAAATAGGAGCACCAAATATGTGTCTAAATATGCATGTCCATGCGGCATCGAGATCAAGATGGTTCTGCTATTATTCCTATATATAGTTATAAGCGGAACATTGAGAAAACACAAACATGAACAATAACTGATCTCAATTTAGAAATTAACTACTAAATTTATACAGATTGTGAGAGGGCGAGCCAAAATGGGAGTACATGCAAGGAAAGAGGAAGAAGACTATGGTACTTGATGAGAAATGTTCCCGCCATTTGGATTCAAGTAGAGCCTTGTACTATGACTTCACGGTAGTAAGAAAATAAAAAAGCATTAGTGACGAACGGCGGATGTCCGAGACCACAAAGAAGGGAGAAAGAAAAATATCCCGCACATCATAACATAGTGCATGGGCAATGCGAGGATGTAGTAAGGCATCAAGAAATGGTAGGACGTAGTATGATGGCGGAAATTGTTTCTCCATAGAGAGACGTCAACCTTTATGGCTTTATCTATATGATTTTGATGGTGGATGCGAAGCCCACAACAAACAGTGGATGATGAAGAAATCAACTTCCAGACGTATGAACCGATGAACATACCGGCGAACCCGGATCTGGATCTGAGAGGAAAGGTGCGAAGCGGAAGGTAATCTGCCGCGACAACACGTGCAGCCGCGCTAAAGCGAACAACGCATCTTCGCACATCATGGGTACTGGGAAAAATTGATGGCCAGTCTTTGGGAAAGATGGGCAAAGAGAAAAAAATCTAGCGGTTGGAGGAAGATCGGGATGGACGGAGGACACACATGGAACGGGTGGAAGAATAATCATGTTGTTGGGCCTATATGGGCTTCTGGCCAGCGATCAGCCCGACGAACGAGGGGGTTCCTAGCTAGGCCTGCGGAGCAGCAGCCCGAGGACGTGCGTGTTGGGGAACATTGCGTAAAATAAAAAAAATTCCTACATTCACCAAGATCCATCTATGAGTTCATCTAGCAACGAGAGAGAGAGATGCATCTACATACCCTTGTAGATCGCGTGCGGAAGCGTTCAAGAGAACGGGGTTGAGGGAGTCGTTCTCATCGTGATCCAAATCACCGGAGATCCTAGCGCCGAACGGACGGCACCTCCGCGTTCAACACACGTACGGTCAGCGTGACGTCTCCTCCATCTTGATCCAGCAAGGCGGAAGGAGAGGTTGATGAAGATCCAGCAGCACGACGGCGTGGTGGTGGATGCAGCAGGGCTCCGGCAGGGCTTCGCCAAGCAACTACGGGAGGAGGAGGAGGTGTAGCAGGGGAGGGAGGCGCCAAGACTTCAGGGTGCGGCTGCCCTCCCTCCCCCCCTTTATATAGGCCCCTGAGGCGCCCGGCCCGAGATCAGATCTCCCAAGGCGGCGGCCAGGGGAGGCTTGCCCCCAAGGCAAGTGGGGTGCCCCCCCTAGGGTTTCCAACCCTAGGCGCAGGCCCAAGGGGCGCACCAGCCCACCAGGCTGGTTCCTCCCACTTCAGCCCACGGGCCCTCCGGGATAGAGTGGACCTCGGGACCCTTCCGGTGGTCCCGATACAATACCGTGACCCCGAAACTCTCCCGATGGCGAAATAGCACTTCCTATATATAATTCTTTACCTCCGGACCATTCCGGAACTCCTCGTGACGTCCGGGATCTCATCCAGGACTCCGAACAACATTCGGTTTGCTGCATACTCAAATTCATATAACCCTAGCGTCACCGAACCTTAAGTGTGTAAACCCTACGGGTTCGGGAGACACGTAGACATGACCGAGATGGTTCTCTGGTTAATAACCAACAGCGGGATCTAGACACCCATGTTGGCTCCCACATGCTCCTCGATGATCTCATCGGATGAACCACGATGTCGAGGATTCAAGCAACCCCGTATACAATTCCCTTTGTCAATCGGTATGTTACTTGCCCGAGATTCGATCGTCGGTATCCCAATACCTCGTTCAATCTCGTTATCGGAAAGTCACTTTACTCGCATCAGTAATGCATGATCCCGTGACCAAACACTTGGTCACTTTGAGCTCATTATGATGATGCATTACCGAGTGGGCCCAGTGATACCTCTCCGTAATACGGAGTGACAAATCCCAGTCTCGATCCGTGACAACCCAATAGACACTTTCGGAGATACCTGTAGTGCACCTTTATAGTCACCCAGTTACGTTGTGACGTTTGGTACACCCAAAGCACTCCTACGGTATCCGGGAGTTACATGATCTCATGGTCTAAGGAAAAGATACTTGACATTGGAAAAGCTCTAGCAAAAAGAACTACACGATCTTGTGCTATGCTTAGGATTGGGTCTTGTCCATCACATCATTCTCCTAATGATGTGATCCCGTTATCAACGACATCCAATGTCCATAGTCAGGAAACCATGACTATCTATTGATCAACGAGCTAGTCAACTAGAGGCTCACTAGGGACATGTTGTAGTCTAAGTATTCACACGTGTATTACGATTTCCGGATAATACAATTATAGCATGAATAAAAGACAATTATCATGAACAAGGAAATATAATAATAATCCTTTTATTATTGCCTCTAGGGCATATTTCCAACAGTCCCCCACTTGCACTAGAGTCAATAATCTAGTTACATTGTGATGAATTGAACACCCATAGAGTTACGGTGTTGATCATGTTTTGCTTTCATGGAAGAGGTTTAGTCAATGGATCTGCGACATTCAGATCCATATGCACTTTGCAAATTTCTATGTCTCCATCTTGAACATTTTCACGAATGGAGTTTAAGCGACGCTTGATGTGCTCGGTCTTCTTGTGAAACACAGGCTCCTTGGCAAGTGCAATAGCTCCGGTGTTGTCACAGAAGAGTTTGATCGGCCCCGACGCATTGGGTATGACTCCTAGGTCGGTGATGAACTCCTTCACCCAAATTGCTTCATCGCTGCCTCCGAGGCTGCCATGTACTCCGCTTCACATGTAGATCCCGCCACCACGCTCTGCTTGCAGCTGCACCAGCCATCGCCCCACCATTCAACATATACACGTATCCGGTTTGTGACTTAGAGTCATCCAGATCGTGTCGAAGCTACCATCGAAGTAACCCTTTACTGACGAGCTCTTCGTCACCTCCATAAACGAGAAACATGTCCTTAGTCCTTTTCAGGTACTTCAGGATATTCTTGACCGCTGCCCAGTGTTCCTTGTCGGGATTACTTTGGTACCTTCCTACCAAACTTACGGCAAGGTTTACATCAGGTCTGGTACATAGCATGGCATACATAATAGACCCTATGGTTGATGCATAGGGGATGACACTCATCTCTTCTATATCTTCTGCCGTGGTCGGACATTGAGTCGAGCTCAATTTCACACCTTATGTCTGAGCAAGAACCCTTTCTTGGACTGATCCATTTTGAACTTCTTCAATGTTTTATCAAGGTATGTGCTTTGTGAAAGACCTATGAGGCGTCTCGATCTATCTCTATAGATCTTGATGCCTAATATATAAGCAGCTTCTCCAAGGTCCTTCATTGAAAAACTCTTATTCAAGTAGGCCTTAATGTTGTCCAAAAGTTCTATATCATTTCCCATCAAAAGTATGTCATCTACATATAATATGAGAAATGCTACAGAGCTCCCACTCACTTTCTTGTAAACGCAGGCTTCTCCGCTGCATAAACCCAAACGCTTTGATCATCTCATCAAAGCGAATGTTCCAACTCCGAGATGCTTGCACCAGCCCATAAATGGATCATTGGAGCTTGCATACCTTGTTAGCATTCTTAGGGTCGACAAAACCTTCCGGCTGCATCATATACAGTTCTTCCTTAAGATAGCCGTTAAGAAATGCCGTTTTGACGTCCATTTACCATATCTCATAATCATAGTATGCGGCAATTGCTAACATGATTCGGACGGACTTGACTTCGCTACAGGAGAGAAAGTCTCATCGTAGTCAACCCCTTGAACTTGCCGATAACCTTTAGCGAAAAGTCGAGCTTTATAGATGGTAACATTACCATCCGCGTCCGTATTCTTCTTAAAGATCCATTTGTTTTCTATCGCTCGCCGGTCATCGGACAAGTCTGTCAAAGTCCATACTTTGTTTTCATACATGGATCCTATCTAGGATTGCATGGCTTCAAGCCATTTGTTGGAATCTAGGCCCGCCATCGCTTCTTCATAGTTCGAAGGTTCACCGTTGTCTAGCAACATGATTTCCGGAGACAGGGTTGCCATACCACTCTGGTGTGGAGCGTGTCCTTGTGGACCCTCTGAAGTTCAGTAGCAACTTGATCCGAAGTACCTTGATCATTAATTTCCTCTCCGATCGGTGTAGGCACCACAGGAACATTTTCCTCGAGCTGCACTACTTTCCAGTTCAAGAGGTAGTACTTCATCGAGTTCTACTTTCCTCCCACTTACTCCTTTCGAGAGAAACTCTTTTTCAAGAAAGGATCCGTTCTTGGCAACAAAGATCTTGCCTTCGGATCTAAGGTAGAAGGTATACCAATGGTTTCCTTGGGGTATCCTATGAAGACGCATTTTTCGAACTTGGGTTCGAGCTTTTCAGGTTGAAGTTTCTTGACATAAGCATCGCATCCCCAAACTTTTAGAAACGACAGCTTAGGTTTCTTCCCAAACCATAATTCATACGGTGTCGTCTCAACGGGTTTAGACGGTGCCCTATTTAAAGTGAATGTAGCTGTCTCTAGAGCGTATCCCCAAAATGATAGCGGTAAATCTGTAAGGGACATCATAGATCGCACCATATCCAATAGAGTGCGATTACGACGTTCAGACACACCGTTACGCTGAGGTGTTCCAGGCGGCGTGAGTTATGAAACGGTTCCACATTTTATTAAGTGTGTACCAAATTCGTGACATAAATATTCTCCTCCATGATCTGATCGTAAGAACTTTATTTTTCGGTCACGTTGATTCTCTACCTCATTCTGAAATTCCTTGAACTTTTCAAAGGTCTTAGACTTGTGTTTCATCAAGTAGACATACCCATATCTACTCAAGTCATCAGTGAGAGTGAGAACATAACGATATCCTCCATGAGCCTCAACGCTCATTGGACCGCATACACGGTATGTATGATTTCCAATAAGTTGGTTGCTCGTTCCATTGTTCCGGAGTACGGAGTATTGGTCATTTTGCCCATGAGGCATTGTTCTCATGTGTCAAATGATTCATAATCGAGAGACTCTAAAAGTCCATCGAATGGAGCTTCTTCATGCGCTTGACACCAATGTGACCAAGGCGGCAGTGCCACAAGTATGTGGGACTATCGTTATCAACTTTACATCTTTTGGTATTCACACTATGAATATGTGTAATATTACGCTCGAGATTCATTAAGAATAAACCATTGACCATCGGAGCATGACCATAAAACATATCTCTCATATAAATAGAACAACCATTGTTCTCGGATTTAAATGAGTAGCCATCTCATATTAAACGAGATCACGATACAATGTTCATGCTCAAACTTGGCACTAAATAACAATTATTGAGGTTTAAAACTAACCCGTAGGTAAATGTAGAGGTAGCGTGCGACGGCGATCACATCGACCTTGGAACCATTCCCGACGCGCATCGTCACCTCGCCCTTCGCCGATCTCCGTTTATTCCGCAGCTCCTGCTTGTGAGTTACAAATATGAGCAACGGCACTTTGGTATCAAATACCCGATTGTTACTACGATGCAGGTAAGGTACACATCAATTACATGTATATCAAATATACCTTTAGTGTTGTCGGCCTTCTTATGCGCTAAGTATTTGGGGCAGTTCCGCTTCGGTGACCCTTCCTTTGCAACAAAAGCACTCAGTCTCAGGCTTGGGTCCATTCTTTGACTTCTTCCCGGCAACTGGCTTACCGGGCGCGGCAACATCCTTGCCGTCCTTCTTGAAGTTCTTCTTACCCTTGCCCTTCTTGAACTTGGTGGTTTTATTGACCATCAACACTTGATGTTCTTTCTTGATTTCTACCTCTGCTGACTTCAGCATTGAAAATACTTCAGGAATAGTTTTCACCATCCCCTGCATATTGTAGTTCATCACAAAGCTCTTGTAGCTTGGTGGGAGCGACTGAAGGATTCTGTCAATGACCGCCTCGTCCGGGAGGTTAATGTCCAAATTGGGACAAAGCGGTTGTGCAACCCAGACATTTTGAGTATGTGCTCACTTGTAACTATTTTCCTCCATCTTACAACTATAGAACTTGTCGGAGACTTCATATCTCTCGACCCGGGCATGAGCTTGAAAAACCATTTTCAGCTCCTCGAACATCTCATATGCTCCGTGTTGCTCAAAACGCTTTTGGAGCCCCGGTTCTAAGCTGTAAAGCATGCCGCACTGAACGAGGGAATAATCATCAGCATGAGACTGCCAAGCATTCATAACGTCTTGGTTCTCTGCGATGGGTGCTTCACCTAGCGGTGCTTCTAGGACATATTGTTTCTTGGCTGCTATGAGGATGATCCTCAGGTTCTGGACCCAGTCCGAATAGTTGCTGCCATTGTCTCTCAGCTTGGTTTTCTCTAGGAACGCGTTGAAGTTCATGGTGACATGAGCGTTGGCCATTTGATCTACAAGACATTTTGCAAAGATTTTAGACTAATGTTCATGATAATTAAGTTCATCTAATCAAATTATATAACGAACTCCCACTCAGATTTGACATCCCTCTAGTCATCTAAGTGTTACATGATCCGAGTCGACTAGGCCGTGTCCGATCATCACGTGAGACGGACTAGTCATCGTCGGTGAACATCTCCCTGTTGATCGTATCTTCCATACGACTCATGTTCGACCTTTCGGTCTCTTGTGTTCCGAGTGAAGGAAATATGCCCTAGAGGCAATAATAAAGTTATTATTTATTTCCTTATTTCATGATAAATGTTTATTATTCATGCTAGAATTGTATTAACTAGAAACATGATACATGTGTGAATACATAGACAAACATATAGTCACTAGTATGCCTCTACTTGACTAGCTCATTAATCAAAGATGGTTATGTTTCCTAACCATAGACATGTGTTGTTATTTGATTAATGGGATCACATCATTAGGAGAATGATGTGATTGACATGATGTAACACCCCGAGAATCATGCTACAGTAATCCCCTTCCAATGATGCCTTGTCATCATCGTTACTGTTGCTAATCTTCACTTGATCCAAATCACTGATTCAAATTCAAATCCAATCTAAAGTCAAAAACTCTTATTTGTCCGACAGGAGATCTAAAATGTTCATCTTGTGGCAAATAGTCATTTGTTAATATTGGTGGTGAACCAACATTTTTTGCAAGGTGTTTAAATAGCCTAAAGCAATTAAAGCAGTGGCTAAAACAATAGTTTAAATGCCTTTTACTTTATAAAAATTTCAAACTATTTCAAAAGCCTCACTGACCTTTTGTGGCAGTGCTAACTATTGCAATGTAATTATGTGGCCAAGTCCCACATTTTACAAAATCCTTTTGGCAGCCCAAATATTACCATGCTTTTTACGTAAAAAGAAAAGAGCAGAGGTAAAAGAAAAAAACCCCCACAGGCCTTTGTCATCTGGGCGGCCCAACCCAGCAGCCCACCTCCCCCGGTCGCCTCCCTCCTCTCTGTTCACCCGACCCAGCGACCGCGCTCGCTGGTCGCCATCGAACCCTGTCGCTGTCCCCGTCGGGGAAGGGATAAGGGCGACGTCCCCTCGACCTCTCGGGCTCCCCGCACCCCCACACGCCCCCTGGACGCCCCTCTCCCTCTCTCCCTCGGCCTCGCCCCTTCTCCAGATCCACCTCGCCCAAGCCTTGGCCATCGCCGCTGGCGTTCTTCTGCGCCACCGCTGCCACTGGCCCTCCTCGCCGCCCGATGTGTCCCACGAGCCCCTTGATCGTCTGCTGCCCGTCTGCGCCAACAACCTCAAGGCGGAGCCACCCAGCGCCGGATCCGTCTTCCTCTGGACCCGCCCGCCGCTTTCGACTCCGGCCACCGCCACTGCGCTCTGTTACTCATGGGGCCTTCGTGCGCCCACCCGGTGAGCTCCTCCCCCTCTCCCTTCTCTCACGTAGGCCGCCTCCCTCTCTAGCTCGCTCGCCGCAACCGCCGTAGCCACCGCGCCGCCATGGCCGAGCTCGGCTCCGCCGAGCAGCTGGCCGCCGTCGTTGCCTTCCTCGCCTGAGCACGGGGACGTGCTCAGTGCAGCCCGCCGAGGACGCCCGTGCCGCTTGCCCACCTCGAGGACCCCCGTAGCGTGATCCCGACGAGGTCTCGAATCCCACCGCCGCCTCCACTCATCACCGGCGCAGTTCCGGCCAGACGCGAGCCCAACCGACTTCACCACACGACGCGGTGGGCACTCCCCATTCGAGCGCGCCTAACCCCAGCCCCGGAGACCCCACAGCAAGCGAATCCCGACGAGGCGGGTGCCCTCCGCCAGCGTTTTCGTGCTCGCCCGGCGTTCGCCGCCCGGCCGGTGGCACACAGGGGCCACCCACAGGTCACTTGCCGGTGGGGCCCCCCCCTGTTGAATAGTTGACCTGGTCAACCATGCTGACTGGGTAGGCCCCAGCCACTGACGTGCGGGTCCCACCGCTTAATCATCTAATTAAAACGTTTTAATAATTAAGAGTAATTAGTTTAGCTAATTAGCCACTAACATGTGGGGCCCATCAGCTAATTAACCTCAGTTTAGTTTAAAATAAGCTCATTAAGTAACAGAGGCTGATAGGTGGGTCCCCGTGTCGGTTTTGACGATCAACCGGACTGTTGACTGCTGCAGTCACTGCTACGTCATGCTGAAAACATATTCCTTTTCTGTTAGTATAAATAATTCCAGAATATGTTTAAAACTTAGAAAATTCATATAAAATAATCTGTAACTCGGATGAAAATGTTTTCTATATCAAATTTGCTCAGAAAAATCCAACGAATCCGAATACACGGCCCGTTCACCTGTCACATGCCCCTAGCATGCTGAACATGGGACATTCCCCCTCCGGTCATCTGTCTGACACAGGTCCGGAACCGGGAAAACATTCCCTGTTGAATTCCCCCCTTCACCTTTATTGTGTAGCCGTACGTTAGGTCACTCCCGGCACAACATATTGCCAAGTTCTACTTTGTGATGCTATGTTTGCTTTATATTTACTGTTTCTTCCCCCTCTTCTCTCCGGTAGACCCCAAGACCGATGCTGCCCCTGTGGTCGACTACGTCGACGACGACCCCTCCTTGCCAGAGCAACCAGGCAAGCCCCCCCTTTGATCATCCCGATATCGCCCATTCCATTCTCTCATGCTTGCATTAGTTTTTTCTACGGTTATTGTTTGCTCCTATTACATTTGCATAGCCTGCTTTTGTATCTCGCTGTTGTACCTTACCGCTTATCCTAAACTGCTTAGTATAGGTTGGTTAGTGATCCATCGATGACCCCACCTTGTCCTTGTTGCCCTGCTTCATCATTGAAGACCCGATCAACGGGACCGAAGACCAGGCCCCGGCACCGCACATCACTTTCCCCTTAGTTGCTCAACACTACTGGGTTACTATCGAGTACCGAGGGTGAACCTCTTCAGCACTTCTGATGTTAACCCTGTAGTGTAGTCATTCGGTCGTGGTCATCGAGGGTGATTTCCTCCTTAACCACTTACGATATGAATCTGTCGTGCAACCCCTCAAGTGTGAACCTCGAGGGTGATTCCTCTTACGTTCACCTTGATGATTACATCTAGTGGAATTCATCGGGGTGATTCCTCGGGTTTTCCCTTGATGTTTGGACACACGGATACTTGGACTTTACCCTGTTACTTGGAAAGACGGGTCGACCACGAGGGGTACCCGCGAGCTTAATTGCGAGTGATGTGGACGGGTTGACACGGAGGGTGCCCATGAGATAATTACGAGGCGTGGCCGGGCATTCCTAGCCCTTGCCGCAAGTCCTCGAGGCAGCAACGGGTCACATCTTTCGTGAGTCTCGCTTGTTACCGCGTTCCTAATCCACTACGATTTGGATATTTGATCCGAGGGGCCTCTGGCCTGATAGCACTAACCATCACGTGGGCATAGTATGGGTGTTCTGCGTCGTATACATCAGCCGAAGCTTAATAGACGTCAGCGACTGATCGGCGCGCGCCGGGTTGGACTGGTAAGCTCCTGCCTTTTTAGGAAGTTAGCTAGGTCTGCTCACCGGCCGCGTTCGCAACGTCCAGGAGTTCCCGGGGATGGCCCATGACCCCTGGGGGCATAGGTTTAGTCCGGCGTGCTGGCCTCTCTATTAAGCCTAGGTCGGGTTGCGGCGTATTGTTTGGCGAGGCGGGCATGACCCAGGAAAGTGTGTCGGCGGAGTTAAGCGGCGTGGTGGGTAAGTTGGTGCACCCTGCAGGGAAGAAAACATCTATCGATAGCCTGTCCTCTGATAGCGGACACTTGGAGTTGTATCGATCGATACAACTAGAACTGGATACTTGTGATGAGAATTGGATGGTGATGAATAATGGATTGTGATGATAACTGGATAGTATGGCTCTGGGATTTCTTTCTCGCAGGGAGTCGAGAAAGGATCTCTGGCCGAGGTTGATAACACTCCTACTACTTTACTTATGCTACTCTACTCCCTCCGGATGCTGCAAGATGGTGGTTCCTGAAGATGCTAGTCTTCGATAGGACTAGGCCTTCTCTCTATTCTGGCATTTCTGCAGTCCAGTCCACATATACAACCTTCCTTTGATAATGTTGCATATGTAGTGTAGATCCTTGCTTGCGAGTACTTTGGATGAGTACTCACGGTTGCTTTGCTCCCCCTTTTCCCCCTTTCTTCTTATTTCCGGTTGATGCAACCAAAGGTTGGAGCTCAGGAGCCAGATGCCACCTTTGACGATTGCTACTACCCTGCGGGTGCCTACTACTACGTGGAGACCACTGACGACCAGGAGTAGTTAGGCGGCTCCCAGGCAGGAGGCCTTGCCTTTTCGATCGATGTTGCTTTTGTGCTAGCCTTCTTAAGGCAGACTTGTCTAACTCATGTCTGTACTCAGATATTGTTGCTTCCGCTGACTCTTGTGTATTCGAGCTTTTGTATTCGAGCCCTCGAGGCCCCTGGCTTGTAATATAAAGCTTGTATTATTTCAATTTGTGTCTAGAGTTGTGTTGTGATATCTTCCCGTGAGTCCTTGATCTTGATCGTATACATTTGCGTGTATGATTAGTGTATGATTAAATCGAGGGCGTCACAAGTTGGTATCAGAGCCGACTGCCTGTAGGTAGCCCCCTTCCCAACTCCTTGGCCGAAGTCGAGTCTAGTCACTACAAAAACTTTTACTAACATGGTTGTGTGGCTTACGGGCCCACGTCGCCATCGGGTGGTATTAGGATCTTTTTTTTCCTCGTCTATACTCTGGGACTCTGATCTCTCGTCTATTCGGGTTAAACTTTTTACTAACTCTGACTCTAGGATCTCATAACCATTTCCTTCCGGAGAGCCCCTTCACTACATATGATCGCTTGCTTCGTCAGAAGATTCTGCAGATACTCCTCGATGTTTCCTGAGACCCTGTGCCCACTGCTTTGCAGTTCCTGACCACTGATAATCCCCGTGAATAACATCCTTGCCGCTTGTACCTTCATCCCCAGTTGCTCCTGTTGTTACAAGATACCACTAGTACTCTCCATTGTTTCGAGAATCCTTTGTGCCTTCTGCTTTGCAGCTTCTTTTTGAACTGTGGATAATTCACTTAACCGGGGTTCGTTCATCCCCAGTTGTTCATATGCTTTCCAAAATACTTGGAAATACTATCTGATCTTCCGAAAATCCTCTGCAGCCTATTGCTCTTGATTCTCCTTGCCTGCTTGCATTAGGATTAATTCCATGTGTCTAGCAATATTCTTTAAATTTCTTTGTGATTGTCATTACATTCCTTTGGATTCGATTAATGCGTGCGAATACTCGCAATCATCAATTAATCCTTGGAAATTTTCTTTCCGGCTCGGACATCCTTCCATATATGAGCTGGTTCTTGCCCAATCCAGATTTGATCGGGTACACCTCTAGGTCTATTCAACTTACTCATCTTTTGATCAGAGCCTCTGCTTCTGATCCTTCATCTTGAAATCATAATTCTTTTGTACCCAAGCATCGAATCATTCAGACGTTTCTATAAGCCGATGCCTTTGCATCTCTTCTTCATCTGATTGATTACCAATACTCAGATCAACTCTGTCGTGAATCGCCAGATCCATCACTGGGTTGTTATCTGACAATGTCCTTCACATCCTAAGTCTTGTGAGTTTTTCCCTGATACATAATACCTTCAGTAAATTGTATCATCTGCTTTGACTCCGATACTCTGCTTTTGGACTCGTATCTTTTGTTTGGTTGATGGTTGTATAGATTCAAAAAAAAAGCCCGACAGGTTAAACTTATGCCTTCCATAATCCGTGTGACCAGAGAGTTTTCTCGAGTCTTACTCTTCTGGTACTTCGCCAGCTAAATCCTCTACATTACAATTTCATCGAAAAACAAGGAGCGAATGAAAGGTTATGCATTGAAGAAGTGGGAGTCGACCTTGAACTTTGTGTTCACGACCATGGACACGATGTAGATCTTATCATTAAAGCTTCTCTTAAGTTAATTATTCCCTTAATATAAGTTCATCTTATATCTAAGATCTGGCCTTTTGCAATCGTGGTTCCGACTATGTTCTCCTTTAAATACCATTTCTCGTGCAAATTCAAGCACTTGTCTTCTGCAGAGCAATACCCTAGTCCAACCTCTGCTTTGATCTGTCATAGAGTATTACCCTCCGGTATCTCAGGAATATCATCAAACTACATAACTTCTTATGAGTTCTTCCTCTACTATTATTTTTGCCGATTCTAAATTTTCCACGGGTTCCGGGTTATTAGTCACTCGAGAACACCGATAAGTGAATCGATTCCGCACTCTGATTCTATAACTCTAAGTAATTTTCATTGCTTACGAGTTTAATAATCCGTCAAGTCATTCCTAGCCTGATCGGCTATATCATTATCATACTAAATTTTAACTGTGCTACCCAGAGCTTCTTCCCACAGCACAATTTTCGACGATGAGCTCAGCTTACGTCGATCTTCCTCATTTTATCAATTCACCTCGAACAACAAGCTTGATTTTGAGTTTGTGTTATACCCGTGGTTCCAAAAACTTTTCGCTTCATCATTCCTTAGTACTCTTTGGGTGTTAATCACATAGCGATGTGAACTAGATTATTGACTCTAGTAAACCCTTTGGGTGTTGGTCACATGACGATGTGAACTATGGGTGTTAATCACATACAGATGTGAATATTAGTGTTGAATCACATGATGATGTGAACTAGATTATTGACTCTAGTGCAAGTGGGAGACTGAAGGAAATATGCCCTAGAGGCAATAATAAAGTTATTATTTATTTCCTTATTTCAAGATAAATGTTTATTATTCATGCTAGAATTGTATTAACCAGAAACATGATACATGTGTGAATACATAGACAAACATATAGTCACTAGTATGCCTCTACTTGACTAGCTCATTAATCAAAGATGGTTATGTTTCCTAACCATAGACATGTGTTGTTATTTGATTAATAGGATAACATCATTAGGAGAATGATGTGATTGACATGACCCATTTCGTTAGCCTAGCACTTGATCGTTTAGTATACTGCTATTGCTTTCTTCATGACTTATACATGTTCCTGTAACTATGAGATTACGCAACTCCCGTTTACCGGAGGAACACTTTGGGTGCTACCAAACGTCACAACGTAATCTGGGTGATTATAAAGGAGTACTACAGGTGTCTCCAAAGGTACATGTTGGGTCGGCGTATTTCGAGATTAGGTTTTGTCACTCCGATTGCTCGGAGAGGTATCTCTGGGCCCTCTCGGTAATGCACATCACTATAAGCCTTGCAAGCAATGTAGCTAATGAGTTAGTTACGGAATGATGCATTACGTAACAAGTAAAGAGACTTGCCAAGAACGAGATTGAACTAGGTATTGGATACCGACGATCAAATCTCGGGCAAGTAACATACCGATGACAAAGGGAACAACGATGTTGTTATGCGGTTTGACCGATAAAGATCTTCGTAGAATATGTAGGAGCCAATATGAGCATCCAGGTTACGCTTATTGGTTCTTGACCAAGAATGGTTCTAGGTCATGTCTACATAGTTCTCGAACCCGTAGGGTCCGTGACGCTTAAGGTTTCGATGGCCGGTTATATTATGAGTTTATGAGTTTTGATGTACCGAAGGAGTTCGGAGTCCCGGATGAGATCGGGGACATGACGAGGAGTCTCGAAATGGTCGAGACGTAAAGATCGATATATTGGACGACTATATTCGGAGTTCGGAAAGGTTCCGAGTGATTCGGTTATTTTTCGGAGTACCGGAGAGTTACGTGAATTCGCCGGGGAGTATATGGGCCTTATTGGGCCATACGGGAATAGAGGAGAGAGGCCAAAGGAAGGAGGCCTCGCCCCCCTCTGGTCCGAATTGGACAAGCGGCGCAGCCCCCTTTTCCTTATTCCCCTCCCCCTCTTTCCCCTTCTCCTACTCCAACAAGGGAGGTGGAATCCTACTAGGACTAGGGAGTCCTAGTAGGACTCCACACTTGGCGTGCCCCCTCCTAGGTCCGGCCTCCTCCCCCCTTGCTCCTTTATATACGGGGGCAGGGGGGCACCCCATGAAACACAAGTTGATCTACGGATCGTTCCTTAGCCGTGTGCGGTGCCCCCCCTCCACCATATTCCACCTCGGTCATATCGTCGTGGAGTTTAGGCGAAGCCCTGCGTCGGTAGAGCATCATCATCGTCCACCACGCCGTCGTCTTGTGGAACTCATCCCCGACACTATGCTAGATCGGAGTCCGGGGATAGTCATCGAGCTGAACGTGTGCTGAACTCAGAGGTGTCGTACGTTCGGTACTTGGATCGGTCGGATCGTGAAGACGTACGACTACATCAACCGCGTTGTCATAACGCTTCCGCTTACGGTCTACGAGGGTACGTGGACATACACTCTCCCCTCTCGTTGCTATGCCATCACCATGATCTTGCGTGTGCGTAGGAAATTTTTGAAATTACTACGTTCCCCAACAGTGGTATCAGAGCCTAGGTTTTATGCGTTGATGTTATATGCACGAGTAGAACACAAGTGAGTTGTGGGCGATACAAGTCATACTGCTTACCAGCATGTCATACTTTGGCTCAGCGGTATTGTGAGATGAAGCGGCCCGGACCGACATTACGCGTACGCTTACGCGAGACTGGTTTCACCGTTACGAGCACTCGTGCTTAAAGGTGACTGGCGGGTGTCTGTCTCTCTCACTTTAGCTGAACCGAGTGTGGCTACGCCCGGTCCTTGCGAAGGTTAAAACAGCATCAACTTGACAAACTATCGTTGTGGTTTTGATGCGTAGGTAAGTATGGTTCTTGCTCAGCCCGTAGCAGCCACATAAAACTTGCAACAACAAAGTAGAGGACGTCTAACTTGTTTTTGCAGGGCATGTTGTGATGTGATATGGTCAAGACGTCATGCTATATTTTATTGTATGAGATGATCATGTTTTGTAACCGAGTTATCGGCAACTGGCAGGAGCCATATGGTTGTCGCTTTATTGTATGAAATGCAAACGCCCTGTAATTGCTTTACTTTATCACTAAGCGGTAGCGATAGTCGTAGAAGTAATAGTTGGCGAGACGACAACGATGCTACTATGGAGATCAAGGTGTCGCGCTGGTGACAATGGTGATCATGACGGTGCTTCGGAGATGGAGATCACAAGCACAAGATGATGATGGCCATATCATATCAATTATATTGATTGCATTTGATGTTTATCCTTTATGCATCTTATCTTGCTTTGATTGACGGTAGCATTTTAAGATGATCTCTCACTAAAAATTATCAAGAAGTGTTCTCCCTGAGTATGCACCGTTGCAAAAGTTCTTCGTCGAGACACCACGTGATGATCGGGTGTGATAGGCTCTATGTTCAAATACAACGGGTGCAAAACAGTTGCACACGCGGAATACTCAGGTTAAACTTGACGAGCCTAGCATATAACAGATATGGCCTCGGAACACGGAGACCGAAAGGTCGGCGTGAATCATATAGTAGATATGATCAACATATCGATGATCACCGTTGAAACTACTCCATCTCACGAGACGATCGGACATGGTGTAGTTGATATGGATCACGTAATCACTTAGAAGATTAGAGTGATATCTATCTAAGTGGGAGTTCTTAATTAATATGATTAATTGAACTTTAATTTATCATGAACTTAGTCCTGGTAGTATTTTTGCAAATTATGTTGTAGATCAATAGCTCGCGTTGTTGCTTCCCTATGTTTTTGCTTCCCTATGTTTTTATATGTGTTCCTAGAGAAAATTGTATTGAAAAATGTTAGTAGCAATGATGCGGATTGGATCCGTGATCTGAGGTTTATCCTCATTGCTTCACAGAAGAATTATGTCCTTAATGCACCGCTAGGTGACAGACCTATTGCAGGAGCAAATGCGGGCGTTATGAACGTTTGGCTAGCTCAATATGATGACTACTTGATAGTTTAGTGCACCATACTTAACGGCTTAGAATCAGGACTTCAAAGACGTTTTGAACGTCATGGACCATATGAGATGTTCCAGGAGTTGAAGTTAATATTTCTAGCAAATATCCGGGTTGAGAGATATGAAGTCTCCAACAAGTTCTATAGCTAAAAGATGGAGGAGAATCGCTCAACTAGTAAGCATGTGCTCAGATTGTCTGGGTACTTCAATCGCTTGAATCAAGTTGGAGTTAATCTTCCAGATAAGATAGTGATTGACAGAATTCTCTAGTCACCATCACTAAGTTACTAGAACTTCGTGGATGAACTATAGTATGCAAGGGATGATGAAAACGATTCCCGAGCTCTTCGTGATGTTGAAATCGACGAAGGTAGAAATCAAGAAAGAGCATCAAGTGTTGATGATTGACAAGACCACTAGTTTCAAGAAAAGGGCGAAGGGAAAGAAAGGGAAACTTAAAGTAGAATGGCAAACAAGTTGTCACTCCCGTGAAGAAGACCAAAGCTGGACCAAAGCCTAAAACTGAGTGCTTACACTGCAAAGGAAATGGTCACTTGAAGCGGAAATGCCCTGAATATTTGGTGGATAAGAAGGATGGCAAAGTGAACAAGAGTATATTTGATATACAGGTTATTGATATGTGCCTTACTAGTGTTTATAGTAGCCCCGAGTATTTGATACTTGTTTGGTTGCTAAGATTAGTAACTCAAACAGAGTTCTGAGAATAAACAGAGACTAGTTGAAGGGGAAGTGACGATGAGTGTTGGAAGTAGTTCCAAGATTGATATGATCATCATCGCACACATACTCTCGGGATTAGTGTTGAACCTAAATAAATGTTATTTGGCGTTTGCGTTGAGCATGAATATGATTTGATCATGTTTATTGCAATATGGTTATTCATGTAAGTTAGAGAATAATTATTGTTCTGCTTACATGAATAAAACCTTCTATGGTCATACACCCAATGAAAATGGTTTGTTGGATCTCGATCGTGTGATACACATATTCATAATATTGAAACCAAAAGATGTAAAGTTAATAACGATAGTGCAACTTATTTGTGGTAATCGCCGTTTAGGTCATATTGGTGTAAAGCGCATGAAGAAACTCCATCTTGATGGGCTTTTGGAATCACTTGATTATGAATCACTTGGTACTTGCGAACCGTGCCTCATGGGCAAGATGACTAAAAACTCCGTTCTCCGGAACAATGGAACAAGCTACTGACTTATTGGAAATGATACATACCGATGTATGTGATCCAATGAGTTTTGATGCTCGTGGCAAGTATCGTTATTTTCTGACCTTCACAAGATGATTTGAGCAGATATGGGTATATATACTTAATGAAACACAAATCTGAAACATTTGAAAATTCAAAGAATTTCAGAGTGAAGTGGAAAATCATCGTAACAAGAAAATAAAATTTCTACGATCTGATCGTGGAGGAGAATATTTGAGTTACGAGTTTAGTCTTCAATTAAAACAATGTGGAATAGTTTCACAGCTCACGCCACCTGGAACACGACAACGTTATGGTGTGTCCGAACGTCGTAACCGCACTTTATTGGATATGGTGCGATCTATGATGTCTCTTACTGATTTACCATTATCATTTTGGGGTTATGCATTAGAGACAGCTGCATTCACGTTAAAAGGGCACCATCTAAATCCGTTGAGATGACACCGTATGAACTATGGTTTAGTAGTAAACCTAAGCTGTTGTTTCTTAAAGCTTGGAGTTGTGATGCTTATATGAAAAGGTTTCAACCTGATAAGTTCGAACCCAAATCGGAAAAGTGTGTCTTCATAGAATACCCAAAGGTAACTATTGGGTACACCTTCTATCACAGATCCGAAGGCAAGTTATTCGTTGCTAAGATGGATCCTTTCTAGAGAAGAAGTTTCTCTCGAAAGAAGTGAGTGGGAGGAAAGTAGAGCTTGATAAGGTAATTGTACCTTCTCCCGAATTGGAAAGTAGTTCATCACAGAAATCAGTTCCTGTGATTCCTACACCAATCAGTGAGGAAGCTAATGATGATGATCATATAGCTTCAGATCAAGTTACTACCAAACCTCGTAGGTCTTCCAAAATAAGATCCGCACCAATGTGGTACGGTAATCCTATTCTAGAAGTCATGTTACTAGACCATGATGAACCTACGAACTATGAGGAAGCGATGATGAGCCCAGATTCCGCGAAATGGCTTGAGGCCATGAAATCTGAGATAGGATCCATGTATGAGAACAAAGTATGGACTTTGATTGACTTGCTCGATGATCAGCAAAGCCATGTTAAATAAATGGATCTTCAAGAGGAAGACGGACACTGATAGTAGTGTTACTATCTACAAAGCTCGACTTGTCACAAAAGGTTTTCGACAAGTTCAAGGTGTTGACTACAATGAGATTTTCTCAACTGTAGCGATGCTTAAGTCTGTCCGAATCATGTTAGTAATTGCCACGTTTTATGAAATCTGGCAAATGGATGTCAAAAACTACATTCTTTAATGGATTTATTAAAGAAGAGTTGTATATGATGCAACCAGAAGGTTTTGTCAATACTAAAGGAGCTAACAAAATGTGCAAGCTTCAGCGATCCATCTATGGACTGGTGCAAGCATCTCGGAATTGGAATAAACGCTTTGATAGTGTGATCAAAGCATATAGTTTTATACAGACTTGCGGTGAAGCCTGTATTTACAATAAAGTGAGTGGGAGCACTACCGCCTTTCTGATAAATATATGTGAGTAACATATTGTTGATCAGAAATGATGTAGAATTTTTCTGGAAAGCATAAATGAGTATTTGAAAGTAGTTCTTTAAAAGAAAGACCTCAGTGAAGCTGCTTACATATTGAGCATCAAAATCTATACAGATAGATCAAGACGCTTGATAACTTTTTCAATGAGTACATACCTTGACAAGATTTTGAAGTAGTTCAAAATGGAACAGTCAAAGAAAGAGTTTCTTGCCTGTATTACAAGGTGTGAAATTGAGTAAGACTCAAAGCCCGACCACGGCAGAAAATAGAAAGAAGAATGAAAAGTCATTCCCTATGCCTCAGTCATAGGTTCTATAAAGTATGCTATGCTGTGAACCAGACCTATTGTATACCTTGCTCTGAGTTTGGCAAAGGAATACAATTTTGATCTAATAGTAGATCAACTGGACAGCGGTCAAGAATATCCTTAGTGAGGACTAAGGAAATATTTCTCGATTATGGAGGTGATAAAAGAGCCCGTCATAAAGAGTTACAACAAAGGTAAGCTTTTACACTGATCCAGATGACTATAAGTCTCAATCTGGATACATATTGAAAGTGGGAGCAATTAGCTATAGTAGCTCCGTGCAAGAGCATTGTAGACATAGAATATTTGCAAAATACATACGGCTCGAATGTGACAGTAATCTGCTGACTAAGATTCTATCACGAGCAAAACATGATCATACATTAGTACTCTGTGGGTGTAAATCACATAGTGATTTGAACTAGATTATTGACTCTCGTAAACCCTAGGGGTGTTGGTAACATGACAATATGAACTATGGGTGTTAATCACATACTGAGATGTGAATATTAGTGTTGAATCACATGATGATGTGAACTAGATTATTGACTCTAGTGCAAGTGGGAGACTGAAGGAAATATGCCCTAGAGGCAATAATAAAGTTATTATTTATTTCCTTATTTCATGATAAATGTTTATTATTCATGCTAGAATTGTATTAACTAGAAACATGATACATGTGTGAATACATAGACAAACATATAGTCACTAGTATGCCTCTACTTGACTAGCTCATTAATCAAAGATGGTTATGTTTCCTAACCATAGACATGTGTTGTTATTTGATTAATGGGATAACATCATTAGGAGAATGATGTGATTGACATGACCCATTCCGTTAGCCGAGCACTTGATCGTTTAGTATATTGCTATTGCTTTCTTCATGACTTATACATGTTCCTGTAACTATGAGATTACGCAACTCCCGTTTACCGGAGGAACACTTTGGGTGCTACCAAATGTCACAATGTAACTGGGTGATTATAAAGGAGTACTACAGGTGTCTCCAAAGGTACATGTTGGGTTGGCGTATTTCAAGATTAGGTTTTGTCACTCCGATTGCCGGAGAGGTATCTCTGGGCCCTCTCGGTAATGCACATCACTATAAGCCTTGCAAGCAATGTAGCTAGTGAGTTAGTTACGGAATGGTGCATTACGTAACGAGTAAAGAGACTTGCCAGTAACGAGATTGAACTAGGTATTGGATACCGACGATCAAATCTCGGGCAAGTAACATACCGATGACAAAGGGAACAACGTATGTTGTTATGCGGTTTGTGTCGGGACCCCGATTCTAAGTCACACCGATCTAGCCTGTAACACCTCATATCACTTTGCGGCCTCACGCACGGTATTCCCACGGGTGTCGCCTTACCATGGCCCGGGACCGTTTGCGCCTTTTGGCTCACGTATATGATAGTGTCGCTAGCATCCATATGATAGAGAACCGGGCCGACATGACTAGTCGTGAACCCAAAGTGGCACTAACTTATGGGGACAGGCATACATGAATCAACATCGAGCATGTCGGTCGCCAGCTGCGCGAATCCGAAGTTGTAGCACTGGGCTAACAGGACTCTGGTAAACCGGGCTGTAGCAGGCTAGGCAGGACTCCGGATGTCACCGTGTGACATTTCCCCGAAGGGACAGACACATGTTGGCCAGTCAAGTGTTCCGGAGCAGTAGTGCTGGGCTAGCAGGACTCCGGTGAACCGGGCTGTAGCGGACTACTATGGCTCCTGGAAGCACAAGACTACATTTCCCCATAAGACAGACTACCAAGGATAAACAACTAGGTTGTCGAATCCCACACATAGCAATACACATTACACGTACGCATAACATGCAAGTATGTGTTGTACAACATGGCATCACAACATAACTCAACAACTCATATAAATAAAGGCTCAGAAGAGCCACATAGCATTTATTGCAAACAGGGGTCACAGGACCCATCATACAGAGCATACAAGCAACAAGCGGAAGCATTACATGTCTGAGTACAGACAACTACAAAAGAAAAAGGCTGAGAAGCCTGACTATCTACAAGACCCTCCCAAGGGTACAAGATCGTAGCTGAGGTAACAAGCTACTCGTCGAAGTCCAAGCGGAACCACTAGTAAGACCGAAGTCTCCGCTGCAAAAACATAAATAAAGCAACGTGAGTACAAAGGTACTCAACAAGACTTACATCAGATCCTATTATACATGCATTTGTATCAAGAAGGTAATGTGGGGTTTAGTTGCGACAAGCCAGCTTTGACTATGTGGCTATCCTGTTCTACGACTACCGTAACTTCCTTGAGGTGATATTACACACGAGTCCACTAGCCACCACACAATACACTACTATGGATTCATCCCCGTCTCCATACGAGGAGGCCATCCATAGCACTCACACTTGTCTTGAGCATTTTATAGTATTCACTTCAAGTTGTCTATGTACCACGTAAGCATCCAAGAAGTCCATAACCGCGGACCCGGCTATTCGAATAGATCATGTTAACCCCGCAGGGTGTACTTCTTCACACACGCCTCGCCACTTACCGCCATGTACACGTCATGTATCTCGGCAACCTTCAAGCGGAAGCTTTGGCAAGGGTGTCGGCCCACGACCGACTAACCACACAAGACTCTAGTCCAGGTTTATCACCTATTCGGGTTCCATCCGCAAGGAGATCCGCCGGGTGTCGCCACGGACCCAAATGATGTGTGCAGGGTTCCCAAGCCCACCTCACCGGATGGATCTACGCTTGGTACACCGTGCCACTTGTGCCTAGTCTGTCCCAAGCCCACTGGCCGGGTGCCACTTGGTAGACTACTAACACTACCTACAAACACCGTAAACTAGTTGCGACTCACGGACGGAGAGGTCAAGTTGGTTAATAAGTCGAGAGGGCACTTAAGCATTCCAATGTGTGGTAGTAGCTAGTCATTGGACAACATACATAGAACTTCGATGCTTAAGGGCGGTTCGGTGAGACAACCCACCATGTACTCCTACATGGCCTCTCACCGCTACCTTTACCAAATCGTGTTCACACGTTCACTCTCAGCATCAGAACATAGAGCACTGTACTCCAATTCATTCCCAATGAATCAGACTTGACAAACTCTAAGCAATAGCAGGCATGGCATGGTAGGAACACAACAATGGCTTCAATCAACTCCGACACATGCTAGTGGGTTTCAACTATTTACTGTGGCAATGACAGGTCATGCAGAGGAATGGGTTCAACTACCGCAGCACAAAGTAGCAGATGAATCGTTGTTGTCCTAATGCAATAACTGAGAGCAGGAGCGAGAGAGTAGGATTGTATCAGAATGAACAAGGGGTTTGCTTGCCCGGTAGATCAACAGAGGGCACCTTGCTCCTCGGGCAATTACTCTGGATCGGTCTCGGGCGGGACCTACCGAGAAGGAACGGTGCCAACAATCAATACACAAGCATATGCAACAATATGATGCATGAACATGGCATGAAGATAAGATGTTGTTTGAGCTAATGTAACTAGCATTCATTAGGTTGAAGTCCATTTGAACAAAAGGTTCAAATGCAACTCCAAAATAAGCTCTTATAAATGCCATTCATGTGTTTTCACCTATAAAGCAGGTATAAGTTGTTTTATCATGCATGAAACTGGTACAGATGGATAGATTGCATTTTTTTGATAATTTTTCATATATAAATTATTTTAATCTGAGCTACGGTTGAATTTATATGAATTTTTGAAGTTTTGGCTATTTTCTGGAATTTCCTGATTTATTTTAATTCCAAAAATCATTTATTGCGTCAGCTTGAGGTCAGCATGACGTCAGCAAGTCAAGCTTGACTGACTGAGGTCAAACCTGGCGTGTGGGGGCCACGTCGGTGACACGAGGCTAAACCAAGTCAAACCCAGTGACGAGGTTTGGCCGAGCCCCGGGGCCCATAGTCAGTGGCTTAGGGGGTGGATTAAGTGGTAGGTTAGCAGCTAATCACGCGCCACGTCAGTCGCCGGAGTTTCACCGGCGACCTCGAGCCACGGCGGAAGTTCGCCGGAACGAGCTGGAGGCCACAGTTTGGCACACGGAGGCCACCGGCGGGTAGCCCGTGCACGGGCGCATCCAGCCGCGCTCAGGGGAGGCCGTGGGAACGGCGGAGCTCGCCGGAGCAGATCTGCGGCGGCGGCCGAAGTCGGGTGCGTGCGGGTTAGGTGCTACGGGGCACTAGGGGGGTTGCATTGGGTGCAAACGACGCGCGGGAGGGCACTGAGAACGGCGGTGAGCTCGGTTGCGGTATGGCAGCTGTGGCCACGGTGGCACCATGGCCGGCGGCGATGAGGTCTCGGGCATGGCAGCTGAGCTAGCTAGGCGGGGCAAACGAGCACGGGGAGGAGGGGATAACGAAGTAGAGCTCACGGGGAAAACGTAGACGTCGTCAGCGAGCTCGAGGAGGGTCGAATGCGACCGGAACGGCGAGGGCGATCTCGGGTGGTCGGAGATGAAGACGATGGCGATGGTGGCGCTCCAGGGCCTCCCGAGGCGCGTGGCTTGGCGTAGAGGACGAGGAAGACGGCGTGGAGCTTTTGGACTTGTCGGGGAGGCGACTCCGTGGCGGTGGCGCGGCAACGGCATGCGACGGCAATGGTGGTGTTCAGGCGTCGCGCGAGAAAGCAAGGGAGAGGAGAGGGGAGGATTGGGGAGAGTGAGAGGGTCCAAGGGGCGCGTGGCGTCGTCCAGACGCTCCAGGGCGGCGAGAAGGACGCCAGGCAGGCAGCTGCGTGCCGGCGCGCACGGCGCCGGGCACCGCTTCCCCTCTGCCTACTGGCAAGAGGAGGAAGACGGCTATGCCCCTGGTGGGCTGGGCCAGAACAGAACCGGGCCGGCCAATTTGGGCGCCAAAGGCACCGAGCCTCGGTGAGCAGAGGTAAGCATTTATGGTTTTGTTTCTTTTCTATTTTTCTGACATATGTTTTGATTTAATAAAATTACTAAATCAATTTATTTTCTTATGCCAATTTTTGTAGGAGCTATTTATATTATTCCAGAACTCCTCAACAACTAGCATAATTTTTGGACATATATTATATATATAACATATATATATCCATGGCAAATATTCTTGCATTAATTCAAATGGCCAAAAATAAATACTTCTGAGCTCCCAAAATATTGGTTGGAATTTTACCTCTGACCAATATTTTTAGAGAAAACAGGAACATTTTCTTGGGCCAAATTGAAGCAATTTTTATCTGGGTCATTTCCAGAAATGATTATGAGGGTTTCACAAATCCTCATTTCAAACTTAAACGAAATTTAAACATGATGCACACATGACTAGCTAGTCTAGGTCATACCAGAACTAGGGATGTGACAGTTTGACCGATAAAGATCTTCGTAGAATATGTAGGAGCCAATATGAGCATCCAGGTTCCGCTATTGGTTATTGACCAAGAATAGTTCTAGGTCATGTCTACATAGTTCTCGAACCCGTAGGGTCCGCATATAAGGTTTCGATGGCGGTTATATTATGAGTTTATGAGTTTTGATGTACCGAAGGAGTTCGGAGTCCCAGATGAGATCGGGGACATGACGAGGAGTCTCGAAATGGTCGAGACGTAAAGATCGATATATTGGACGACTATATTCAGAGTTCGGAAAGGTTCCGAGTGATTCGGGTATTTTCCGAGTACCGAGAGTTACGGAATTCGCCGGGAGTATATGGGCCTTATTGGGCCATACGGGAATAGAG
Organism: Aegilops bicornis; assembly: GCA_021605145.1. Classification (NCBI taxonomy): domain Eukaryota; kingdom Viridiplantae; phylum Streptophyta; class Magnoliopsida; order Poales; family Poaceae; genus Aegilops; species Aegilops bicornis. The sequence continues at coordinate 556,830,542 of CM038672.1, read as the reverse complement.
GAGAGAGGCCAAAGGAAGGAGGTCTCGCCCCCCCCTCTGGTCCGAATTGGACAAGGGGCGCAGCCCCCTTTTCCATATTCCTCTCCCCCTCTTTCCCCTTCTCCTACTCCAACAAGGGAGGTGGAATCCTACTAGGACAGGGAGTCCTAGTAGGACTCCACACTTGGCGTGCCCCCTCCTAGGGCCGGCCTCCTCCCCCCTTGCTCCTTTATATCTGAGGCAGGGGCACCCCATGAAACACAAGTTGATCTACGGATCGTTCCTTAGCCGTGTGCGGTGCCCCTCCATCATATTCCACCTCGGTCATATCGTCAGCGGAGTTTAGGCGAAGCCCTGCGCGATAGAGCATCATCACTGTCACTGCGCCGTCGTCTTGTGGAACTCATCCCGACACTTTGCTGGATCGGAGTCCGGGATCGTCGTCGAGCTGAGCGTGTGCTGAACTCGGAGGTGCCGTGACGTTCGGTACTTGGATCGGTCGGATCGTGAAGACGTGCGACTACATCAACCGCGTTGTCATAACGCTTCCGCTTACGGTCTACGAGGGTACGTGGACAATACTCTCCCCTCTCGTTGCTATGCCATCACCATGATCTTGCGTGTGCGTAGGAAAAAATTTCAAATTACTACGTTCCCCAACACCGAGGCCATGTATGTACATGCTAGGCTCGTCAAGTTAACCTAAGTGTTTTGCATGTGTAAAACTGTCTTACACCCGTTGTATGTGAACGTAGGAATCTATCACACCCGATCATCACGTGGTGCTTGAAGCTTTAACTTTAGCAACGGCGCAGTTAGGAGAACACTTTCTTGAAATTATTATAAGGGATCATCTTATTTACTACCGTCGTTCTAAGTAAACAAGATGCATAAACATAATAAACATCACATGCAATTATATAGTAGTGACATGATATGGCCAATATCACATAGCTCCTTTGATCTCCATCTTCGGGGCTCCATGATCATCTTGTCACCGGCATGACACCATGATCTCCATCATCATGATCTCCATCATCGTGTCTCCATGAAGTTGCTCGCCAACTATTACTTCTACTACTATAGCTAACGGTTTAGCAATAAAGCAAAGTAATTACATGGCGTTGAATCAATGACACGCAGGTCATACAATAATTAAGACAACTTCTATGGCTCTTGTCGGTTGTCATACTCATCGACATGCAAGTCGTGATTCCTATTACAAGAACATGATCTCATACATCACAATATATCATTCATCATTCATCACAATTTCTGGCCATATCACATCACATGACAATTGCTGCAAAAACAAGTTAGACGTCCTCTAATTGTTGTTGCATCTTTTACGTGGCTGCAATTGGGTTCTAGCAAGAACATTTTCTTACCTACGAATAACCACAACGTGACTTGTCAACTTCTATTTACCCTACATAAGGACCCTTTTCGTCGAATCCGCTCCAACTAAAGTGGGAGAGACAGACACCCGCTAGCCACCTTATGCAACTAGTGTAGCTTCATCCCACAATACCGCTGAAGCAAAATAAGACTAGTAACGGCAAGAAAGTTGACAACATCTACGCCCACAACTGATTTGTGTTCTACTCGTGCAATAGAGAACTACGCATAGACCTAGCTCATGATGCCACTGTTGGGGAACGTTGCATAAAATAAAAAATTTCCTACGTTCACCAAGATCCATCTATGAGTTCATCTAGCAACGAGAGAGAGAGATGCATCTACATACCCTTGTAGATCGCGTGCGGAAGCGTTCAAGAGAACGGGGTTGAGGGAATCGTTCTCGTCGTGATCCAAATCATCGGAGATCCTAGCGCCGAACGGACGGCACCTCCGCATTCAACACATGTACGGTCAGCGTGACGTCTCCTCCGTCTTGATCCAGCAAGGGGGAAGGAGAGGTTGATGAAGATCCGGCAGACGACGGGCGTGGTGGTGGATGCGCAGGCTTCGCCAAGCAACTACGGAAGAAGGAGGAGGTAGCGGGGAGGAGGCGCCAAGACTTGTGGTGCGGCTGCCCTCCTCCCCCCTTTATATAGGCCCCCTGGGGGGCGCTGGCCCTGGAGATCAGATCTCCCAAGGGGGGCGGCGGCCAAGGGGGGAGGCTTGCCCCCCAAGGCAAGTGGGGCGCCCCCCCACCCCTAGGGTTTCCAACCCTAGGCGCAGGAGGGGCCCAGGGGGGCGCACCAGCCCACCAGGGGCTGGTTCCCTCCCCACTTCAGCCCACGGGGCTCTCCGAGATAGGTGGCCCCACCCGGTGGACCCCCGGGACCCTTCCGGTGGTCCCGGTACAATACCGGTGACCCCCGAAACTCTCCCGATAGCCGAAATAGCACTTCCTATATATAATTCTTTACCTCCGGACCATTTCGGAACTCCTCGTGACGTCCGGGATCTCATCCGGGACTCCGAACAACATTCGGTTTGTTGCATACTCATATTCATACAACCCTAGCGTCACCGAACCTTAAGTGTGTAGACCCTACGGGTTGGGGAGACACGTAGACATGACCGAGACGGCTCTCTGGTCAATAACCAACAGCGGGATCTGGATACCCATGTTGGCTCCCACATGCTCCTCGGTGATCTCATCGGATGAACCACGATGTCGAGGATTCAAGCAACCCCGTATACAATTCCCTTTGTCAATCGGTATGTTACTTGCACGAGATTCGATCGTCGGTATCCCAATACCTCGTTCAATCTCAAGCATCGGCAAGTCACTTTACTCAAATACCGTAATGCATGATCCCGTGACCAAACACTTGGTCACTTTGAGCTCATTATGATGATGCATTACCGAGTGGGCCCGATGATACCTCTCTCATGTCACGGAGTGACAAATCCAGCCTCGATCCGTGACAACCCAACAGACACTTTCGGAGATACCTGTAGTGCACCTTTATAGTCACCCAATTACGTTGTGACGTTTGGTACACCCAAAGCACTCTTACGGTATCCGGGAGTTACACGATCTCATGGTCTAAGGAAAAGATACTTGACATTGGAAAAGCTCTAGCAAAACGAACTACACAATCTTGTGCTATGCTTAGGATTGGGTCTTGTCCATCACATCATTCTCCTAATGATGTGATCCCGTTATCAACGACATCCAATGTCCATAGTCAGGAAACCATGACTATCTGTTGATCAACGAGCTAGTCAACTAGAGGCTCACTAGGGACATGTTGTGGTCTAAGTATTCACACGTGTATTACGATTTCTGGATAATACAATTATAGCATGAATAAAAGACAATTATCACGAACAAGGAAATATAATAATAATCCTTTTATTATTGCCTCTAGGGCATATTTCCAACAGTGCGCTAATTGACCTTTCGGTTCTGGGTCAGATGACCGAGCGATCTGGGTCGTTTCAGTGCCTGATCCGACGGTTAATGATTGTCAAAACACTGTGGTGGCTCGTAGGTAGCTAAGTCTTACTGTTTAGGTAGCTACTGTTTAGTAATTGTTCGCTGATAAGTGGGATTCATTAGTCGTATAGACGCTGTCATGGTACGCGAGTGTCGTATACACTTGCTTAAAAAGAAAAAAACTAGAATTGAGCCGTGCGTGCATGCTAGGACACGTTCTGGCAAATATTTTTCAACTTACAACACCAAACCACATATGCGATACAACTTCACGTACCACCAATGTATTTACCTCTTAAAGCATGCCCATATTGCGTCAAAGATACTATTCACGGAAACTTCTCTTAAAACCATTCAATTACTTAGGGCCTCCTCCTCCTTCAAGAAAGAAAGTTAGGGTTCGTGCCTTTCGCCGGTGCCGGCGCAGGTCCGCCTCGTCTCCGGTGGCCCTAGGGCCATGGAGGCGCGGTGGATCCGGGTAAGGGCCGCAGGAGGGCTCCGATTTTAGTCGTTTTTTCAATCTTGTTAGGGTTTGTGTCCTGCTCAGGAAGACGAGACGACGGCGGCTCCTTGAAGATGGAATAAAGGTCTCCCCGCCTAGTCCCCATTCCAGCGGTGCGTCTAGCATTGTTGGTGGGCGTGTGAAGGTGTGTCTCAGGCGGATCTATCTTTGGTGGATTTGCTCGGATCTCGTCGTTGTTCGTCTACGTTCGTGTGTCTTCGGTTTGGATCCTTCCAATCTACGTTATTATTCATCGGCGGCGGTTGCTGTTCTGGGGTGCTGGTCCTATGGGGTCTTAGCACGACGACTTTCCAAGTGTCTACTACAAAAAGTTGTGCCCGACCCTGGTGATGGAGGGGCGATAACGGGGGCGCGCCTTCGACTCGCTTCAGTGCTTGTAGTCGTCGCTAGGTGGTCTACGGATCTGGATGTAATTTTTATTTCTAATGTTCGTTGTACTACCATGATTGAAGATGAATAGATTGAAAGTTTTTCCAAAAAATAAAAAGTAAAAATAAATCATGCCCATATTTCCCAGTGATTTAGCATGCTAATGACACAATTATTGTTATGCCTACTATTGAGAGCGAACTTCAGCAAGTCAGAAGCCTCATCCTACATTTTGCTGCTGAGACTGGAGTGAATATTAAGTACAACAAATTAGCGTTGGTCCCTATCAATGTATCTGATGCTCAAATTCAAAACCTATTAATATCTTGGGGTGTCAAAAAGGATCATTCCTTTCACTTAATTTGGACTTCATCTCAACACATCAAGACCCAAAACTGAGAATTTCACCCCCATTTGTCAAACAATAGAAAGAAGACTTGTTGAGTGCTACTCCCTCCGTCCCGAAATACTTGTCATCAAAATGAATAAAAGGGGATGTATCTAGATGTATTTTAGTTCTAGATACATCTCCTTTTATCCATTTTGATGACAAATATTTTCGGACGGAGGGAGTACAATCTTTTATCCTGTGATGGAAGGCTGCAGCTAATCAAATATTTGTTTTATTCCCTACCAATCTTCTTCATGTGCACCCTAGCACCGCTGGTCACTATATCCGACCAGATTAATAAATATCTCAAAACACTTTCCATGGAGAAAATTTGGACAAGAATACGGTGGGCCTCCTCAAGTCGCATGGGATAAAAGGTTTGCAAGCCCAAAAGGCACGGGGACTAGGCATCCTGGATACAGAGATTCACAACAAAGCTCTGCTCATAAAACTCTTGCATAGGTTCTTTAATCAGGAAATTTTGCCTTGGGTTAAACTTGTCTGGGAAGCTTATTATAGCAATGGCCTCCATTTAAAAAAAGAGTGATACTTTTGGTGGAAGAATTTGCTTGAGCTTATTCACATTTTCAAAGATCCTGCAACTTTCATAGTGAGCAATGCTAGCTCTGTCATGTTTTGGCATGACTCTTAGTTGGAGCAACCCCTCTCTCAGAAATACCCTGAATTGGATTCTTTTGCAGTCAATGATCGAGACACCACGTGGATTTTGGAACATAGTTCTAGGTGCACCCTATATAGCATTTTAAGTTTAAATATAAAAAAATCAAACAATTCTGTTTTTTGTATGTGTGGCAAACATGGCAAGTGTTCTACTTACATATGTAGTTTTGCAAAAAAAAAATGACTTCGGTGTTCTTCTGGACGAAAAAAATTGCAGCTTTAAAAATCTTGAATAGTAACTTTTATGTAGATCATCGGCTTCACTGGTAAGTATTAATAGCAAAAACTTGCAGGGCCTTAGCAGAGGTCGTGCAGACCACATCTATTGTGCTCGGGTTGATGAATACTCCCTCCGTTCATAATTATAAGATGTTTTGGATATTCTAATATGGTTTACACACGAATTGAAATGAGTGAACAAACACACTAGAACATGTCTATATACATCCATTCAGAAAAAAGTTAGGACATCATATATTTGTGACCAAAGGGAGTACTTTATAGTTGTTGGGAAAGAAAGTGCTCCACTAGTAAGTATTAATAACAAAAGCGATAGCTGTATCTTGAATATAGCAGAATTTATTATGTGATTCCTATGATCTAGCTTTGTAGATCCTTCCCATGCCTGATCAAGTAACTTGTGTTCAGGTTATGATAAAATCAGTAAGCTCATTTTTTAATAGAAGGGCTAAACAGAATCAACCTTCTACATATCTTCACCAGGACATATTATACATAGATTTCAAACTGATATTTCAAATAAAAAATAAAATAAATAGAAAATAAGAAGATTCTAGAAAGTATTTGGTAAATACGAGAACTCACTCATGGAACAAGGATCTGCATGATCACATCCAGGGTGAACCTTCACAGACAAACTTAAGCGCTATGCAGATTCTCGCACTTCAGCTGAATCTACTCTACTACTTCCTATAACCCTTGCTATGATATTTGTACTGAAGGTCAAGAAGCTCCCTATAACCCTTACTGCACACCATCTTCCAATGTAGTATGCCCCTTTTATGAAGGCCACCTCTCCATTCTGGAGCTGCTTCAACTAAATGTTGCCTACCTCAATAAATTTTGTATTCACATCATGGACATTGATACAACAGATTTGAGTAAATCTTGAGTGGCACCTGATACTCTGATTATCTGTTTTCAGGTAAGCCAAAGTTAGCATTGAATGATTCATCCGAACAGGTTAGTGTGTCTCTGAGTTCTAGATCTTACAGGGTACTCAAATTCAACAATTTGTAATGGAGCAGAATACAGTGGAAGCAAGAAAATCCGGACAAAGTTGAACAAGTAAGATGTTCACAGACATGTCACATAAATGTTTCAAAAAGTTGAAAGCAAGATGCACCCTGAAAGTATGCCAATTTCTTACTCATCCTAGCTCATAACTGAAATTACGAGTATCACCACACTCTCTTACCTAGTCATTGCCAATCAAGACTAATGTTCAAATTATTCAAAATCAGATATGGCCCACTTGGTCAAAAGGTCCAGTGTAAATGGTAACTATCCAGCATACCAGGTTTTACAAAATAGTACAAGATGTTTGATGTGACTGAAGCAAGAATAACTACTGGGTCAGGGCTGCAGGATAACAAAGGTTATGTTAAAGAGAGTTAGATTATCTCGGTAGTGCAGAAATTCCATTTTCCTATGCCAAATTTCCAAGGCACTTTTTGTTCACGTTCTGTCATAGACTCCATATAATTATATAAGTGGATATTTTTAGACGTACCACATTCAGATTGTAAGTTCAATATTTATATAAAGTAATCATGGTTATGTTCACTGCACTGAGGCCAGTAGATAAAAAAAAGGCTGCACAACATTGTTGATCTTATATCTATATGATGTACATGTGTGCATGCATGCTCCTAATTCATGAGGTAAATGGGGCGTAATGAACAAAGATAATGCGGTTTACATAACAGAGATGAAACGTTTGACTGCACATGTTCAGGATGTTACCTTGTGGCAATAAATTCTGGTAACCCAGGTGTTCAGGATGTTACCTTGTGGTAATAAATTCGGGTAACCCAGGTGTTTGCATATCTGAGGCAACATGCAATCACTTGTCCAGTTTTCTCTCTTCTCACATATGCTAGTAGATATTTTGTGTGAATCACACTTATGACTCGCCTAAACTTATTTTTCCATGTTTCGCCCATGGTGGTGCCAATTTAGATGCTCGAGCTCCTTTGGAACAGCAATATGTAGGATGCTTCTGATTTCTTTTGAAAACTCCTGCACACAAAAGGCCGAGCTCTTTCAAATAACCTCAAAGCAAAACAAAATGAAACATTAAGGGGAGCGCCTATCTGTCGGGTACCTGCATTTTTCTTTGCCATTAGTCAATTTCCCGATCTAAATGTCATCTGTCCGATCAAAACCCAACGGCCTACCATCCATCTTCCTCCTCCAGCCAACATTCCTCGCCCTCCCCCACGTACCGCCGGCTGGGCCACCTGCCGCCGCCACCCGCGGCTGTTTGCGCTCCCCCGACCGCCTCGCCGCACCGCCCTCTCCTAGCCTCACCCCACCGCCCAGGCCATCCCTCTAAACCTCACCGCCAAACAGATTTTCCGGCGACCCGTACACCCCTCGACCTGCACCCGTCAAGTTTCGGACTCGCTCACGCCGGCTCCTTCTCGACCATGGCATGGTCTCACCGGGATCGGCGCTCCTCAACCCACCCCCGCCTTCAGCCTCGCCAGAATTGAGAATTGACTGACGCCACAATTTTTTTCAGCCACTACTCGTAATTAGCAAACGCGAACATTAAGAGCCAAAATATGCATATCGCCACATGGATGCTAACAACTACAAGCTCTTAACATTAAGAGGCTAACCTGTGTCTTCTAACTAAGATGTTCCACCCCACTTTTGTCCGTGCGTCTTCTAACAAGGTAAGCTGCTGACCGGAAGATGAAACAGTACAGGAAAACAATACAGGAAACAAGCGATGACCAGAACGACGAGTAATGTTCAATCTGTCTTTATGTTTGCTATTAAGTTGTCTGCAGGAGCAAATCTCCCCCCATGTCTTCAGTTCAGGTAATAAGTACTGTAATGTAAAGTCTGTAACATAGATGCAGTCTAGCTCACGATGAGATTTCTAGTTCGAAAGGTAATACGCTTAACACTTGGGGCGATCTCATCTGCATGCACGCGCCGGTCTAAAGCCAAGACGGGGTCTTGACGATGATGCTCCTCAGCGGGTTGGCGACTTGGCCGCCTCCAGCATGCTCCACAAACTCCGCCGGAGTGAGGAAGCTACCATGGCACACACACATGATCCTCAACTCGTCAACTCTGCTGTACTGGTACAGAAAGCCTACAGTCCTCATGCCATTGTGGAGCCCCCTCGTCCACACCAATGGCATCTCCCGCGCCAGGGCCGCGTGTCTCTCTGAAGCACCTTGCTGCTCTCCCCTAGAACCAAGGGTTGCGGCCATCATCACCGCCACTGCTAAAGAAGAAGCGGTTGCCATGACGCCGTTTGTACCCTCAGACCAGGGCACAACAGCTGATGACAGGCTCCGCCCTTCAGCCCTAGGAGTTCCTGTAAGATCAGACACCAACAAACACAATAGGGATCAACAGAAGCAAATCTGATAGTAGAATAGAACCAACCGCCTCTACAACAGCATGTATAGAACAGTCTGAATCTATCAATAGTTGTTTTACAACGAGGATTGGTGTACCAGGTAACATGTCCCAAGTAACGGAAGCCATTCCATGGCCTACAAGTTCTCTGAGTTTTACAAAAAGAAGTCCAAAAAAACTAGATGAACTGACCTTGACAAATTGAAAAACAAGGCCTTCCTATGCATGGCAATGGATCATCATATGTACAGCAAGGTCTAGGTAATTCAGTGTAACAAGAACCAACACGTACAGAAGAGCCTGATTGGTAATTCAGTTTAGCATCAAGTGCTTGAATTAACAGTAGTTTTCGAAGTAATCTAGGGCGCAGCCAACATTAATTCAGTTTATCATTGTTCCACAAGATAGTCGGAAAGTTCCATGGCCTAAAAAAAGCTTATAGTCGAAAAGTTCCATGACCTTGACAAATTGAAAAACAAGATAGTCGGAAAGTTCCATGGCCAACATTAATTCAGCTTTTCATTTAGGATGGTGTCCTCCATGCCAAATGTAATCACGTCTAGAATCAAGGCGGAGATCAGACTTTGGGGGTTGGCAGGGGCCAAACGTCTGAGTTCTCTTATGCCGCGAAAGTAGGCTTATCGGTTTCGGGCCGGGCGGTTGGTCATGTAATTCAAAACTCTTCTTAACTAATGAGATGAGGCAAATCTTTTGCCTTCGTTTAAAAAAAATAAAAAAAGCTTGTGTAGCAATCATAATATTTTGCCATGGGCAGCAAGGCCGGCCGTACGAGCCGCCCGCTCGAGAAACACAAAGAAGTGACGATCCAAGTTAAGTACTGCATTTCCTTATCCGTTAAGTACTGTATTTCCCAAGTAAAACTCAACACGACTCTCAAAAGAAAATAAAAGGCACAGTATTCTCTCTCTATTATACGTATATTAAAAAATGTAAAACTCGCACTAGTACTGGCGATATATACATGGGCATATGCATCGGGAGCACAGATTTAGGAACTAGGAGTACCACGATAATGCAGCTTATCGTTTGTTAGAAGATCAACACTGCGTCGGCAAAACCTAGTTGCAGGAGTTAGCATAGTCAGTTATTGCTATCTCTGCAGTTCCTGTTCAACTACACGTTCAATAGGACAAATACTACACGGAGGGAGTATATGCCAAAAAAACATCTTATAATTATGTTACGGAGGGGGTATGAAGAATAATGGAACCAACCTTTTAGGAAATAACCACATGTTTGTTTTGTAATATTAATAGATCCGCTCTAGTAGACCCTTTAGCTAAAAAAAATTCCAGTCAAAAATAGTTAGTTTAGCCTAAATATGAATCATGTTGACGTAAATATTAAAGGCAAAGAAAGAAAAGGGAATAATGTGCATCATATGGAAGCATGTTTTGGGGGGATCTAGTCGTGGAAAAGGGGCGGGGTTGCTTTGCTCACTTGCACTCGCAACCAATAGTGTGTGATTTGGTCTCTGGCCGACGACAAAGTGGTGGTGGTAAAGGGGCTGCCGAAATCCATGCTCGAAATGGCTTTTTGCTCGGACATCAGTGTCAACTTTGATTGCTGATTCCGACACTCCAAATCCGTGTGGATTCTAATGCTATTTGCCGCATTTAAGAAAATATTAGACTAGCTAAGCAAGCACATATGCTTCACAACATAAAAGGTGCTTGATATGGCATCATTGGTGTGACAAACAATCACGGTACTACCGTACAACAAACATCTCCGGCATTGCTCGGACATCCTTGCCAAACTGTGGTTTCCAAGTCAACATCACCAAATCCATGTTGGATTTTAGTGTTGTTTTTGTTTTGTTTAAAAATGCATACCATATGAGGCAACCAAAATCGAATACTATGTTTGAGTCCATGTTGAGCGCATATGTGTATAACGGATTCTTGAGTGTCGGTACCATGAGGCAGGCGTCATTTAACTTGTTCCTCGATGATAGACCTCTAGGGTGTCCATTTTTTTGAGTTTGACACTCTGAATCTTTGTTGGATTAGAGTGCTTTTGACGTATCCAACAATATCATGGTGGATAAGGCACGAGATCCTCTACCACGTCTTAGTAAGTGTTGGACTAGTGGCGAGCATATGGGCATTGCGAGGTCTACCGAAATAACGAGCGTCGGAGCTAGCCTGCCCAACGATGTTGAACTTGTTCCTATATGATTTAGACCTCTATGGTTGTCCAACTTCAATTGTTGAATCCAGTATCATGTCTGAGTAAATGTTGAGTAGGTAAAAACTCATCGGGATCGCCAAGATACAACGAAATGGCGACCGTCGGGACTAGGATGTTCAACGACGTTCGACTTGTTCCTAACCGACATATCACGAGTTTCCAACGTTGATTTCCGAATATGATAGTCCAAATTTGTGTTGGATTTGATGAGCGTTACTTGCCATGTACAACAATCATGTTGTATAAGGCAATGAAATCATGTACCACGTTTGGATAAATGTTTGACTAGGTATAATGTGCTTCATCTTGGATTTGGGTGTTATTCATTGTGCCAAGAATACCATGTCGAATAGGTTGCTGAAATCATGTACCGCATCCAAATAAATGTTTGATTGGGTATCATGTGCTTCATGAGAAACAACGAAATGGCAAAGCGTTGATGTTATTTCTCCAAATGAGAAAAATGTTATACTAGGTAACCAAACACATATGTGATACAAGGTACACCGAAATGCCGAGCATCGGGGCTAGGATTGTTGACATTGTTCGACTTGTACCTCAATGATAGACCTCAACAGGTTTCCAACTTTGGTTACCGAATGCGGTAAGCCAAATTTGTGTCATACTTGAGTGTCATTTTTTCACGAATAAGGCACTGAAGCAGTGTACCACCTTAGAGAAATGTTTGACCAACTATCACGTGTTCCGCAAGATACAGAGAAATGGCATGTGTTCATGCTACTTTGCTGAACGAGTAAATGTCATACAAGGTAAACAAGCAAATCACCACCGCAAGGTTTGCTAGAGCGATGAGCAGCCGCACTAGGATGGATGACGGTGTTCCGACTTGTTCCCCAGTGATAGACCATGATGGGTTACTTCAGTTGCCAAATAGGACCGCCATGTTGACATTATTTGCCTGTCCGGCAATTTCATGCAAAATAAGGCACCAGAAACACCACCTCCGGAGAAATGTTTGCCCATGTATCATGTGCTTCGCAAGATACATAGATATGGCAAGCGTTCATGTTACTTCGCCAAATGAGTAAAACTTCACACTAGTTAAAGAAGCACATTGGAGTTGAAAGATATGCCTGAACGGCGAGCATCCGCACTAGCATGGCCAATGATTTTTGACTTGTTCTTCGGTGATAGACCTCAATGGGTTTTGAATGTCTGTATTCCTTATATAGCGCCCGAATTTGTATTGGATTTGAGCGTCATTTGCCATGTCTAAAAACCAAATACGGCACCAGAACCATGTACCACCTCTGGAGAGATGTTTGACCAAGTATCATGTGCTTCGTAAGATACATAGATATGGCAAGTGTTCATGTTACTTCGCCATAGATATGGCAAGTGTTCATGTTACTTCGCCAAATGAGTAAAACTTCACACTAGTTAAACAAGCACATTGGAGTCGCAAGATATGCCGAAACGCCAAGCATCAGCACTAGCATGGCCAATGACTTTTGACTTTTTCCTCGGTGATAGACCTCAATGGGTTTTGAACGTCCGTATTCCTTATATAGCGCCCGGATTTGTATTGGATTTGAGCGTTATTTGCCATGTCTGAAAATCGAATACGGCACCAGAACCGTGTACCACCTCCGGAGAGATGTTTGACCAAGTATCTTGTGCTTTTCAAGATACAAATAAATGGAAATCATTGATGCTACTTTACCAGATGAGTAAAATGTTGCACTAGTTATCAAGCACATCAACATCTCACGGTATGCCAGAACTGTCGGAATGACAAACATCCACACTAGGATGGTCGACGGCTCTCAAACTTGTTCCTTGGTGATAGACCTCGATGGGTTTCAAACTTTCATTTCCACATATGACCATCTGGATTCGTTTGGTATTGAGCGTTGTTTCTCGTGTTTGACATTATCATGTCGAGTAAGTCACAGAAATCATGCACCACATCCATGGCATCATCTGATTCACGAGATACAACGAAATGACAACCATTGATGCTACGTACTCTAACCACATTGGGGTCGCAAGGTATACTAGTATGGTGAGCATCAGGACTAGGATGGCCACCAACTTCTACTTTGTTCATTAGCAATAGACCTTGGCAGGTTTCCAACTTCAGTTGTCTAATATCACATCCGAAATTGGTGGAAGTTCAGTGCTATTTGTGGTGTCCAATTACACCATGTCAAATAAGGCAATGGAATCATGTACCACCTTTGAATAAATGTTGATGTAAGTGTCATGTGTATCACAAGACACAATCAAATGAAAAGTATTGGGCCTAGTCTGCCCAACAGGGTATAGCTGGTTCCTGGATGGATGTCCAACTATGATTGTCATGTCGACACCCAAATCCATGTCAGATTCGAGTATCTAGGGTGTTATTTTTATGTGCCAAAAAAATAACATGTTGAATCAGGCACCAGAATCAGATACCACTTCTGAGCAAATGGTAAACTAGGTTAGCAAGCACACAGGTGTAGCATGGGTACACCGACATGTAGAGCATCATGGCAGCTACCCCAATTGTTCATTAATTACATAGACCTCGATAGGTGTCCAACTTCATTTGTGTAGTCCGACAGTGGTATCCGTCGTGTCAAATTTCTGTATCGAAATCCAATAACACATTCGACTAAGCATCATTCTTACATCACACATACATGCTAATGAGTTGTTTCTGCTTTATTCCTCTCGACGGGTAGGCACCCCGCCTCACCCACTACATGTGTCGACGAGGCTCCTCCGTCCATCGTTCCATCTACCAGTTGGGGTCCTGGATTTAGGGTTTGGTTCCTTGACAACGACGATGGTGGTGGCAGCGGCATGCTTGATAAGCATAATATTTCCCCTACTTTTGGTCCACCTTGTTGGAAACTATCAATGGTGGCTCTAGTCATTGCTCTTCCAATGTGTTGTGGATATGTTATCTTGTCGTGTTTTGTAGATGGTCTTCGAAGGCGTTGTCGAGTGGAATAGATGACATGCTTCATATCTTGCTCCTTCTCCAATCATCGAAGCGCTTCATGTCTTGGTCCTCTAGCTCCTTCTTCAACCAATGAACTTCGACTAGTTTTAGCTTCGTCGTGAGCTAGTGAGATGCGGTCTCCCCCAACCCATCCGTCGGGATCTAGGATGGTCATCCAGCCCTCTTTGTCGCGAACTGTTATCCTTGTGTCTTCTGGACCGGCCAATGACTTCTCGGTCACTACATCAACAATGTTTCCACAACTCCGGTGGTGTTTCAGAGGTTTAGAGGGAATATTGAGTTTTGCTCACGGTATAGATTTTACGAAGGACACATGCATAATTTGTTGCTTCTTTAAGGATGGTCCTCTAGGGTTGGTTCACCTCAATACATGAATTTGGCCTCTTTGCCAAAAAAAAGTAGTGAGCTAATAATTGCTTGCGAGGCTGATGCTGGCGATTGCCCATCCAAACAGCTAGCTCACACCCTGATTTTCCATCTTCCTAAAATAATACACAAATCATGACAGTGTCCTAGTAGACACTGGCATGCAAACAATTGTAAACAAGATAACTCCATTATGATGTGTAAGTTATCAAATAAGCAAGCCAAACGAGCTGTAATACAATTCCTGGGTGGGAAACATCGATGATGATACATCATCTTAGGCTCTTATAGCTTGTCGATGCCCTTGGATGTCCTTATTCAGAAATAATAATAATACACCTAAAATCCAGCGGCCTAGTTATACTCCAGAACTAGGGCGCCTTACCCCATACGAAATACTACTTTATTCCCCGACCAGGTGCAATGGCAAGAGTTGCTCAGTGTGAAAACCCCCGTTTTCATAAAAGTTTGCCGAAAACACCGATTTTCAGTAATCACGTTGCCAAAAGCACTAACTGGTCGATTGAACGCGTTTTGACGGTGAACCTGGCGTCTCGTCCCCACCAGTCAGTGCGACGTGGCAGTTAACGTTGCTCGCATTGACCTGGTTCGACTGGACCGAGTCAATCAACGTTGCTGCCATATGGGGTCCATTTGTCATAGGAAGAAAACATAAAAGATTTTTTTTTCCTTTCTCTTTGTCTCCCCACGAGCCACCGCCTCGATCCGCCATCACGCACGGGACGACTGGCAGCCGCACCCGCCGGAGCGCCGCCGGCCGGCTAGCTAGGCCGTGAGCAGAGCAAGGCGACAGTCGGGTCTCGCCAGAGTTGGAGAGCATGCTGTTTCCCCTTCCTTTTTCTTCTGTCCGGAGAGAAAGAGAGCTCCGCCTGAGCACAACCACCATAGACCGCGCGACTAAATAACAGCCTCTGTCGACCTCGCACCCATGTCCAGGAACATCGCCCTCCTTCTCTACGTCCTCCTGCACCTTGAATTTGACGGACGCGTCCCGACCGCCACTCGCAGGTCTACTTCCTCCTCTCCGGCCGGACGTCATCGTCTCCAAAATTTGTCGACGGCACTGCACCATCGACTTCCTCGACTCCTCCATTGGCTCCCACACGACGCCACACACACGCTGGACAAGATCCTGGCCATGGCCACTCACGCCGCTCCCCCAGCGCCCCGCCGTCCATGGCGCGCCGCAACACGTCGACTCCGGCAACACGGCCGCGGCAGCCTCTTAGCCCTACGCCCCTGCTCAACCTATCCAGATCACCACCACCAGCTCCGCCGGCTTCTGCGGCCCGCAGCGGCCATTGGCAGGGAGGTCGTGGCGGAGGCCATGGCGTGCGTCGGGCACGAGGCAGGTGGAGCTCAGGGGTGGGGAAGGAAGGAGAAGAACGGCGCTAGAGGCGGGGCTGGCAATGCTCGGCTCGCCGGAGTCCGTCGACGGACGGCGGCGCAGAGCCGTGCGGTGCGCGTGGCGCGAGCAGCGGCCGGTCGCTGCACACAACGTATTAGATAAAATGAACAATTGTGCTGACGAGTGAGCCCTTTTGTTAACTTAACGTTTCAGCCGACGGCGTTAATTTTTGATGCCACGTCACTCCTGAAAGTGGGCCCCATCTGTCATATTTCGCATCAAATGGCTATTAATTGACCGGTTAGTTCTTTCGGCAACATGATTATTGAAAATCGGTGTTTTTTGCAAACTATTATATAAATGATGGGTTTTCGCACTGAGCGATGCAATTGTGATGGTTTTTGACAATTTACTCAATTGGCAAATGGCAAGCCCTAACTCTATTTACCTAAAGTGTGTTGCACCTATGCTCACACGTGAGTTCACTGGGAGTGTCTCAGCTAGTCTCGTATTCCCTGCTTGTGTACTTTGAAGAGGTAAACATTTTTTTTCTTCTAAAATTTATGTGGATGTAAAACAGTTCAATGTATATTAAAAATTATTGTGTAAATTCGTGTGTCTTCATTCAGACCACAAGAACGGGCAATTATTGTGTATCTTCATTGTATTTTTAAAATACACAATTACAAAAAAAATTGACAGTGTTACATTTTCAAAACTACTCACCGTGTATTAAAAATAATTGTGTAATAATAGTAAACTCCGTAAATGTATTAAGACATGTTAAAGGTGTTTGTATAAATTTTAGATTAATTTTACGCAATAATTTTTTTAATACATGTTGTCAATTTTTTGAATGCATGACAAACATCTTTCACAAACACGTTTACAATTTTGTAATACACGTGAAACTTTTTCAAAAACATGTTGAACATTTGGTTTCAAATGAACTAGCATATTCCTAAATCTTAAACTGTAAATTATCTCATTAAGCATTAAGTGGCGTCTTGCCTGTTTGTTAGCACACAAACGCATTGGTAGCACTGAGAGGTCCCTGCTTTGAACATCCAGTTCCTTTAATATCTTGTTCCATTTCCATCTTTAATGTGTATTGTTCTTCTAGAATATAAGTATAAAATAAAATCTGGTAGTCCATTTTAGAACAAAAGCTGTCACGTGGTGTGGTTAGCGACGGCTGCTCGTTTGTTCAAAACCCCACCACTGCATTTTTTCCAGTCCAATTTCATTTGTATTTTCTCACTAACGGGTGGGGCCTATAAGGTGGCTGTTTTAATTAAATTCAGGGAATTATCTAAAAAAATCTAGTATAATTTCATTTATACTGTTCACTAGCAGTATGCCCCACCAGGCGATGGTATTTAATTAAAATTCAGGGGTCGTGTACAAAAAAAACATTACGCACGGGTCAGTCAGCACCTCACTCATTCCTAACCACTGACATGTGGACCATCGTCACGCTGTCATACCATGCGGATCGCCTCACACACTCTTAGCCACTGCCATGCTGGTATGTCACGCGAACAGAGCATACGCTCGGATACGGATGGAGAGACCGTGAGACTGCGACAAACACATTGAGGCACTCCCACGGATCTCAAACCAGTCTTACAATAATTTATCTAAAAAAGAACAATTAAACAATTCATGTCCATTATACTGGATAAATAAAAGCATTCATCTGCCGTTACCCCTGACCTAATTAACTACGTAGCACAATATGTGAGATGTATGCACCAGCGCACGAGATTAATTGAGCAAAAAATACCATTAATTGAGCAAAAACAAATACGTACTACTCTACCACATTTGTATGGCAAAGGACAAATATAGCATTATGGAAACACGAAGAAAGACGCACCTTCCACGGGCTCCATCTTGATGCTGCGCAAAGGGGTCGCCGAGGGCTGGACCTCAGCGGCGCCGGCGCTCCCAAGGAAAGGGTTCAAGGTCGCACGCAGCAAAGCTGAGGACTCCACGGCGACGCCATTCGGAGGGAAACCAGTACCCTGCGATGAGTTTGTCCCGACAGGCGCGGGCGGCGCCACCGCCACCGATGAGGACCCGGCGAGCCCCTCGACTCTTCTCCTCTTCGCCCCGAACCGCCCCCCGAGCGACAGCCCGAGGGTAAGGTCCACCTCCTCAGTACCCGACTCCGAGCGCTGCACCTTCTTCTCGCCGTCGTCTCGGCCGCCGACGCCGCGCGGCATGTCCTTCGAGTAGGCGTCCATCGCCGGCGCCGAAGCCACGAACTGGTCGGTTCAGAGGAAGCGCCCGCACGGACTCGTTCGTCAATTGGTGTTGGTGAGAGAAACGATCACGTAGGAGGAGGAGAATCGAGGAGAGGGGCGCGACTTACAAGGAGCGTGCGGCCGAGGAGGGATCGAGGAGGCGCTCTGCTCGCCGCTGCCTCGCACGTCGACGAAGGAGACGCTCTCTGTCGCAACAGAAACAGTGTGCTCCTCTCCGGAGGCCCCTCGCGGTTTTCGAGGCGTGGGAGTGAAGGGTATTTTCGGAAGCGCGGGCACGGGACGCCGCCCGGTAGGACACTTGTCGTGCCAGGAGGGGGCGCGTGGCGTGGCCCGCGGCGGAGCCGAGCCCGGCCGGAGTGGTAACGCTCGCGGTACAGCCGGGCGCCTGCGGGGCGAACGTGGGGCCACGGGCAAGAGCGGCTGCGGCTGCGCCTGCGCGGCCCCGGAGCTTCAGTTTCAACTCCTGCCTTGTCCTCATCGAGCAGAGGGAGGGGCTTTTTGGCCCGATCTCCGGCGAACTGCGTGCGACCAGCTCACCGTGTCGACCTGTCTATCTCTAGCTATCTCTATCTATCTCTATCATCTGTCCAGCCGCTTAAAAGGCGACCGTTTTCTGTCTCACGCACGGCAGGGGCTAGAGCATGGATCATGTTGCGTCCAACAAGTGCCTATCTACATGCTGGACAACTGGCTTTCAGTTTTGAGCTTGACTGTAAGAGATAGAAGAGTTTTTACGATCCAGACTGGGGTGGAATAAGCTAGCTATGCACCAAACGCATTGTGCATTGCGGAGCGGCAGGTAGCTAGAGCTCTTCGATTTCACCCAGGCGCACGTCTCCCAACTCCCAAGTGGAAACCAACGTTGAGGGCTCGTCTCGGCTCAAGCTTGGGGAAGAGCTGCGCCACCGAGTTCGCCAAAGTCGTCGGCAGCAGAGGCGACGGTGGCCGCATCGGCAAGACTGCGACGACGGCCGTCGGCCACAGCAGCACCGGTGGCTCCAGCAAGACCTGGGTGCTTCTCTTCGAGCGCCGAGACCTCTTCAGTGGGCTCAAATAGGCTTATGATTCTTTTCCATGCCATCGCTACGTCCTACGTGGCGGTAAAGTGTTTGTATATGGAGTACAAAATCGATAAGAAAGTCCACAAAACAGAGTATATTCAGTTCAAATGACTTCGACGTGGACACGCCATTGAAAGACCTTAGCGGATGATTTACAGTCTCGCGATTTTTGCCGTTTATACATCGTCAGATCGTCTTCTTCAGTTTAGTTACGACAGATAGTCTTCTTCAGTTTGGTCCGAGAGTTCGTCGACATGGGTAGTAGTCACGTAATTTGCTATGCGAGGCCTCATGTGTGGATCTTTGGTGGTCTTTGTAGCCTCTTCTGTTGCAGACAACATTTTATAATGCTTTCTGTAAGTAGCTGCTTGCAATCTCATTTTGTAATGCTTCATGTGACTGGACAAATGTGAAAAGAACACTAATTGTTCGACATTTTCAAATAATACCACACATTCACACAACTACTGTCGGGGGTTGGGTGCGACATATGTCAAGGGATGGCTTATCATGGTGGGAGCGAGTAGAACGTCGCCGGTGCCTGGAAGCGGGAGAGGCGTAGACACGTATGCCGGTGAACTTTACCCAGGTTTTGGGCTCTCCGTGAAGATAACACTCCTAGTCCTACTCTGCGGGGTCCTTGAGCTGTATGCTAAAGGTGGAAGAGAGCAAGACTAGCTCTCTCCTCTCTTTATGTATGAGTCTAGTTCTAACAGGTTCGGGACCCCTTTGCATGGGTGCCCTGGGGGATTTATATAGGCCTACCCCCAGGGGTACAATGGTAATCCGGCTGGGCATAGGGCGGCCGTCGATCTTCGACGCCCGGCTTCTCCACCAGCTGCCGGGGCCGCCGCCGATGGGCCCCGGCCGACCAGTAGGGTATGGGGCCGACATGCTGCACTCCGCCGTTTAAGGTCTTGTCGGCGGTGATCCGTTGTCGTGTCTCGATGGCTGGGCTTGGTCGAAGGGTCATGGGCTGTGACTCACGCCGCTGGCGGCGATTCTGTAGCCACTCCTGTCTCGTCGATTAATGGTGCATGGGGCCGAGAAGGCGGGCCGACTCTAAGGGCCGACCTCCCTCAGTCCATTGGTAAGGCTCTTGTCGTCTTCTGGGCTCTCGCTGACTGGTGGGGCCCATCATTCTTGGGCCGTACAGACAGGTCGTCGTGGGAGCAAGACTCCGCCTGCTCATGATGATGTCAGGGATGGCATGGCAACAGCGCCGCGCCGGGCGGAGATCTCCTCCGGTACTGCGCGCTTTAGCCACGCCAGCCCCTGGAAAGGGGAGGGGATGGGCTACACTGTAGCCATCCTCCGTCCCGTCCCCGTCGATGAGGGCAGGGGCTTTGCCGTTGACGCGGGCCGACTTCTCAGGACCGGCTTCCCTAGAAGCCGCCAGTTAGGAATCGGCTTGTCTTGACCTCGCCTCTAGGACTCAGCCGTTTATGGGCAGCCGGCTGTTCCTCCAGCCGGCTTCCAGAAGACGGCCCTTCATCTTGGCGTCTTGAAGGGCGTAATCAGCCCCGATGTCTTGAAAGGCTATGGGCTTCGGGTTAGCCTACCCGTGGCCAATTACTCCGACAATTACTGTGAACCTCTATGAAATACAGAGTATAACTTCTATATTATACTTTGCCTAAGTAGCTGGCAATCTCATCATCTCCGTGCTAGTCCATCAGTTTGTGCAGAAATTCCACCATGCTAACACATACGGGGCAGGTTGGGTATAAAAAGATCTCACAAAGACCTGAAGAAGCTCAGGCCGATGCCAGAGTTATATTCAACACACTATATTTCCCACTCCCAAGACAAGCAAATAATGCACCATTGTACCTCACACAGAGTCATCTAAGTAAATAAAAATTGGAAAAGGCGCCACCAACTCTTCCAGGTCGTGGAATAATGTACATGGAGGATGACAAAAATGTGCCAAACAACAAACCTCACACAGAACCGAAGAAAAGCGCACACCGATGCCAGAATTACAACACTCTCAGCAGACTATTTCCCCCTCACACAAAAACACCCAATCTACATTACATTGTACCCTACCTTGCACACAGCCGTCGGAGTCGATATTAATGAAACAAAAACCACTAACTCATCCATATTTTTGAATAATGTACACGCATGGCAAATATGCAATTCAACTAGGAGCTCGGGGCCGAACTTGCAGTGTCACGTCATCAGCTTTTGTTTCTGCTTTTTTCTCTTTGGGGGAGAAGCCAAGCCAAGATCTTTGCGCAGCTGCTCATCGGGTTGCAGCGTCTTTGGAACAGCACCAAAGGCGCAACGGGTGACCTCCAGCCCTGAGAGTGCTTGGTGCAGGTATACTGATGCATCCTCCATACTTTGCTTCAGTTTACGAGTCCTTAGAAAAGTGGGGAAGTATGTCTTGGATGCTTGCTGGATTCTTGGCTCTGCTGTAGGAATGTTAATCTCAGCAGCCTCCATGAATCTGTCGTTTGCTGCCTCCCACGACAAGTCATACATCTGCATATCGGTTAATGGAGTAGGCTGCTCTGCTAGAGCATTCAGTGTGACTTGTACAAACTCTTCATCGTTGTTGTAGATACGGCAGTTGGGGAACTGCTTGAAGAACTCATTTGAAGGGTGATTGGCACATATAACAATTTTTCCCATTGTAAGGGCCTCAGCTGAGGTCGTGCAGACCACATCTGTTGTGCTGGGGTTGATGAACACTTTATAGCTGTTGGAAAAGAAAGTGATTCACTCTTAAGTTTTAATAACACAAACTATAGCTGTATCCTGAAAATAAAATAAATAACAAAATATATTATGTCATTCCTATGATCTATTCCCTCCGTCCCATAATATAAGATGTTGAGGGAGTAGCATTCTAAATCCGCCCCGCCCCCAGCCTGATTCAGTAGCTTGTGCTCAAGTTGTGATTAAATCAGTAAGCTTGATAAAAGGGTGAAACAGAAAAAACCTTATTGTCTTCACAGTGCTATATAGCTATATGTAGATTTCGAATAAAAAGAAAAATAAATAAATATAAAATAGGAAAGATGCAAGGAAATACTTAGTTGGTAAATACGAGAACTTACTCATGGAATGATGGATCTGCATGATCACGACCAGGGTGAACATTTACAGCCAAACTTAAGCGCTCTGCAGATTCTCGGATTTCATCTGAATCTTCTCCACTACCATATAAATCTACTTCAAGATCACTTAACCTGCTCTGATATTTGGACAGAAGGTCAAGAAGCTCCCTATAACCCTTACTCCACACCATCTTCCCAATGTAGTAGGCCCCTTTTGTGAAGGCTGCCTCCCCATTCTGCAGCTGCTTCAATTTTAGCCTGCCAACTTCAAGAAATTTTGGATTCACACCATGGACATTGCATATAACAGATTTGGGTAAATCTTGAGTGGCACCTGACAGTCTGATTATCTGTAAGCCAAAGTTAGCATTGTAAGATTCAGCTGAACAGGGCAGGATGATTCTGGGTTCTTACAGGGTACTCAATTTCAACAATTTGTAATGGAGCAGAAGGCAAAGGAAGCAAGAAAATCCAGACAGGAAAATTCAAGCTACCTCCATTTTATATTTTTAATTGACTATTGTTATGTCATGAAACATCAAACATGTCATAGAAATGTTCGGAAAGTTTGAACAAGCAAAATGCACCCTGAAAGTATGCCTATTTTTTATTCATCATACCTCATAACCAAAAGTATGCATTTCGCCACATACTCCTACGCAGTCATTCCAATTAAAACCAATATCCAAATTATAAAAAAATAACATATGGTGCAGTAGTTGGTCAAAAGTTCCAGCAGTAGATGGTAATTATCCAGCATACTATATTTTGCAATATTATAGACAAAAGTACAAGATTTGTTGATACAGCTAAAGCAAGAACAACTATTGGGTCAGGGCTGCCGGAAAATAAAGGTTATGTTACAGATTGTTGATTCATCCCGGTAGTGCAGAGATTCTCTGTTAGATGATATTTATCTCTTCTGCATTTCCAAGGCAGTTTTTGCACATTTTGTTATGGGCTCTGACTAAATATCTATTTCTATCCATATCAATCTCACATGATAAGGTCAACATTGTATAGAGTAAGCATGGCTACGTTCACTGCACTGAGGTCAGCAGATAAAAAAGGCTAACTCATCACAACTTTGTTGATCTTATATCTGAAGGACATACATGTGGGCATGCATGAACAAAGATTATGAATAGGAATCATTCATGCTTGGTCCTGATTCTTCAGATAAATGAGGCATCATGAACAGAGAGAACACGTCTTACATAACAGAGGTGAAGGTTTGACTGCACATATTCAGGATGTTACCTTGTGGCAATAAATTCGGGTAACCCAAGTGTTTGCATATCTGAGGCAACAGGCAATCACTTGTCCATTCTTTTCTCTTCTCACATATGCTAGATAGTTTGTGTGGATCACACCTATCACTCGTCTGAACTTATTTTTCCATCTTCGCCCATGGTGGTACCAATTTAGATGCTCGGGCTCCTCTAGAACAGCAATATTGGCCATTTCATCTGGAATGCATTCTGTGATATCCCCAACAGGTAGAATGCTTCTCATTTCTTTAGAAAACTGCATCATAAGAAAAGGCCAAGCTCTTTCAAATAGCCTCAAAGCGAAACCAAATTACAAATGTGAGGCAGAATATAAATATTGCCAGATGGATGACAACAACTACAGGGCCTACCGCCAGCAAGAACAAATCAGCATCTATTGCACTTAACTTTATGCAAGCAAGGGATCAAAGTTCTCTTATAACTGTAATCAATTTCAGTCAGATATATTTGGAACGAAACCACCTGTGCAAAGTAAACCATGGAGAAGATAAGATGATCCTAAGAACACATTGAGCTGGAAGAACTGGTATACCTTAGCAGGGTAGAATTTGATGCTGAATGATGGCTTGAAGTCGACCCTCTCCTCAATCCAGCGACGAACATAACCCTCTTGCTCCAACGGCGAATCGAACACAATCTTGTTAGGGTAAACCAACTCTTGGTCCCTTAGAGAAAGCCAAGGGATCACCAAGGTGACGTCTCTGCTCCCATCCTTCGCAAGGTAAGCTGCCCGGAACAATGGATTGATGGAAGTCCCCGTCATCCATGGAAGGCTCGCTGTGGTGAACACAGCGAAATGCCGCCTCGCCGACATGGCGTGCAGCGTGCAGGTACACTGTGAATTCCACCCAAATTTATGGTTATCCCGTCACTAGAAAGGACACAAGGATATGCATGAGCAACAAATTTGTGAATTGGTTTTTAAGATGTTGGTGCTAACAACTGAACAATCTCCATGTATGAATGATTACGAGACACAGGGTAAACTGTAACAGCAGGTATGCATGTTGCAACTTGCAACCAGACTACACAAATCGCATGAAAGCGAGCTCCCGCGTGCTGGGGAATACTAGCAGTAAATTAAATAAACAAACAAATAGAGTAGACGACTATTCCAAACGACGGATTTGAGCAGATTGGCAGGGAATCAGGGCGGTTAACCTTACCACCAAGGGCCGAGGAGGAGAGCTACACGGCAGAGGCGCCGGGCCGGGTCGGGTCGGGGCAGCTCGCGGCCGGACGGGCTCGTCCCGGCGGATGAGCAGCCGGCTGTGGCGACTAGGGGCGACGAGCGGCGGTTGAGCGGGCGGGCGCGTGGCGGCGGCAACCGAGAGCAGAACTAGCGAAGCGGAGGGGGAAAGGTAGTACTCGGCCGGGCCACCCCACCAACACCTGTCGTGTCGTGTACTCGGTCGTGGGCGCGCGCTGGCGCTGGCTAGATCCCCCCGGAAGCCGGAATGCTACTACTATTTCCCCTGATCCAGTCCCGCGCGGCGACGACGTGACGTACTGACGTGCGCCGGTGGATCTGGGCCGCACGCCGGCGTCTGGACGAACGGGAGGCGGCACAGCGCGACGGCTGACGCGACCCCGGGCGCGAGTAGTTTAGTTAATCTCTTTTTTTTGTAGGGTTGTAGTTTAGTGAATCTGAGGTTATGCTTAATGGTGTGGAATATTCCTCCCTTGACAGCCACGCTCGGGCGCCAACCGAATCCGAGCAACCGACCGGGTCTCTGGGAGGGCATCGTGCCAGCCAGGGGGCTCTGTCTTTTTTTTTTTGAGGATCAACACCGACATCTATTAAACGAAGCTCGGAATGTCATCCGAAAGGAACTCCAGAATGTGCTCTGGGGTACAGAAAACCAAACCTTATACAAATCATCACCTAAACCTATCTTAGCTAGCTTGTCGGCAACACGGTTTGCATCACGGCTCCTCCACGACACCTTCACATCATTTGAACTCCTGGAGCAGGTTCTTAATGTCTTGGACAGCCGGTCCAATCACTGAGAGATCCTTCCTGTCGCTAGTAATGGCCTTAGCTACGGCAGCATTGTCCACTTCCAGATGTAGTCGCTCCACATGAATCTCCGCAGCCACCTGGATCGCCCGCTTGCAAGCAAGAGCTTCAGCCACCTCCGGACACACCACATGGTTAAAAGAGTGGCAGGCTGCAGCCAGGAAACCACCATGGTGGTCGCGCAGGACGATGCCCGCTCCTCCGCGCTCCCTGTGGACAGAAAGGGCACCATCCGCATTAGCCTTCACCCACCCCTCCTCCGGTGCTTCCCAGCGGGTTCTGTTTTTTTGCTTTGGCTGCGGTGGGGCACGCTGGTGAACAAGCTTCCATTCCTCCGACAGAGACACCACACGCCTGGCAATTGACAGCGGCGCCTCAATCTTCTTCCCATCTCTCGCTTCGTTCCTTGCCAACCACAGAGCATACACGGCCTGGATCACGAGCGCATGTTCCTCTTCTTGGACAGAAACAAACCAGTCCAACAGCCACCGTGAGAGCGCACTCTGGGAATCCATATGGCAAGGTGGGATCGCCACCTTCATTCCCGTTTCCGAGCACAGCTTCTTCCAGAACAAGGCCGAGTGTGGGCAGCCCCAAAAACGATGATAGAGAGTCTCGTCCCGGCCGCACGCAGTACATAACACACCCCCCTTGATGCTTCTTCTCCTTAGCTCATGGCCGACAGCAAGCCCATTCTTCATCATACGCCACATATGAATCTTGGCTTTCCCAGGCGCGTCCGAGTCCCAAAGCGCTAACCAGCTCTTATGATTACTAGCAGATGAGGGTTCCGCCCTGTTGCTTCTTGCCTTGTTCAGCTCCATGCGCAAATGGTAAGCCGACCGGACAGAGAACTTCCCACTCTTGGTGAAGGTCCACGCGAGGGTTGCCCCTCCACACCCCCCCCACTGTGAATTTGCAAAATATCGCGCATCATCACTTGAGAACATAGCTTTGAATCTTACGCTTCGTCCCATTTAGCACCAAGGTGGTTCAAGAGATGGCCAACCTTGGTCACTCCGGGACAAAAACTGCACCAGTGGTGCCAGGCTCCCCTTCCTCGGAATCCACTGATCATGGTGGATATTAACCCTCATGCCATCCCAATTCGCCACACCAGCCCCGCACGCAGCAGATCACGCCCATGGAGGATGCTCCTGAACGTGTATGAGCCACCCGCTGGGCACAAAGCATTGAGAATGCCACCATCCTTGAAATAGCGAGCTTTCAACACCCTTGCACAAAGAGAGGAGGGTACCTGAAGCACCTGCCATGCTTGTTTTGCCAACAGAGCTTGGTTGAACGCCTCTGGATCTCTAAAACTCATTCCACCAGCACGCTTTGAAGCACACATCTTATCCCAGGCTATCCAGTGCACCTTGCGCTCCCCATTGATTGCACCCCACCAGAATTTAGAGGAGATTGATGACAAATTCCGGCACATCTTCTTCGTGAGGTGGAAACAACTCATGGTGAACGTGGGAACCGACTGCAGCCCGGACTTAACTAAAACCTCTCGAGCCTTCTTTGAGAGACCCTGACCCTTCCAACCCGTGACCTTCTTCTTTGAGCTCTCCGTGACATATCTGAAAACACCATCTTTGGCTCGTCCCACCACTGTGGGCAGGCCTAAGTATCTCTCACTTAGGGCCTCCGACACAATCCCAATCGCATGTTTGAGCTCCTCCTTCTTACTCTGAGGGCAGCCCTTTCCAAAGAAGATGGACGATTTGTCCATATTCACTTTTTGCCCCAAAACTTCCTCATACATCACCAGGATTGCTTTCAACTTCTCCATATTCTCCTTGGAGCCCTGTAAGAAGACAATACTGTCATCCGCAAACAAGAGGTGTGTCACTTGGGGGCCAGTGCTCCCAAATGAGACGCCCCTCAACTCATTCTCCTCCTGGGCTCGCCTCAGAAGCGCCGAGAAACCCTCCACACAAAACAGGAACAAATAAGGGGATAAAGGGTCCCCTTGACGCAAACCTCGGGATGGGGAAAAACTCCTAGAGTAGCCTCCATTGAGCTTCACCACAAAGTTAGCAGAGGAGACACATCTCATAATCTTATCAACCCAAACAGCATCAAAACCAAACCGAATCAACATCCTTTTGAGAAAGCACCATTCAACTCTATCGTAAGCCTTCATCATATCCAGCTTAACAGCACATAGCGGTCTCTTCCTTTTTCTCGTCCTAATGGCATGAACACACTCATAGGCAACAAGAACATTGTCAGTGATGAGTCTCCCCGGTACAAAGGCACTTTGCTCTTCCGAAATGAGAACCGGTAAGATCAACTTAAGCCTATTAGCAAGGACCTTGGACGCAATCTTGTACAAGACGTTGCAAAGGCTAATTGGACGGAATTGCGAAAGCAGCTCCGGTGAGCTAACTTTCGGGATTATAACAATGAAAGTAGCGTTGAAAGCCTCGGGCGCAGCCACACCCTCCAGGAAGTCCTTCACCACACGACAAACATCATCCTTAACGGGCGACCAGTGTCGCTGGTAGAACATAGCCGGGAGGCCGTCCGGGCCCGGCGCCTTGGTCTGACCCATCTGAAACAGCGCCGCCTCCACCTCCTCATCTGACACCGGCGCCGTGAGCTTGGCATTCATGTCCTCAGAGACAAGTTCATGTATGTTGGCAAGAACCTGATCCGCATTAGCAGAACCTTCGGAAGTGAAAAGCTTCTCATAGTAATCCGCTGCTAACTCTCTCATATCTTCATTAACTACACACTTAGAACCGTCATTTTTGCGCAGGGCACGAATAGTGTTTTTCCTCCGCCTATGCGAAGCTCTACCCTGAAAATATTTTGTGTCGAATGTAGGGGGTGCCAGCTCACGAATATAATAACACCGGAGTGGTAGAATAGTCCAGCAGGAAATTATATATGTTTTCCTAAAAAAATCTGTATATACCTTTGGAAAAATTGAGCTTATGTCAAGGACCAGTAAAAATTTCCTACTCCCAAAAATGGGAACACCGGGCAACATAGGAAAGAGGTTTTCTTTTTCTAACTTTTTTCGTGAATACGCAAAGCTTGCATATCATTTGATTAATATAAGAAAAAGAATTAGTACAAGCGAGGATACAACACATGACACGAACGCAAGAGGGCGTGGCACATGTTGCCCGGAACCGGATATGGGATGCTCAGCTCAAACAAGAAAATAACACAGCTAAACCCCCATAGTTCTGTCTCTGGCCATGGAGAGGGAGGAGACGGGACACAGGAAACCAAGACCGCGTCGCGATCTCACGAGAACTTCCGCCGCGCGTCCAATACGCCAAACTCTACAGGATCAACGTACCCCCACTAATAGTGCCAGGAGATCACCAAATGAGTAGCACAATGATATGTCTCTGTCGTATCTATAATTCTTTATTGTTCCATGCCAATATTATTCAACTTTCATATACTTTTTGGCAACTTTTTATATTATTTTTGGGACTAACATATTGATCCAGTGCCCAGTGTCGGGTTCCTCATTTGCATGTTTTTGGTTTCGCAGAATATCCATATCAAACGGAGTCCAAACGCGATAAAAACGGACGGAGCTTATTTTTGGAAAATATGGAAAATCTGGAAGGAAAATCAACGCAAACTAGTGTCTGAGGTGGACACGAGGTAGGGGGGCACCCCCCTAGGGCGCCCCCCTACTGAAAGGATCGATATGGTTGACTAGAGGGGGGGGGGGGTGAATAGGCAACTAACAATTTTTAAGCTTTTCTTAGCCAAATTAAACTTTGCAATAATAAAGGTTGTCTAGATGTGCAACTAGGTGAACAACCTATATGATGCAACAACACTAGCACACGAGCAAGCAAGGATAGGAACAACAAATAAGCTAGCACAAGTAAAGGGAAAAGATAACCAAGAGTGGAGCCGGTGGAGACGAGGATGTGTTACGAAGTTCCTTCCTTTTGAGGGAAATGCGTCTCCGTTAGAGCGGTGTGGAGGCACAATGCTCCCCAAGAAGCCACTAGGGCCACCGTATTCTCCTCACGCCCTCACACAATGCGAGATGCCGTGATTCCACTATTGGTGCCCTTGAAGGCTGACCGAACCTTTACAAGCAAGGTTGGGGCAAACTCCACAACAACCGGAGGCTCCCAACAACAACAACAAACCCACGAAGCTTCACCACAATGGAGTATGGCTTCGAGGTGACCTCAACCGTCTAGGGTGCTCAACACCCAAGAGTAACAAGACCCGCAAGGGATAGGTGGGGGGAATCAAATATCTCTTGGTGGAAGTGTAGATCTAGGCCTTCTCAACCAATCCCGAGCAAATCAACAAGTTTGATTGGCTAGGGAGAGAGATCGGGCGAAAATGGAGCTTTGAGCAGCAATGGAGCTTGGGGGGAAAGAGGTAAGGTAACAAGGAAGAAGATGACCCCTTTATATAGTGGGGTAACACATCCAACCGTTACCCCACTAAACAGCTTCAAGACAGAGCGGTACTATCACGAGACAGGCAGTACTACCGCTAAGAGCGGTACTACCGCTCCATACCTAGCGGTACTACCGCCTCCACCACAGAAGCGGCACTACTGCTGGGAGCAGAGCTACCATCAGCTTAAGAGCGGCACTACTGCTATCGCCGCCCCTAGTGCCGCAAAACCCGACACGAGAAAACACCGTCTCGAATCGAGGCGGTAGTAGGCGCTGTACTACTGAGGTAGTAGTCCGCCATGAGCGGTACTACCGCTCATCGGAGCGGTACTAGGCTGGAGCGGTACTACCGCTTCGGCTGAGCGGTACTACCGCTAGGGCTACGGGCGGTACTATCATCAAGATCGCGGTACTACACCGGCACAGGCGTAAACCGAGGCAGAGGAGAGAGGGCAGCTCCAGAGATGCAAAGGGAAGACGACGGTGTGAAAAGGATGTGTGCGATGATTCCACCCTAGCCTTACCAACGCGGATCCCCTCTAAATAGTACGGACTCCTCTGAAACTAGTCCACCAACAACGAACCGCAGGAGCTACACCGTCTTGTATGAAAACACCAAGGGATGAAATCGTCTCGTGCCAATGGATGATCTTACGAAAGAACTTAACGCACACGATTAGTCCGCAAAAGCATTGTCATCAATCACCAAAACCACTAGGGAATAAATATGCCCTTACAATCTCCCCCTTTTTGGTGGATTGATGACAATACGGGATTTGCAAAAACATGATATATGGAAAGCATACAAACCGACGGTCCTAACATGTAGTTGGGCTCCCCCTCGATGTGTGCTATTTAAATAAGTGCTTTGGACTGCACAGCATACATACTTGGATCAACGCTCCCCCTACATTTTAGAGACCAATAATCTAAGCGTGAAGCATGAGAGCGAAGAAGATATAACAAGACATGCATGCAACTCATGAGCTAGATAGACATAGATAATGATCTTTGAAGGGGAAAGGTAGCATATGTCTCACACCATATGACTCGAAATTGCGAAACTTAGGTCTCACGGACAAACCAACCAAAGCAAGCCAACTAAGACAAGAATCAGACAAGACACACGAACGAAAGAGACACACACGCAAATCCCTAAGCTCTCTCCCCCTTTGGCATCGAGACACCAAAAAGGAGAGGGAGCGCTGCTACGGCCCCAGGTGAGAGCAAGCGAGGAACACACGCATCAGAGCCCAGCAGAATCATCGGCACCACCGTCGTCAGTCTGGAAGTGCTCGGTCTCAGAATCGGTCCATGGGCAGTGCTGCTGAATCCACTCCTCCTCCTCAGTAAGCTGGTCCTCAGATCCACTCTGGGCCAGTGGTAGCGCCTAACCGACGATGAGCTCCTTGTGACGACCTCGGGCCTTCTTCTCGCCACGTGAGCCATGTAATCGACCGTGAGACTCCATGCAAGAGCTTCTTGACCTTGGCCTTGAGCTTGGGCCCAAGATGGCTCGATCCCGAGAGGGCACGAAGTCATCATCTTCATCCTCGGCCTCAGTCTCCTCTTCAGCCTCCATAGCAGCAGCAGATGACGGAACACCAGTCTTAGGGGCTTGAGTGCCCCAGTTCTCCTTCTTCCTCAGACGCTTGACATCGTGAGAGACCAAATCGCCAAGCTCCAGTGCCTCCTTGGGATAGACATGCTCCCAGGCCTTCTCAATGAGCAGCATAATGAATGGAGCATAAATTGGGCATTTGCGCCGGAGATGGCGTAAACTAGCTGCAGACCACATAACATGAGAGATATCCAAGGTCTCTCGGTGCTCTGCCCTTCTCACGCCGACGGAAGATAAGCATGTCCACAAGATAAGAGTGAACCTGGTCCAGATTCGATGCACGATGGAAAAGAGTCTCTCTGAAGATACGGTGAAGGATATCCAGATAGGCGGGTAGCTCATAGGTCTCCTTCTTTGTGTCGGGGTTGATCTTGAGTGCAAGAGGGCCACTGAGCTTGCTTGTGAGTGGCGATGGCTCGTAGGTGGGGGCGAAAGCCGACGGCAGACTCAAGTCCAAGGTCTTCCACCCCAATCAACTGCATGAAAGCTTTCCACTTGACTGACAGCAACTTGCCATTTGTCATCCAGGTCAGAGTCCTGTCATCATCAGTCCCAAGATGAACCATGGCATAGAACTGGGCCACAAGATCGATTGAAGTCCTTGTTGAATTGCATGATCCGGAGAATGTTCAATGAGTGCACATCTCAAGAGCTTCACCAAAGTAGTCGGGATCACTCTTCATATGATCAATGTCGATGGAGTGTACTTTGACATAGAGATTCTTCTTGGCCTTGAGAACATCAAAATAGATAGCAAACTGAAACTTGTTCCAGAATGGACGGTTGACCAAAGTGGGATCTTGGGCGACCTCATACGGATTGCGACGGCGCCTTGCCCAGAACTCCTTGGGTGGCATTTCTGGCAGAGTTTTCCCCGGCTTTGGCTTGACCACAGTCTTCTTCCTCAATTGGGGAGGAGGTGGAGCACTCGAAGATCCTTCGGCAGGCTCAGTGGTGCGGTAGCGCTTGGACGTAGCACGACCGGGGTTGACACGGCGAGCTTGAGGCTCGGGAACCTCATCACCTGGAACCACACACACAAAACACGCAAACAACTGCATTTAAACAAGGATAAGCCACAAGAACGAACAAAGAGGATCACAAAGAGGTAGGAGTAAGATGGATTACGGTAGAGGCGGTAGTACCGTGACCCTTAAGCGGTAGTATCGCTCCAAGCGGTAGTACCGCTCCGTGGAGCGGTAGTACCGCTCTAATGATAATACCGCTCAGGGAGCGGTAATGCCGCTCTAATGATAGTACCGCTCGAGAGCGGTAGTACTGTTCAAGCGAGAAACAGCCGTTTCCTACTATCGTGGTCAGATCCGGTACTTCCGCCCTACCAAATTCAAAATTACTCCAACCAAACACTAATCCAAACAGCCTAGAAGCCTTCTCCATCCTACTCAAGCCTAGATTTGGCCAAAAATCTAAAGATGCAACCGCTAATGCCCCTAAGAAGCTAGATTGAAAACCTAGATAAAAGAACAAGAGAACGGGGCAATACTGGCATCCATGGCAAGAGGACGGGTGGGGATCGACTCCACCAAGGGAATGGAGAAAGACGGCCCGGAGAGGGAGATCCGCCGAGTCCTCTCATGGCGCCGGTTGTCGGAGAGAGACAAAGAGAGGGCGAGTGAATGGGTATGGGGAGAAGAAACTCCCCGCCTCAAATAACCCCCGCCACGCCTCCAGTAGTATCATACCGGAGAGCGGTAGTACCGCTTGAGCGGTAGTACCGCCAAAGCAGCGGTAGTACTGTCGAGCGGTAGTACCGCTTACCAAAGAGCGGTAGTACCGCCAAAGAACCAAAAAGAGATGACTACTAGGCAGACAAGATGAAGAAAAACACACCGAAGGAACAGAAAGACGATGACAAGATAGAGACCATCGAAAACAAAGCACACAAACCATGAACCGTAACCCACACATACAAAGCAAACAACACAAAACGGAGCAAGCGCAGCTTCTCTCGAGAGAGGCGGTGGCGAAGCCACCTATGTTTGAGTCAATTGGTATGGCACATGAAGAATTATCCTTGGGTCCATGACCAAAACTCCTCTTTGAAGCACAAGCGCCATCAAAATGGCTAAAGTGAAAGAGTTGATCGTTTTATGCATAAAGAGGGGAGGGAGAGTTCATTAATAGAACAACACTCCCCCTATGTCCATGCCTACACCTAAACTAGACATTACGTTACGTGTGGTGGGAGTTGCACGGTTCAAGCCACATTGCTCAAATCAATGATATTTAGCTCATGCCTTAACTCATGAAATCTTGCTTCATCCAAGGGCTTCGTGAAGATATCAGCAAGGTTATCGTGAGTGTTGACATACTTGAGCTCGATCTCTCCTCGCCTAATGTGATCCCGGATGAAATGATACCGAATCTCAATGTGCTTCGTCTTGAAGTGTTGCACCGGGTTGAGAGAAATCTTGATGGCACTTTCATTATCACACCAAAGAGGCACTTTGTCACAATTGACACCGTACTCCTTTAAAGTTTGCCTCATCCATAAGAGTTGAGCACAACAACTACCCGCCGCCACATACTCCGCCTCGGTGGACGAGAGAGACACACAACTCTGCTTTTTGGAAGACCAACTTACCAAAGAGCAACCAAGAAATTGGCACCCTCCGGAAGTGGACTTCCTATCCACTTTGTCTCCCGCCCAATCGGAATCCGTAAATCCTTCAAGCTTGAAGTTTGCTCCTCTTGGGTACCATAAGCCAAAGTTTGGGGTATGAGCCAAATATCGAAAGATTCGCTTGAACGCCACATAGTGACTTTCCTTGGTGCGGCTTGAAACCGTGCACACATACCCACACTCAACATGATATCCGGTCTAGATGCACAAAGGTAAAGCAGAGATCCAATCATGGAGCGATATACCTTTTGATCCACCGCTTTACCATTGGGATCAATGTCAAGTTGGCACTTAGTAGGCATTGGTGTAGTAGCCGGCTTGACATCACTTAGCTTGAATCTTTTAAGCATGTCTTGAGTGTATTTGGCTTGGTTGATGAAGGTTCCTTCTCTTCTTTGTTTGATGTCGAAACCAAGGAAGAACTTCAACTCTCCCATCGAAGACATCTTGAACTTGGAGGTCATGAGAGCGGCAAATTCCTCATTGAAAGCTTTGTTAGGAGAACCAAAGATAATATCATCAACATATAGTTGGCATACAAACAACTCCCCATTGACCTTCTTAGTAAAAAGAGTGGGATCGATTTGCCCCACTTCAAAGCCACGATCTTGTAGCAACTCGGTAAGGTGGTCATACCACGCACGTGGGGCTTGTTTAAGGCCATAGAGTGCCTTATCGAGTTGATACACATGATCCGGAAAGTAGGGGTCCTCGAACCCGGGGTTGCTTGACATAGACCAACTCATTAATGGGACCATTAAGAAAAGCACTTTTCACATCCATTTGTTGCAACTTAAAGTTGTGATGGGAAGCATAAGCAATCAACAAACGAATGGATTCAAGGCGAACAGCAACGGGAGCAAAGGTTTCACCGTAGTCGATACCCTCGACTTGGGAGTAGCCTTGTGCTACCAATCTTGCCTTGTTGCGAATGATGTTTCCATGAGCATCTTGCTTGTTCTTGAAAATCCACTTGGTCCCGATGACGTTGTGGTTCTTCGATGGCCTTGGCACCAATCTCCACACCTTGTTGTACTCAAAGTTGTTGAGTTCTTCATGCATAGCATTGAGCCAATCCGAGTCTTCAAGCGCCTCATAGACCTTTTGTGGTTCAACACAAGAGACAAACGCGTGATGTTCACAATAGTTTGCCAATTGTCTACGAAAGTGCTTACCCCTTTTCTTAGGCTTCCAACCACATTCTCCATGAGATGACCTTTGGTTGTGAGTTTGGAAGCAATCTTGGCGACCTGACGCTCTAATTCCTCCTCGGAGGTGAGATGAGGAGGGGTCACTTGATCATCTTGAGCGCCATCTTGAGCATGAACTTCATCCTGAGCATGCTCGAGGGAGAGAACTTGACCTTGGGCATCATTTGTGGTGATATCATCGTCTTGAGCACGATCTTGCCCTTGGTCTTGTTCTTGAGGTTGAGGGCCTTCACTTTGTTCTTCGGAAGCGTGTGGGCCTTGGGTTGGTGATGGCTCCACTTGAGTGGAGCATTGTTCTTCTCCTTCGGCCACAAGGGGTTCCTCAATGGGTAGGATAAAGCCAACTCCCATTCTTCTTATGGCTTGGGGAGGAATTTCATCACCTACATCACAAGTGCCACTTTGCTCCACTTGGGAGCCGTTATTCTCATCAAACTCCACGTTACACGTCTCCTCAATAAGTCCCATGGATTTATTGAGGACACGATAAGCATGAGAGTTTGTAGCATAACCAACAAATATGCCCTCATGAGCTCTAGCTTCAAATTTAGACAAACGAACACCTTTCTTGAGAATGAAACACTTACACCCGAACACGGAAGTACTTGAGGTTGGGCTTGTTGCCGGTGAGTATTTCATAAGGAGTCTTGTTCAAGCCTTTGCGGAGATAGAGCCGATTAGATGCATGACAAGCGGTGTTGATGGCTTCGGCCCAAAAGTTGTATGGGGACTTGAACTCCGCCATCATGGTCCTTGCCGCATCCATCAACGTCCGGTTCTTTCTCTCCGCCACACCATTTTGTTGAGGGGTATATGGTGCAGAGTATTGATGCTTGATTCCCTCATCACTAAGAAACTCATCCAAGGTGTAGTTCTTGAACTTCGGTGCCGTTGTCACTTCTTATAGTCAAGATCTTTGCATTATGTTGACGTTGAGCTTCATTTGCAAAGTCGATGACGGTTTGTTGAGTCTCACTCTTCCTCTTGAAGAAATATACCCAAGTGTATCTTGAATAGTCATCCACGATTACCAAGCAATACTTTCTTCCTCCAAGACTATCAAATGATGGTGGCCCAAAGAGATCCATGTGAAGGAGCTCCAAGGGTCTCTTTGAGTATATGATAGTTGTGGGAGGGTGAGCCTTCTCATGAAGCTTTCCTTCAATACAAGCAATCGCAAGCACGGTCTTTGGCAAAGCTAACATTTGTTAGTCCACGAACATGGTCCCCTTGAGAAGACTTTGCAAAGATCTCATATTGACATGGGCTAAACGGCGATGCCAAAGCCATCCCACGTCAACTTTAGCCATTAGGCATGTCGCGGTCTTAGTGGGTCGCTCCGAAAAGTTTATCACATAGAGACCGTTTCGACATGCCCAACAAACGCTACTTTAAGAGTCTTGCTCCACAAGAGGGCCACGGTATCAATGTCAAAGAAAGTAGCAAAACCCATGACTGCAAGTTGACGAACGGAAAGCAAATTGTATGCAAGGGACTCAACAAGCATGACTTTCTCGATCGTAAGATCATGAGAAATGACAACCTTGCCGAGACCCAATACCTTAGAATGTGATGCATCACCCCACTCGACATCGGTGGGCATAGATGGAATCTCTTGCACGCCCACCACCATGTCCTTGCTTCCGTCATATGATTTGTTGCTCCGCTTATCAAGCAACCATGATCCCCCACCGAAGCAAACCCCTACAAGAGATCAATGCTTGGTTTTAGGTACCCATTTGGTAATGGGTCCTTTGATGTTAGTAACGAGGGTCTTAGGAAACCAAATAGACCATTCAATGTACTCATAAGAAGAACCAACAAATTTAGCATAAACATGCCCATCACTAGCACGACACAACACATAGGAGGGGTTAAAGTCGCCGGCTATGTTCGTGGGAATGATGTTGTCCTTCTTGACATTGCCACCCTTGGCACGGTTCTTCTTCTTCTTGGAAGCACCTCTCTCCTCCTTCACAAAAAGTTTGCTTGAGGGGGAGGTTGCTTGGTCTTGTCATTCTTCTTCTTGCTCTTGGGCTTGGGCGCCAACCCAATCCCTCCTTGGCTACAACTTCCTTTTGATTACTCAAAAGGTCGTTAAGGTTCTTCTCACCTTGAATGCATGAGACAAGGCCCTTTTCAAGTTGCTCCTTCAACTTAGCATTCTCCTCAACAAGATGCACATGCTCACAACAAGGGTTAGTAGCATTTGCATTATCAATCAATATCATATGAGGAAAGGTGGCTTTCTCCTTGGTTAGCTTTACTTGAAGTTGATCATGAGACTCTTTGAGACTAGCATGAGCACCCTTCAAGACTTTGTGAGCCTTGTCGAGAGTGTCAAAGTCCTCGTTGAGTCTAGCAAGATCAACTACGAGCTTTGCCTTCTCGGAACTAAGCACACGAGACACAACAAGAGTGTGATCAAGGTCTTTCTTTAATTTAAGCGTGATCATCGTTGTGTGACTCCTCAAGAGTCAAACGAAGGCCACGCTCCTCCTCAAGAGCATTGGAAAGATCCGAAATCTCATCGGCATAGTCACGACTATGCCCTTCCATCTTAGAGATGGTTTCTTCATGAGTCTCGATCATGACATTGGCTTCACCAAGTTGTTCCAAGAGAGCAACGAAGTGGATCTTGGATTTGCCCTTGAGTTTACTCATAAAGATCTCAAATTCATTTTCCTCTACATT
Source organism: Aegilops bicornis (assembly GCA_021605145.1). Taxonomy (NCBI): domain Eukaryota; kingdom Viridiplantae; phylum Streptophyta; class Magnoliopsida; order Poales; family Poaceae; genus Aegilops; species Aegilops bicornis. Next base: position 556,792,368 of record CM038672.1, on the reverse strand, counting down.
AGTCCCCTCATGTTCATCAATGCAATCCGTTAAAGAGGAATGATGGATGATGGTAGTTTTGATGTTGGGGGTTACCTTGTTGGTGGCTTTAGCCATGAGGCACTTGGCGGCGATGTTTTCATTGGGTGAGCCGAAAAGAGACACCGAGGAGTCATTGCAATGGCCACGGAGGCCATGGCAACCGGTTCACCATCCTCATCATCATCATCATCATCCTCATTGTACTCTTCTTGAACCACCAAGGCTTTGTGAGGAGACTTCTTGGAAAGTTGCTCTTGTTGGGGAAAGACTTGACCTTGTCCTTACGGATGAGCTTGCCACCATTGTCTTCCCTCTTCTCATATGGGCATTCCGCAACAAAGTGACTCACATTGCCACAATTGAAACACGCCCTCACACGTTGCTTGCCCTTAGAGCCACTTGAATTACTCTTGTTGAAGTTGGGTCTTGAGTTCTTCTTGCTCCAAAATTGTCTTGAAGCAAGGGCCATGTGTTCATGATAATCATACTTAGTGTCTTCGAGGTTGCTCTCTTCTTCTTCCTCCTCTCCATCTTCTTCAACACAAATCTTGGCCTTCAAGGCGAGGTTGGGCTTCTTTGCTCTTTGAGAGCGAAGCACCGCATTGTCGGCGGTCTTGTCCAATATGCTCATAGCCACAAACTCGTCCAACACATCACTTGAGGACAAGGTGTGGAAGTCCAGTCGTTGACGGATGACGGAGGACATGGCTTTGTGGTATGGCATCATCGCCTTTGAGAAATTTGCGCTTAATCCAGTTGTCATCAGTGTCTTTACTTCCATGATCCCGGAGGGAGACGGCAAGCTTGGTTACTCTCCGATAGAGCTCACGAGGTTCTTCTTCTTCCTTCATTGCAAACTCATCGGCTTCGTCTTGGACCACTTCATAATTGGAACGTTGAATGCTTGCGCTTCCTCGATACATGGACACCACCTTGAGCCAAGCATCTTTGGCACGGATGTAAGGCCGAAGATGAGGGAGGTCTTCGGGAAGGATTGCTTCTTGGATGATGAAGAGAGCGTTCTCATTGAATTGATGGTCCACGACCTCTCTTGGAGAAAAGTTGCTCGGATCATGCGGATAGAAACCTTCTTCAATGATTCTCCAAAGGTTAGTGTTCACATGATTTAAATGACGCTTAAAACGATAAACCCAAGAATCAAAATCCTCCTTTTTATCAACCTTAGGTGGTGGACCGGCATGATTCAAATGAGTGGAAGGAATCGGCCCACCATAAACGGGAGGTTGCACATGGGCAAAGATGCCGGTGCCATTCTTACCACTAGACGAGGGGCTTTCTCATTCGTAGCTTCCCCTTATCGGAGTTAGCATCCGCTCCCGTGTTGGTGGGATCACCCACTTTCACGCAGGTGCGGTGGAAAGTTTAAGCCCTTCTAGAAAATCCTTAAACATGTCCTTGACCTCGCTTCGTCATGGAGGTTTTCAATGTGTCCAACGCCACATTGAATTCCTCACGAGATCGAGGTACTCCATCTCCGTAGATGATGTCGGATTCAAGACGGAGTGCTCCCCACATCATCTACGACGTCAACTCATACTCTTCGGACGGTAAAGTCCTCAAAAAGAGACGAGGCTCGATACCAATTGAAAGGATCGATATGGTTGACTAGAGGGGGGTGAATAGGCAACTAACAATTTTAAGCTTTTCTTAGCCAAATTAAACTTTGCAATAATAAAGGTTGTCTAGATGTGCAACTAGGTGAACAACCTATATGATGCAACAACACTAGCACACGAGCAAGCAAGGATAGGAACAACAAATAAGCTAGCACAAGTAAAGGGAAAAGATAACCAAGAGTGGAGCCGGTGGAGACGAGGATGTGTTACCAAGTTCCTTCCTTTTGAGGGGAATGCGTCTCAGATTAGAGCGGTGTGGAGGCACAATGCTCCCAAGAAGCCACTAGGGCCACCGTATTCTCCTCACGCCCTCACACAATGCGAGATGCCGTGATTCCACTATTGGTGCCCTTGAAGGCGGCGACCGAACCTTTACAAGCAAGGTTGGGGCAAACTCCACAACAACCGGAGGCTCCCAACAACAACAACAAACCCACGAAGCTTCACCACAATGGAGTATGGCTTCGAGGTGACCTCAACCGCCTAGGGTGCTCAACACCCAAGAGTAACAAGATCCGCAAGGGATAGGTGGGGGGAATCAAATATCTCTTGGTGGAAGTGTAGATCTAGGCCTTCTCAACCAATCCCGAGCAAATCAACAAGTTTGATTGGCTAGGGAGAGAGATCGGGCGAAAATGGAGCTTTGAGCAGCAATGGAGCTTGGGGGGAAAGAGTTAAGGTAAAAAGGAAGAAGATGACAACTTTATATAGTGTTGTAACACATCCAACCGTTACCCCACTAAACAGCCCCGCACAGAGCGGTACTACCGCTGAGACAGGCGGTACTACCGCTAAGAGCGGTACTACCGCTCCATACCTAAGCGGTACTACCGCTTCCACCACAGAGCGGCACTACTGGGAGCAGAGCGGCATTACCGCTTAAGAGCGGCACTACCGCTGCTACTGCCGCCCCTAGTGCCGCAAAACCCGACACGAGAAAACACCGTCTCGAATCGAGGCGGTAGTAGGCGCGGTACTACTGAGGTAGTAGTCGAAGCCCGCGAGCGGTACTACCGCTCAACGGAGCGGTACTACCGCTGGGAGCGGTACTACCGCTCGGCTGAGCGGTACTACCGCTTGTGGGCTACGGCGGTACTACCGCTGAAGATCGCGGTACTACCGCTGGCACAGGGCGAAACTGAGGCAGAGGAGAGAGGGGCAGCTCCAGAGATGCAAAGGGAAGACGACGGGTGTGAAAAGGATGTGTGCGATGATTCCACCCTAGCCTTACCAACGCGGATCCCCTCTAAATAGTAATGGGACTCCTCTGAAACTAGTCCACCAACAACGAACCGCAGGAGCTACACCGTCTTGTATGAAAACACCAAGGGGATGAAATCGTCTCGTGCCAATGGATGATCTTCTGAAAGAACTTAACGCACACGATTAGTCCGCAAAAGCATTGTCATCAATCACCAAAACTACTAGGGAATAAATATGCCCTTACACCTACCCTCGTGAGCCCACCGTAAGGCGGTTGACGCTCTTCTTTTGCCGCAAGAAAGCTAATATTCGGAAAAAAATCACGGCGAAGGTTTCAGGCCAATCGGAGTTACAGATCTCCATATATACACGAAACGGTGAAACAGAGCCAGACGAGAATGCAGAAACAGAGAGATAGATCCAATCTTGGAGGGGCTCTCGCCCCTCCCAAGACATGGGAGCCAAGGACCAGAGGGGAAACCCTTCTCCCATCTAGGGAGGAGGTCAAGGAAGAAGAAGAAGGGGGCCTCTCTCCCCTTGCTTCCGGTGGCGCCGGAGCGCTGCCGGGGGCCATCATCATCACCACGATCTTCACCAACACCACCGTCATCTTCACCAACATCTCCATCACCTTCCCCCTCTATCTACAGCGGTCCACTCTCCCGCAACCCGCTGTACCCTCTACTTGAACATGGTGCTTTATGCTTCATATTATTATCCAATGATGTGTTGCCATCTTATGATGTCTGAGTAGATTTTCGTTGTCCTGTCGGTGATTGATGAATTGCTATGATTGGTTTGAGTTGCATATTTTATTATTGGTGCTGTCCTATTGTGCCCTCCGTGTCGCATAAGCGTGAGGGATTCAGCTGTAGGGTTTGCAATATGTTTATGATTTGCTTATGGTGGGTGGCGTGAGTGTGACACAGACCCAAGTAAGTAGGTTGTTTGCGTATGGGATAAAGGGGACTTGATACTTTAATGCTATGGTTGGGTTTTACCTTAATGAATCTTTAGTAGTTGCAGATGCTTGCTAGAGTTCCAATCATAAGTGCATATGATCCAAGTAGAGAAAGTATGTTAGCTTATGCCTCTCCCTCAAATAGAATTGCAATAGTGATTACCGGTCTAGTAACATAGTCAGTTGCCTAGGGACAATTTCGCAACTCCTACCATCACCATTCCACACTCGCTATATTTACTTTAGTTGTGTCTTTACCTTAGCAGCCCCTAGTTTTATTTTTGTGCTCTTTACTTTCTTGCTAACTTACCCAAAAACACCTACAAGGTACTTCTAGTTTCATACTTGTTCTAGGTAAAGTAAATGTTAAGCGTGCGTAGAGTTGTATCAGTGGTCGATAGAACTTGAGGGAATATTTGTTCTACCTTTAGCTCCTCGTTGGGTTCGACACTCTTACTTATCGAAAACTGTCGCGATCCCCTATACTTGTGGGTTATCAAGACCTTTCCGGCGCCGCTGTCGGGAGTCATAAGCGTGGGGTGAATATTCTCGTGTGTGCTTGTTTGCTTTATCACTAAGTAATATTTATTTGATGTTCTTAGTTGTTCTCTATCTTTAGTTATGTATATGGAACACGAACTACCAAAAAATTAGTTGTACTTGCTGCTCATGGAGATGGGGAACCTCCTAAAACCCTCGATCTTTGGTTATGTGAAAGATATTATGTACTACTTTAATAATCCTGAAAACCCCATTCAATTATGTAATGGGAGTAACGTTGGATCAACGTGAATACTTTAGGGATTATCGCTAACACAAAAGGGAAACTATTATGGGATCAAATTCATATATTGAAGTGGTATGCTAGACAACTATGCGTGGAATATGATTATACTTGTTGCTCTAGGATGAAGGCTCCACACCTTCCCTTTTCATGCAAATTTAATGATAATAAAACCTTAGCTTCTTATTCTAATGGTATATATGATTACTATGATGTGGAACAAATAGAAGAATTTGTTGCTTTTATGGGTGCTTATGAAATTGAATCTATGTTTAAAGAGTTTGATGATTTTGATGATGCTGTTTATAGATCTGAAAATTTAGCTATCCTCAAATATTTCTATGAGAATTATGAATACAATTACTATATTAATGCATTTATGAAGAAATTATCCGCTGTCCAAGAAGATACTAATATTTTGCAGGAAGCTATGGAAGAAGAAATTGATGAAATTGTGAGCTCATTGAATGAAAAAGATGATGAGGAGAGCGAAGAACAAAAGGAGGAAGAGCGGATTGATCACCCGTGCCCACCTTCTAATGAGAGTAACTCTTCAACTCATACATTATTTAACGCCCCTTCGTGCTTACCGAAGGATGATTGCTATGATGATTGTTATGATACCGTTGATTCTTTTGAAATATCCCTTTTTGATGATGCTTGCTATGCTTGTGGCCAAGATGCCAATATGAATTATGCTTATGGAGATGAACTTGCTATAGTTCCTTATGTTATGAATGAAATTGTTACTATTGCACCCACGCATGATAGTCCTATTATCTTTTTGAATTCTCCCGACTACACTATATCGGAGAAGCTTGCACTTATTAAGGATTATATTGATGGGTTGCCTTTTACCATTGCACATGATGATTTTGATAGATGTAATATGCATGTTCTTGCTTCTCCTACTTGCAATTATTATGAGAGAGGAACTATATCTCCACCTCTCTATGTTTCCAACACGAAAAAATTGCAAGAAACTGTTTATACTATGCATTGGCCTTTACTATGTGTGCATGAATTGTTCTTTTATGACATGCCGATGCATAGGATGAGACTTAGGCTTCATCTTTGCTTGATATATGTTGCTTTGTGCTCACTACTAAATGCCAAATCATTGCTAATTAAAATTGGCTTTGATATACCTTGGGATCCGGGTGGATTCACTACTTGAGCACTATATGCCTAGCTTAATGGCTTTAAAGAAAGCGCTGCCAGGAGACAACCGGAAGTTTTAGAGAGTCATTTATTTCTGTTGAGTGCTTTCATATAGTTTAAAAACAACAAAAATAAAGAGGGGAACCCAAAACTTTTTCAAAAAGGAAAGTGAAAGTGAGAAAGATAAGCATTGTTGAAGTGGGAGAGCTCCTTGAACTTTGTTCATGCTCACGGAAACTTTGTGAATCTTGATTACAGAAAATTTTCAATAAAAATAATTATCCCCTTGTACAATTCCATTGTATTATAAAAATAATGTGCCAAGGTTTGCCTTTAGGATGTTTACAATGCTTGTTGGTTTGTGCGGTGTAGGACAGAAACTTTGGCTGTAGTGCACGAATTTTAGTTTTTTACTGGAACGTCAAATGGTTCTGATTCTTTTTGCACTGTCTTTATGTACAAATTGTTTAGTTTTCCTAATTTTGGAAGAATTTTTCAAGTATCAGAAGTATGGTGAATGTTCAGATTTCTACAGATTGTTCTGTTTTAGACAGATTCTGTTTTTGATGCATAGTTTGCTTGTTTTGATGAAACTATCAATTTATATCAGTGGATTAAGCCATGAAAAAGTTATATTACAGTAGACAAAATGCAAAAACAAAATATGAATTGGTTTGCAACAGTACTTATAGTAGTGATTTGCTTTATTATACTAACGGATCTTACCGAGTTTTCTGTTGAAGTTTTGTGTGGATGAAGTGTTCGATGATCGAGAAGGTCTTGATGTGAGAAGAAGGAAGAGAGGCAAGAGCTCAAGCTTGGGGATGCCCGAGGCACCCCAAGTAAATATTTAAGGAGACTCAAGCGTCTAAGCTTGGGGATGCTGGGAAGGCATCCCCTCTTTCTTCAACAAATATCGGTATGTTTTCGGATTCGTTTTGTTCATGCGATATGTGCAAGTCTTGGAGCGTCCTTTGCAATTAGGTTTTTATTTTTCTTTTATGCACCATGCTGGTATGAGATGGTCCTTGGTTGATTTATAGAATGCTCTATGCACTTCACTTATATCTTTTGAGTATGGCTTTATAGAATGCTTCATGTGCTTCACTTATATCATTTGAAGTTTGGATTGCCTGTTTCTCTTTACATAGACAACAGCCATTTGTAGAATGCTCTTTTGCTTCACTTATATTTGTTAGAGCACGGGCATATCTTTTGTAGAAATAATTAAACTCTCTTGCTTCACTTATATCTATTTAGAGAGATGACAGGAACTAGTCATTCACATGGTTAGCCATAAAATCCTACATAAACTTGTAGATCGTTGAATATGATATGTTTGATTCCTTGCAATAGTTTTGCGATGTAAAGATAGTGATATTAGAGTCATGCTAGTTGAGTAATTGTGAAATTGAGAAATACTTGTGTTGAGGTTTGCAAGTCCCGTAGCATGCACATATGGTGAACCGTTATGTAACGAAGTCGGAGCATGAGGTGTTTATTGATTGCCTTCCTTATGGGTGGTGGTCGGGGACGAGCAATGGTCTTTTCCTACCAATCTATACCCCTAGGAGCATGCGCGTAGTACTTTGTTTCGATGACTAATAGATTTTTGCAATAAGTATGTGAGTTCTGTATGACTAATGTTGAGCCCATGGATTATACGCACTCTCACCCTTCCATCATTGCTTGCCTCTTCGGTACCGTGCATTGCCCTTTCTCACCTCGAGAGTTGGTGCAAACTTCGCCGGTGCATCCAAACCCCGTGATATGATACGCTCTGTCACACATAAGCCTCATTGTATCTTCCTCAAAATAGCCACCATACCTACCTATCATGGCATTTCCATAACCATTCCGAGATATATTGCCATGCAACTTCCATCATCATCATATACATGACTTGAGCATTCATTGTCATATTGCTTTGCATGATTGTAAGATAGCTAGCATGATGTTTTCATGGCTTGTCCGTTTTTTTGATGTCATTGCTACGCTAGATCATTGCACATCCCGGTACACTGCCGGAGGCATTCATATAGAGTCATATCTTTGTTCTAGATATCGAGTTGTAACATTGAGTTGTAAGTAAGTAAAAATGTGATGATCATCATTATTAGAGCATTGCCCCAGTGAGGAAAGGATGATGGAGACTATGATTTGTTGGAAATATGCCCTAGAGGCAATAATAAAAGCATTATTATTATATTTCCTTGTTCGTGATAATTGTCTTTTATTCATGCTATAATTGTATTATCCGGAAATCGTAATACATGTGTGAATACATAGACCACAATACGTCCCTAGTGAGCCTCTAGTTGACTAGCTCGTTGGTCAACAGATAGTCATGGTTTCACGACTATGGACATCGATGTCGTTGACAAGCAGTGATCACGTCATTAGGAGAATGACGTGATGGACAAGACCCAATCCTAAGCATAGCACAAGATCGTGTAGTTCGCTTTGCTAGAGCTTTTCAATGTCAAGTATCTCTTTCTTAGACCATGAGATCGTGTAACTCCCGAATACCGTAGGAGTGCTTTGGGTGTACCAAACGTCACAACGTAACTGGGTGACTATAAAGGTGCACTACATGTATCTCCGAAAGTGTCTGTTGGGTTGACACGGATCGAGACTGGGATTTGTCACTCCGTATGACGGAGAGGTATCTCTGGGCCCACTCGGTAATGCATCATCATAATGAGCTCAAAGTGACCAAGTGTTTGGTCACGGGATCATGCATTACGGTACGAGTAAAGTGACTTGCCGGTAACGAGACTGAACAAGGTATTGGGATACCGACGATCGAGTCTCGGGCAAGTAACGTAACGATTGACAAAGGGAATAGTATACGGGGTTGCTTGAATCCTCGACATCGTGGTTCATCCGATGACAACATCGAGGAGCATGTGGGAGCCAACATGGGTATCCAGATCCCGCTATTGGTTATTGACACGAGAGCCGTCTCGGTCATGTCTGCGTGTCCCGAACCCGTAGGGTCTACACACTTAAGGTTCGGTGACGCTAGGGTTATTAGGAAGACTTGTATGTGATTACCGAATGTTGTTCGGAGTTCCGGATGAGATCCCGGACGTCACGAGGAGTTCCGGAAGGGTCCGGAGGTAAAGATTTATATATGGGAAGTTGTCAAACGGACACCGGAAAGTTTCGGGGGCATACCGGTATTGTACCGGGGCCACCGGAAGGGTTCCGGAGGTCCACCGGGAGGGGCCACCCTCCCGGGGGGTGGGCACTTGGGCTGCGTGGGGGAAGGAGCCAGCCCCTGATGGGCTGGGCGCACCCCCCCCCTTGGGCCCTTGCGCCTAGGGTTTGGGGGGGAACCCTAGAAGGGGGCGCCCCCCTTGCTTGGGGGGCAAGCCACCTCCTCAGCCGCCGCCTCTAGATTCCCATCTAGAGGGGTCGGCCCCCTTGCCCTCTCCCCCTATAAATAGAGGGGTGAGGGGAGGGCTGCACACACAAGCCAAGGCGCAGCCCCTCCCCTCCCCAACACCTCTCCTCCTCCGTACGTGCTTGGCGAAGCCACAGCCGAGATCTTCTGCACCAACAACACCACACCGTCGTGCTGCCGTTGGAGCTGTCTTCCTCAACCTCTCCTTCCTCCTTGCTGGATCAAGACGGAGGAGACGCCGTCTGCACTGCACGCGATGTGTTGAACGCGGAGGTGCTGTCCGCTCAAAGACTTGGTCATCGGTGATCCGAATCACGGCGAGTACGACTCCATCATCACCATCCCCTTGAACGCTTCCGCACTCAATCTACAAGAGGTATGTAGATGCAAACTCACTCCCTTGACTCGTTGCTTAGATGAACTCATAGATGGATCTTGGTGAAACCGTAGGAAAAATTTTAATTTTCTGCAACGTTCCCCAACAGTGGTATCAGAGCTAGGACTATGCGTAGTTCTCTATTGCACGAGTAGAACATAATTTTGTTGTGGGCGTAGATCTTGTCAACTTGCTTGCCGCTACTAGTCTTATCTTGCTTCAGCGGTATTGTGGGATGAAGCGGCCCGGACCAACCTTACACGTGACGCCACGTGAGACCGGTTCCACCGAATCGACATGCACTAGTTGCATAAGGTGGCTGGCGGGTGTCTGTCTCTTCCACTTTAGTTGGAGCGGATTCGATGAAAAGGGTCCTTATGAAGGGTAAATAGAAGTTGACAAAAATCACGTTGTGGTTATTCGTAGGTAAGAAAACGTTCTTGCTAGAACCCAATTGCAGCCACGTAAAAGATGCAACAACAATTAGAGGACGTCTAACTTGTTTTTGCAGCAATTGTCATGTGATGTGATATGGCCCGAAGTTGTGATGAATGATGAAGGATATATTGTGATGTATGAGATCATGTTCTTGTAATAGGAATCACGACTTGCATGTCGATGAGTATGACAACCGGCAGGAGCCATAGGAGTTGTCTTTATTTTTGTATGACCTGCGTGTCATTGAAGAACGCCATGTAAATTACTTTACTTTATTGCTAAACGCGTTAGCCATAGAAGTAGAAGTAGTCGTTGGCGTGACAACTTCATGAAGACACGATGATGGAGATCATGATGATGGAGATCATGGTGTCATGCCGTGACAAGATGATCATGGAGCCCTCAAGATGGAGATCAATGGAGCTATATGATATTGGCCATATCATGTCACTACTATATAATTGCATGTGATGTTTATTATGTTTATGCATCTTGTTTACTTAGAACGGCGGTAGTAAATAAGATGATCCTTACAACAATTTCAAGAAGTGTTCTCCCTAACTGTGCACCGTTGCTAAAGTTAAATCGTTTCAAGCACCACGTGATGATCGGGTGTGATAGATCCTTACGTTCACATACAACGGGTGTAAGACAGTTTTACACATGCAAAACACTTAGGGTTAACTTGACGAGCCTAGCATGTATGCAGACATGGCCTCGGAACACGGAGACCGAAAGGTCGAACACGAGTCGTATGGAAGATACGATCAACATGAGAATGTTCACCGACGATGACTAGTCCGTCTCACGTGATGATCGGACACGGCCTAGTCGACTCGGATCGCGGTAACACTTAGATGACTAGAGGATGTCTAATCTGAGTGGGAGTTCATTAAGATAATTTGATTAGATGAACTTAATTATCATGAACTTAGTCTAAAACCTTTGCAAATATGTCTTGTAGATCAAATGGCCAACGCTCATGTCAACCTGAACTTCAACGCGTTCCTAGAGAAAACCAAGCTGAAAGATGATGGCAGCAACTATAATGACTGGGTCCGAACCCGAGGATCATCCTCATAGCTGCCAGGAAACAATATGTCCTAGAAGGACCGCTAGGTGACGCTCCCCTGCAGAGAACCAAGACATTATGAATGCTTGGCAAACTCGGCCGATGATTACTCCCTCGTTCAAGGCGGCATGCTTTCTGACTTAGAACCGGGGCTCCAAAAGCGCTTTGAGCATCACAGAGCATATGAGATGTTCGAGGAGCTGAAACTAGTTTTCCAAGCTCACGCCCGGTCGAGAGATATGACGCTCTCGACAAGTTCTATAGTTGTAAGATGGAGGAAAATAGTTCTGTCAAGGAGCACATACTCGTAATGTCCGGGTTGCACAACCGCATGACCCAAATTGAATATTAACCTCCACGATGAGGCGGTCATTGACAGAATCCTTCAGTCGCTCCCACCAAGCTACAAGAGCTTTGTGATGAACTACAATATGCAGGGGATGGTGAAGACCATTCCTGAAGTATTTTCAATGCTGAAGTCAGCAGAGGTTGAGATCAAGAAAGAACATCAAGTGTTGATGGTCAATAAGACCACTAAGTTATCACGCCCAATATGCGACCCTATCCAAAAGGAACTCGAAGGTCCCACCAAGGATAGACCCGCATATTGAAATGCTTTTGCAAGGTGGATATCATTACATCAACATTACATAATAGTGGGGATACATACAAGACATACAATGTCACATGAATACAACAACATCATACAAGATCAACATCCGACTACGGATGAAACATAAACAGAAGCTCAAACGACATCCACCCTGCTAGCCCAGGCTGCCGACCTGAACCTATCCCCGATCGAAGAAGAAGCGTAAGAAGAACTCCAATACAAGCAAACATCGCTCTCACGCCATGACCATCGCGAAACCTGTACTGCAATCGGTGGTGTAGTAATCAGTGAGCCACGAGGACTCAAAGAATCCCATTACCATGGGTATCAAGACTAGCAAAGCTTAAAGGGCAGGAAGGGGTAAAGTGGTGAGGCTGCAGCAGCGACTAAGCATATATGGTGGCTAACATACGCAAATGAGAGCGAGAAGAGAAACAAAGGAACGGTCGTCAACTAGTAATGATCAAGAAGTGATCCACGAACTCCTACTTACGCCGAGACATAACCCGTAAACCGTGTTCTCCTCTCGATCAACCCGAAAAGAGACACTCACGGTTACGCACACGGTTGGTGTATTTTAATTAAGATCAACTTCGGGTTTTCTACAACCGGACATTAACAAATTCCCATCTGCCACATAACCGCGGCACGGCTCTCGAAAGTTTATACCCGCAGGGTGTCCCAACTTAGCCCATGATAAGCTCTCGCGATCAACGAAGGAATAGACCTTCTCCCGGAAGCCCGATCAGTCTCGGAATCCGGCTACAAGACATTTCACAGCAATAAAACAAGACCAGCAAGACCGCCTGATGCGCCGACAATCCCGATAGGAGCTGCACATATCTCGCTCTCGTGGCAACACCGGATAAGCGAAGCGTCTGACAGAACCGACGTAACCCATGTTGCCAAGGGATGGTCCCAAGACGGTGCTCTAGTTTGGACCAACACTTAGACAAGCATTGGCCCGGGGCTGAGTAAAGATGACCCTTGGGTTAATTACTCCCAAGGGAAATATAGGTGGTGGTGAGGCAAATGGAAAAACCAATGTTGGGCCTTGCCGGAAAAGTCTTATTCAAAGCGAACTGTCAAGGGGTCCCATAAATCACCCGACCGCGTTAGGGACGCAAAATCCGGGAACATAATACCGATATGACGGAAACTAGGGCGGCAAGAGTGGAACAAAACACCAGGCATAAGGCCGAGCCTTCCACCCTTTACCAAGTATATAGATGCATTAATAATATAAGATATATTGTGATATCCCAACAAGTAAACATGTTCCAACAAGGAACAACATCTCCATGTTCCAACAAGGAACAAAACTTCATCTTCACCTGCAACTAACAACGCTATAAGAGGGGCTGAGCAAAGCGGTAACATAGCCAAACAACGGTTTGCTAGGAAGGGTAACAAAGGTTAGAGGCTGACATGGCAATTTGGGATGGCTTGATAAACAGGTAATAGGTAGCGCAGCATAGCGATAGAACGAAGCAACTAGCATAGCAATGATAGTAGTGAGATCCAGGGTAGCGGTCATCTTGCCTGAAATCCCGCAAGGAAGAAGAACGAGTCCATGAAGAAGACGAACGGATGAAGCCGAACCAAGCGTGGACGAGCGAATCCTCACGATCGCAACGCAACAGGAACTAACAAGAAGAAGCACACAACATAGGTAAACACACCACACGTGAACATGACAAGATGCACAACAAGCATGATGCATGACAAAGCTACATGAAGCTACTCATGGCAAGAGATGATGCAAACAAGAGCAACACATCAAGGCAAGTTTAAATGAGGCCGGAAACAACATATAACAATTTCGGTAAGTCCTCATATGCAAATTTCGAAATTGGTCCAGATCTGAATAAACATTATGTTCAAGTTGTTAAACAGCAAGTTAAGATGCACCACGATGATCTACACGAAATTCTAGTCAAGTTACATATAAAGTTCATTAGATTCGGAGCTACGGCCTAGAAGATATGAGCAAAACAAGATAAACATGGCATTGATGCAAAATACATACAAACATCAAGCAAACACTCTCAAAACATGGATGCAACATGATAATATGAAGCTACATGCAAAATCAAGCAAGTTTCATATAGAGCACGCTCAAAACGGAGCAACGGTTCAACACATACACACAATACAAGTCATAACCACAATCTGTCCAAAACAGCAAGTAGGTATATTGCAAGCATCAAAACAACATGCTACAGTACCTCAACATAATAACAAAAGGCATGGGCATGATGTACAGGTAAAGCATTACAAAACATGTACACTGAGCTATCTCCAGAAATCATTAGAACATGCTCAAAAACACATGGCAAGATTGCAAATAATAACACTTTCAGACTTATCAGGAAATAACATCAGGTTGCAATGTTTGGATCTATCAAACAACATGTTACAGCAAGCTAACAAGTCAAACTAGAGCATAGCATGAATCTACTAAATGCATAGAACAAAAGTCCTTTACTGACCATGAGCCAAAAAGGATCAGAAAATATGATGGCACCCATGTAAACATGGCAAGTTATATTACAGATTCATACATGGCAGGAACAACAATAAGTAGGCATGTTGGTGAGCTTGAACCACTCACCACAGAGCAATACATGGCATTACAAGGCAACTCACAGTAATAAGACATGGCATAGAAGCTATACATGACAAGAACAACATCATAGAATACACGGATCAACTACAACAACCTTGGCAAAATTGAATAACATGTAAACAATCTTCCAGGAACATTTTATAGCAAAAGTAGAGCTCGATTGACTCAAGCTATGGCACTTCTTAATTGCAAACAAGGGCATGGATGGATATAGCAAGACATGTATAACAAAACATCCTTACTGAAATATCTCAAAATAAGCATGGAACTCTCTGTAGCATCAAGTTAACATGGCAACAAAATATAACAAAATCTGCCAGGAAAACAGCAACAGCAAGTACCCTACTTAACAAGCTTGATGCACTCACTACACAACTCACAAAAATACATGGCAAGCACCCCTGGAAAGACGGCATGTCATATTACAAAACACATATAGGACTCAAGTTCATAGGAGGCACACATCAATCATGGCAAAAATGACAAAAGTGCATGTTCTGATAAAAATCAGAAACTAACATCACATAGCACTCTTCTAACAACATTTCGGGCATCAGGATGAGCTCAAATGAAACTGATGAAATGAGATGAAATGATCTACCCATCGATACGAACATTTTGACATATTACACGCGCAAAACGGAGCAACGGTGACAGAGATATGATGCAACGAAAATGCAACAAAATTACTGCAGATTTCGGGACTTAGAGGAAAAATTGGACCTCGAGGAGAAAGTCAACGCGGGCACGCGAACCGAGGCTCGCCGGAGTTCGGCGCCGGAGTCGGGGGAGAGGCCGGGGAGGGCCGGAGAAGGCCGGGGATAGGCGGATCCTGCCGCCTGGCAACCGGATCCGGCCGGAGCGGGACCGGACGGCGGCGAGGTCGGCCATGGCGGCCGGGCCGAAGGGCGGCTCCGGGCGGCGAGGGAGGCCGAGGCCGGCGTAGGGGCGGCCGGGCGACGGAGTTCGCCCGGCGGGCGGGAGGCGCGGCGCGGGGCGGCGGCCGGGATGGCCGGGCGGCGCGCGGTGGAGGCGGCGGCGGGCGCTGCGCCCGGCGAGGCGCGGAGTTCGCGGAGGCGGCGGGCGGGCGACCAAGCCGGGCGGGTCGCCGTTCCGCAGGCCGCGCGGCGGAGAGAGAGGGGCGATGGCGGGCGCGGCGAGTGGAGGAGGGGGCGGCGGCGCTGAGGTGGCGGCCTCCGATTCGCTTGAGCGACGTGGCGGGCGGGCCGGACACGTCCGGCGGGGTGCGGACGCGTCCGGTGGCTGCGGTAGGAGCTAGACTAGGGTTTGGACTGCGAATTTTCGGGAGGAGCACATATTTATTGGTAGAGGGAGCTAGGAGAGTCCAAATGAGGTGCGGTTTTCGGCCACGCGATCGTGATCGAACGACCGAGAGCATGGAGGGGAGTTTGCTGGGTTTTGGGCCATTTAGAAAGGGGTGTTGGGCTGCAAATAAAAGAGGCCTTTGCGGTTACCCGGTTAACCGTTGGAGTACCAAACGACCTCCAAATGATCCGAAACTTGGCAGGCGGTCTACCGGTGCTATACCAAGGCCGCTGGCAAACCTCGGTCCATTCCGAGACCGTTTAATACCCACACACGAAAAGAGGTAAAGGGGGCGCCGGAGACATAGGAGCGCGGATTGCAAAACGGACAACGGGGAAAATGCTCGGATCCATGAGACGAACACGTATGCAAAATGAAATGCACATGATGACATGATAAAATGCAGATAGTGACATGGCAAAGTGCAACACGCAAGCACATGACATGGCAACGACGGCGAATAAATGGCGGACACCTGGCGCATCGAAACCGGGGCGTTACAAAGTTCAAGAAGGGCAAGGGCAAGAAGAACTTCAAGAAGGATGGCAAGGATGTTGCCGCGCCTGGTAAGCCAGTTACCGGGAAGAAGTCAAAGAATGGACCCAAGCCTGAGACTGAGTGCTTTTATTGCAAGGGGAAGGGTCACCGAAGCGGAACCGCCCCAAATACTTAGCGGATAAGAAGGCCGGCAACACCAAAGGTATATTTGATATACATGTAATTGATGTGTACCTTACCGCACTCGTAGTAACTCCTGGTTATTTGATACCGTGCCATTGCTCATATTTGTAACTCACGGCAGGAGCTGCGGAATAAGCGGAGATCGGCGAAGGACGAGGTGACGGCGCGCCGGGAATGGTTCTAGAGTCGATGTGATCGCCGTCGGCACGCTACCTCTACATTTACCTACAGGATTAGTTTTGAACCTTAACAATTGTTATTTGGTGCCAAGTTTGAGCATGAACATTGTATCTGGATCTCGTTTAATGCGAGATGGCTACTCATTTAAATCCGAGAATAATGGTTGTTCTATTTATATGAGAGATATGTTTTATGGTCATGCTCCGATGGTCAATGGTTTATTCTTAATGAATCTCGAGCGTAATGTTACACATATTCATGGCGTGAATACCAAAAGATGTAAAGTTGATAACGATAGTCCCACATACTTGTGGCACTGCCGCCTTGGTCACATTGGTGTCAAACGCATGAAGAAGCTCCATGCTGATGGACTTTTGGAGTCTCTAGATTATGAATCATTTGACACATGCGAACCATGCCTCATGGGCAAGATGACCAAGACTCGTTCTCCGGAACAATGGAGCGCAGCAACCAACTTGTTGGAAATCATACATACCGATGTGTGCGGTCCAATGAGTGTTGAGGCTCATGGAGGATATCGTTATGTTCTCACTCTCACAGATGACTTGAGTAGATATGGGTATGTCTACTTGATGAAACACAAGTCTGAGACCTTTGAAAAGTTCAAGGAATTTCAGAATGAAGTAGAGAATCAACGTGACCGAAAGATAAAATTCTTACGATCGGGTCGTGGAGGAGAATATTTAAGTCACGAATTTGGTACACACTTAAGAAAATGTGGAATCGTTTCACAACTCACGCCGCCTGGAACACCTCAGCGTAACGGTGTGTCCGAACGTCATAATCGCACTCTATTGGATATGGTGCGATCCATGATGTCTCTTACCGATTTACCGCTATCATTTTGGGGATACGCACTAGAGACAGCTACATTCACTTTAAATAGGGCACCGTCTAAATCCGTTGAGACGACACCGTATGAATTATGGTTTGGGAAGAAACCTAAGCTGTCGTTTCTAAAAGTTTGGGGATGCGATGCTTATGTCAAGAAACTTCAACCGGAAAAGCTCGAACCCAAGTCGGAAAAATGCGTCTTCATAGGATACCCTAAAGAAACCATTGGGTATACCTTCTACTTAAGATCCGAGGGCAAGATCTTTGTTGCCAAGAACGGATCCTTTCTGGAAAAAGAGTTTCTCTCGAAAGAATTAAGTGGGAGGAGAGTAGAACTCGATGAAGTACTACCTCTTGAACAGGAAAGTAGTGCAGCTCAGGAAAATAAAAATGTTCCTATGATGCCTACACCAACTGAAGAGGAAAATAATGATGATGATCAAGGTACTTCGGATCAAGTAGCTACTGAACTTCGTAGGTCCACAAGGACACGTTCCGCACTGCAGTGGTACGGCAACCCTGTCCCGGAAATCATGTTGTTAGACAACGGTGAACCTTCGAACTATGAAGAAGCGATGGCGGCCCAGATTCCAACAAATGGCTAGAAGCCATGAAATCCGAGATAGAATCCATGTATGAAAACAAAGTATGGACTTTGACCGACTTGTTCGATGATCGGCGGCGATAGAAAACAAATGGATCTTTAAGAAGAAGACGGACGGATGGTAATGTCACCATCTATAAAGCTCGACTTGTCGCTAAGGGTTATCGGCAAGTTCAAGGGATTGACTACGATGAGACTTTCTCTCCCGTAGCGAAGCTTAAGTCCGTCCGAATCATGTTAGCAATTGCCGCATACTATGATTATGAGATATGGCAGATGGACGTCAAAACATCGTTCCTTAACGGTTATCTTAAGGAAGAACTGTATATGATGCAGCCGGAAGGTTTTGTCGATCCTAAGAATGCTAACAAAGTATGCAAGCTCCAGCGATCCATTTATGGGCAGGTGCAAGCATCTCGGAGTTGGAACATTCGCTTTGATGAGATGATCAAAGCGTTTGGGTTTATGCAGACTTATGGAGAAGCCTGCTTTTACAAGAAAGTGAGTGGGAGCTCTGTAGCATTTCTCATATTATATGTAGATGACATACTTTTGATGGGAAATGATATAGAATTCTTGGACAACATTAAGGCCTACTTGAATAAGTGTTTTTCAATGAAGGACCTTGGAGAAGCTGCTTATGTATTAGGCATCAAGATCTATAGAGATAGATCGAGACACCTCATAGGTCTTTCACAAAGCACATACCTTGATAAGATTTTGAAGAAGTTCAAAATGGATCAGTCCAAGAAGGGGTTCTTGCACGTATTGCAAGGTGTGAGATTGAGCTCGGCTCAATGCCCGACCACGCAAAAGATAAAGAAGAGATGAGCATCATCCCTATGCCTCGACCATAGGATCTATTATGTATGCCATGTCAGTGTACCGCACTGATGTAAACCTTGCCGTAAGTTTGGTAGGAAGGTACCAAAGTAATCCTGGCATGGAACACTAGACAGCGGTCAAGAATATCCTGAAGTACCTGAAGAGGACAAAGGACATGTTTCTCGTTTATGGAGGTGACGAAGAGCTCGTCGTAAAGGGTTACGTCGACGCTAGCTTCGACACAGATCTGGATGACTCTAAGTCACAAACCGGATACGTGTATATGTTGAATGGTGGAGCAGGAAGCTGGTGCAGCCGCAAGCAGAGCGTTGTGGCGGGATCTACATGTGAAGCGGAGTACATGGCAGCCTCGGAGGCAGCGATGAAGCAATTTGGGTGAAGGAGTTCATCACCGACCTAGGAGTTATACCCAATGCGCCGGGCCGATCAAACTCTTCTGTGACAACACCGGAGCTATTGCACTTGCAAAGGAGCCTGTGTTTCACAAGAAGACCAGTACATCAAGGGTCGCTTCAACTCCATCCGTGAAAATGTTCAAGATGGACACATAGAAATTTGTAAAGTGCATACGGATCTGAATGTCGCAGATCCGCTGACTAAACCTCTTCCATGGGCAAAACATGATCAACACCGTAACTCTATGGGTGTTCTATTCATCACAATGTAACTAGATTATTGACTCTAGTGCAAGTGGGAGACTGTTGGAAATATGCCCTAGAGGCAATAATAAAAGCATTATTATTATATTTCCTTGTTCGTGATAATTGTCTTTTATTCATGCTATAATTGTATTATCCGGAAATCGTAATACATGTGTGAATACATAGACCACAATACGTCCCTAGTGAGCCTCTAGTTGACTAGCTCGTTGGTCAACAGATAGTCATGGTTTCCGACTATGGACATCGATGTCGTTGATAACGGGATCACGCCATTAGGAGAATGACGTGATGGACAAGACCCAATCCTAAGCATAGCACAAGATCGTAGTTCGCTTTGCTAGAGCTTTTTCAATGTCAAGTATCTCTTCCTTAGACCATGAGATCGTGTAACTCCCGGATACCGTAGGGAGTGCTTTCGGTGTACCAAACGTCACAACGTAATCGGGTGACTATAAAGGTGCACTACGGTATCTCCGAAAGTGTCTTGGGTTGACACGGATCGAGACTGGATTTGTCACTGTATGACGGAGAGGTATCTCCGCCCACTCGGTAATGCATCATCATAATGAGCTCAAAGTGACCAAGTGTTTGGTCACGGGATCATGCATTACGAAGACGAGTAAAGTGACTTGCCGGTAATGAGACCGAACAAGGTATTGGGATACCGACGATCGAAGTCTCG
The DNA here is from genome assembly GCA_021605145.1 of Aegilops bicornis. NCBI lineage: Eukaryota > Viridiplantae > Streptophyta > Magnoliopsida > Poales > Poaceae > Aegilops > Aegilops bicornis. The sequence continues at coordinate 556,772,228 of CM038672.1, read as the reverse complement.
GGCAAGTAACGCATCGATTGACAAAGGGAATAATATACGGGTTGCTTGAATCCTCGACATCGTGGTTCATCCGATGACAACATCGAGGAGCATGTGGGAGCCAACATGGGTATCCAGATCCCGCTGTTGGTTATTGACCCGAGAGCCGCCTCGGTCATGTCTGCGTGTCTCCGAACCCGTTGGGTCTACACACTTAAGGTTCGGTGACGCTTAGGGTTATTAGGAAGACTTGTATGTGATTACTGAATGTTGTTCGGAGTCCCGGATGAGATCCCGGACGTCACGAGGAGTTCCGGAAGGGTCCGGAGGTAAAGATTTATATATGGGAAGTTGTCAAACGGACACCGGAAAGTTTCGGGGGCATACCGGTATTGTACCGGGGCCACCGGAAGGGTTCCGGAGGTCCACCGGGAGGGGCCACCCTCCCGGGGGGCCACTTGGGCTGCGTGGGGGAAGGATCCAGCCCCTGATGGGTTGGGCGCACCCCCCCTTGGGCCCTTGCGCCTAGGGTTTGGGGGGGGGGAACCTAGAAGGGGGCGCCCCCTTGCTTGGGGGCAAGCCACCCTCGGCCGCCGCCTCTAGATTCCCATCTAGAGGGGCCGCCCCTTGCCCTCTCCCCTATAAATAGAGGGGTGAGGGAGGGCTACACACAAGCCAAGGCGCAGCCCTCCCTCCCCAACACCTCTCCTCCTCCGTGCGTGCTTGGCGAAGCCCTCGCCGAGTATCTTCTTTTCAACAACACCACGCCGTCAGGCTGCCCTTGGAGCTGTCTTCCTCAACCTCTCCTTCCTCCTTGCTGGATCAAGACGGAGGAGACGCCGTCTGCACTGCACGTGTGTTGAACGCGGAGGTGTTGTCCGCTCAGCACTTGGTCATCGGTGATCCGAATCACGGCGAGTACGACTCCATCATCACCATCCCTTGAACGCTTCCGCACTCGATCTACAAGTGGTATGTAGATGCAAACTCACTCCCTTGACTCGTTGCTTAGATGAACTCATAGATGGATCTTGGTGAAACCGTAGGAAAAATTTTAATTTTCTGCAACGTTCCCCAACATGATTCCCCCACAAGTCGGGATGAGACTCCGGACTTTACAAAAAAAATAAAAGAGGCCAAAGAAGCCCAAACAAAAAAAGAGGCCAAAGAAGCCCACCAAAAAAAATAAAAAATATATAAAAAAAGGGAAAATAAAAAAATGAGAGAAAAAGAGAGAAGGGGCAATGTTACTATCCTTTTACCACACTTGTGCTTCAAAGTAGCACCCTGTTCTTCATAGAGAGAGTATCATATGCTTTCACTTTCATATACTAGTGGGAATTTTCATTATAGAACTTGGCTTGTATATTCTGATGATGGGCTTCCTCAAATGCCCGAGGTCTTCATGAGCAAGCAAGTTGGATGCACACCCACTTAGTTTCCAGTTTGAGCTTTCATACACTTATAGCTCTTAGTGCATCCGTTGCATGCCAATCCCTACTCCTCACATTGATATCTATTGATGGGCATCTCCATAGCCCGTTGATACGCCTAGTTGATGTGAGACTTTCTTCTTTTTTGTCTTCTCCACATAACCCCAATCATCATATTCTATTCCACCTATAGTGCTATGTCCATGGCTCACGCTCATGTATTGCATGAAAGTTGAAAAGGTTTGAGAAACGTTAAAAGTATGAAACAATTGCTTGGCTTGTCATCGGGGTTGTGCATGATGTAAATATTTTGTGTGGTGAAGATGGAGCATAGCCAGACTATATGACTTTGTAGGGATGAGTTTTCTTTGGCTATGTTATTTCAATAAGACATAATTGCTTGGTTGGTATGCTTGAAGTATTATTGTTTTTATGTCAAAGGATAGACTATTGCTTTGAATCACTCGTGTCTTAATGTTCATGCCATGATTAGACATATGATCAAGATTATGCTAGGTAGCATTCCACATCAAAAATTATCTTTTTATCATTTACCTACTCGAGGACGAGCAGGAATTAAGCTTGAGGATACCGATACGCCTCCGTCGTATCTATAATTTTTGATTGTTCCATGCCAATATTATTCAACTTTCATATACTTTTTGGCAACTTTTTATTTTATTTTGGGACTAACATATTGATCCAAAGGCTCAAAGGCCGCCTCGTCTGTTGCATGTTTTTGGTTCCGTAGAATATCCATATCAAATGGAGTCCAAACGTGATAAAAACGGACGGAGCTTATTTTTGGAAAATATGGAAAATCTGGAAGGAAAATCAACGCAAACCGGTGTCCACCGTAAGGCGGTTGACGCTCTTCTTTTGCCGCAAGAAAGCTAATATTCGGAAAAAAATCACGGCGAAGGTTTCAGGCCAATCGGAGTTACGGATCTCCATATATACACAAAACGACGAAACAGAGCCAGAAGAGAACGCAGAAACAGAGAGATAGATCCAATCTCGGAGGGGCTCTCACCCCTCCCAAGCCATGGGAGCCAAGGACCAGAGGGGAAACCCTTCTCCCTTCTAGGGAGGAGATCAAGGAAGAAGAAGAAGAAGAAGGGTGCCTCTCTCCTCCTTGCTTCTGGTGGCACCGGAGCGTTGCCGGGGGCCATCATCATCACCGCGATCTTCACCAACACCACCATCATCTTCACCAACATCTCCATCACCTTCCCCCCTCTATCTACAGCGGTCCACTCTCCCGCAACCCGCTGTACCCTCTACTTGAACATGGTGCTTTATGCTTCATATTATTATCCAATGATGTGTTGCCATCTTATGATGTCTGAGTAGATTTTTGTTGTCCTATCGGTGATTGATGAATTGCTATGATTGGTTTGAGTTGCATATTTTATTATTGGTGCCGTCCTATTGTGCCCTCCGTGGTCGCCATAAGCGTGAGGGATTCCGCTGTAGGGTTTGCAATATGTTTATGATTTGCTTATGGTGGGTGATGTGAGTGATGTACATGCACCCGAGTAAGTAGGTTGTTTGCGTATGGGATAAAGGGGACTTGATACTTTAATGCTATGGTTGGGTTTTACCTTAATGAATCTTTAGTAGTTGCGGATGCTTGCTAGAGTTTCAATTATAAATGCATATGATCCAAGTAGAGAAAGTATGTTAGCTTATGACTCTCCCTCAAATAGAATTGCAATAGTGATTACCGGTCTAGTAACATAGTCAGTTGCCTAGGGACAATTTCGCAACTCCTACCACCACCTTTCCACACTCGCTATATTTACTTTAGTTGTATCTTTACCTTAGCAGCCCCTAGTTTTATTTTCGTGCTCTTTACTTTCTTGCTAGCTTACCCAAAAACACCTACAAGGTACTTCTAGTTTCATACTTGTTCTAGGTAAAGTAAACGTTAAGCGTGCGTAGAGTTGTATCGGTGGTTGATAGAACTTGAGGGAATATTTGTTCTACCTTTAGCTCCTTGTTGGATTCGACACTCTTACTTATCGAAAACTGTTGCGATCCCCTATATTTGTGGGTTATCACACAACCCGGCAAAGTAAAAGACAGAAGACATGAGGAAGCACCGTGGAAGTCATACATAGTTCCCTAGAAACACACGCCTTGAGTGGCAATCCGAACCAACGCAATGTCCATCATCTTCAGAACCAACACCGAGACGCCATGAGCCAACAAGACAGTGCCTTCAAAAAGGAGAATTAAGTCGTGGCGCCGTCGCCGTCCAATCCAAGAAATTGGACCTAGAGTTTCTTCTGCTGCTAGAAGAGAGGCATAGAAAGGGAAGAATAAATCCAAGGAATTGGAATTACCCAAATGAATTTTTTTTGACAAAACACATGCACACAGTTTGCCCGGAAAATTGCAAAATTTCCACATATGCAAAAATAAAACATATAATGGTGCAATTTTTTGGACTCTGGTATGGTTTGCAGACATAATACGTATAGTACTTGCGTGCCGATGGTATTCACAACTTAAAAAAACAGGATTTGATAATAAAAACTTAAAATAAAACAAAAAGTAAAACAAAATCAAAAACTGAAGTTTTTTAAGGAAGAATGAATCAAGGCATTGGTATTACCCTAATGAAAAAAGGAAATTTAAATTTAAAAATGACCAAAACTTGGGCACAGTTTTTACAGAAAATTGCACATTTTCACAATATGCAAAATAAGCATATAATAGTGCAAATTTTAAGATATTACATGTAGTACTTGCGTGTTTACGTCGGAGATTAATTGTCTTACTCACGCCAATTGTGTTACCATAAATGGATCAAAAAGTAAAAAAGAAACTTGATTTGGTAATAAATTAAAGGCATTGGTATTACCTTAATGAAAAAATAAAAAATAAAAAACTATAGTTTTCTAAGGAAAAATATATTAAATTTGTGTTACCATAAATGGATCAAAAAGTAAAAAAGAAACTTGATTTGGTAAAAAAACTAAAACTAAAATAAAAATAAAAAACTATAGTTTTCTAAGGAAAAATAAATTAAAGGCATTGGTATTACCTTAATGAAAAAATAAAAAATATGATAAAAACATGCACAAAAAATTGCATTTCAAGACAATATGCAATAATAACCATATAATAGTGCACTTGTTTGGACTCTATATAATTTACACACATGTTACATAGTACTTGTGTGTGTACGTCGAAAAATAATTGTCTTACAACACGGGTGAAACTTTCCGCTTTTTGGGAGAAAAATAGAGACAGAGAGGAAATCCAGAAATTGAACAAGAAATTTGCAAACGGAAACGAAAATAGATTTTTTTAATGCAGAAATGAGAAAACAGAATTTTTCGTTTCCGCGAATATGGAATTTCCGTGTTTACAATGATTCTATGGCTACCTTGTAGCCCAACAACCAAACAACACATTGGTGAAGTGAGCAAAATAGCCCATGTGAGGTCCAACTTCTGCTACCACGCACAACCCACTAGACCCTATACGCAATTGTTCAGTATTACTATAATATTAAGCTAAATCTCTAAACTAAACATATTATTTTGTAATCATGTTAATAATCAATTATGTTTATTGGTTGTGTTTTTCTTTGTGGTTCGAGAGGTTCTTAAGCTCAGGTCAACACCCACTTTCATTGTCGCGTCCGCTCTGTATTCACTCATTGTTCGTTTCTGTAATATTTGTTTCCGTATTCATTTTTGAGGTTTTCATATTGCTTTCCGCTTCTTCAAAAAGTATGAAAACAAATGCGGTAGCATCCAGTTTCGTCTGTTCCCGCCTCATTTTCATCCCTAAGCAAAACCGAGTATAGTTAGCCCTGATGTTCTTTGTACCGCCATGGCAAGGTCATAGTGCTGCATCCTTGCAGACCCGAGTTCGACTGCCGCCGGGAGCAAATTTCGTCAATCTCACCCGGCTGGGCTCCTTCTATAAAAATATGTCCTAAGTGCTAGTGCCCATGAATCTCATTTTTATTTTTTATTATGAATAGATCAAAAGTTTATTATGAAAATAAATTGTCCAGTCAATTGATTGAAGTGCAAATTTATATCCGCCTAATTTTTGAGTGGGATGTCTGAACAGGGAATTTTGAAAGTCGGAGAAGGGAACGAAGGGTCAAGATTCTCCGGAAGAATAATTGGACATAGTCCTCTTTGCACGCGCTCGACCAGGGGTACGTGCGATGCGAAGATGCCTTGGCATAAACACAAAGGCCCTAGCGTGTTCTAAGAGCATCTTCAACAAGCGCATAAAAGTTTCGCGCGCTAAAATAATTTTAGCGCATCACGGTAGCATTTTTAGCCCGCAGGGCCCAATATTATTTTAGCAGATGCCAAAAAACGTGCAGTGTAAATTGTGAAGCGTGCGTAATCCGGTGCCTCAAATTTGCAGCTTTTGATAGCGCTTTTTAGCGCATGCCCAATCCTTTTTTGTGCGTGCACTATTTTACAACTTCTATTAGAGTTGTCCGGCGCCTTAAAAACCCAAATTTTAACGCGCGGAGAAGTTTTTGTGCGCCTGTTGGAGATGCTCTAACGACGGTTTAGCTAGGGCTTAGGCAGTACCGTATGTATACATCAATCTCGAAAGTCCAACGATTAACTACGATGGCGCTGTCTTTGCTGAGGGCTCATCTGAGCGTCGGCAAGAGCTACGCCACCGGGATTGTCAAGGCCGTCCGCGCCAGCACCAACATCAGCAATGCTGCGGTTAACAACTTGCTTCTCTATCGGTGCAGGAAACAACAACAACAGCTCGTCCGATCAAAGAAGCCACATCTAAGGGCTCATTTGGTAATCAGGGATCCTCCCGGGATCCCCTTTCTTTCCCTGGTTGGAAAACACCCGGGCCGAATCGATCTAGGGAAGGGTACCGCTGCATTTGGTGCCCAACAGAGGGGAGCGACCCCGGCCCTTTCCACGGCCCTTCCCTGGCCGAGATTTCCACGCCTCCACAGGTCGTGGAGGAAATCCCCGTCTCGCTCGCTCCCACGACTCACTAACAACGATCGAGAGCGACGCTGCCCGCTCCTTCCTGCCTCGAGCGCTGCTCCCGATTTGGCCTTCCTCAATCCCCGCCACTCCCCGAGCCCCCAGCAGCCAAAGGATCTATAGATTTTCCAACGGGTTCAAGTTTGCACAGGCTAATTTCACCCCGAGGCACTTGTTCCCTGGGAGTAGCTCTTCTGAAATCCAGATGGAGCCTAAAGGTCCTAGGATGCTCCCGGGTTGTCTGCTCGCCACCACCATTGGCTTTGGGGTCGAGAATGTCATCACGCCGCATGTTGACGAGTCGTCGGGTCGTTCCCCTGGCCCGGCCTCGTCAACTCTCTCGGATGAAGCCAAGGCCGAGCTCCTCCGGTACGTCGACGACAAGTTATCTGAAGCCCAGGAGCTTACCAAGTCTTTTTAGGCCGAAGATAGGGCGGATCTGCTCCGAGACAGGCTGCACGCCGAGAACGCAATCTCCGCATTTGAGGCCGTGTCACACCTGATACAAATGTATCAGTGGACACATGAGAGGCGAGGAGAGCACTATGGTTGTAAGTCAATGGGCCGAGGGCTGCTGGGTTTACTGGGCCACCTGTGGCCAGTGTGAGAGGCATTACTTAACCTAGCGTGTAACTCTGGATCGGTATGGAATGAGATATCTTTGTACTCACTTTCTCGTCTCCTTCGTCTACCTCACCTCTGCTCTCCTCACCTAACCCGATCCCCTCTCTCACCCTTGTGCGGTCGATCCCCTTCGGAATTCATCGGTCGTCACAATTGGTATCTAGAACCACCAACAAATTTCCCCCGCTGCCGATCCAAGCCGCTGCACCCATATCCTCTTGGCAGATCGGTAAAATCCACCGTGGTAGGTGCGATTTCACTCCGGTGAGGTCGCCCGAAATCCTATACGGGGTTTGATCTGCTCGGGGAGGGAGCAACGGCGCCTCCGAAGCCTTCGGTGCAGACGCGGCAACTCCTTGCCACCATGGGAGAGCAGTCTGCAAACCTCACGGCCCTTATGGAGAAGCTCTTGGCGCGCTTCGACGAGGAGAAATTGGAGGCGGAGAAACGAGCGGAAGTGCAGGCCGCCTTCAACAGTCAGGTCTCCCACGAGCTCTAGAGTCTCTCGAAACAGATCGGGCTCACCCAAGCCGAGGTCGACGACGTCCAGAAGGGGGCCTTTGCTTCACCCTCGTCGGCCCTCTCCGCCAGATCCGACGTCGACAACCAGGCACCACCACCACCACCACCACCGCCACCCGAGCCGCGCGCCGCTCCGTCTCTGAGCGAGCTGCCACATCCGCAAGGGTTAACCGGCGGCCAGCCACGCGCGCGACTGGTCAACGATGGTCCGCCACTACTTACGATACCTGAGCAGCCGCTCGCTCCACAGGAGCGCGTTCACCAACAACTCCGAGAGGATTCCTTCACCAAGCCACCGAAACACAATTTTCCTCGCTTCGATGGTGAATATCCCCGGGTCTGGCTGGATCGTTGCCTGGCATATTTTGAGCTCTATCGTATGCCGGAGCACAATTGGGTGACCACAGCAGCGCTCTATGTGGAGGGGCATGCCGCTCTCGGGTTGCGCGCATTTCGGCAACAGAATCTGGTTCTTCGATGGGATATGTTCAGGCGCGCGATCGAGGAGGAGTTTGGCCCGGAGGAGTTCGAGTCCCTGATACACAACCTCTTGCAATTGCGGCAGACTGGGAGTGTGGTGGAGTACAGACAACAATTGGAGGTCCTCATGTACAGTTTACTGGCCTTGGATGCTACCCTTAGCCCCAAGTTCTCCGTGACACAGTTTCTTCTGGGACTCAAGGACGAGCTACGCGCCGCTGTACGCCTTCAAGCACCCAATAGCATCACCCGTGCCACAGTTTTTGCAGGGATTCAAGAAGAGGAGCTAGCAAATCTGCACCCCAAGTTGCGACCATTGCCGGCAGGACGGCCGCCACCACTGCCCTACACTGCACCAATACCGGGACGCCCATCGGCAACAACACCTATCTTGCCAGTGGGGAACCCACCCAGACCGATCTCCGTAGCCAAGCCAGCTCCAGATGATTTTGGCCGGGAGCGACAGCTACGGGATTACAGACGCCAACACGGCCTCTGTTTTCACTGTGGGGAGAAGTTTTCAAGAGAACACCAGTACAAGCGCTCCGCCCAATTGTTGACCATCGAGGTAGGGGAGCATGGAGAAGTACTGTCCGATGAAGCAGTGCGTGCTCTGGAGCTGCTAGATGAGCCAACAACAACAACAGACCCGTCGTGCTGCTTGCTTTCAGCAAATGCAGTCGACGACACCGAATCTGCACAAACTATTCGCCTACGTGCCACTGTCGGAAATTAGACCATGCTGTTGTTGGTTGATTCGGGCAGTACTCACAGCTTTTGTCAATGCCTCCTTCGCCAAATGCATTGCTGCAACAACAAAGGCAATACCCACAGTGGCTGTCAGAGTAGCTAATGGACAACAATTGCAATGCACTGAACTTGTTCCACAGCTGACATGTGCGGTACAAGGCCACAAGTTCACTACAGACATGCGAGTTCTGCAACTCGGCATCTACGACGCAGTTTTGGGAGTGGATTGGCTTGCGCAACATAGCCCGATGCAGTGTGACTGGAAACTGAAGACGATGCAATTTGTTAGCAACGGGGCAGCCGTTCATCTCACGGGCATTAGATCAGATGACACACCAGCCATCACAGCCCTGGATGCGTCACAATTGTGGCAAATGCATGAAGCAAATGAGATTTAGGGAGCTGCACTTTTGGACATGCAGACCTTGACCTCACACAATCAAGAAGACCCCATTCCTCCTGTTATACAGCAGATTCTGACAGAGTTCACTGACATATTTGAGGAACCCACAACACTTCCTCCTCACCGCCAATATGATCATGCCATCAACCTCGAACCAGGAGCCACACCAATCAACTGCCGGCCCTACTGTTACTCCCCCTTAAAATAGGATGAGATCGAAAGACAGGTTGCAGAAATGTTACGCACCGGAGTGATCACACACAACATGAGTCCATTCATGGCTCCTGTGCTCTTGGTGAAGAAAGACGAAACATGGTGGTTCTGCATTGACTACCATCGCCTAAACACGGTCACCATCAAGAAAAAAATTCCTTTGCCTATCATTGATGAACTCTTGGATGAACTCGGGGGCGCGGCATTCTTTTCCAAGATTGATCTGAGAGTTGGGTACCACCAAATACGCATGAGGGAGAGTGATGAGGATAAAACAACCTTTAAAACACATCATGGGCACTTTCAGTTTCGAGTCATGCCATTCGGAGTAACCAACGGCCCACCAACCTTCCAATGCGTGATGAAATCGATATTCTACGGGCCAAACCATAAGTTTGTCATTTCATTTTTGGATGAAATCCTCGTGTTCAGTTGCTCTCTACAGGAACACGTGAAGCATCTGCGGATTGTCCTTGGCATTCTCTGGCAACATCAACTGTACGCCAAATTGTCGAAATGCTCCTTCGCCCAGCCCCGCATTGAGTACCTGGGCCATGTGATCTCCAAGCAAGGGGTGCCCACCGATTCAAGCAAGACAAGTGCAATGCATGACTGGCCTACACCAACAAATGCAACAGAGTTGCGCGGCTTCCTCGGGCTCACGAGGTACTACCGCAAGTTTGTGCCACATTATGGCATCATCGCCAAGCCACTGACTAAGCTCCTCACCAAGAAAGGCTTCACCTGGACCGAGCAGGCTCAAGTGGCATTTGATGCACTCAAGGATGCCATGGTCAACACCCCCGTCCTCGCCTTGCCGGATTTCACACGCCCCTTCTCGGTCGAGATGGACGCGTGCGACATCAGGGTAGGAGCGGTGCTGGTACAAGATGGCCACCCCGTGGCCTACCTCAGCAAGGCCTTCGGGGTCCGAAACCAGCGTCTCTCCATCTACGAGAAGGAGTTTCTCGCCGTGATCATGGCCGTGGACAAATGGCGCTCCTACCTCCAGTGTTCCCCGTTTGTCATCATCACCGATCAAAAGAGTTTGTGTACCCTGGGGGAACAGCAGCTAGACACGGAGCTCCAACGCAAGGCCATGTCCAAGCTCGTTGGGCTCCAATTCTCCTTCAAGTACCAGCGCGGCATCGAGAATGGCGCTGCCGATGCCCTCTCGCGCGTTGGCCACCTATTATCCATCAACGCCCTATCCACATGCCAACCTTAGTGGCTCCAGGAGGTGGCCAACTCCTACAAGACGGATGCCGATGCTCAGGATATTCTCCAACGATTGGCCATCTCCAGCCCCGACGACCAAGGCTACGAGCTCTGGCAAGGAGTCATCCACTTCCACGACAGGCTTTGGATCGGTGCGAAACCCGCCCTTCAAACGAAGCTGATCCACGCCTTCCATGCAAGTGCAATGGGGGCCACTCCGGCGTGACAGCCACCTACCAGCGTCTCAAGAAACATTTCGCATGGCGTGGACTCAAGCAGGCGGTCGAGGAATTCGTGCACTAGTGCGCCGTCTGCCAGCACGCCAAGCACGAGCACATCAAGACGCCGGCCTTCCTCAAGAATCGTGGACGCCTGATTCAATCATACACTAATCATACACGCAAACGTGTATGGTCAAGATCAGGGACTCACGGGAAGATATCACAACACAACTCTCAAAATAAAATAAGTCATACAAGCATCATAATACAAGCCAGGGGCCTCGAGGGCTCGAATACAAGTGCTCGATCATAGTCGAGTCAGCGGAAGCAACAATATCTGAGTATAGACATAAGTAAACATGTGTGCCTTAAGAAGGCTAGCACAAACTGGGATACAGATCGAAAGAGGCGCAGGCCTCCTGCCTGGGATCCTCCTAACTACTCCTGATCATCGTCAGCGGCCTGCACGTAGTAGTAGGCACCTCCGGTGGAGTAGGAGTCGTCATCGACGGTGGCGTCTGGCTCCTGGGCTCCGGCATCTGGTTGCCACAACCAGGTAGAAGGGAAAGGGGGAAAAGAGGGAGAAAAGCTACCGGGAGTACTCATCCAAAGTACTCGCAAGCAAGGAGCTACACTACATATGCATGGGTATATGTGTAAAGGGCCATATCGGTGGACTGAACTGTAGAAATGCCAGAATAAGAGGGGGATAGCTAAGCATGTCGAAGACTACGCTTCTGGCCACCTCCATCTTGCAGCATGTAGAACAGAGTAGATGGTAAGTTCACCAAGTAGCATCGCATAGCATAATCCTACCCGGCGATCCCCTCCTCGTCGCCCTGTTAGAGAGCGATCACCGGGTTATATCTGGCACTTGAAAGGGTGTGTTTTATTAAGTATCCGGTTCTAGTTGTCATAAGGTCAAGGTACAACTCCGGGTCGTCCTTTTACCGAGGGACACGGCTATTCGAATAGATAAACTTCCCTGCAGGGGTGCACCACATAACCCAACACGCTCGATCCCATTTGGCCGGACACACTTTCCTAGGTCATGCCCGTCCTCGGAAGATCAACACGTCGCATCCCTACCTAGGCACAATAGAGAGGTCAGCACGCCGGTCTAAATCCTATGGCGCAGGGGTCTGGGCCCATCGCCCATTGCACACCTGCATGTTGCGAGGGCGGCCGAAAGCAGATCTAGCCCGCTTAATAAAAGAGCAGGCTTACGGTCCAATCCGGCGCGCGCCGCTCAGTCCCTGACGTCACGAAGGCTTCGACTGATACCACGACGTCGAGTGCCCATAACTGTTCCCGCGTAGTTGGTTAGCGCGTATAGGCCAGCGGCCAGACTCAGATCAAATACCAAGAACTCGTTAAACGTGTTATTTCAAAGTAACCGCGAAGGCCGACCAGGGCCAGGCCCACCTCTCGCCTAGGTGGTCTGAACCTGCCCTGTCGCTCCGCCACAAAGATCCACTCACGGGTACTCCAAGAGCCGACCCGACTTTAGTCACCACAGGTATCATGTAAAGTATATAAGTATATACCCGTGATCACTCCCGAGTGATCACGACCCGATAGTATAGCAAGGCAGACAGACAAGAATGTAGGGCCACAGATGGAATACTAGCATCCTATACTAAGCATGTAGGATTGCAAGTAAAGGTAACAGCAGTAGTAGCAAGGACAGGCTATGCAGCAGAATAGGATTAACGGAAAGCAGTAACATGCTACACTACTCTAATGCAAACAGTAGAGAGTAGAATAGGTGATATCTGGTGATCAAGGGGGGGGGGGGCTTGCCTGGAAGCTCAGCCAAGAAGGAGGGGTCGTCAACACCGTAGTCGTACTGGGTAGCAGCGACGTCGGTCTCGGAGTCTAGCGAGAGAAGAGGGGGAAGAAACAATAAATATAATGCAAACAATTGCATGATGATGCATGTCATGGGAATGAGCGTTGCTAGGGGTGCCCAATCGCGGTAGTAGGTGATACCGGCGAAGGGGGAAAACATCTGGGAAAGTATTCCCAGTGTTTCGCGTTTTCGGACAGGTGAATTGGAGGGGGAAAGTTGCGTGTTCGATATGCTAGGGATGTGTGGCGGACGAACGGGCTGCGTATCCGGATTCGTCTCGTCATTCTGAGCAACTTTCATGTAGAAAGTATTTTCATCCGAGTTACGGATTATTTTATATGATTTTCTAAAGTTTTAAATTATTTTTAGAATTTATTTAATTAATTTAATTCAACATTATCCAGAATAGTGCATGCTGAGGTCATCATGACGTCAGTAGTCAATAGAGGTGTTGACTGGTCACACTGACGTGTGGGTCCAGTGGGACCCACCTGTCATACTCTGTTTAGATTAATTAGGATTTAGCTAAACTAATCACTGTTTAATTAAACTAACTAGTTAATTAGGTTAATTAAACAAGATTAATTAACTTAATTAATTCACTAATTAATTATTAATTTTATTAATTCATTTTATTTTATTTTCTTTTATTAAAAAAAACGTTTTGGGGCCGGGCCCCGTTTGTCATAGGCCCCAGGGGCCTTAATGGGGCGGGCGCGCTGGCAGACGACGGGCGCTGGCACCCAGCCCGAACGGGCGTTCACGCAGGAGCGATGGCAGAGCGAAAGCAAAGGCTGGGCAAGGGCGCATGAAGGACGGCTGCCGCATGAGTGCGGGTAGGGGAGCCTTGAGGCGCGCCGGGCACGCTTAGGGGTCGTGGGTGCGGCGATCGAGGCGCCGCATGGCGAGGCAAGGGGCCGACGGAGGGGCACGCGTGGGCACCGCCAGGTGCAAGGGGGTAGCGAGCATGGCGCCCGTCGACAGCAGCAGGCAGAATCGGCACTAGCGTCGGTGGCGCAGCAAGCAGGCTGCGCAGCACCGAGCGGGTGGGGGGGGGCGCGAGTGTGGTAAGCCAGCGGGCGTGGCTGCAGGGGGCGACGAGGAAGCAGGAGGCAGGCGGCGTGCTGAACGCTACAAGGCCGGGCGCGCCGGCGGGGGTGCGGCGACGCGGTTGTGCACGGGCGGGCGGGAGAACGAGCTCGGCCACATGGGCTAATGGAGGAGAAGGGGGAGCTCACGGAGTGTCATAGGGAACGGGGCAGTGGGGCTCGAGGAGGAGGTCGGAGACGTCGTTCCGGCGGGGCGGCAGGCCGTCGTGGTAGCTCCGGGCGGCGGCGGGGTCCGATGGGCGGCGCCGGCGAAGAGGCGTGGTCGAGGCGGCGTTCCTGGCGACGACGAGGTGGTCCAGCGGCGTTCACCGGGGTTCGCGCAGAGGCGGGAGGGAGTCGCGACGAGGGGGGCTCGGTGTAGTGGCTGCGAGGATCGCCGGGCGGCGTTGCCGTTGCCTCGATCCAGATCGGATCAGGGAGGGAGGCAGAGTGGGAGTGGGGGCAAACGACATGGGAGTGGGGGGAATGGGTGGACCGATCTAGGTCACGGGGGATTGGGGGTTTGTAGGCGCGATTGGGCCGGGGGAGGGAGTTAGGTTGGCCGAAATGGCCTGGTGTTGGCCCAGTTGGGCTAGAATGGCCCATCGAGAGGGGGGGGGGGTTGTCTCCGTTTTCTGTTATTTCTATTTTTCCTATTTTTCTTATTTCTTTTCTGCTTTCTTTTTAGTTGCTACTTATTCTAGCGCTAATAATATACCAAAGTGGCAACTAAATTAATGTTACCAATTATGCCATTGCCACATTAATTTTCTACCCAAACTAAATTAGTTTTGTAATTATTTAATATTTAAAAAGCATTTAAATAATTGTTTTGCCGCTATTTTATTTATTATAGTGCATTTGAACACATTATAAAGGTTTGGTTCCTTCACCAATATTATGTGCGATCTATTTGAGACATCCATAACATTTTGGTTTTAATGTTTGAAAACTTATATCGTTTGACTTGCTTTTGAATCGATGCGGAATCAACGCGGGTTTATCAACAATAACTGAGGTGACGTGGCATCATTAGCGTGGTATTACTGTAGCTTAATTATCCGGGCGTCACAATTTTCCCCCACTACAAGAAATCTCGTCCCGAGATTTAAGAGGTAGAGTAAGGGGAAAGATGTGGTTACAAAATTCTATCGAGTCTTCTCAGTCTTGGTTGCTCTTCTCAAAGAGGTCGATCCATTACATTGATGTCTTCATTCTACTGCTTCAGGTCATCATTATGAAGTCGTCATCCTTTCTTCGGGGGTTCCTTCATACTTACGAATAGGTAAGGGGTAGCTCAGGTACGACAACATGTTTATGAGGGAAACCATCTGGGGTTAACCTATGAATGAGCATATAGAATACATCGAGAGTAAGGTACGAAGGTACCATAAGAGGTTCCAAGCGGATAGATAGTTGCTCGAAGTTTGAACCAGAGTGAGACAGGGGTTCAGAGCAGCGAGGGTAAGTATTGCGTCTAACACCAGAATAGAGCACTAGGAAGGTGGCCCGTGAGTTAAATACGAAGCCAAGCGTGGGGAATAAACATTAGAAACAGGGTTGTACAGGAGAGTCAGGTTTCAATCTTGTGGAACTGTGGGTTATGGGCCCACCATGTGGGTTAAAAGTAGGAAGGGCGGAGACATCTTGCGTGATCATGCAAGCAAGGTATGTCAGAGGGTAGCCTGTAGATTATGTCGGCAACAACGCTGCATTTCAAGGGCGAGGGACGAAGAGAACCATTTTCGCTCGCTGAACGAGGCGCACTAATAGGCAAAGTTCTCGTCCATCGGTGGTTACAGGAATGTCATCAACAATAGTAACAGGGTCTTACTGATAGAGTTGTACACCGAGGTGTTTACATAAGCAGGAGAATATTACTGCTTAGATCATATAGATCACAAGAAACGTTAAACCAACCAATGGAAAGGAAAATACGATTATCAGATTAAACAGAACAATGGAAAGGAAAATGTGTTTTAACACATATTTCAAGGTTATATCCTTCCGAAGGACAAGCAGAGCATGATATCCATGACAGGATATAATGTAGGAAACTCTTTAGGCACGGGAGAGAATTTTCATGACATTACCCATACGGCGGTGTTTGGATAATTGAGCACGAAACATTTAACATTGGGCTTCAAATGTTCCCGTTGAAAATAGGAGTACCATAGACATGCTTCGAGATAGCATTGACATGGTCAACAGGTGAAGATCAAACTTTGGAAACAAAAACGATACATCAGGAACAACTTATAGAATAAGTCTTACAATTTCCTCATGGAAGAAAGGATAGCCTTACTGAAAAGGAAACTATAACAATAGGGCCTGCAGCCAGGTGTGCTAGGAACGACATCACCTTACCGGGTCACATAAATACCACTGTTATAACTCTTGGAAATATGTTCCAACCATCATATCTGACCGAGATTCAGATCTGATTGGTGTCAGGATAACTCAGACTCGGGATGCCTGAGAAGAAAGGTGCAACACAAATTGTCGAGATGACATTATAAGATTCTCGGGAATTGAACTATGGAAGCGAGTTCCGAAACAAGAGTTCATCATTAAATCAAGGATAGGTGAGGAGGTGGCTGATTGACTCAGCGACAATTCATTGAGATTTTCAAAAGATCGATTTCCACACTTATGTGAACAAGTAGATAACATTTGTCAGATCAAATGATATAATGAGGTATGCTCGAGGAAAACATACAGTGTTAAACATTGGTTGAAAGGTGCACCCAAAATATGGGCTTAGGTAGCATGATCAATGTTAGAATGGTGATTCGATAACCAATGTCTAAGAATGAAATATCAACCATTAACTTCAAAGCAATACGGTTTCTAGAAGTACAGAACCCAAGCAGCACGGTTCACGTGTTGGTATCCCGGTTAGAATCAATACGGGGACCAAGAAAGAATGGTGAGGGTGAGAAGTATCACAATACCAAGAATGCATAAGAGGTGGTGGAATTCTCATGACATTATTTACACAAAAGATGGTAATACTCCAAGGTAAAGGAGAACAAATGCTTGGTAGCAAGGATCTCAAGGTATAACACAAAACACGAACAAGTTTGTGTTGGAGGGAAAGCAGTAGAGTGGTCAATGATAACACTAATCATTGAGGGCAAGTACGGTCTTTATCATCATGAATTCAATTGATATCCTAGAAGAGTTCAGAATGCTGATGATGATCACAACACATTTGTCGAGAGATTTCATGAAGATGTAATCAATCGGCGATGACATCAAGTCGAAGGAATGATGAAGCAAAAGGTTATTGGAACCACGGGTACGGCACAAATTCGAAATAAAGCTTGCTGCTCAAGGTGAAATGGTATTACGAGGAAGATCGACGTAAGCTTAGCTCGCGGTCGAAAGTTGTGCTCCGGAAGGACCAGGTAGCACAGTTAAAATCAACACGAATAGATATAGCCGAGCGGGCTAGGAATGAGATGATCGAGTACAAAATCGTAAGTAAAGAAGATTAGTAAAAGTTGTTGAACCGTAATGTGGACTAGGTTCAGTTATCGGTGTCTTTGAGTGTTTAAAAACTCGGAGCCCGTGAAAAATGGAATCAGTGAGGATGTAGTACTTGATGAAGAACTCATAATAGGTTATGCAGTTCTGTGATAATCTTGAGATACCAGGGGGTAATACTCGATTACAGATCAAAATAGTGGTTGGACTGGGGTAGTGTTCTGCAGAAGACAAGTACTTAAACTAGCACGTGAAATGGTATTTAAAGGAGAACATGGTCGGAACCACGATTGCAAAAGGTCAGATCCTAGATATAAGATGAACTTATACCAAGGGAATAATTTAATTTAAGAGAAGTTTTAATGGTAAGATCTACATCGTGTCCATGGGCATGAACACAAAGTTCAAGGTCGACTCTCACTTCTCCAATGCATAACCTTTCATTTACTGCTCACAAAAATGATTTGAGTGCGAAGATCTACCTGGTGAATTACAAGAGGAGTATGAACCTTGGTAAACTTTCGAGTTCACATGATTAAGGAATACATAGGTTCAACCCATCGGGGCATCTTAGAAACCTATACCACAAGCTTCGAGAGTAATTATCACCAGCTCGAAAGCAGAGCATGGTTTGGCCAAATCCTAGAATAGGATTTACCAATGGCATTTTGTATTAGGGAAAGAACTTCCAAAGTGATTGAATATGATGGACGTCGCCGGATAAAATCCAACAAAAGAATCCAATGGTCCTCAAGGGATCTGATGTGAGCATCGGTACTCAAACAGAGGAAGAAGAAATGCAAGGAGATCAGATTATAGAAACAACTGACTAATCCAAAGCTCAATTGCACAGGAATTATGAATTCCATGTCAAGGGATCAGAAGAAAACACTCTGATTAAGGATGGATAAGTTGAGTAGGCTTAGGGGTACAATCGATGGCAAGTTGATTGGTCGAGATCCAGCTCATGTTTAAAATGACATCAGAGCTGGAAGGATGAATTCTAGGATCTGCTTGAGGATCGCGAGCATTAGCAACATATTGAATCAATGGAATCAAAATGATAATGACAATGGATGCCAATAAGATTACGAGACTTATGGGATTAACCATAATGCAAGCAAGCAAGAATTTCAAGAGCAATAGGCTACTCAGGATTTTTTGGAAGACTGAATGGTATTTTGAAGACTTTTGCGAAACACATGAACAACTGGGAATGAGCAGATGCTCGATAAGTGCAAGGAATTATCCGTAGGGGTACTTCTGCGGCAAGGAACTACAAGGCAGTAGCAGAAAGTATTCTCAGGGTATCTTGTAATAACAAGATCGACTGGGAATAAAAGCACGAACGACAGGTGTAAGCATTTATCCATAAGGATATTTCGGTGGCAGGGAATTGCAAAAGCAACAAGCACAAGGTCTTGAGAGAATATCGGAGAGTATCTTCGAAATCTTCTGGTGTAGCCGGCGATCATCTAGGCTGAAGGGGCTCTCAGGGAGAAAGTATTTTCGAGAACCTAAATTTAGATTTTAGTAAATTAATTAAACCCAAATAGGAGAGAGTTCAGAGTCCCGGAGTAAATATCAAGGAGTAAAAGATCCTACTACCACCCAATGGCGACGTGGGCCCGTAAGCCGCACAGCCATGTTAGTAAAAGTTTTTCAATGACTAGACTCGACTTCGGCCAAAGAGTTGGAAAGGGGCATTCCTACAGGCAGTCGGCTCTGGTACCAACTTGTGACGCCCCCGATTCAATCGTACACTAATCATACACGCAAACATGTACGATCAAGATCAGGGACTCATGAGAAGATATCACAACACAACTCTAAATATAAAATAAGTCATACAAGCATCATAATACAATCCAAGGGCCTCGAGGGCTCGAATACAAGTGCTCGATCATAGACGAGTCAGCGGAAGCAACAATATCTGAGTACACACATAAGTAAACAAGTCTGCCTTAAGAAGGCTAGCACAAACTGGGATACAGATCGAAAGAGGCACATACCTCCTGCCTGAGATCCTCCTAACTACTCCTGGTCGTCGTCAGCGGCCTGCACGTAGTAGTGGGCACCTCAGTGTAGTAGGAGTCGTCGTTGACGGTGGCGTCCGCCTCGGGCTCCCAGATCTGGTTGCGCATAACTAGGTAGAAGGGAAAGGGGAAAAGAGGGAGAAAAGCAACCGGAGTACTCATCCAAAGTACTCGCAAGCAAGGAGCTACACTACATATGCATGGGTATATGTGTAAAGGGCCATATCGGTGGATCGAATCAGAGAAATGCCGTAATAAGAGGGGATAGCTAAGCATGTCAAGACTACGCTCGCCACCTCCATCTTGCAGCATGTAGAAGAGAGTAGATGGTAAGTTCACCAAGTAGCACCGCATAGCATAATCCTACCCGGCGATCCCCTCCTCGTCGCCCTGTTAGAGAGCGATCGCCGGGTTATATCTGGCACTTGAAAGGGTGTGTTTTATTAAGTATCCGGTTCTAGTTGTCATAAGGTCAAGGTACAACTCCGGGTCGTCCTTTTACCGAGGGACACGGCTATTCGAATAGATAAACTTCCCTGCAGGGGTGCACCACATAACCCAACACGCTCGATCCCATTTGGACGGACACACTTTCCTGGGTCATGCCCGGCCTCGGAAGATCAACACGTCACATCCCTACCTAGGCACAACAGAGAGGTCAGCATGCCGGTCTAAATCCCATGGCGCAGGGGTCTGGGCCCATCGCCCGTTGCACACCTGCACGTTGCGAGGGCGGCCGAAAGCAGACCTAGCCCCCTTAATACAAGAGCAGGCTTACGGTCCAATCCGGCGCGCGCCGCTTAGTTGCTGATGTCACGAAGGCTTCGGTTGATACCACGACATCGAGTGCCCATAACTGTTCCCGCGTAGTTGGTTAGTGCGTATAGGCCAGTGGCCAGACTCAGATCAAATACCAAGAACTCGTTAAACGTGTTATCTTAAAGTAACCATGAACACCGACTAGGGCCAGGCCCACCTCTCGCCTAGGTGGTCTCAACCTGCCCTGTCGCTCCGCCACAAAGATCCACTCGCGGGTTCTCCAAGAGCCGACCCGACTTTAGTCACCACATGTATCATGTAAAGTATATAAGTATATACCCATGATCACCTCCCGAGTGATCACGACCCGATAGTATAGCAAGGCAGACGGACAAGAATGTAGGGCCACAGATGGAATACTAGCATCCTATACTAAGCATGTAGGATTGCAGGTAAAGGTAACAACAGTAGTAGTAAGGACAGGCTATGCAGCAGAATAGGATTAAACAGAAAGCAGTAACATGCTACACTACTCTAATGCAAGCATTAGAGAGTAGAATAGGCGATATTTGGTGATCAAGGGGGGGGGGGGGCTTGCCTGGAAGCTCAGCCGAGAAGGAGGGGTCGTCAACACCGTAGTCGTACTGGGTAGCAGCGGTGTCGGTCTCGGAGTCTAGCGAGAGAAGGGGGGGGGGGGGGAAGAAACAATAAATATAATGCAAATAATTGCATGATGATGCATGACATGGCAATGAGCGTTGCTAGGGGGTGCCCAATCGCGGTAGTAGGTGATACCGGCGAAGGGGGAGAACATCTGTGTCGGGGAGGCTGATCGGACCCACGAACACCTATGGGGCCGACGGACCAGGCCCCTTGTGGTTCGGAGGGGGGCGGAGATCGCACGAAGAGCGGATCGAGGCGAGGCACACGAGCAGTTTACCCAGCTTCGAGCTCTCCGGAGAGATAATACTCCTACCGCTGATTGTTTGATGTATTGTGTTCTTGCTAGGGAGCAATGAGAGCTACAAAACCTAGCGTGAGTGTCTCCGGTCTCGAATGAGTCGAATCGAATCAACCCTTTCTACGCTGCACATGGGCCTCCTTTTATATGCTCAAGGGTCTCCGGCTGTGGCAACGTAGATGAGGGTACAAATGTAAAAATAGTAGTTGGTACACCTACTTGAACAGTGTACAGTGCAAAATACCTAACTCTGACGGCAAGGGACAAAAGCAATAAATGCCCGCTCAGGTCGCCTAAACAAAGGCAACAGAGACCGTCCAAAAGCGCCACCGCCCGCCACGATGGCAAGCTTGTCGGCGCCCGCTTATCGCTGCTCTCCGCCGGCTGCACAGCCTTTCTTGACACGCAGCGCATGGAATGGTCCCATGGCGACACGCTGATGGATGAGCTGGAGCGGAGATGAAGAGAGGTTGCTTGTCGCGGCAAGCGCCTTTGCCGCTGCTGAATCCTTTGTCGCGTCCGGAGGCTTGTCGCGGCCTCGAACCTTCCCGACAAGCTCCTCTTGCCGGGCCTTGTCTTCTGCGTGCCTCGAGTGGCCTTCCGGCAAGCTCCTCTTGCCGGGCCTTGTCTCCTTGGTCGAATACTTTGTTCTTGAATGGCTCCAAAGGAACCACGGAAGATCTTGGCGGTGACCAGGCAAGCCCCGCTGGTGTCAGAATCGTCTGCGGCACGAAGTTCGGGATACTAGGGTACCCTACTCTAGTACACCGACAGAGCCTCGCCTGGGTCAAGACAGTGCCGAAGCGCTGTCGGGCCAGGCCCAAAACAGTGCACGGTCACACGCGCCTTGATCACGCCGTAACTCACTTCGACCCACCACGTCCCCCACTAACGGCACGCACCGAACGTGGGCGCCGTGCGAGATCGTGGGCGTGGTCGTGGGTGTTTCTTTATTAGAAAGCGAACGCCCGCCTCCTCCTTATAAACAGGGGAAACAGGGCAGGCCGTCCCACCTCGCCATTGCTATCTTGTCAAGAAAACCACCGCCGCTCCCCCCTTCTTCTCCAATGCGAAGAGAGCAGCGCCCCGGCCCCTTTCGCCACAAGCGCACTAACCGCCGTCGACCTCCTCCGCCGCCTCCGCCATGGCTCCGAAAGCCGACAAGGGGAAGGGCGTCAAGTCGCCGAGGCGCAGCTGCTCGCGGGCGCTGCGCAAGGAGCGGGCCATCTTCTCCTCAGCTCGACGCAAAGGAGCTGAGGGAGTTTCTTCTATCTCTTTGGTCGACGGAGATGCGTGCGCATCCGCGCACGAAGGTACTCCCCGCCACCGCTGGCCGGATTTAGCCCCAACCGGGTATCCTTTCTTTGCCCTTTTTCTTCTATTATGGCTCTGCCCGCCTTTTCTGAAGTTCTTTATGGCGATATTATGAACACATACGGGTTCCGCCTCCTTGATTTCACCCCCAACGCCATTCTGACCATGGCAGTTTTCGCACACCTCTGCGAAAACTTTGTCGGGATCTATCCCAACGTGGCCCTCTTCCGCCACTTCTTCATGCCCCGCGTTGAGAGAGGGGAGCCGCTTGCCGGAGGGATAGCTTGGGTCTCTGTGGTCGGCAAGAAAGAAGGCGTATCTGGAAGGAGAGTTCCGCAGCAAGTGGGAGGAGTGGAGAGCCAACTGGTGCTGGATCGTAGAGGAGAATCCGCAGCCCTTCACTGCCATGCGCCAAACCCCAATAGTGCGCGGCAACGATTGGAGTAGCTTGGCGCTGGAGGATGCTAGGTTGAAGATAGCTGTGACCCGGATTTTGCGCCTCAGGTTTGCCGGACTAACCGTAGGCGCAGTTGGCGCAGACTTCCTTCGCCAGACGCTTCCCTTGCAGGAGAGGAGGAGGCCTGCTTGGGAGTTCCAAAATGCGGCAGACATCATGAGGTTGCGCCTGGCCTGAACTGGAATTTCACCGCCTTGGAGCTGGATGGCGATGCTGCTAGAGCTGTTCAAGAATGACCCCGATCACCCCGAGTGGTTTAGGTTGCCGAGGGGGTCGCCCCATTGTGCAACAACTTCGGCGCCGACCGCATCCGCGCCATGATGCCGCCAGCGATTCCCATGGGATCGCTCCAACCTGGCAGGAGCCTTCCGACGAGATCGTGCAGCAGTTCTTCGACAACTTGGAAGAAGTGCCGATCCGCCCGACGAAAGCAGAAGAGGCTCACTCGCGACACCACCGACGAGGAGATGGCGCGCATTGCCACCAGGCTGGAGGAGGCGGTAGCAGCTGCTGCCGCTGGCGTCTTCGGGTACACCGTGGAGGAGGCGGACGCCGCGAAGGCGGCAAGCCTTGCCGAGCGAAAGGAGCTCGCTGGTGAGGACGAGCTTGCCGAGCCCGAGGCCGAGTCGAGTGGACCCGCCGAGGGCGCTTCTTCTCCACCACCCAGCGACTTGCTGCCAACGGAGCCCCCGGCTCCGCCGAAGAGGCGTCTCCGCAAGGCCGGAGACGAGACGGGGCGGCAGACGGGCCCACAGTCATAGCGCCAAGGCGACGCGCTCTACCAAGGCAAGTGATGTTGCCTGGAGCACCCCACACCGCTGCGACAACCGGGCGGGTCCTCCGAGGCCACCGCTGACGCCCGCCAAGCGGCCAAGAGAGCCCACTCCTCCGCCTCGTCGCACCGGAGGCGAGCCGGAGTTTGACTTCTCCGCGCTTAGCTCCGAGGAGGAAGAAGAAAAGTAAGCTTCAATATTGTGCTTGTATTCCTTCAATTTTGTTGCTTCATATCGAATCTGATTTGCTTGCTCGACTCTTTCCTTTCAGGACGCTAGCCTGAGAGCGTCGAAGAGGGCCAAGATCCCGACGGTCGTCGTTGAGGACGATCCACCCATGGCAACAGGGGATGCATCTGAGACCCCCTTGCCGGACCCGGCAACCCTTCATCAGAGCAGCCCCCAACACAGCCCCCAGGGTAAGTATGCGGTTTTCTCCTTACTGTTAGGTGTGCATGGGTGCTCCTTCTTCATTGATATCTGATTGTTTGTTTGTGCAGGAGCAGAGCAGCCTCATCAGGAGGGCTCGGAAGCCGCCCCCGAAATCCGGTCTGCTGCGACTACGCCGCCAAGGGAGGAGTCTCCGGCAAGGGAGCGTCCTCCGGCAAGGGAGGCTACTCCGGTAAGAGAGGCTACCCCGGCAAGGGACAACGCCAGTGATCCTCCGGTGGTCGAGACCATGGCTGCAGATCCCATTGCAGGTAACCCCCTTACGTGAAAACTTCCCTTGGGCTTGTTTTCTTCTGTTTTTCTTTTTGAACATTTGCTTGACTGTTCTTTCTTTGTCTGACGCAGAGCCGATGGAAGTCGAGGTCGCCGGGCGAGGAGGAAGCGCGTGGCAACACCGACGGCCGCCATTGTGGAAGAAGAGGCCGTCCGACGAGCCTGCCGGGCGAGGAGGCCACCGAGGCTGCCGACGCAGAGCCGGGCGAGGGTCGGGCGACGACCGACGGCCCCGAGGCCGCAGGGAGCGCCAGCGCTACACCGACAACCGACTTCGCCGCTGTTACAGCTGCCAGTTCGAGGAGCCCCAGCCCGCGCTTACTTGAAGGCCGGGCGACGGCGTCTTCATCAAGCTCCCCGAGTCGAGCTCAGGCGCCGGTCAAGGAGAGACCTTCGATGGCGAGCTACTGGCCTGGCTGGGTTGACGCTGTGGACGCGCCAAGCAGCAAAGAACGGCGAAGTCCGAGGAGGAGCAGCCGAAGAAGCTGCTGCCGCTTACCGCGCCCGCAAGCCAAGCTGGAGTCCCGGAAGCACTTGTCGCGAGGGCGGAGCGTATATGGAGAAGCGCGCAGAAGAGCTCCGGAGCGCCAACCAAGAAACTCTCCGGAACGTAGCAGAAGCGCGGGAGCAACTTGCAGAAGAGCGCACGGCCTTCATCCTTGAGAAGGCCGCAGCTGAGGAGGAGCAGCGGCTGGCCGCCGAGAAGCTCTCCGCGCAGGAAAGCGAGCTGGCGCAGCGGAAGGTCAACCTGGACAGCCACGAGGAAGATCTTGTCGCGCGCGAGGAGTCACTTGGCGGGGCGCTTAAGGAAGCGAAGGATGCTGCCGCAACCGCCGAGGCCGCCAAGGAAGAGTTGAAGGCGAAGGTGCGTGCCGTTAGTGGGGGACGTGGTGGGTCCGGGGTGAGTTACGGCGTGATCAAGGCCGCGTGTGACCGTGCACTGTTTTGGGCCTGGCCCGACAGCGCTCAGCACCGTGTGCGGCCCAGGCCCGGGGGCTCCCGTCGGTGTCCTAGAGTAGGGGTACCCTAGTATCCCGTACTCGTGCACGGGCGATTCTTGCACCCTTGGCCGGGGCTTGCCTGGTCACCGCCAAGGTCCTCCGTGGTTCCTTTGGAGCCATTCAAGAACAAAGTATTTGACCAAGAAGACAAGGCCCGGCAAGAGGAGCTTGCCGGGAAGGCCACTCAAGGCATGCAGAAGACAAGGCCCCGGCAAGAGGAGCTTGCCGGGAAGGTTCGGAGCGCGACAAGCCTCCTGACGCGACAAGGATTCAGCCGCGGCAAGGCACTTGCCGGGGCAGGCAACCTCTCTTCATCTCCGCTCCAGCTCATCCATCAACGTGTCGCCATGGGACCATTCCATGCGCGCGTGTCAAGAGGCTGTGCAGCCAGGGGAGGCTGATCGGACCCACGAACACCTATGGGGCCGGCGGACCAGGCCCCTTGTGGTTCGGAGGGGGGCGGAGATCGCACGAAGAGCGGATCGAGGCGAAGCACACGAGCAGTTTACCCAGCTTCGGAGCTCTCCGGAGAGATAATACTCCTCTTGCTGCTTGTTTGATGTATTGTGTTCTTGCTAGGGAGCGATGAGAGCTACAAAACCTAAGCGTGAGTGTCTCCGGTCTCGAATGAGTCGAATCGGCGAATCGAACCCTTTCTACGCTAGCGCATGGGCCTCCTTTTATATGCTCAAGGGGTCTCCGACAGTGGCAACGTAGATGAGGGTACAAATGTAAAAACAGTAGTTGGTACACCTACTTGAACGATTATGCAGGTGCAAAATACCTACCGACGGCAAGGGACAAAAGCAATAAATGCCCGTCTGTGTCGCCTAAACAGTGCAACAGAGACCGTCAGGTGCGCCACCGCTCGCCACGATGGCAAGCTTGTCAGCGCCGCTTATCGCTGCTCTCCGCTGGCTGCACAGCCTCTTGACACGCGCGCATGGAATGGTCCCATGGCGACACGTTGATGGATGAGCCGGAGCGGAGATGGAGAGGTTGCTTGCCGCGGCAAGCGCCTTGCCGCGGCTGAATCCTTGTCGCGTCCGGAGGCTTGTCGCGCTCCGAACCTTCCCGGCAAGCTCCTCTTGCCGGGGCCTTGTCTTCTGCGTGCCTCGAGTGGCCTTCCCGGCAAGCTCCTCTTGCCGGGGCCTTGTCTCCTTGGTCGAATACTTTGTTCTTGAATGGCTCCAAAGGAACCACGGAAGATCTTGGCGGTGACCAGGCAAGCCCTGCCGCGGGGTGCTGCAACTGTCCGTGCACGAGTTCGGGATACTAGGGTACCCCTACTCTAGTACACCGACAGGAGCCCCCGGCTCGGGCCGACACGGTGCCGAAGCGCTGTCGGGCCAGGCCCAAAACAAAGGTGACGGTCACACGCGCCTTGATCACGCCAGAACTCACTGGACCCACCACGTCCCCCACTAACGCACGCACCGAACGTGGCGTCGTGCGAGAGATCGTGGGCGTGGTCGTGGGTGTTTCTTTATTAGGAAAAGCGGAACGTCCGCCCCCTCCCCCTCCTTATAAACAGGGGAAACAGGGGCAGGCCGTCCACCTCGCCATTGCTATCTTGTCAAGAAAACCACCGCCGCTCCCCCCTTCTTCTCCAATGCGAAGAGAGCAGCGCCCCGGCCCCTTTCGCCACAAGCGCACTAACCGCCGTCGACCTCCTCCGCCGCCTCCGCCATGGCTCCGAAAGCCGACAAGGGGAAGGGCGTCAAGTCGGCCGAGGCGCAGCTCATGGCGCTGCGCAAGGAGCGGGCCATCTTCTCCCCTCACCGACGCAAAGGAGCTGAGGGAGCTCTTCTATCTCTTTTGGTCGACGGAGACGCTGCGCATCCAGCGCGAAGGTACTCCCGCCACCGCGTCGGATTTAGCCCCAACCGGGTATCCTTTCTTTGCCCTTTTTCTTCTATTATGGGCTCTCGCCTCGCCTTTTCTGAAGTTCTTTTGCGATATTATGAACACATACGGGTTCCGCCTCCTTGATTTCACCCCCAACGCCATTCTGACCATGGC
This sequence comes from Aegilops bicornis, assembly GCA_021605145.1. NCBI lineage: Eukaryota > Viridiplantae > Streptophyta > Magnoliopsida > Poales > Poaceae > Aegilops > Aegilops bicornis. The sequence continues at coordinate 556,744,907 of CM038672.1, read as the reverse complement.
AGTTTTCGCACACCTCTGCGAAAACTTTGTCGGGATCTATCCCAACGTGGCCCTCTTCCGCCACTTCTTCATGCCCCGCGTTGAGAGAGGGGAGCCGCTTGCCGGAGGGATAGCTTGGGTCTCCAGGGTCGGCAAGAAAGAAGGCGTATCTGGAAGGAGAGTTCCGCAGCAAGTGGGAGGAGTGGAGAGCCAACTGGTGCTGGATCGTAGAGGAGAATCCGCAGCCCTTCACTGCCGTGCGCCAAACCCCAATAGTGCGCGGCAACGATTGGAGTAGCTTGGCCGGAGGATGCTAGGTTGAAGATAGTCTGTGACTCGGATTTTGCGCCTCAGGTTTGCCGGACTAACCGTGAAGCGCGGTTGGCGCAGACTTCCTTCGCGCCGACGCTTCCCTTGCAGGAGAGGAGGAGGCCTGCTTGGGAGTTCCAAAATGCGCGAACATCATGAGGTTGCGCCCGGGCCTGAACTGGAATTTCACCGTCTTGGAGCTGGATGCGATGCTGCTAGAGCTGTTCAAGAATGACCCCGATCACCCCGAGTGGTTTAGGTTGCCGAGGGGGGGTCGTCCCATTGTGCAACAACTCGGCGCTCGACCGCATCCGCGCCATGATGCCGTTGTGCGATTCCCATGGGATCGTTCCAACCTGGCAGGAGCCTTCCGACGAGATCGTGCAGCAGTTCTTCGACAACTTGGAAGAAGTGCCGATCCGCTCCGACGAGCAGAAGAGGCTCACTCGCGACACCACCGACGAGGAGATGGCGCGCATTGCCACCAGGCTGGAGGAGGCGGCAGCAGCTGCTGCCGCTGGCGTCTTCGGGTACACCGTGGAGGAGGCGGACGCAGCGGCGGGCGGCAAGCCTTGCCGAGCGAAAGGAGCTTCGCTGGTGAGGACGAGCTTGCCGAGCCCGAGGCCGAAGTCGAGTGGACTCCGCCGAGGGCGCTTTTCTCCACCACCCAGCGACTTGCCGCTTAACGGAGCCCCTGCTCCGCTGAAGAGGCGTCTCCGCAAGGCCGGAGACGACGGGCGGCAGACGGGCCCACAGCCGCAGCGCCGACGCGCTTCTACCGCTGCAAGTGATGTTGCCGCTGAGCACCCCACACCGCTGCGACAATCGGGCGGGTCCTCCTGTGCCACCGCTGACGCCTCCGCCTAAGCGGCCAAGAGAGCCCACTCCTCCGCTTGCCGCACCGGAGGCGAGCCGGAGTTTGACTTCTCCGCGCTTAGCTCCGAGGAGGAAGAAGAAAAGTAAGCTTCAATATTGTGCTTGTATTCCTTCAATTTTGTTGCTTCATATCGAATCTGATTTGCTTCGTTCTGGACTCTTTCCTTTTCAGGACGCTAGCCCAGAGAGCGTCGAAGAGGGCCAAGATCCCGGCGGTCGTCGTTGAGGACGATCCACCCATGGCAACAGGGGATGCATCTGAGACCCCCTTGCCGGACCCGGCAACCCTTCATCAGAGCAGCCCCCAACACAGCCCCTGTGGTAAGTATGCGGTTTTCTCCATCGTTAGGTGTGCATGGGTGCTCCTTCTTCATTGATATCTGATTGTTTGTTTGTGCAGGAGCAGAGCAGCCTCATCAGGAGGGCTCGGAAGCCGCCCCCGAAATCCGGTCTGCTGCGACTACGCCGCCAAGGGAGGAGTCTCCGGCAAGGGAGCGTCCTCCGGCAAGGGAGGCTACTCCGGCAAGAGAGGCTACCCCAGCAAGGGACAACGCCAGTGATCCTCCGGTGGTCGAGACCATGGCTGCAGATCCCATTGCAGGTAACCCCCTTACGTGAAAACTTCCCTTGGGCTTGTTTTCTTCTGTTTTTCTTTTTGAACATTTGCTCGACTGTTCTTTCTTTGTCTGACGCAGAGCCGATGGAAGTCGAGGTCGCCGGCGAGGAGGAAGCGCGTGGCAACACTGACGAAGCCGCCGCTGTGGAAGAAGAGGCCGTCGCTGACGAGCCTGTCGGCGAGGAGGCCACCGAGGCTGCCGACGCAGAAGCTGGCGAGGGTCGGCATCGTGACCGACGGCCCCTGAGGCCGCAGGAGCGCCAGCGCTACACCGACAACCGACTTCCCCGCCGCTGTTACAGCGCCAGCTCGAGGAGCCCCAGCCCGCGCTTACTTGAAGGCCGGGCGACGGCGCTTTCATCAAGCTCCCTCGAGTCGAGCTCAGGCGCCGGTCGAAGGAGAGACCTTCGATGGCGAGCTACTTCGCCTCATTGGTCGACGCTGATGGACGTGCCAAGCAGCAGCAACGGCGAGTCCGAGGAGGAGCAGCTGCTGAAGAAGCTGCTGTCGCTCTACCGCGCCCGGCAAGCCAAGCTGGAGTCCCGGGAAGCACTTGTCGCGAGGGCGGGAGCAGACATGGAGAAGCGCGCAGAAGAGCTCCGGAGCGCCAACCAAGAAACTCTCCGGAACGTAGCAGAAGCGCGGGAGCAACTTGCAGAAGAGCGCACGGCCTTCATCCTTGATAAGGCCGCAGCTGAGGATGAGCAGCAGCTGGTCGCCGAGAAGCTCTCCGGAGGAAAGCGAAGCCGGCAGCGGAAGGTCAACCTGGACAGCCACGAGGAAGATCTTGTCGCGCGCGAGGAGTCACTTGGCGGGGCGCTTAAGGAAGCAAAGGATGCTGCCGCAACCGCCGAGGCCGCCAAGGAAGAGTTGAAGGCGAAGGTGCGTGCCGTTAGTGGGGGACGTGGTGGGTCCGGGGTGAGTTACGGCGTGATCAAGGCCGCGTGTGACCGTGCACTGTTTTGGGCCTGGCCCGACAGCGCTCGGCACGTGTGCGGCCCAGGCCCGGGGGCTCCTGTCGTTGTACTAGAGTAGGGGTACCCTAGTATCCCGTACTGATTGCACGCAAGCAGTCTGACACCCAGCGGCAGTGGCTTGCCTGGTCACCGCCAAGGTCCTCCGTGGTTCCTTTGGAGCCATTCAAGAACAAAGTATTTGACCAAGAAGACAAGGCCCGGCAAGAGGAGCTTGCCGGAAGGCCACTCAAGGCATGCAGAAGACAAGGCCCCGCAAGAGGAGCTTGCCGGGAAGGTTCGAGCGCGACAAGCCTCCCGACGCGACAAGGATTCAGCCGCTGCAAGGCACTTGCCGGGCAGGCAACCTCTCTTCATCTCCGCTCCGGCTCATCCATCAACGTGTCGCCATGGGACCATTCCATGCGCAGCGTGTCAAGAGGCTGTGCAGCCGTGGGAGGCTGATCGGACCCACGAACACCTATGGGGCGGCGGACCAGGCCCCTTGTGGTTCGGAGGGGGCGGAGATCGCCTGAAGAGCGGATCGAGGTGAGGCACACTAGCAGTTTACCCAGCTTGAGCTCTCCGGAGAGATAATACTCCTACTGCTGCTTGTCTGATGTATTGTGTTCTCGCTAGGGAGCGATGAGAGCTACAAAACCTAGCGTGAGTGTCTCTGGTCTCGAATGAGTCGAACTGGCCGAACCCTTTCTACGTTGCGCATGGGCCTCCTTTTATATGCTCAAGGGGTCTCCGACAGGTGGCAACGTAGATGAGGGTACAAATGTAAAAACAGTAGTTGGTACACCTACTTGAACAGTGTACAGTGCAAAATACCTAACTCTGACGGCAAGGGACAAAAGCAATAAATGCCCGTCTGTGTCGCCTAAATAGTGCAACAGAGACCGTCAGGTGCGCCACCGCTCGCCACGATGGCAAGCTTGTCAGCGCCGCTTATCGCTGCTCTCCGCTGGCTGCACAGCCTCTTGACACGCGCGCATGGAATGGTCCCATGGCGACACGTTGATGGATGAGCTGGAGCGGAGATGAAGAGAGAGGTTGCTTGCGCGTCAAGCGCCTTTGCCGCTGCTGAATCCTTGTCGCGTCCGGAGGCTTGTCGCGCCTGAACCTTCCCGGCAAGCTCCTCTTGCCGGGGCCTTGTCTTTGTGTGCCTCGAGTGGCCTTCCGGCAAGCTCCTCTTGCCGGGCCTTGTCTCCTTGGTCGAATACTTTGTTCTTGAATGGCTCCAAAGGAACCACGGAAGATCTTGGCGGTGACCAGCAAGCCTCGCCGCTGGTGCAATCTGTCAGGCACGAGTTCGGGATACTAGGGTACCCCTACTCTAGTACACCGACAATCTGGGAAAGTATTCCCGGTGTTCCGCGTTTTCGGACAGGTGAACCGGAGGGGGAAAGTTGCGTGTTCGATATGCTAGGGATGTGTGGCGGTCGAACAGGCTGCGTGTCCGGATTCGTCTCATCGTTCTGAGCAACTTTCATGTAGAAAGTATTTTCATCCGAGTTACGGATTATTTTATATGATTTTATAAAGTTTTAAATCATTTTTAGAATTTGTTTAATTAATTTAATTCAACATTATCCAGAATAGTGCATGCTGACGTCATCATGATGTCAATAGTCAACAGAGGTGTTGACTGGTCACACTTACGTGTGGGTCTAGTCAGACCCACTTGTCATACTCTGTTTAGATTAATTAGGATTTAGCTAAACTAATTACTTTTAATTAAACTAACTAGTTAATTAGGTTAATTAAACATGATTAATTAACTTAATTAATCCACAAATTAATTAATTAATTTTTAATTTTATTAATTCATTTTATTTTATTTTCTTTTAATAAAAAAACGTTCTGGGGCCGGCCCCGTTTGTCATAGGCCCTAGGGGCCTTTAATGGGCGGGCGCGGCTGGCGACGTATTTGGCGCCAAGTGACGATGGGCGCTGGCACCCAGCCCGAACGGGCGTTGATGCAGGAGCGAGCGCCGACAAAGAAGCGAAAGGGCAGGGCGGGCGGGCGGCGAGCGCACAACAGACGCTGGAGTGCGGCGGGGGAGCCCTGCAGGGCGGCGCGGGGCACGCGAGGGGGGGGGGGGGTCGTGGGTGCGGCAACAGGAGGCATCACGGTTGGGCAAGGCAAGCGGCCATGCGGAGTGGGGCACGCGCGGGGCGCTGCCAGGGGCGCAAGCAGGGGTAGCGAGCGCAGCGCCCGGCGACAGCAGTAGGCAGAATCAGCACTAGTATCGGCGGCGCAGCAAGCAGGCTGTAGCGTGGGGAGCGGGGTGGGGGCTGGCGCGAGGCAGGGTAAGCCAGCGCGCGGCATGGCCAGTGTGGGGCGCACGAGGAAGCAGGAGGCACGGGCGCGTGGCGTGCGAACTCGCGCGCGCTTCGGCGCAGCCAGGTGCAGGGGTGCGGCGACGTGGTTGTGCATGGGCGGGCTGGAGAACGAGCCCGGCCACATGAGCTAACGGAGGAGAAGGGGGATCTCATGGAGTGTCGTAGGGAACGGGCAGTGGGGCTCGAGGAGGAGGTCGGAGACGTCGTTCCGACGGGGAGGCAGGCCGCCGTGGTAGCTCCGGGCGGCGACGGGGACCGGTGGGCGGCGCCTGCGAAGTGGCGTGGTCGAGGCGGCGTTCCTGGCAACGGCGACATGGTCCAGCGGCGTTCACCGGGGTTCGTGCAGAGGCGGGAGGGATTCGCGGCGAGGGGGGGCTCCAGTGTAGTGGCCGCGAGGATCGTCGGCGGCGTCGGGCCGTTGCCTCGATCCAGATCGGATCGGGGAGGGAGGCAGAGTGGGAGTGGGGGCGAACGACGTGGGAGTGGTGGGAATGGGTGGACCGATCTAGGTCACGGGGGAGTGGGGGGTTGTAGGCGCGATTGGGCCGGGGGAGGGAGTTGGGTCGGCCGAAATGGCCTGGTGTTGGCCCAGTTGGGCTAGAATGGCCCAGCGAGAGGGGTGGGGGGGGGGGTTGTCTCCGTTTTCTTTTATATCTATTTTCCTTATTTTTCATATTTCTTTTCTGTTTCTTTTAGTTGCTGCTTATTCTAGCGTTAACAATATACCAAAGTGGCAACTAAATTAATGTTACCAATTATGCCATTGCCACATTAATTTTCTACCCAAACTAAATTAGTTTTGTAATTATTTAATATTTAAAAGCATTTAAATAATTGTTTTGCCGCTGTTTTATTTATTATAGTGCGTTTAAACACATTATAAAGGTGTGGTTCCTTCACCAATATTATTTGCATCTATTTGAGACATCCATAACATTTTGGTTTTAATGTTTGAAAACTTATATCGCTTGACTTGATTTTGAATTTGAATTTGAATCGATGTCGAATCAACGCGGGTTTATCAATAGTAACTGAGGTGACGTGGCATCATTAGCGTGGGATTACTGTAGCTTAATTATCTGGGTGTCACAACAACCACTTCCCGTGCCCACGGAGCCATGGCAGGACCACACAATGGACTTCATCGAGGGCTTGCCGGCGTCCGAGGGCTATGAAGTCATCATGGTCGTCATCGCTCGCTTCACCAAGTACGCACACTTCATGCCCCTTCGTCATCCCTTCACGGACGCAACGTTGGCCCGTGCCTTCTGGGAAAGCATCATCAAGTTGCACGGAATTCCCCATTCCATCGTCTCCGACCGGGATAGCATATTCACCAGCAACATGTGGTGTGCCATCCTCGACGCTGCTGGTACCAAGTTGAGCTACTCCACGGCGTACCATCCGCAGACCGACAAGCAAAGCGAGCGCGTGAACCAGTGCCCCGAGATGTACTTGCACTGTGCCATCCACGACACTCCCTCCAAGTGGCGCAAGTGGCTGCCGACGGCGGAATTCTGGTACACCACCTGCCACTCCTCGCTGAACACTTATCCATTCCAAGATTTGTACAGGAAGGAGCCAAACCTTGGGGGCCTGCTGACGTTCGCCACGAACCTACCTACAACAGCTGGCGAGGAGCTGGACTGGGCCCAACACACCGAGGCACTCCGCGAGCAGCTGGCACGCGCCCAGAACAGGTTCAAGCAAAAGGCCGACAAGAATCGAATGGAGCGCTCCTTCAACGAGGGAGATCAAGTTCTCCTCAAGCTTCAACCCTACGTACAATCGACAGTGGCCAATCGCCCCTGCCCCAAGCTCGCCTACAAGTTCTTTGGCCCATTCAAAGTTCTTCAACGCATCGGCGCCGTAGCGTACAAGCTCCAGCTACCAGAGGACAGCCGCATCCACCCTGTCTTCCATGTGTAACAGCTCAAGCCATTCACGCCAGATTACTCCCCAGTCTTCTCCGAGCTTCCCTGCACCCCCGACCTCACTGCGGCTGCACTCCAACCGGTCGCCATCTTGGATCGACGCATGGTCAAGAAGGGCAACAGTTGATAACCCACAAGTATAGGGGATCAATTATAGCCTCTTTCGATAAGTAAGAGTGTCGAACCCAACGAGGAGCTAAAGGTAGAACAAATATTCCCTCAAGTTTTATCGACCACCGATACAACTCTACGCACGCTTGATGTTCTCTTTACCTAGAACAAGTATGAAACTAGAAGTACTTTGTAGGTGTTTTTGGATAGGTTTGCGAGATAGTAAAGAGAACGTAAATAAAAACTAGGGGCTGTTTAGATAAAGACTCAATAAAGTAAATATAGCGAGTGTGGAAAAGTGGTGGTAGGAGTTGCGAAATTGCCCCTAAGCAATTGACTACTTTACTAGACCGATAACAAGTTTTATGTGGGAGAGGCCACTGCTAGCATGTCATCCCTGACTTGGAATTCTGTGCACTTATGATTGGAACTATTAGCAAGCATCTGCAACTACTAACGTTCATTAAGGTAAAACCCAACCATAGCATTAAGATATAATGGTCCCCGTTCAATCCCATATGCATCAATTTCTATGCTAGGTAGAAGCTTCTGTCACTCTTGCCCTCCAATACATAGTCCTGTCAACATACAACTAACCCTATGGTGTGATCCACACGCGCGCTCATATGATGGGCACCAAAGGAAAGCAACATAACCACAAGCAAATTAAATCAATCATAGCAATTCATCAACCACTGATAGGACAACAAGAATCTACTCAGACATCATAGGATGGCAACACATCATTGGATAATAATATGAAGCATAAAGCACCATGTTCAAGTAGAGGGTACAGCAGGTTGCGGGAGAGTGGACCGCTGTAGATAGAGGGGGGAAGGTGATGGAGATGTTGGTGAAGATGGCGAAGGTGTTGGTGAAGATCGCGGTGATGATGATGGTGGCCACGACAGCATTTGTCAGGACCCCGATTACAAGTCACATCGATCTAGCCGGTAACACATCATATCACTTTGCGGCCTCACGCACGGTATTCCCACGGGTGTCGCCTTACCATGGCCCGGGACCGTTTGCGCCTTTTGGCTCACGTATATGATAGTGTTGCTAGCATCCATATGATAGAGAACCCGGGCCGACATGACTAGTCATGAACCCAAAGCGGCACTAACCCATGGGGACAGGCATACATGAATCACATCGAGCATGTCGGTCAGCAGCGTGTGAATCCGGGCTGTAGCACTGGGCTAACAGGACTCTGGGAACCCGGCTGTAGCAGGCTAGGCCGGACTCGGATGTCACCAAGGTGACATTTCAAGGGACGTACACAGGAACGAAGTGAAACACATGCCGACCAGTCAAGTTTCCTGAGCAGTAGTGCTGGGCTTGCAGGACTCCGGTGAACCGGGCTGTAGCGGACTACTATGTCTCAAGGAAGCACTAGACTACATTTCCCCATAAGAGAGGCTGCCAAGGATAAACAACTAGATTGTCGGATCCCACACATACCAAGCATTTCAAACATACACACAATATGCTCGATATGTGTAAATACAACATGGCATCACAACATAACTCTACGACTCAAAGTATTTATTCATTAGGCTCCGAGGAGCGAGATATTACAAACATGGGTCTCATGACCCAACATTCAGAGCATACAAATCAAAGCACAAGCGGAAGCTAAACATGTCTGAGTACAGACATCTACAAATGAAAAAGGCTTAGAAGCCTGACTATCTACCAGATCCTGTCGAGGGCACAAGATCGTAGCTGAGGTATCAAGCTAAACGTCGAAGTCCACGCGGAACTACTAGAGAGACTGACGTCTCTCTGCAAAACATAAAATAAGAAAACGTGAGTACAAATGTACTCAGCAAGACTTACATCAGAACTAACTACATATGCATCATTATCAACAAAGGGGGTGGTGGAGTTTGACTGCAGCAAGCCAGCTTTGACTCGGTGGCTATCCTGAACTACATTTAACGCAAGTAACTCCTTTGAGGTGGCGCACGCAGTCCACATATTCACCATATCAATACACCACTATGGATTCGCTCCCGTCTCCCTCACGAGAACGCCATCCATAGCACTCACGCTTATCTTGCGCATTTTAGAGTATCCACTTTCACTTGTCTATGAACTGTTATAGGCAACCCAGAAGTCCTTTACCACGGACACGGCTATTCGAATAGATCATTTATAACCCTGCAGGGGTGTACTTCTTCACACACGCTCTCGCCACTTACCGCCATGTACACGTCATGTATCTTGGCAACCTTCAAGCGGAAGCCTGGCGAGGGTGTCGGCCACGGCCTACCTAAACACTCAAGTCCCTAGTCCAGGTTTATCGCCTATTCGGGTTCCATCCGCAGGGGGTCCGGCTCCGGCCGAGGTTTCCACTAACGGCCCCGGTTCCCGAGACACCAAACGGGCAAATCGGTACACCGTGCCACGTGCCTACCACAACACAGCCCACCCCTAAGGTCAGCGCTGCGTGCGGCCCCCAGCATGCTACAAACACTAGAAACTACTTTGCAACTCCCGGACAAAGGACAAGGGTGGTTAAGAAGCCGAGAGAGTCAATTAAGGATCCTAATGTGTGTTAGTAACTGTTTCATGGATCACAAACACATAACTCAGTTCCTGAGGACGGCTGTAATGAGACAACCCACCATGTACTCCTACATGGTCTCTCACCGCTACCTTTACCAAATCATGTTCACACACTTAGCTCTCAACAGTAGCATGTCAACACACCTCCGATTCATCCCCGATGAGTCAGACCTGACTCAACTCTAAGCAGTAGCAGGCATGACAAACAAGCATGAATGAGTAGGCACAACAGGGCTCAAACAACTCCTACTCATGCTAGTGGGTTTCATCTAATTACTGTGGAATGACAGGTCATGCAGAGGATAAAGGGGTTCAGCTACCGCAGCAAGTAACAGATGAATCGTTGTTGTCCTAATGCAGTAAAAGAGAGCAAGAGCGAGAGAGTGGGATTGTATCGGAATGAACAAGGGGATTTTGCTTGCCTGGCACTCCTGAATATAATATAGTTCTTCATCGGTGTCATCGAACTCATCGCTTGATGACGTCTCTTACCGAGAGGGACAAACACCGACAAACAAAGGAGAAACACAATCAATGCCATGCAACAATATGATGCATGAAGATGACATGGCAATATGCTGTTGATTGGCCTAATGCATCTAGCAACAAGTTAAATGGGGTTGGTTGGAACACTAGATTCAAAATCAAACTCCATATGTGAGAGTTTAAATGCCATTTATATGATTTGTGCTAAACAGCAGGTATAACTCGTTCTAACATGCATGAAAATGGTACAGATGGATAGATTGGATTTTTCTGATCATTTTTCATATATAAATTATTTAATTTGGAGTTATGGTTGAATTTCTATGAATTTTAGAAGTTTAGATCATTTTCTGGAATTTCCTGTATAAGAATAAATCCAGAAAAGGATTTACTGCGTCAGCATGACATATGTGTGACGTCAGCAGGTCAACTGGGTCGGCCAGGTCAAACCTGACCCGTGGGACCCATACATCAGTGTCTCAGTCTGGTTTGGGTGTAAGACAGGTGGGACCGGTCACCATTGACTTGACCAAAGTCAAAGCTGACACGTGGGGTCCACACGTATTAGTACTAATCTTAACAGAAAATTAGACTAACCTAACTATGCTCGGGGACCCACATGTCATTGACACAGGTAATAACTAAACATGATTAGCGCCTTAACTAATGGTGCCACGTCAGCACGCCGGCGGTTAGACGACGGCGACGACCCAGGGCGGCGGTGGCTCGCCGGAGTGGCGCTATGGGTTGCGGTTGGACGCGCGAAGAGCACCAGGAGGTAGCTCAGGCCCGCGCGCATCCAGGGGGACCAACGGGAGGGGGTGGGGTGGCCGGAGTTCGGAGCGACCTCATGGCGGCGGCCGAGCTACTGGGTTCGAAGCGGCGCGACGCCACGTGTCACGGAGAGAGGTGAGCAGCGCTATGGCTTCCTGGGAGCACGCTGAGCACAACTACGTGCTTGGTTGGGTCAGGCGAGGTTGCCAGCTGTGGCGGCGACGAACGCGGCGGCGACGAGCTCTCGGGCTCAACGGAGCCCGCAGTTAGTGGAAGAAATCGGCAACGGGGAGAGAGGGGTTCGGTGCGGGGGCTCACAGCGAGGCTAACGGAGGGGTTGGCAGGCGCGGGGACGGCCGGTGGGCGGCGAATCGACGCCGAGGATCTCCGGCGTTGGGAGGTTGAAGACGATGATGGTGGCGGCGATGCAGCGCGTCCCTGGTCTCTTGGCTCGTCGAGGACGATGCGGGCGATGAGGCGGATCTCCCGGACTCGAAGAGAGGGCGAGGGGAAGGCGGTGGCCGCGGTGGTGCTCGTCGGCGGCGGCGGGCGCGTTCGGTGAGGTGGGGGGAAACGGCGAGGGAGAGAGCAGGGGGCGAGTGAGAGCGGTCGGGGCTGCGCGTGGCGTCGTCCGAGCGATCCAGGCGACGGAAGGGAGAAGCAGGAGGTGGCGGGAGACGTGGCCCCGGCCGGACGCGTGGCCACGTGTGCCCCTGGCCTCCTGGCGCGAGGAAGGGGACGACTGGCACAACCAGCTGGCTGGGCCGGCCTGCTGGGCTGCGGTGGGGCGCCAGGTAAGTGGCCCAGGTGGGCTTCCTCTCTCTCTTCGTTTATTTCTGTTTTCTATTTTTTTGTAACTTCAGGGCTTTATTAAAAATGCCAGGGCGTTTCCAAAAATCATGAAACTAATCATGGCTACTATTTATAATATATCCAACAGTAAACATTTTTCTTTATGATTATTTGAGCATTTAAAATATTCTATAGCATTTAAATGCCCAAACGCAAATACTATAGGATTTAATTCAAAAGTCCAGAAATGACCTAGAATTATGTGCATCATTTTTGCCAGAGGTTTCCACCTTTATCAAAAATCATGAACTTTTCCAGAGGACATTTTGGATTTATTGAAAAGGATTTTATTTGATCCTATTTGAATTCACTTGGTGCTAGGGTTTGGATCAATCCCAATTTCAACTTCATGAAACTTAAACATGATACATGGATGCAATGCCACTAGTTACAAGCAAACTCTAGGGATGTGACAGCCTTCCGGCGCCACCGGAAGAGAAGGAGAGAGGGGGCCCCTTCTTCTTCTTCTTCTTCCTTAACCTCCTCCCTAGATGGGAGAAGGGTTTCTCCTCTGGTCCTTGGCCTCCATGGCATGGGAGGGGCGAGAGCCCTTCCGAGATTGGATATGGCTCTCTGTCTCTCTCTGTTTCTGCGCTCCTCTATTCTGCCCTTTCACCGTTTTGTATATATATATGGATATCCGTAACTCCGATTGGATTAAAACCTTCGCCCAGATTTTTCTCCGAAAATTAGCTTTCTTGCGGCTAAAGAAGAGTAGCAACCGCCTTACGGGTGGCCCATGAGGGGGGCAGGAGCGCCCCTTGCCTCATGGCCACCTCGGGCACCGTCTCGTGTTGATTCTTCTTCCCATATTCTCCAAATATTCCAAAAATATTCTCCGTCCGTTTTTATCCCGCTTGGATTCCGTTTGATATGGGGTTTCTGCGAAACATAAAACATGCAACAAACAGGAACTAGCACTGGGCACTGGATCAATATGTTAGTCCCAAAATAGTATAAAAAGTTGCCAAAAGTAAATGAAAGTTGTATAATATTGGCATGGAACAATAAAAAATTATAGATACAACAGAGACGTATCACCATCCCCAAGCTTAATTCCTGCTCGTCCTCGAGTAGGTAAATGATAAAAAAGATAATTTTTGATGTGGAATGCTACCTAGCATAATCTTGGTCATGTATCTAATCATGGCATGAATATTAAGACATGAGTGGTTCAAAGAAATAGTCTATCATTTGACATAAAAACAATAATACTTCAAGCCTACTAATAAAGCAATCATGTCTTTTCAAAATAACATGGCCAAAAAAGTTATCCCTACAAAATCATATAGTCTGGCTACGCTCCATCTTCACCACACAAAATATTCAAATCATGCACAGCCCCGATGACAAGCCAAGCAATTGTTTCATACTTTTGACGTTCTCAAACCTTTTCAACTTTCACGCAATACATGAGCGTGAGCCATGGACATAGCACTATAGGTGGAATAGAATATGATGATGGAGGTTGTGTGGAGAAGACAAAAAAGGAGAAAGTCTCACATCAACGCGGCTAATCAACGGGCTATGGAGATGCCCATCAGTTGATGTCAATGTGAGGAGTAGGTATTGCCATGCAACAGATGCACTAAGAGCTATAAGTGTATGAAAGCTCAAACTGGAAACTAAGTGGGTGTGCATCCAACTTGCTTGCTCATGAAGACCCCAGGCATTTGAGGAAGCCCATCATCGGAATAGACAAGCCAAGTTCTATAATGAAAATTCCCACTAGTATATGAAAGTGATAACTCCAAAAACTCTCTATATGAAGAACATGGTGCTACTCTGAAGCACAAGTGTGGTAAAAGGATAGTAACATTGCCCCTTCTCTCTTTTTCTCTCATTTTTCTTTTTTTGGGCTTCCGTTTTTTGGCCTTTCTCTTTTTTTTTCGTCCGGAGTCTCATCCCGACTTGTGGGGGAATCATAGTCTCCATCATCCTTTCCTCACCGGTGCAATGTTCTAATAATGATGATCATCACACTTTTATTTACTTACAACTCAATATTACAACTCGATACTAGAACAAAGATATGACTCTATATGAATGCCTCCGGCGGTGTACCGGGATGTGCAATGATCTAGCATAGCAATGACATCAAAAAACAGACAAGCCATGAAAACATCAGGCTAGCTATCTTACGATCATGCAAAGCAATATGACAATAAATGCTCAAGTCATGTATATGATGATGATGGAAGTTGCATGGCAATATATCTCGGAATGGATATGGAAATGCCATGATAGATAGGTATGGTGGCTGTTTTGAGGAAGATATAAGGAGGTTTATGTGTGATAGAGCGTATCATATCACGGGGTTTGGATGCACTGGCGAAGTTTGCACCAACTCTCGAGGTGAGAAAGGTCAATGCACGGCATCAAGAGGCTAGCAATGATGGAAGGGTGAGAGTGCGTATAATCCATGGACTCACATTAGTCATAAAGAACTCATATACTTATTGCAAAAGTTTACTAGCCCTCGAAGCAAATTACTACTACGCATGCCCCTAGGGGGATAGATTGGTAGGAAAAGACCATCGCTCGTCCCCGACTGCCACTCATAAGGAAGACAATCACTAAATAAATCATGCTCCGACTTCGTTACATAACGGTTCACCATTCGTGCATGCTATGGGAATCACAAACCTCAACACAAGTATTTCTACTAATCCACAACTACCCACTAGCATGACTCTAATATCACCATCTTTATATCGCAAAACTATTGCAAGGAATCAAACATATCATATTCAGTGATCTACAAGTTTTATGTAGGATTTTATGACTAACCATGTGAATGACTAGTTCCTGTCATCTCTCTAAATAGATATAAGTGAAGCAAGAGAGTTTAATTCTTTCTACAAAAGATATGCCAATGCTCTAACAAATATAAGTGAAGCAAAAGAGCATTCTACAAATGGTGGTTTTCTATGTGAAGAGAAACAGGCAATCCAAACTTCAAATGATATAAGTGAAGCACATGAAGCATTCTATAAAGCCATACTCAAAAGATATAAGTGAAGTGCATAGAGCATTATATAAATCAACCAAGGACTATCTCATACCAGCATGGTGCATAAAATAAAAATGAAAACTAAATGCAAAAGACACTCCAAGATCTGCACATATCACATGAATGAAACGAATCCGAAAACATACCGATACTTGTTGAAGAAAGAGGGGATGCCTTCCGGGGCATCCCCAAGCTTAGACGCTTGAGTATCCTTAAATATTTACTTGGGTTGCCTTGGGAATCCCCAAGCTTGAGCTCTTGCCTCCTTCTCCTCACATCGAGACCTTCTCGATCATCGAACACTTCATCCACACAAAACTTCAACAGAAAACTCGGTAAGATCCGTTAGTATAATAAAGCAAATCACTACTCTAAGTACTGTTGCAAACCAATTCATTTTTTTGCATTTTATCTACTGTAATGTAACTTTTTCATGGCTTAATCCACTGATATAAATTGATAGTTTCATCAAAACAAGCAAACTATGCATCAAAAACAGAATCTGTCTAAAACAGAACAGTCTGTGATAATCTGAACATTCACCATATTTCTGATATTTGACAAATTCGGCCAAAATTAGGAAAAATAAACAATTTGTATAGAAAGACATTGCAAAAATAATCATAACAGTTTGACGTTCCAGTAAACAATTAAAAATCATGCACTACAGCCAAAGTTTCTGTCCTGCACCATACAAACCAACAAGCATTGTAAACATCCTAAAGGCAAACCTTGGGACATTATTTTTATAATACAATGGGATTGTACAAGGGGATAATTATTTTTGTTGAAAAGTTTCTGTAATTAAGATTCACAAAGTTTCCATGGGCATGAACAAAGTTCAAGGACGTCTCCCACTTTCACAATGCTCGTCTATCTCACTTCCACTTTTCTTTTTGAAAAGTTTTTTGGGTTCCCCTCTTTATTTTTTTGTTTTTAAACTATATAAAAGAACTCAAAAGAAATAAATGACTCTCTAAAACTTCCGGGTTGTCTCCCTGGCATCGCTTTCTTTAAAGCCATTAAGCTAGGCATATAGTGCTCAAGTAATGGATCCACCCAGATCCCAAGGTATATCAAAGCCAATTTTAATTAGCAATGATTTGGCATTTAGTAGTGAGCACAAAGCAACATATATCAAGCAATGAGAAGTCTAAATCTCTTCCTATGCATCGGCATGTCATAAAAGAACAATTCATGCACACATAGTAAAGGCCAATGCATAGTATAAACAGTTTCTTGCAATTTTATCATATTGGAAACATGGAGAGGCGGAGATGTAGTTCCTCTCTCATAATAATTGCAAGTAGGAGCAGAAATCTCATGCATATTATATTCATCAAAATCATCATGTGCAACGGTAAAAGGCAACCCATCAATATAATCCTTAATAAGTGCAAACTTATCCGATGTAGTGTAGTTTGGAGAATTCAAAAAGATAATAGGACTATCATGCGTGGGTGCAATAGCAACAATTTCATGTTTGACATAAGGAAATATAGCAATTTCATCTCCATAAGCATAATCCATATTGGGATCTTGGCCACAAGCATAACAAGCATCATCAAAAAGGGATATTTCAAGAGAATCAACGGGATCATAACAATCATCATATCATTCATCATTCGGTAAGCACGAAGGAAAATTAAACAATGTATGAGTTGAAGAATTACTCTCATTAGAAGGTGGGCACGGGTGATCAATCCGCTCTTCCTCCTTTTGTTCTTCGCTCTCCTCCTCATCTTTTTCATCCAATGAGCTCAAAGTTTCATCAATTTCTTCTTCCATAGATTCCTGCAAAATATTAGTCTCTTCTGGGACAGCGAAGACTTTCTCAATAAATGCATCAATATCGGAATTGAATTCATAATTCTCATCGCAATATTTAAGGATAGCTAAATTTTCAGGTCTATAAACAACATCATAAAGATTTTCACACTCTTTGAACAAAGATTCAATTTCATAAGCACCCATAAAAGCAACAAATACTTCTATTTGTTCCACATCATAGTAATCATATATACCATTAGCATAAGAAGCCAAGGTTTTATTATCATTAAATTTGCATGAAAAGGGAAGGTGTGGAGCCTTCATCCTAGAGCAACAAGTATAATCATATCTCAAGCATAGTTCCCGAGCATACCAATGCAACACATGAATTTGATCCCATAATAGTTTCCCTTTTTGAGTCAAGCGATAATCCCTAAAGTATTCACGTTGATCCAATGTGTCTCCCATTACATAATTGAATGGGGTTTTCTCTGGATTATCAAAGTAGTACATAATATCTGTCACATAACGAGCATCGAGGGTTTTAGGAGGTTCCCCATCTCCATGAGTAGAAAGTACACCTAATTTGTTTGGTATTTCGTGTTCCATATCCATAACTAAAGATAAATAACAACTAAGAACAACAAATAAAAAATTACTTAGTGATAAAGCAAACAAGCACACACGAGAATATTCACCCCATGCTATGACTCCCCGGCAATGGCGCCCGAAAAAGGTCTTGATAACCCACAAGTATAGGGGATCAATTGTAGCCTCTTTCGATAAGTAAGAGTGTCGAACCCAACGAGGAGCTAAAGGTAGAACAAATATTCCCTCAAGTTTTATCGACCACCTATACAACTCTCATACGCTTGACGTTCGCTTTACCTAGAACAAGTATGAAACTAGAAGTACTTTGTAGGTGTTTTTGGATAGGTTTGCGAGATAGTAAAGAGAACGTAAATAAAAACTAGGGGCTGTTTAGATAAAGACTCAATAAAGTAAATATAGCGAGTGTGGAAAAGTGGTGGTAGGAGTTATAAATTGTCCCTAAGCAATTGACTACTTTACTAGACCGATAGCAAGTTTTATGTGGGAGAGGCCACTGCTAGCATGTCATCCCTGACTTGGAATTCTGTGCACTTATGATTGGAACTATTAGCAAGCGTCCGCAACTACTAACGTTCATTAAGGTAAAACCCAACCATAGCATTAAGATATAATGGTCCCCCTTCAATCCCGTATGCATCAATTTCTATGCTAGGTAGAAGCTTCTGTCACTCTTGCCCTCCAATAATAGTCCTATCAACATACAACTAACCCTATGGTGTGATCCACGCGTGCTCTCATATGATGGGCACCAAAGGACAACAACATAACCACAGGAAAATTAAATCAATCATAGCAATTCATCAACCACCGATAGGACAACAAAAATCTACTCAGACATCATAGGATGGCAACACATCATTGGATAATAATATGAAGCATAAAGCACCATGTTCAAGTAGAGGGTACATCGGGTTGCGAGAGTGGACCGCTGTAGATAGAGGGGGGAAGGTGATGGAGATGTTGGTGAAGATGGCGAAGGTGTTGGTGAAGATCGCGGTGATGATGATGGTGGCCCGCAGCAGCGTTCGGCGCCACCGGAAGAGAAGGGAGAGGGGCCCTTCTTCTTCTTCTTCCTTGACCTCCTTCCTAGATGGCAGAAGGGTTTACCCTCTGGTCCTTGGCCTTCATTGCATGGGGGCGAGAGCTCCTCCGAGATTGGATCTGTCTCTCTGTCTCTCTCTGTTTCTGCGCTCCTCTATTCCGCCCTTTCACCGCTTCGTATATATATGGAGATCCGTAACTCCGATTGGATTGAAACCTTCGCCCAGATTTTTCTCTGAAAATTAGCTTTCTTTCGGCCAAAGAAGAGCAGCAACCGCCTTACGAGTGGCCCACGAGGGGGGCAGGCGCGCCTAGGGGGGGGGGCAGGCGCGCCCCCTGCCTCGTGGCCACATCGGGCACCGTCTCGCGTTGATTCTTCTTCCCATATTCTCCAAATATTCCAAAAATATTCTCCGTCCATTTTTATCCCGTTTGGATTCCGTTTGATATGGGTTTCTGCGAAACATAAAACATGCAACAAACAGGAACTGGCACTGGGCACTGGATCAATATGTTAGTCCCAAAATAGTATAAAAAGTTGCCAAAAGTATTTGGAAGTTGTATAATATTGGTATGGAACAATAAAAAATTATAGATACGACGGAGACGTATCAACAGTGCCGTGGTGCAGGTACGCGTTTAGTGGTCATCGCTCTCCATGGAGTCAGCAACATGGGAGGATTACAATGTGCTGCATCACCGCTACCCGACGGCACCATGCTGGGAAGAAGACGCTACAGCTCATGGAGGGGCAACTGTCACACCTGATACAAATGTATCGGTGGACACATGAGAGGTGAGGAGAGCACTATGGTTGTAAGTCAATGGGCCGAGGCCTGCTGGGTTTAATAGGCCACCTGTGGCCAGTGTGAGAGGCATTACTTAACCTAGTGTGTAACTCTAGATCGGTATGGAATGAGATATCTTTGTACTCACTTTCTCGTCTCCTTCGTCTACCTCACCTTTGCTCTCCTCACCTAACCCGATCTCCTCTCTCACCCCTGTGCGATTGATCCCCTTTGGAGTTCATCGATCGTCACAGGACGAAGCTAGGGGCAAGCTAGCCGGTACTCGCAGGGGCGTACCCAAGTTGAGCTACACGGGTGCATAGGACACCGGGTGTAAAATGTTTTCTTTGTAAGTTTCATGCAAAATATAGTGTGTGACACTTCATCTTTAGATGAAAAAAATGAGTGATCATATGCTAAGACACCGGGTCATTTTCTCTCTTGGTCCGCCCCTGATACTCGCAAGCAGCTCGCCAAGTGGTGGGCGGCGGACGAGAAGACGCTGGCCGAGTTCAAGAGAGAGGTCACAGAGAAGGTGAACTCGAGGGCGCCCAACAGGGGGTCCCCCCTTAGTGCAACGTGGAGTTCGCCAGGAGATCCATGACATCACCAGAGGCTAAGCTCTATGTAGTCCCAGGTGAGCTCGCGGGCGGGGAATGAGGGGAAGTTCGTCGAGTGCAACTGCGAGATCGCCAGGCTATGGAAAGAAGTTGGGAACACCGACTGGAAGCTAAGCTCCGTGCTGTTCAAGATGAACTCACTGGCGGCGAGCACCGGGAGCTCCGTCGAGGCCAGCGACGAGGTTGTCAGGTCAAGTTAGGAGGTTGGGAACATCGACTGGAAGCTAAGCTCGTCGTTGTTCAAGATGAACTCGCGGGCGGCGAATGTGGGACGCTCCGCCGAGGTCAGCAACGAAATCTCGAGCCTATGCCAAAAGGTCCAGAGCACCAACCTCAAAGTGAATAGGCTTCAAGAGACAGTTGATCGGCTCGTGGAAGACAGGAGGAGGCCTCCGTCGGATCCAGGTGTTGGATCGGGTGGACCGAAAGCCAAGATATACAAGCAAGATTGAGGCCGAGAAAAATACAAAGTAGCACTCCAAAAAGTGAAAGTTTTTTTTCAGAAAGGAGGTGCCTGCCCGGCCTAAAATTGAGGCCCTTAAAAATGTCATAAGTCAGAAACTGGGAAGCAAACAAAGAGATACATGCCCGGAGGCGGGTACGGTGACGCAGCGCCGAAAGGCTATCGAGGTAGCTAGGGGCGGATGTGTGCCGGTGGTATCCCCTGTGTCTGTCGTCGCATCTCAGTGCACCTTGCTCGTATTTTTGAGACGAGCTCCTGAACACGCCCTCTGTCCTATGCCCTTGCCAGAAGTTTCCATAGCTGCAAGAATGACACCAGTTTATATAGAAGACCAGTTGGGTGTTTAATGAATTGTCCCTCTATCAAGGCTTTATTTCTCGTGGTCCAAAGTGACCATGCAATGGCCCCAAAACCTAGCCATGCAATCCACCTATCTTTCCTAGAGGTAGCTTTTGTCAACCAGTAAAATTCTGAGAAACCGCTTGGGTTCCAAGAAGAGCCTGTCACTGACCGTATAATACTTCAAACAAACCTTGCCATGATGCAACTAAAGAGTATATGATCACAATCTTCCCTCTCACCACACCAAACGCAATAGCCGTCTCCCGGGCCCCTTGTTTTTAGGACTTGCAGAGTAAATCAATGACCTTGGAGGTTACGATTTTTGGATTATTGGTCATCCGTCAGTGTAAGAATCATTTCGTGTACTTGGTCGCAACCGCTGTGTTAGAAAACCTAGTTTTTTTATTTGGAAAACATTTTCGTGTGTAATGGACTAAGTGTTTGTAACCATTTAAGTCACATGCAGTTTTTTATGTCTAAATAATTTTATATAAAAACTGCAAAGTTTAGTGAAACTCATGGGATGTAGATTTAGCAAAAATAATATGAAAGTAAATGGTAAAACATGGTCATTTGTGTCACCTCTCAAAGATGGCAGTTGAGTCCTTTATACAAAATAATGTGAAAGTAAATCTTGTTCACTACTTAAAAACAACAGTCTTGCTAAGTCTCAGTTTACTGAGACTTTGTTAAGTGTCAGTCGATGCTATATGTGTGAGATTTTACATTTTGATCCATGCAAAAAAAATCAGTTTTCTCAAGTTGCTCTATATCTTAGTTGCATATTCTTACATTCTTTGTCTGTATAAACCGATACATGCATACAACCTAAACCTTGACAACCATGTTTAGGCCTCCTTTGGTTCATAGGATAGGAATAGTATAGGAATAGGAAAATCATAGGAAGTGAGATGACATGTGTGACGCCCTCGATTCAATCGTACACTAATCATACACGCAAATGTGTACGATCAAGATCAAGGACACACGGGAAGATATCACAACACAACTCTAGACACAAAAATAAAATAATACAAGCTTTATGTTACAAGCCAGGGGCCTCGAGGGCTCGAATACATAAGCTCGAATACACAAGAGTCAGCGGAAGCAACAATATCTGAGTACAGACATGAGTTAGACAAGTTTTCCTTAAGAAGGCTAGCACAAAAGCAACATCGATCGAAAAGGCAAGGCCTCCTGCCTGGGAGCCTCCTAACTACTCCTGGTCATCGTCGGTCTCCACGTAGTAGTAGGCATCAGCGGTGGCATCTGGCTCCTGGGCTCCGCATCTGGTTGCATCAACCGGAAAGAAGAAGAAAGGGGGAAAAGGGGGAGCAAAGCAACCGTGAGTACTCATCCAAAGTACTCGCAAGCAAGGATCTACACTACATATGCAACATTATCAAAGGAAGGATGTATATGTGGACTGGGCTGCAGAAATGCCAGAATAGAGAGAAGGCCTAGTCCTATCGAAGACTAGCATCTTCTGGAAACCACCATCTTGCAGCAATTAGGAGGAAATAGAGTAGCGCAAAGTAAGGTAGAAGTAGTGTTATGAACCTCGACCGGAGATCCTCTCTCGACTCCCTGCGAGAAAGAAATCCCAGAGCCATACTATCCAGTTATCATCACAATCCAATTCTCATCGCAATCCATTGCTCATATCCATGTCTCATCTCAAGTATCCAGTTCTAGTTGTATCGATTGGGATACAACTCCAAGTGTCCGTTACCGTAGGACAGGCTATCGATAGATGTTTTCTTCCCTGCAGGGGTGGACCAACTTACCCACCACGCCCGCTTAACTCCGGCCGGACACACTTTCCAGGGTCATGCCCGGCCTCGGCCAAACAATACGCCGCAACCCGACCTAGGCTTAATAGAGAGGCCAGCACGCCGGACTAAACCTATGCCCTCAGGGTCATGGGCCATCTCCCGGGAACTCCTCAAGACGTTGCATGGGTGGCGGTGAGCAGACCTAGCTACCTCCTTCAACAAGGCAGCGCTTACGCAGTCCAACCCGGCAGCGCCGTCGCCGCCGACGCCTATTAAGCTTCGGCTGATGTATACGACGAGAACGCCCATACTATGCCCACGTGATGGTTAGTGCTATCAGCCGAGGCCCTCGGATCAAATATCCAAATCGTAGTGGATTAGGAACGCGGTAACAAGCAGAGACTCATGAAAGATGTGACCCCGTTGCCTCGTCTCGAGGACTTGCGGCAAGGGCTAGGAATGCCCGGCCACGCCTCGTAATTATCTCGCGGGCACCCTCCAGGTCAACCCGTCTCCACATCACTCGCAATTAAGCTCACGCGGGTACCCCTCAGGGTCGACCCGTCTTTCCAAGTAACAGTGGTAAAGTCCAAGTATCCGTGTGTCCAAACATCAAGGGGAAAACCCGAGGAATCACCCCCGATGAATTCCACTAGATGTAATCATCAAGGTGAACGTAAGAGGAATCACCCCCGAGGTTCACACTTGAGGGGTTGCCCGACAGAGTCGTATCGAAAGTGGTTAAAGCGGAATCACCCTCGATGACCACGACCGAATAGCTACACTACATGGTTAACATCAGAAGTGCTGCAGAGGCCTCACCCCCGGCACTTGATAGAAACCCAGTAGGTCGAGCAACTAAGGGGAAGTGATGTGCGGTGCCGGGGCCTGGTCTTCGATCCCGTTGATCGAGTCTTCGGTGATGAAGCAGGGGCAACAAGGGCAAGGTGGGGGTCACTGATGGATCTCTAACCAACCTATACTAAGCAGTTTAGGATAAGCAGGTAAGGTACAACAACAGATACAAAAATAGGCTATGCATCAGAATAGGAGCAATCAATAACAGTAGCAAAATCTAATGCAAGCATGATAGAATTGAATGGGCGTTACGGGATGATCAAAGGGGGCTTGCACTGGTTGCTCGCAAGGAGGGTCGTCGTCGCATTTAGTCGATCATGTGACATCGGTCTCGGGGTCTCACCGGAGAGAAGAGGGGAATAAACAATAAATATAAAGCAAGCATAGCATCACAAAGCATAACATGGCAATATCTTTGTGTCGGGTGTGATCTAACGCATGGCTACACGATATAGGTGAATGGGGAATTCAACCGGGAATGTTTTCCCGGTTCCGGACCTGTGTCAGACAGATGACCGGAGGGGGAA
This sequence comes from Aegilops bicornis, assembly GCA_021605145.1. NCBI lineage: Eukaryota > Viridiplantae > Streptophyta > Magnoliopsida > Poales > Poaceae > Aegilops > Aegilops bicornis. The sequence goes on along the minus strand of CM038672.1, from coordinate 556,721,282 downwards.
TGTTCCATGTTCAGGTAGCTAGAGGCACCTGACAGGTATGTGGGTAGCGTATTCGGGTTCGCCTCGTTTTTCCGAGCAACTTTCATGTAGAAAACATTTTCATCCTTGTTACGGTTTAATTTCTATGAATTTCTAAAGATTAAACCATTTTCAGAAAATATAATTAAAACTAAAATGGGGGTTATTGCATCAGCATGACGTCATCATGACGTGAGCAGTCAACAGAGTTGACCAAAGTCAACCCTGACGTGTGGGGCCGTTCTGTCATAGTCTAACAACTAATTAACCGTTTTAATTAACTAATCAAGTTAATTAGGTACTAAACCGAGTTAATTAAGTTAATTAATTACCTATTTAATTAATTAATTAATTAATTTTTTTAATTTTAAAATACATTTTCTTTTTAAACATTTTGGGGGCGGGCCCCCTTGTCATAAACCTATCTCGGCCATGGGGCCCTGTGGTCACGAACCCGAGGTGGGGGCGGTGGGCTGGCCGTAGCCACGGCTATGTCAAGACGACGCGCCATCGGGCGGCTGTGGTACGGCGAGGCCGGGCCGAGCAAGCCGAGGCTCCAGCGGCCAGGGGACGGAGCAAAGCTGCAGCCAGGGGACGCCAATGGCGGCGATACGGGTGCGACCATGGAGCCTCGGGCGCGAAGCGGAGCAACGAAGGCGATTTAAACGACACGCCGACGCGTGGCTGGCGCAGGCGGTTGGAGGCGCGGCCCGATCCGTGATGTGAGAGAGAGGGGCGGACGAGGCTCACCCCGTTTGTAGATGAACGGGGCGGCGTGGCTCGACGGAGTCCGGTGAGGAGGAGGACGGGGACGAGCGACGGGGACGGGGAGCGCCGGCGAGGAGGAGACGAGGACGACGGGGTGGCGTCACGGCGTCGGGGAGGCGCTCACCCCAGAGCTCAGGGGCAGCTCGGCGACGTCGGGGCAGCGATGGTGGTGGCCGGGGCAGAGGGGCTCGTCGCGGCGGCGTTGGAGGAGCTGCGGGGCAGAGGAAGGGGTCCTCGGGAGCGGGCGGAGCATCGAGGGGGAGGGCGGCTCCGGCGAGGGGGGTGCTCCGGGGAGGAGGGCAAGGGGCGGTGCCCACGCCCGAGCGCAGGGTGGCGCGGTCGCCTGGATCCGCGCCCCTCGATCTGGATCGGGGGGGCAGAGGGAGCGAGAGGGACGTGGGGCCGAAATCGTGGAAGGAGTGGGGGTGGATCGGGGCTAGGGTTTGGTGCTGGGGAGGCCTAAGTAGGCCGCGGTTGGGCCGGCTGGCCAGTTGGGCCACGTGGAATTGACCAAGCTGGCCGTCTGCCCAGAGAGGGGAGTTGTCTTTCTTTTTTATTTGTTTTTCTTTTCCAAAGAGCATTTTGCCTTTTCTTTTAGCCACTAATGACTTTGCAAAATTATGCCCTTTGGCTAAAACAATTCCAAAGAATTATTGTGCACTGCAACAAAAAGTTTAGGGCCTTCACGAGTTGTCCAAGCATTTTTAGAAAATGAAAAGGACATCTTAAATATTGCTGGACCAGATAATAAATTCCCAGGGGCAATTTGGGAATTCCAAAAATGTTGGCTTCAACATGACAAATATCTAGGGATTATTTGCCATAGGATGAACTATTTTATTTGCAAAAAAAGAAGAAGCAAATATTTGACATGCAATTTGAATTTGAATTTGAAGCAGATTTTGGACAAGTGGCATTTTGGCATGATGATCATGATGATATGACCTTCATTAGGGGGAGATTACTGTAGTGTGATGCTGGGGATATTATGTCAGGACCCCGATCCTAAGTCACACCGACCTAGCATGTAACACATCAGATCACTTTGCGGCCTCACGCACGGTATTCCCACGGGTGTCGCCTTACCATGTCCCGGGACCGTTTGCGTCTTTTGGCTCACGTATATGATAGTGTCGCTAGCATCCATATGACAAAGAACCGGGCCGACATGGCTAGTCGTGAACCCAAAGCGGCGCTTAACCTATGGGGACAGGCATACATGAATCACATCGAGCATGTCGGTCATCAACGTATGTATTCGGGCTGTAGCAACTGCGCTAACAGGACTCGGTATCCCGGGCTGTAGCGAGCTAGGCAGGACTCGAATAACACCGCGTGACATTTCCCGAAGGACGGACATAGGAACGAAGTGAAACACATGCCGCCGATCAAGTGTCCAAGCAGTAGTCTGGGCTAGCAGGACTCCGGTGAACCGGTCAGAAGCGGACTACTATCGCTCAGAAGCACGAGACTACATTTCCCCATATGAGAGGCTGCCAAGGATAAACAACTAGTTTGTCGGATCCCACACATACCAAGCATTTCAAACATACACACATTATACTTGATATGCGTAGATACAACATGGCATCACAACATAACTCTACGACTCAGATATTATTCATTAGGCTCAAGAGCGAGATATTACAAACATGGGTCTCATGACCCAACACTCGAAACATACAAGTCAAAGCACAAGCGGAAGCTAATCATGTCTGAGTACAGACAACTATAAATGAAAAAAAAAGCTGAGAAGCCTGACTATCTACCAGATCCTGCCGAGGGCACAAGATCGTAGCTGAGGTATCAAGCTAACCGTCGAAGTCCAAGCGGAACTACTAGCGAGACTGACGTCTCTCTGCAAAACATAAAATAAGCAAACGTGAGTACAATTGTACTCAGCAAGACTTACATCAGAACTAACTACATATGCATCATTATCAAAAGGGGGTGGTGGAGTTTGACCGCAGCAAGCCAGCTTTGACTCGGTGGCTATCTGAACTACGCATCGCAAGTAACTCTTTGAGGTGGCGCTACGAGTCCACATATTCACCATATCAATACACCACTATGGACCCGCTCCCGTCTCCCTACGAGAACGCCATCCATAGTACTCACGCTCATCTTGCGCATTTTAGAGTATCCGCTTTCACTTGTCTATGAACTGATATAGGCAACCCAGAAGTCCTTTTCCGTGGACACGGCTATTCGAATAGATCATATTAAACCCTGCAGGGGTGTACTTCTTCACACACGCTCTCACCACTTACCGCCGTTTACACGACATGTACTCGGCAACCTTCAAGCGGAAGCCCAACGTGGGTGTCGGCCACGGCCTACCTAAACACTCAAGTCCCTAGTCCAGGTTTATCGCCTATTCGGGTTCCATCCGCAGGAGTCCGCCGAGGTTTCCCATACAGCCCGAACGATGTGTGCAGGGTTCCCGAGATACCAAACGGGCACTCGGTACACGGGCCACAGTGCCTACCGCAACACAACCCACCCCTAAGGTCAGCGTTGCGTCGGCCCCTGACATGCTACAAACACGAAACTACTTGCAACTCCGGATGAGGACAAGGGTGGTCAAGAAGCCGAGAGGGTCCATTGGTTTCGGCCCAATGCGTGGTAGTAACTGTTTCATGGATCACAAACACAGATCTCAGTTCACGAGGACGGCTGCAATGAGACAACCCACCATGTACTCCTACATGGCCTCTCACCGCTACCTTTACCAAATCGTGTTCACACACTTAGCTCACACACAATAGGACATGTTCATAACAATTCCAATTCATTCCCGATGAATCAGACCCGACTCAACTCTAAGCAGTAGCAGGCATGACAAACAAGCATAAATGAGTAGGCACAACATGGCACAAACAATTCCTACTCATGCTAGTGGGTTTTATCTAATTACTGTGGAATGACAGGTCATGCAAAGGATCAAGGGGTTCAGCTACCGCAGCAAGTAACACATGAGTCGTTGTTGTCCTAATGCAGTAAAATAGAGCAGGAGCGAGAGAGTGGGATTTCATCGGAATGAACAAGGGGTTTTGCTTGCACGGCACTTGAAGATAATATAGCTCTTCATCGGTGTCATCGAACAATCGTCGGAACATCGTCTCTAGGGAGGGACAATTACCGGCAAACAAGAGAGAACACAATCAATGCAATGCACATTCACATGAATGACATGTCATATTAAGGTACTGAATTCACCTAATGCAATAATAACAAGTTAGTTGAAGTGGAATTCAAACAAGGTTGAACTCCAACTCCAAATGCTAGTTCATAAATTACTCTAATCATGATTCATCCTATTCAGTGAGGTTAACTTGTTCAAACATGCATGATCATGGCATAAACAGATTCTTCATATTTTTCTGATCATTTTTCATATATAAATTATTTCCATCCGAGTTACGGTTGAATTTCTATGATTTATTAAAGTTTAGGGCATTTCCTGGAATTTCCTAAATTATATTAAATCCAGAAAAGGGGTTTTCCTGCATCAGCCTGACGTCAGGGTGACGTCAGCAAGTCAAAGGCGCCGTCCAGGTCAAACCTGACCTGGGGACCCACCGGTCGATGACTCGGTCGACTAAGCTGGGCTAGTTAGTGCTAAACTAACTCTAACCAGTCATTAGCGAAGGCGGGGGCCCACATGTCGCTGTTCAGTTTAGTTAACTAAATTAGTTAGTTCTAATTAATCTCGAGTTAACTAATTATGGGCTTGGGCCCACACGTCGCTGAAAGAGAGGTCAACCTCACGGTCAAGCAGTCAACGAAGTCAAACCCGCCGGCGACTCGACGCCGGCGAGGCCAGGCACGGCGGAACGGCTCGGGTTTGCGTCTCCGGCGGCCAAACGAGCGGCGGAAGGGCTCTACGTGTTGCGGGTGCTTGGCCGCATCCATCTACGCAGGCAAGGGGGGCTGGGGGTCAGCCGAGCTCGCCGGAATCGAGCTCACGGCGGTGGCCGGAGGTCGGGCGAGTGCGGGGTTGGCGCTGTGGTGCACGGGAGGAGAAACTGATGGGCTAGGTGGCATCCGCGGGCCACCAGAAACACTGCTGGTGCCACGGGTTCGAGCAGAGGGGCTCGAGCGCCGAGCTCGTCGGCAATGGCGGCCGGCGAATGGGTGCCATGGGGCGGCGGCTTCTGAAGGCGTCTTGTGAGAGAGAAATGAGGGAAACGACGGCGAGCTCACAGGGAGGTCGAAGGCAAGCTCACCGGCTCGGGGAGGCCGGATGGCGTCGAATCGTCGATGGAGTCCGGCCGTGCTCGGGGAAGACGACTCGGGGCGGCGATGTAGGGCCTCTCCGGTCGCGTGTGACGGCGGGGAGATTCAGGGTGGCGAGGCGGGGCTCGTGGGCGGAATAGCTGGCCGTGGGGAGGTCGGTGGCCGTGGTGGAGCTCGTCGGTGGCGGCAGCTCCGTTCGGTGAGCTCGGGGGAAGAGGGCTAGGGGGGAAGAGAGGGAACAACGAGTGAGGAAGAGGAGCGAGGGGGGTTCGGGGTGGCGCGTGGCGTCTCCGGGCGTCGAGGGGGAGCCAGGCGGCGGGGAGGAGGTGGCGAGCTTCGGATGTCGCCGTGTCCCTCCTCGCCCTCTTGGCAGAGGTAGGCGACAGCGGCGTGGCGGTTGGTGGGCTGGGCCACCAACCGGCCAGCGAGCGAGAGGAAGTTGGGCGGATCGGACGCTTTGGTAGGTGGGCTGCAGGTAAATGGCCAGGTACAGTTTTCTCCTCTCTCTTATCTCTATTTTAATTCTGTTTTCTATTTTGTTTGCCTCTGTTTTAGTTTAGTAAAATACTAAACCATTTTATAAAATCCTGAAAATAGTTATGTGGCTAGAACTAAAATATACCAAACCGCATAAAATGTTCCAGAATTATTGGACATATATTATTTATATATCAAATATATATCCAATGCAAGTAGTTATTTAATTAATTCAAAGGCCCAAAATAAAATGTTTGATCACTCCAAAAATATTGGTTTGAATTTTATTCTTGCCAATATTTTTTAAAAGCTGAAAAGGAACATTTCCTTGGAACATTTGAAGCAATTTTTAAATGTTGATCATTTATTTTAAATGATTCCTGGGGCTCTCCAATTCCCCAATTCAAATTTAAAGGAAATTTTGACATGATGCATGGATGCAAGAAAATCAAGCTAGGGCTGATCTGGGGCTGTGACATATTACAAATCTCCTCCACTACAAGAAATCTCGTCCCGAGATTTAAGTGGGGAAGTAAGGAGTAACTTCGGGTGAACAGACCCTTATAGGGTGAATTGTGTGGTGAACAATGCAGGGAATGTGACAGAAGTATCTCTCGAGTTGAAATTTAAGAAAACGTCGAGGGCAAAATATGAAGGTACAATAAGAAGTTTCAAGCGAATGGACAAATGATCGATACCTGAACAGAGTGTGAGAAGGGTTCAGAGAATCGGGAATAGATCATCTCTCGGAGGATGGCTCGCGATAACACACAAAGCTAAGAGCATAAGATACTTCGGCACCAAGGTTGTACAGGAGAGTCAGGCTTCCATCCTGTGGAACTGTGGGTTATGAGCCCACAATGTGGGTTAAAAGTAGAAAGGGGGCCAATAGCAAGGCATGTCAGATGATAGTATCGGTTATGTTGTCAACAACGTTGGTACCAAGGGCGACGGACAGAGAGAACTATGTTCCTGCTCGTTGAACGAGGCGGACCAATAGGCAAAGTTCTCGTCCATCGGTGGTTACCGGAATGTCAACAACAATAATAACAAGGTCTTACTAACAAATTGTACACCGAGGTGTTTACATAAGCCGGGAACTATTACTGCTTAGAATATACGGATCACAAGATAGGTTAAACAAAACAATGGAAAGGAATATGTGATTATTATGATAATCAGACCAATGGAAAGGAAAGATGTTTATACCCAATTATTAGAGTATAACTTTCCCAAAGAAAGGCAGAGCATGATTGGACTCCAAGTATTAAACCGTTTAGACAAAGGGGCAAGGAATTTATGAGGTTTACCCATACAATGGTGTTTGGATAATTGATCAAGAATAGTTAGCATTGCGCTCCCAATGTTCTTGTGATGATCGGAGTACCACACACATGTTTCGGGATAGTGTTGACATGGTCATCAGGGAAAGGTCAGACTTCAGATACACAAAGGATCCATCGGAAACAACTTAGAAAATAAGTCATACAATTTCAGCAAGGAAAAGATGAGGGTGTGGCCGACGGCCTCAGCAACAATCCATCGACATGTCAAAAAGGATGTATTACCAAAATTATGTGAACAAGTTTGTGTTGGGGAAGGCAAGGATGTTGTCAACGATAACTTAAATCATCGAGGGGCAAGGATTGTATTTCTCATCATAAATTCAATCGATATCCTGGAAGAGCTCAGAATGTAGATGATGATCACGACACATTTGTCGAGAGATTTCATGAAGATGTAATCAATCGGCGACGACATCAAGTCAAAGGAATGATGAAGCGAAAGGTTATTGGAACCACGGGTACAACACAAACTCGAAATCAAGCTTGTTGTTCAAGGCGAAAAATATGACGAGGAAGACCGATGTAGGCTTAGCTCATCGTCGAAAATTGTATTTCGGAAAGGAAGGACCGGGTAGCACAATTAAAATTTGGCACGATAATGATATAGTCGGCCAGGCTAGAAATGACTTGAAGGATTATTAAACTTGTAAGCAATGATAATTACTTAGAGTTATTGAATCAGAGTGCGGAATCGATTCACTTATCGGTGTTCTCAGTTGACAAACAACCCGGAACCCTTGAAGTGACAAAGACAGGGGTAAGGTAGTACTCCATCAAAAGTTCATAAGATGTAGTGCAATGGCATGATATCCTCAAGATACCAGGGGAAATACTCGAAGGTAGATCATAATATAGGTTGGACAGGTGAAATGATTTGCAGAAGACAAGTATTTTAACTTGTCCAGGATATGGAATCAAATAGAGAATATGGTGAACCCACGATTGCAAAGGATCAATTCATAGATACAAGATGAGCTTGTACCAAAGAAATAATTATTTTTACGAGCAGCTTCCATGATAAGTTCTACATCAGGTCCATGGGCATGAACACAAAGTTCAAGGTCGACTCCCACTTCTTCAATGCATATCATTTCATTTACTTCTCACTTTCGATGAAGTTGTAGTGTTGAAATGTTATCTGGCTAAACACCAGAAGAGTAAGACTCGTTAAAACTCTCGGGTTCAAACGGATTATGGGAAGCATAGGTTCAACCAATAGGGAATCTTAGGAACCTATTCCACAAACTTCGTAAGTAAACAACACAAGCTTGAAAGCGAGCATGGTTGACAAAAGGAGAGGATACAATTACCAAAGGCATTATGTATCTGGGAAAGAACTTCACGAGGTTCTTTGAATATGAAGGACATTGTCAGATAAAATCCAACAAAGGATCTGACGGTCCACATAGGATCTGATGTGAGTATCGGTACTCAACTAGAAGAAGAAATAATGCAAAGGCATCGGGTTATAGAACATCTAAATAATCCGATGCTTAGATAACAAAGGAATTATGATTTCCAAAATGAAGGATCAGAAGCAGACGCTCTGATCAAGGGTGGATAAGTAGAATAGACCCAGGGGCACAATCGACGACAGATAGATTGGTCGAGAACCAGCTCATGTTGAAATGACGTCACGAGCGGAAAGATAATTTAGAAGGATCAACGATGATTGCGTGCTTTCACACACATGTTGAATCGATAGGATCAAAATGATGGTGTCAAAGGATACTAATGAATATTGCTACACATATGGAAAGCATCCATAATGCAAGCAGACAATTATTTGCAGAGCAATAGTTTGAAGAGGATTCTCGGAAGATCGGATAGTATTTCAAAGTATCTTGTGAATCACTTGATCAACTAGGAATGAACAAATCCTCGATAAGTGTGAGGAATTATCCTTAGATGTATTCATATGGAAAAGGAGCTGCAAGGCAGCGAGCACAATGGATTCTCGAAACATCGAGTGTATTTCGATGCATCTTGTAATAACAAGAGCAACCGGAAAATGATGTATTAACGACGGGTGTATGTAGCTATCCTTAGGGATTTATCAATGGAAGGAATTTTAAAAAGCGATGGTACAAGTCTCGAGAGAACATCGAGAGTAACTTCAAGTCTTATGGTGAAGCGGCGATCATCGGTAATGTCGGGGCTCTGCGGGAGGAAGTGGGTACGAGAACCTAATGTCGAGTTAGCAAAACTGTTTAACCTGAATGGAAGAGAGATCGAGAATCCTAGAATATGAGCGAGGAATAAAAGATCCTAATACCACCCAATTGGCGATGTGGGCCCGTAAGCCACACAACCAATGTTAGTAAAAGTTTTTCAGTGACTAGACTCAACTTCGGCCAAAGAGTTGGAAAAGGGGCTACCTACAGGCAGTCGGCTCTGATACCAACTTGTGACGCCCTCGATTCAATCGTACACTAATCATACACGCAAATGTGTACGATCAAGATCAAGGACACACGGGAAGATATCACAACACAACTCTAGACACAAAAATAAAATAATACAAGCTTTATGTTACAAGCTAGGGGCCTCGAGGGCTCGAATACACAAGCTCGAATACACAAGAGTCAGCGGAAGCAACAATATTGAGTCTGAGACATGAGTTAGACAAGTTTGCCTTAAGAAGGCTAGCACAAAAGCAACATCGATCGAAAAGGCAAGGCCTCCTGCCTGGGAGCCTCCTAACTACTCCTGGTCATCGTCGGTCTCCACGTAGTAGTAGGCATCGACGATGGCATCTGGCTCCTGGGCTCCGCATCTGGTTGCATCAACCGGAAAGAAGAAGAAAGGGGGAAAAGGGGGAGAAAAGCAACCGTGAGTACTCATCCAAAGTACTCGCAAGCAAGGATCTACACTACATATGCAACATTATCAAAGGAAGGTTGTATATGTGGATCAAACTCTTGAAATGCGAGAATAGAGAGAAGGCCTAGTCCTATCAAAGACTAGCATCTTCTGAAACCACCATCTTGCAGCAAATAGGAGGAAATAGAGTAGCGCAAAGTAAGGTAGAAGTAGTGTTATCAACCTCGGTGGAGATCCTTTCTCGACTCCTGCGAAAGAAATCCTGAGCCATACTATCCAGTTATCATCACAATCCAATTCTCATCGCAATCCATTGCTCATATCCATGTCTCATCTCAAGTATCCAGTTCTAGTTGTATCGATCGGGATACAACTCCAAGTGTCCGTTACCGTGGGGACAGGCTATCGATAGATGTTTTCTTCCCTGCAGGGTGCACCAACTTACCCACCACGCCGCTTAACTCCGGCGGACACACTTTCCAGTGGTCATGCCGGCCTCGGCCAAACAATACGCAACCCGACCTAGGCTTAATAGAGAGGCGACGCGGACTAAACCTATGCCCCTGTGGGTCATGGGCCATCTCCCCGGGAACTCCTGCGTTGCTATGGGCGGCGGTGAGCAGACCTAGCTACCTCCTTCAACAAGGCGGTAAGCGCCACGATCCAACCTGCGCCGCTTCGCCGCCGACGTCTATTAAGCTTCGGCTGATGTATCTGACGAGAACGCCCATACTATGCCCACGTGATGGTTAGTGCTATCGGGCCGAGGCCCCTCGGATCAAATATCCAAATCGTAGTGGATTAGGAGCAGCGGTAACAAGCAGAGACTCACGAAAGATGTGACCCCGTTGCCCCGTCTCGAGGACTTGCGGCAAGGGCTAGGAATGCCCGCCACGCCTCGTAATTATCTCGCGGGCACCCTCCAGGTCAACCCGTCTCCACATCACTCGCAATTAAGCTCGCGCGGGTAACCCTCAGGGTCGACCCGTCTTTCCAAGTAACAGTGGTAAAGTCCAAGTATCCGTGTGTCCAAACATCAAAGGGAAAACCCGAGGAATCACCCCCGATGAATTCCACTAGATGTAATCATCGAGGTGAACGTAAGAGGAATCACCCCCGAGGTTCACAGTTGAGGAGTTGCACGACAGAGTCGTATCGAAAGTGGTTAAAGCGGAATCACCCTCGATGACCACGACCGAATAGCTACACTACAGGGTTAACATCAGAAGTGCTGCAGAGGCCTCACCCCCGGCACTTGATAGAAACCCAGTAGGTCGAGCAACTAAGGGGAAGTGATGTGCGGTGCCCGGCTCGGTCTTCGATCCGTTGATCGAGTCTTGGTGATGAAGCAGGGCAACAAGGGCAAGGTGGGGGTCAGCGATGGATCTCTAACCAACCTATACTAAGCAGTTTAGGATAAGCAGGTAAGGTACAACAACAGATACAAAAATAGGCTATGCATCAGAATAGGAGCAATCAATAACAGTAGCAAAATCTAATGCAAGCATGATAGAATGGAATGGGCGATATCGGGATGATCAAAGGGGGGGCTTGCCTGGTTGCTCTGGCAAGGAGGGGTCGTCGTCGACGTAGTCAATCACAGGGGCGACATCGGTCTCGGGGTCTACCGGAGAGAAGAGGGGGAATAAACAATAAATATAAAGCAAGCATAGCATCACAAAGCATAACATGGCAATATGCTGTGTCGGGTGTGATCTAACGCATGGCTACACGATATAGGTGAATGGGGAATTCAACCGGGAATGTTTTCCCGGTTCCGGACCTGTGTCAGACAGATGACCGAAGGGGGAATGTTCCATGTTCAGGTAGCTAGAGGCACCTGACAGGTATGTGGGTAGCGTATTCGGGTTCGCCTCGTTTTTCCGAGCAACTTTCATGTAGAAAACATTTTCATCCGAGTTACGGTTTAATTTCTATGAATTTCTAAAGATTAAACCATTTTTAGAAATTATTATTAAAACTAAAATGGGGGTTATTGCATCAGCATGATGTCATCATGACGTGAGCAGTCAACAGAGTTGACCAAAGTCAACCCTGACGTGTGGGGCCGTTCTGTCATAGTCTAACAACTAATTAACCATTTTAATTAACTAATCAAGTTAATTAGGTACTAAACCGAGTTAATTAAGTTAATTAATTACCTATTTAATTAATTAAATAATTAATTTTTTTAATTTAAAATACATTTTCTTTTTAAACGCTTTTTGGGGCGGGCCCCATGTCATAAACCTATCTCGGCTGTATGGGGCCCCGTGGTCGCCGAACTGTAGGGGCGGCGTGGCCGGCCAGCCACGGCTATGCCACAAGACGCTGCCACTGGCGGTTGTGGTACGGGCGAGGCCGGACGGAGCAGCGGCTGTGGCTCCGGCCGAGGGACGGAGCAAAGCAAGTGCAGTGGTGGGGACAGCGGGCCGATGGCCACGGGTGCGACCATGGAGCCTCGGCGCGAAAGCGAGCAACGCGGCGGGCGATTAAACGACACGACGACGTGGCCGGGGGCGCAGGCGCGCGCGCGGAGGCGCGGCCTGATCCGGTGATGGGAGAGAGAGGGGCGGACGAGGCTCACCCCGTTTGTAGATGAACGGGGGCGGCGTGGCTCGACGGAGTCCGGTGAGGAGGAGGACGGGGACGAGCGACGGGGACGGGGAGCGCCGGCGAGGAGGAGACGAGGACGACGGGGTGGCGTCACAGCGTCGGGGAGGCGCTCATCCCAGAGCTCAGGGGCAGCTCGGCGACGTCGGGGCAGCGATGGTGGTGGCCGGGGCAGAGGGGCTCGTCCCGGCGGCGTTGGAGGAGCTGCGGGGCAGAGGAAGGGGTCCTCGGGAGTGGGCGGAGCATCGAGGGGGTGGGCGGCTCCGGCGAGGGGGGGGGGGTGCTCCGGGGAGGTGGGCAAGGGGCGGTGCCGGGATGGGCGCTGGCGCCCGAGCGCGGGGCGGCGCGGTCGCCAGGATCCGCGCCCCTCGATCTGGATAGGGGGGGGCAGAGGGAGCGAGAGGGACGTGGGGCCGAAATCGTGGAAGGAGTGGGGTGGATCGGGGCTAGGGTTTGGTGGTGGGGAGGCCTAAGTAGGCCGCGGTTGGGCCGGCTGGCTAGTTGGGCCACGTGGGTCGGCCAACTGGGCCGTGTGGCCCAGGAGGGGGAGTTGTCTTTCTTTTTTTATTTGTTTTTCTTTTCCAGCAGCATTTTGCCTTTTCTTTTAGCCACTAATGACTTTGCAAAATTATGCCACTGGCTAAAACAATTCCAAAGAATTATTGTGCACTGCAACAAAAAGTTTGGGGCCTTCACGAGTTGTCCAAGCATTTTTAGAAAATGAAAAGGACATCTTAAATATTGCTGGACCAGATAATAAATTCCCAGGGGCAATTTGGGAATTCCAAAAATGTTGGCTTCAACATGACAAATATCTAGGGATTATTTGCCATAGGATGAACTATTTTATTTGCAAAAAAAGAAGAAGCAAATATTTGACATGCAATTTGAATTTGAATTTGAAGCAGATTTTGGACAAGTGGCATTTTGGCATGATGATCATGATGATATGACCTTCATTAGGGGGAGATTACTGTAGTGTGATGCTGGGGATGTTACAACATGCATCTCAAATCCTATAGATAAAAAGATGTCATTTGATGCATAGGATAGGAGTTTTCCATTGAGTCTAGGCCAATATTTTTTTCCTTTGAAATGTGAAGGATTGATTCCTATCCTACATAGGAATAGGAATCCATTCCTACAAACCAAAGGGATCAAAAGAAATTTTTCCTACAAAGTTCCTATCCTTTGCAATTCCTACAATATTCCTATGAACTAAAGGAGGCCTTTAGTCGATACCTTTTTGTGCCTTTTTCTCCTAAGAAAACTTCTTTGTGCCTTCTTTTCCCTTTATTTCCATAAAGTTCTTTTACAAAATTGCTAAATTGGTTTTACAAAGGATGTTAAATCGGTTTGTTTGAGGGAGCTTGGTGTGTTTTAGTTAGTTAATTGATTTTTTTTCATTTTTGTTTCTCATTGAATTTATAATTTAGTTTGTCGCATTCATGCTAATACCTATATACCTCTAATTTTAATTATGTTCCACAAATTTTAAAATTGTTAGCAATCACATATCAAATGTTCTTCCACCACTTCCGAAGCACTACTAAATCTCTTCTGGAACTTCATCAATCAATGTGCATCTTAAATTTCTGGCGAGACGTGTTAAAAGTTATAGAATTTTTTTTATTTTTTCTCTCTTGCATGTTATGTCACTTGACTGGGACTTGGTTAAATCTCAGTCGACTGAGACCTAGCCACACCATAAAAAGAACGTAAGGTTCATCTTATGTCAAATTTTCTCCCCACCATCTCTTTGTCCATCCTCTCACCTGAAGGAAATATGCCCTAGAGGCAATAATAAAGTTGTTATTTTATATTTTCTTATTCATGACAAAGGTTTATTATTCATGCTAGAATCGTATTGATCGGAAACTTAAATACATGTGTGAATACAAAAACAAACACCGTGTCCCTAGTGAGCCTCTCGTAGACTAGATCGTTGATCAAAGATGGTTAAGGTTTCCTAACCATGGACATGAGTTGTCATTTGATAAAGGGATCACATCATTAGGAGAATGATGTGATGGACAAGACACATCCGTTAGCTTAGCATAATGATCGTTCAATTTTATTGCTATTGCTTTCTTCATGTCAAATACATATTCCTTCGACTATGAGATAATGCATCTCCTGGATACCAGAGGAATACCTTGTGTTCTATCAAACGTCACAATGTAACTGGGTGATCATAAATATGCTCTACATGTATCTCTGAAGGTGTTTTTTGAGTTGGCATAGATCAAGATTAGGATTTGTCACTCCGAGTATCGGAGAGGTATCTTTAGGCCCTCTTGGCAATACACATCATAAGCTTGCAAGCAAACGACTAAGGAGTTAGTCACGACGTGATGTATTACGGAACGAGTAAAGAGACTTGCCGGTAACGAGATTGAACTAGGTATGAAGATAACGATGATCGAATCTCGGGCAAGTAACATACCGATGGACAAAGGAAATTACGTATGTTATCATAAAGGTTCGACTGATAAAGATCTTCGTAGAATATGTAGGAGCCAATACACTACAAAAAAAGACACATCCGTGACATTTTGGGCCGAACGAAATTTTTTCTGTCATATATATGACACTTCTATGACGATAATTGTGACAAAACCCGGTATCATCATAGATGTGGTGGGCTCCTACTTCTATGAAAAAAAATCATGACAGAAAATGGGCTTTTTGTCCTGGCCGGGCCGGAGACGCAGCTGCATGACATTCTTTGGGCCGTCCATGACGGAAAAAACCATGGTAGAAGCGAGGGGGAGGAAAATTTCGGGGAGTAGACGGTTACGGTGGTAGGTCGGGGGCCGAGCGATGCGTGTTTCTCTCGTACACATACGCGCGTGTGTGCGAGGCGTTGGCTCTAACTGAACCCGAGCGAGGAGTTGGGCTCTAATCGAACCCGGCGACAGACTGCAGTTACGTGTGTTACTGAACCCGAGCGATCGATCGATGGCTGTTAACTGAACCCGATCGAGCGATTCCTTCGCTACTGCTGCTAACTGAAGCCGATCGATGCTGCCTCTGGGATGAACAGTGAGCGTTGCGGGGGGGGGGGGTTGGATGAACAGTGAGCGGTGGCGTTGCCTCTGGATGAACAGGACCCCGTGGTGTGGTGGAGGGCTGGATGAACAGTAGACGGTGGAGGGGTGCCCGTGGAGGGGTGGTAGAACAGGACCCCGTGTTGGTGTGGAGGGCTGGATGAACAGTAGACAGTGGAGGGGTGCCCGTGGAGGGGTGGTTGAACAGTAGCCGGTGGAGTAGCGCGCGGTGGAGGCTGGAGGAGGTCGACGGTAGCCCGTGGAGGCTGGAGGAGGTCGACGGTGGAGATGAACAGTATCCCGTGGAGTCCCGTTTTGCGGTACGCCACACCCCTCCTGATGAACAGGACCCCTGTTTCGACCATAGGAGGTCCGTTTAAATCCGTTTTGCGATACGCCACACCCTCCCGATCAACAGGACCCCGTTTACGACCATAGGAGGTCCGTTGGCCCGCTTGCGGCACGCCACACCCCTCCCGATCAACAGGGAACCCGTTTCGACCGTAGGGAGTCCGCTTTCCTCCGCTTTGGTGACGACACACCCCTCGATGAACAGGACCCGTTCGAACGTGGGAGGTCCGTTTCCTCCGTTCTGCGACGCCAGCCTCGTTTCCATCGCCTATTCTGTCCAAGCCCTCCCGATGAACACGACCACGCATTCCGTTCCGACCCAGCCGGTTGGCTCCCACGCGTTCCGTTGCCTCCCGATGAACACGAGGCATTCCGTTGCCTCCCGATGAACACGACGCATTCTGTTGCCTCCCCATGAACACGACGACGATGCTGTTTCTCCATTCCGACCCAGCCATGTACACGAGCCCTGGCCGTACGTATGTGCGAGTAGGCGTTCGAGACCCCGCCCGTATGTACACATACGTGGCCATATTTTCTTTCTTGCACCCTGGCCGCTGTACGTACGTGTACATGCTACGTGCGCGCCTCTACATCGACCAGTATGTACGTACACGTTCGTGACCAGAATGGCAACGCTACATACGCTTCGACCAGGTGGGTCCCGACTGTCAGGCACTTCCGTGCGTGCGAAGATGTAGCCGGTGGGTCCTAGTAGTCAGGGGGCGAATCATTTTTTTTGCCTGGACGCACTTCCTTGCGTGCGAAGATGTAGCTGGTGGGTCCCAGCAGTCAGGGGGCGAATCATTTTTTTTGTACGCACTTCCTTGCGTGCGAAGATGTAGCTGGTGGGTCCCCAGCATGTGGGGAAACATTTTTTCGCGAAATATGGTGGCCCGACCTGAGGGTCCCCGCTGTCAGGAGGAGGAATAAATATTATGAGCGTAATAAGGAGGCACTTCCATGCTGCGGCCGTGGACCCAGCTGTCAGCCTCTCCACGTACAGTCCACGTCCGATGGAAGCCATTCCTTGACCACGTTGACCACGCCGCACCGAGAGCACCAGGGCGGTGGACGACGGCGAGGCCTAGGTAGGGGACGACGCGGAGCCGGGGAAGACGTGCCAGTGGATGCCCACGTGTAGAGGAGTATGAGGGTTCACTCGTTCGGCTGCGGTGTGAGGCTGCCGTCCTGCAGAATAATAGGGGGTGTGGATGCGTAGAGGGATGGCCTAGCCAGCGGTGGGAGTAGTAGGGTGCGGTGAGGCCTCCGCGGCATCACAGTCGGCCACGGGCGGTAGGAGCAGGCGGCATGACCGGCGCTGATTTGGGCGGCTGGAGCAAGAAGACCAGAGGTTGAAGAAGCACTACGGCCGTTGGATGGACATCGTATGGTCACTGGAGCTAGAATCGTTCATATATTGACTAAAGTTGACAAACGCCTCCGTCCCAGTCAACTTAGTAGGCCCACAAGTCAGCCTCCCACCAAGGTGGGTTCCAGCTAGCAGGGGCATATTCATTTTTTTGTGCGTAATAAGGAGGCACTTCCGGTGGGACCTAGCTGACAGCGGGGGGAACTTTTTTCGTGAAATACGGTGGCCCGTCCTGTGGGTCCCAACGGTCAGGGGGAAATGTTTTTTCGTGAAATACTGGTGGCCCGTGATGACCCACAAGTATAGGGGATCTATCGTAGTCCTTTCGATAAGTAAGAGTGTCGAACCCAACGAGGAGCAGAAGGAAATGATAAGCGGTTTCCAGCAAGGTATTCTCTGCAAGTACTGAAACAAGTGGTAACAGATAGTTTTGTGATAGGAGAATTTGTAACGAGCAACAAGTGAAAAAAGTAAATAAAGTGCAGAAAGGTGGCCCAATCCTTTTTGTAGCAAAGGACAAGCCTGGACAAACTCTTATAATAGGAAAAGCGCTCCTGAGGACACATGGGAATATCGTCAAGCTAGTTTTCATCACGTTCATATGATTCACGTTCGGTACTTTGATAATTTGATATGTGGGTGGACCGGTGCTTGATAACTTGAACAAACATCCCACTTATGATTAACCTCTATTGCAAGCATCCGCAACTACAACAAAAGTATTAAGGTAAACCTAACCATAGCATGAAACATATGGATCCAAATCAGCCCCTTACGAAGCAACGCATAAACTAGGGTTTAAGCTTCATCACTCTAGCAACCCATCATCTACTTATTACTTCCCAATGCCTTCCTCTAGGCCCAAATAATGGTGAAGTGTTATGCAGTCAACGTTCACATAACACCACTAGAGGCTAGACAACATACATCTCATCAAAATATCGAACGAATACCAAATTCACATGACTACTAATAGCAAGATTTCTCCCATGTCCTCAGGAACAAACGTAACTACTCACAAAGCATATTCATGTTCATAATCAGAGGGGTATTAATATGCATATAGGATCTGAACATATGATCTTCCACCAAATAAACCAACTAGCATCAACTACAAGGAGTAATCAACACTACTAGCAACCTACTAGTACCAATCCCGGACTTGAAGACAAGAATTGGATACAAGAGATGAACTAGGGTTTTGAGAGGAGATTGCCCTCTCCCGATGAGAGGAGCGTTGGTGATGATTTCCCCCTCCCGGAGGGAAGTGTCCCCGGTAGAACAGCTCTGCCGGATCCCTAGATTGGTTCCGCCTCGTGGCGGCGGAGTTTCGTCTCAAAAGGTTGCTTATTCTTTTTTTCTCGACGAAAGACCTCATATAGCAGAAGATGGGCATCGGAGGGCCACCAGGGGGCCCACGAGGTAGGGGGCGCGACCAGGGGGGTAGGGCGCGGCCCCCACCCTCGTGGACAGGGTGTGGGCCCCCTGGCCATCATCTTTGGCGAGGATTTTTTATTATTTATTGTAAGATATTCCGTGGAGTTTCACGACTTTTGGAGTTGCGCAGAATAGGTCTCTAATATTTGCTCCTTTTCCAGCCCAGAATTCCAGCTGCCGGCATTCTCCCTCCTTATGTAAACCTTGTAAAATAAGAGAGAATAGGCATAAGTATTGTGACATAACGTGTAACAACAGCCCATAATGCAATAAATATCGATATAAAAGCATGATGCAAAATGGACGTATCAACTCCCCCAAGCTTAGACCTCGTTTGTCATCAAGCGAAAGCCGATAACTATAAATATGTCCCCATGTTTAGAGGTAGAGGTGTCGATAAAAACAAAATGCGGACATGAAGGCATCATGATTATTCTCATTACAGCAACATATAGAGATATTGTCATATGATTTCTTATGTTCAAGTAATAATCCATTCACAATGCAGAGTATGAATCATAAACTTCACTGAGAACCAACAAACTATAATCTCAGTCACTAAAGCAATTGCAATTTATCATAACATCAGAATAACTCTATGTCAGAGCTTAATAGCAAGTCCACATACTCAACTATCATTTAGACCTTCATAATTGCTAACACTCACGCGATACTTGTGGTTACGGAGTTTTAATCGAACACAGAGAAAGATAGGGGCTTATAGTTTCGCCTCCCAACCTTTTACCTCAAGGGTAATGTCAACAATAATAACTCATGCCCCTACATCCAATTAGATATATCAATCAGGATCTTTCCAACACATTGTGCTTGCCTAAGGATAAAATGTAAAAAGGAAAGGTGAAGATCACCCTGACTCTTGCATAAGGTAGAGGATAATAATAAAAGATAGGCCCTTCGCAGAGGGAAGCAGAGGTTGCCATGCGCTTTTATGATTGGATGCACAAAATCTTAATGCGAAAGAACGTCACTTTATATTGCCCCTTGTGATATGAACCTTTATTATGCAGTCCGTCACTTTTATTTCTTCCACATCACAAGATCGTATAAAGCTTATTGCCCCACACCAATCAATCATACATATTTAGAGAGCAATTTTTATTGCTTTGCACCGATGACAACTTACTTGAAGGATCTTACTCAATCCATAGGTAGATATGGTGGACTCTCATGGCAAAACTGGTTTAAGAGTTTTTGGAAGCACAAGTAGTATCTCTACTTGGTGCTGAGAATTTGGCTAGCATGAGGGGGAAAGGCAAGCTCAACATGTTGGAAGATCCATGACAATATACTTTATCTTAGATATAAGAAAACATAACCCATTACGTTGTCTTCCTTGTCCAACATCAACTCTTTAGCATGTCATATTTTAATGAGTGCTCACAATCATAAAAGATGTCAATAATAGTATATCTATATGTGAAACCTCTCTTTCCTTATTACTTCCTATTAATTGCAACGATGACCAAAGCTATGTTTGCCAACTCCCAACAACTTTTAATCATCATACCCTTTCTATGTGAAGTCATTACTCTCAATAAGATCAATATGAACTCTTTGTTTCTTTTTATTCTTTTTCTTTCTTTTATTCACTCAAGATCATGGCAAAAACAATCAAGCCCTTTACTCAACACTAATCTTTATTATATAACTCACGGACTCGATTACATAGAGAGAGCATAAAGCAAAACTCAGAACTAAATCATGCCATAAACTTTATTCTACTAGATCAAGATACTACTAATAGGATCGAACTAAGAAAATGGTAAAGATAGGAGATGTGATTGTGATACGATACCGGGGCATCTCCCCCAAGCTTGGCAGTTGCCAAGGGGAGTGCCCATACCTATGTGATTATGTCTCCTTTGCTGGTGAAGAAGGTGGAGGTGTTGTTGATGATGCGGGCTTGTCGTCCATCTTCCAAGGCATGGGCTCACCATCATAGAACGATGATCGAGTCTCTGGGATCCTCAAATCTGCAGCCAAACACATCCTTTTGAATCTATATTCATACTCACAGTTTTGGTTTTGCAGGTCATAGATTTGGGCTTGAAGGTGCTCGATCTTCTCATGAAGCTTGAAGATGGCTTCCCCGATATTGTCGGTCTCCAACTTATGTTTGCTAGTAAACTCCGCGATCATCATGTGGTTGGAGTTGATTCCACGTTCCACCATCCCTTGACACTTGAAAACTTGTTGCTCCACTGCTTCGAGCCTCGTCTCCACGCTTCCGGTTCCTTTTGGTCCCTCTTCATCGCGGATGTGCAGCAACCCATCATGCAACTCAATGGTTTGAGGGTGTCGCAGCACCTCCGCGAGGTAAGGGTTGATGACCTTCTCGAAGAACTTATCCTTGGAAGCACTTGGGGACGTCATGATAATCTAGATCTGTCAGAAAAACAGCTCGAAACGAGAATATAGGAGATTTGCGTGATACGGGAGTCAAAACCTTCGTGAGAATATATAATGAATTTTTACCGACCAAAATACGTATCATGCAAGAAAACGGAGTCCAGAAGGCACACGAGGTGCCCACGAGGTAGGGGGGCGCGCCCAGGGGGTAGGGCGCGCCCTCCACCCTCGTGGAGCCCTCGTGTCCTTCCCGGACTGCTACTTATTTTTCTATTTTTCTAAATAATCCAAAACGGAGAAATATTGTCTTAAAAATTGTTTTGGAGTCGGTTTACTTACCGTACCACATACCTATTCCTTTTCGGAGTCTGAAACGTTCTGGAAAGTGTCTCTTATGTATTCCTCCGGGGTTACGGTTTCAATAACATTGGTTTCAACATTTATGGGATTACCTGAGATATAATGTTTGATTCTTTGACCGTTTACCACCTTTGGATTTGTGCCTTCGAAGTTGTTGATTTTTATGGCACCAGAACGATAGACCTCCTCGATGACGTAGGGGCCTTCCCATTTAGAGAGAAGTTTTCCTGCAAAAAATCTTAAACGAGAGTTGTATAGTAATACATAATCACCTACATTAAACTCACGCTTTTGTATCCTTTTATCATGCCATCTTTTAGTTTTTTCTTTAAACAACTTGGCATTTTCATAAGCTTGGGTCCTCCATTCATCAAGTGAGCTAATATCAAATAACCTCTTCTCACCGGCAAGTTTGAAATCGTAGTTGAGCTCTTTAATAGCCCAATATGCCTTATGTTCTAGTTCGAGAGGTAAATGACATGCTTTTCCATAAACCATTTTATACGGAGACATACCCATAGGATTTTTATATGCAGTTCTATAGGCCCATAATGCATCATCAAGTTTCTTGGACCAATTCTTTCTAGACCTATTGACAGTCTTTTGCAAAATTAATTTGAGTTCTCTATTACTCAATTCTACTTGATCATTAGACTGTCGGTGATATGGAGATGCAATTCTATGATTAACATTATATTTAGCAAGCATTTTACGGAAAGCACCATGAATAAAATGTGAACCACCATCAGTCATTAAATATCTAGGGACTCCAAACCTCAGAAAAATAACTTCCTTAAGCATTTTAATAGAGGTGTTATGATCAGCACTACTAGTCGGAATAGCTTCTACCCACTTAGTAACGTAATCAACAACAACTAAAATATGTGTATATCCATTAGAGGCAGGAAAAGGTCCCATATAATCAAAGCCCCAAACATCAAATGATTCAATAACAAGTGAATAATTCATAGGCATTTCTTGACATCTACTAATATTACTGATTCTTTGACATTCATCACAAGACAAGACAAACTTACGGGCATCCTTGAAGAGAGTAGGCCAATAATGGATAACATTTAATTTCTTATCAACTCTTTGCCCTAGAACAACACCTACAACATAATCACTAGCATCACACATAATTTCGAAGGGTAAATTCCAATCAGGTGGATGAACAATAGGTGCAGAGATCAATGCTTTCTTTTTGTAATATATTAGTCAGAGGCCAAGAAATGCTTCTACACAATCATCATCAAAGACAAATGGTATATCTTTTTGTAATATATTAGTCAGAGGCCAAGAAATTTTTGAGAAGTCCTTAATGAACCTCCTATAAAATCCGGCGTGACCAAGGAAACTTCTTATACCTTTGATGTCCTTGGGACATGGCATCTTTTCAATGGCATCAACCTTGGCTTTATCAACTTCAATACCTCTTTCAGAAACTTTATGCCCCAAGACAATACCTTCATTAACCATAAAGTGGCACTTTTCCCAATTCAAGACAAGATTAGTTTCTTCACATCTCTGCAAAACTCGATCAGGATTGCTCAAGAAATCATCAAAAGAGGATCCATAGACGGAAAAGTCGTCCATGAAAACCTCACAAATCTTTTCACAAAAGTCAGAGAATATAGCCATCATGCATCTTTGAAAGGTAGCAGGTGCATTACATAAAGCAAAAGGCATAGGTCTATGAGCAAAGGTACCAAAAGGGCATGTAAAAGTAGTATTTGATTGATCCTTAGCCGATACAGGTATTTGAGAGAAACCAGAATAACCATCTAGAAAGCAATAATGTGTATGTTCGCATAATCTTTCTAGCATTTGATCAATAAAAGGTAGCTTTGTTTAATCTGCGGAAATCAATTACCATCCTATAACCTGTAATAATTCTTTGCGGGATCAATTCATCTTTATCATTAGAAACAACAGTAACACCTACCTTCTTAGGGACACAATGAACATGACTTACTCACTGACTATCAGCAACGGGATAAATGATACCTGCCTCCAGAAGCTTTAGTATTTCTTTTCTTACCACTTCTTTCATCTTAAGATTAAGCCTTCGTTGATGATCACGAACCGGTTTGGCATCTTCTTCCAAATTTATTTTATGTTGACATAAAGTGGGACTAATGCCCTTAAGATAATCAAGAGTATATCCAATAGAAGCACGGTGCTTCTTCAGAGTTTTCAATAGTCTCTCATCTTCATGCTCTGAAAGGTTAGCACTAATAATAACAGGATATATTTTCTTTTCATCAAGATAAGCATATTTAAGATTATCAGGCAACGGTTTAAGCTCAAACACGGGATCACCCTTGGGTGGAGGAGGATCCCTAGGATTTCAACATGCAAATTATGTTTCAGAATAGGTTCCTGTTTAAAGAATACTTCATCTATTTCCCTTCTTTCATTCATAAATATATCATTTTCATGGTCTAGCAAATAATGTTCTAGAGGATCACTAGGAGGTACGACAATAGAAGCAAGACCAATAATATCATCCTTACTAGGCAATTCTTCTTCATGGTGTTGTTTACTAAACTTAGAGAAATTAAACTCATGAATAATATCATCCAAGCCAATAGTAACAACATTCTTTTTGCAGTCTATCTTAGCATTAACAATGTTCAAGAAGGGTCTACCAAATATAATTGGAAAAAAGCTATCTTGTGGAGAATTCAGAACAAGAAAATCAGCAGGATATTTAGTTTTCCCACACAAGACTTCAACATCTCTTACAATTCCCACTGGCGATATGGTATCTCTATTGGCAAGTTTAATTGTGACATCAATATCTTCTAACTCAGCAGGTGCAATTTCATGCTTAATTTCTTTATACAAGTCATAAGGTATAACACTAGCACTAGCACCCATATCACATAAGCCATGATAACAATGATCTCCTATTTTAACAGAAATAACAGGCACGCCTACCACAGGTCTATGTTTATCTTTAGCGTCGGGTTTAGCAATTCTAGCAGATTCACCACATAATTGAATAACATGCCCATCAATATTATCAGACAAGAGATCTTTAACAATAGCAATATTAGGTTCTACTTTGACTTGCTCAGGAGGTGTATAAGTTCTAATATTGCTTTTACGAACCACAATTGAAGCTTTAACATGATCCTTTATTCTAACAGGGAAGGGTGGTTTCTCAACGTAAGAGGTAGGAACAATAGGATCATTATAAGTGACAGTCTTTTCTTCAACTTTAATAGGTGCAGCTACTTTTAGTTCTATGGGAGGATGATATTTAAACCACTTCTCCTTGGGGAGATCAACATAAGTAGCAAAAGATTCACAGAAAGAAGCTACTATCTCAGAGTCAAGTCCATATTTAGTGCTAAACTTATGGAAAATATCGGTATCCATAAAAGATTTAACACAATCAAACTTAGGTGTCATACCTGATTCCTTACCTTCGTCGAGGTCCCAATCTTCAGAGTTGCATTTAATTCTATCCAATAAATTCCATCTGAATTCAATAGTCTTCATCATAAAAGAGCCATCACAAGAAGTATCGAGCATGGTGCGATTATTTTCAGAAAGCCGAGCATAAGGATTTTGAATAATTGTTTCTCTTGGGTTCTCATGATTGGGGCATGAATACAACATTGATTTAAGCCTCCCCCAAGCTTGAGCGATGCTTTCTCCTTCGCGAGGCCGAAAATTAATATATAACTGCGATCACGATGAACAAGATGCATAGGATAATACTTTTGATAAAATTCCAATTTCAGTCTTCTATAGTTCCATGATCTCGTATCATCACATAGCCTATACCATGTCAATGCATCTCCCTTCAAAGATAAAGGGAAGACCTTCTTCTTAACAATATCATCGGGTATACCGCAAGCTTAAATAATCCACAAACTTCATCCACATATATTAGGTGCTCATTAGGATGCTTTGTTCCATCTCCTACAAAAGGATTAGCTAGCAGTTTTTCCATCATACCCGAAGGAAATTCAAAGGGAATATTTTCATATTCATTTTCAGTAGGTTCATTAGGTTGAGGAGCAACCCTTTGCTCTACCGGTCGTGGTGAAGATACCCCGAACAAGCCCCTCAGAGGATTACTTTCCATAGTAACAAGTGACTGTAAATTTCAGCACACTATATAAAATTTTCCTTACCAAATTCCACATACCAAAGGCGCTTCACTCCCCGGCAACGGCGCCAGAAAAGAGTCTTGATGGCCCACAAGTATAGGGGATCTATCATAGTCCTTTCGATAAGTAAGAGTGTCGAACCCAACGAGGAGCAGAAGGAAATGATAAGCGGTTTTTAGCAAGGTATTCTCTGCAAGTACTGAAACAAGTGGTAACAGATAGTTTTGTGATAGGATAATTTGTAACGAGCAACAAGTAACAAAAGTAAATAAAGTGCAGCAAGGTGGCCCAATCCTTTTTGTAGCAAAGGACAAGCTTGGACAAACTCTTATAATAGGAAAAGCTCCCGAGGACACATGGGAATATCGTCAAGCTAGTTTTCATCACGTACATATGATTCGCGTTCGGTACTTCGATACTTTGTTATGTGGGTGGACCGGTGCTTGGGTGCTATTCTTACTTGAACAAACATCCCACTTATGATTAACCTCTATTGCAAGCATCCGGAACTACAACAAAAGTATTAAGGTAAATCTAACCATAGCATGAAACATATGGATCCAAATCAGCCCCTTACGAAGCAACACATAAACTAGGGTTTAAGCTTACATCACTCTAGCAACCCATCATCTACTTATTACTTCCCAATGCCTTCCTCTAGGCCCAAATAATGGTGAAGTGTTATGTAGTCGACGTTCACATAACACCACTAGAGGCTAGACAACATACATCTCATCAAAATATCGAGCGAATACCAAATTCACATGACTACTAATAGCAAGACTTCTCCCATGTCCTCGGGAACAAACGTAACTACTCACAAAACATATTCATGTTCATAATCAGAGGGTATTAATATGCATATAGGATCTGAACATATGATCTTCCACCAAATAAACCAACTAGCATCAACTACAAGGAGTAATCAACGATTACTAGCAACCTACTAGTACCAATCCGGACTTGAAGACAAGAATTGGATACAAGAGATGAACTAGGGTTTTGAGAGGAGATGGTGCTTTGGTGAAGATGTTGATGGAGATTGCCCCTCTCCCGATGAGAGAGGAGCGTTGGTGATGATTTCCCCCTCGTGGGAAGTGTCCCAGTAGAAACAGCTGCCGGAGCCCTAGATTGGTTCCATGAGGTTCCGCCTCGTGGCGGCGGAGTTTCATCTCGAAGGTTGCTTCTTCTTTTTTCTCGTGAAAGACCTCATATAGCAGAAGATGGGCATCGGAGGGCCACCAGGCGCGCCCCCCACCCTCGTGGACAGGGTGTGGGCCTCCTGGCCTTCATCTTTGGTGAGGATTTTTTATTATTTATTGTAAGATATTCCGTGGAGTTTCAGGACTTTTGGAGTTGCATGAATAGTTCTCTAATATTTGCTCCTTTTCCAGCCCAGAATTCCAGTTGCCGGCATTCTCCCTTCTTATGTAAACCTTGTAAAATAAGAGAGAATAGGCATAAGTATTGTGACATAACGTGTAACAACAGCCCATAATGCAATAAATATCGATATAAAAGCATGATGCAAAATGGACGTATCAGCCCGTCCGGTGGGTCCCTGCTGTCAGGTGGAGGAATAATTATTTTCCACGTAATAAGGAGGCACTTCCTTGCGGCTGCTGGGGACCCAGCTGTCAGCCTCTCCATGTACAGTACTCTTCCGATGGAATTCGGTCGTTGACCACATTGACCACGCCGCGCCCAGAGCACCATGACGGTGGACGACAGCGAGGCCCAGGAAGGGGATGACGCGGAGCCGGGGAAGACGCGCCAGTGGAAGCCCGCGCGGAGAGGAGTACGAGGATTCACCAGTTCAGCTGCGGTGTGAGGCTGCCGTCGCCGCAGAATAACAGGGGGTGTGGGTGAGTAGAGGGATGCCCTGGCCAGCGGTGGGTGTAGTAGGGCGCCGAGGCTGCTTGGCACAAGACAGCCGGCCACGGGAGGCGGGAGCAGGCGGTCCCGCCGGTGCTGCTTTGGCGGCTGGAGCAAGAAGATCAGAGATTGAAGAAACACGACGGCCGTTGGATTGACATCCAACGGTTACGTCTGCTAGAATCATTTGTTGACGTATATAATAACTAAAAAAATCTTGCATACACGTCAATTAAACAGGCCCACAAGTCGGACCACTCCCTCTTTTTTAATAATTTATATATAGCTCATGGCAACTTCTTATGCAATTGATTGCGGTCGTTTTTAGTTGGCAGGGCCAATTTAGCATATTTCGTGGGTTCCAAACTATTTTTAATACCGAAATGTCGAGCCAGATTTAAAGTACTTTGCAGATATATTTAAATTAGGTTAATGCCCAGTGAAATAGGAATCTGAAAATGTGAAAAAATTCAGAAATTATAAAGTAATTGCCAATCTGTCATCTGTTTTTATATTTACAACCATTTCATATTACTTTAAAGATTTGCAGGCGTCTTGAAAGAGTTGCAGCCCATCAGGGCGTAGAAAAATAAGTAGGCCTGGATTGGGTATTCTTCAAAAAAAAAAAAACTGGGCTCATTTTCACAAAGAAAAAATAGCTGGGCTGGTCACATGGTGAACATAAAATATAAGCCTGGGCTAGACGGGCCACAACCCAGTTCAAAACCTGCTCCGTTCAACAATACCAAACAAAAAAAAATACTGCTCAAGTAGCTACGTCCCATGTGTCAGCCGATCTTGTGCTGTTCTCTTGTCTATTGACTATATACGCTCACAATGTCGTGGGTCCCTGATGTCAGGAAAACACTAGGAGGAAGCATTTTATTTTTCCATATGCTGACGTGGTGGGCCCCTACTGTCATCCTCTCCACGTACTTCTGCCGATTCCTGTTGTTTGTTAACCATGTTGACAACGCGAGAGGGCGACGCCACGGCGAGCGCACCAAAGCACGAAGAGGACGTCGACGTTAACGATTTAGGAGACGGTGGGGCGGCGATGCGTGCGCTGAGGCGCAACCAGCCGTGGGAGGCGGAAGCAGGCGGCCCCGCCGGCGCTGGTTTGGTTTTGGCGGCTGGAGGAAGACAGGACTGAAGAAACATGACAAACTGTAAAAGCAGCAGGAGTACTTAACAACCTTAACTGAAACCAGCAGGGGCACTTAACAACCAAAGCTGAAAGCAGTATGAGTACTTATACAGGTTCAACCGTACAAAGCACGCCTCGAACAGTGCTACTTTTCCTACAGTTAACCAAGGGTGAGGCCACCAAGCCCCAGGACAAGGCCCATGCGCCGCCCCGCGCATCCACAAACTTCTGAAAGCGGCTTCATCTCGCAACGTGGTCAATAAACATGATATTCGCTTTAGAGCCATGGAAAAGCATGAACATAATCTTCTGTCCTATTCTCCAAGATGGACGGGCCTTCATTATTTGAGACCACCCATGAATAAGTATCTTTTCACCTCCAAGGGGAATTGAGTAGGTCAACATAAACATCATGTTGTGACCAAGCGCCAAGTCTGACCCGACCATGGTCGAGCATTTGTATAGGAACAATAGAACTCGGCAGTTCTGTTTCAAGAAGATCACAACCGTAAAACTGTGTATAAGCAATAGTTTATGAACAACATATATAACGAGAAAACAGCTCGTACCATAAGTTTCTCGACACGCAGTTGGACCTGTTCAACGAGTGCAAAGATGGCACACATATCCCACGTGTCCTTCCACCATTCAAACGCCCCACAAGGACCTCAGGACGATCAATAAAGTGTAGGAACTTGTGGATGTCGATCCAGTCAACTTTAGTGCCATTAGTAACAGCCGAGTTATTACAGAGTAACAAACAAGAAGACTGCTTAACTCTGAAAAGACCTACACGTGCCACCAATTATAAAAAAATATTAGTTAGAAGTAGCATCTTGGTGAGAGATTCATTGCTACTTCTAAAGTTAAATTGTGATTAGTTAGACATAATAGGTGGATTAAGAAGTAACCGAGGCAACAAGCAAGAACCAGATACAAAACTAACATGGATGAACAATTGGAACAACGTCGGGGTGGAAGATCGCAGTGAAGATGAGACTAGGTTCTGCTATTTCCATCAACATTCGTGCGCCAACTTTCAGTCCGTAACACTTGAGAAAGTTTACCCAAGTTCGGCCATAAAAAAGCAGCGATCTTCTTGGTTCATGAACCCAACTCGGAATTAATATCCATGGCTTGTCTTCGCTATGACCATTAAACTAGTGTATTCAGTTATGGCAAGGCCGAGCATCTTGAGTACATGTGTTCTGGCAGAGCAAATAATACACTGCAGGGAAAATAATATGAGAACACAACATGTTCAAAAAAACCCCACCCTCCCGGATAGAAAATAGGATTCTAGGAACATATTGTGCGCGTTTCAAAATGTTGTGTTAGGATGAGAAGGAACAAGTGTGGCGTCTCGCTGAGGGCGCAGAAATCTGTAGGGTACTCTCACTTTGGGCACTGCAAATGAAACACACTAGATTCAGTAGGAAGAAAAATGCATCAACGGCAGCGGCTGCCATCCTAGGATTACCTGCGACCAAGGGACTTGGATTTATCGGGGATGGATGAAGAATTCGTACCTGGTTCTCCATGAGAAAACCCTATGCAATCATGAAAGGTGGTTTTTCTGAACAAGCAGATGAGGGAGAAGGGATTCAGGCCTAGTGAAATATTGCCGCTCAGTCCAGCTTATCGCTAAAGCTGGAAAGGGGGGTTGT
This sequence comes from Aegilops bicornis, assembly GCA_021605145.1. Lineage (NCBI taxonomy): Eukaryota > Viridiplantae > Streptophyta > Magnoliopsida > Poales > Poaceae > Aegilops > Aegilops bicornis. The sequence continues at coordinate 556,691,242 of CM038672.1, read as the reverse complement.
GATTTGACTCATTGGGCATTAATGCGGCGCTTCTGACCGGGTGTGTCTACCGTGAAGTTGTGCACTCTAATTTGTGCATATGGCACGTGGACCCGTTGCGGTTGCCCCACATATCAATGAAAGGAAGTAGAAAGACAGGAGTAACTAGTTACACATAAATATATTTTTCGACAGAGAGATACTCCTCTGTAAAGAAATATACAAATCTTTACATCACAGGCTCACCTTGCCGAGAAATATACTCCCTCCGCAACGCACGGGCATTATGGGGGTTCAGCTTTTTTATGGGGGTTCAAATTTGAGAATATAATACTCGAGATAGGCTCACGGTTACGGACTTTTGGCCGCAGGCCGAATTCTGCATGTTTGGGGGCCCATGTGTTCTACCTCGGTGCTTTTCATATTGCAAGCGATTGATGCAGCTAGTTTTAGATCTTGTCATAAAGGCGAATACACAAAATTGAATAAAGCACGGCAGCTGTTGGAATGAAATCGAACGACAGTTCCTAACCAGCAATCAGAGTTGCAATTCTATCAATGATATACCATGTGATAAATAATACTGTCGTACTAGTTATACACATAGGACACTTGTTTCACCATGCCCGATTATTACATCAAAATCTCTCGGAGGATAGATCAGTTCGGCAGTTGCGTGCTGCTACTGAAGAATTTCAAAGTTGATTTGGACCAGCTCTCCTTGCCGAGAAAGTTCGATTTTGACATCATCCCCTACCGCAAGATATGATTTAGATTTGAACCTTGACCATCCTTTAGCATCAATCATCATGCGACCATCCTTTGTACTTACGGTATATTGAGCAGGTCCATTCACACCAAGGCTGCGCATGGTAAGAGAAACTTGGCCGCGGTCGCCCGGATTATTGAACGACTCCCTCGTTGCTCTAGGAATTCTCTGTTTGCAAACACGAAGACATACCCAAACAGTTAGATCAACACAGTGAATCATGTGAAACAACATGGAAAGAAAAAAGATCGAAGCACTTGGGCGGCCAATGCTTACCAAGAAGGTGGACATGTCGGATTTTGTAAGGACTTTGGTATATGAAGTGCTAACTGCAGCCCAGTCTGTTGCCGGTGCAACTGCACAGGCCGGAGCAGATGCAAGTGCAAGTGTTGGTGCAGGTGCCGAAGCCGCCGCTGCTGCCGGAGATGGTGCTCCTTGTAGAGCTGGTGCCGGTGTCGGAGCAGGTGCCGGTGTCGATGCCCGATCCTCCGGTAGATCAGACTGATCCGCTGACGCGGTCGGTGGCCAATTCTCAGTTGGATCAGACTGAGCTGCTGCTGCTGTCAGTGCTAGAGCAACTGTCGGTGCTCGATCTATGCGAGACAGCGGCGATCGTGTCTGGTCTGCTATGATCAGCTTTCTAACGCGCCTAGGATCCGTGACCGTGATCCAGTTTTTTTTCTTCATTTCTTTTAAATGCGAGAAGGACTAATTGTGGCGTTTTTGTTAAACCAAACTGCAGTTCATCATAGGGATTCAGCTTGTACTCAGACAACAGATCGATCCAATGTTTTCCAAAGAATATAAGTGATGGACAATGCCTTCATATCGACATGACATAAGAAGTGAAACCTGCAAAATAGCCATCGAGAGCAAACCAAACGGTTTATTCTGTGATGAATGTCACATGGCAAAACCTGCATCGTAAAATTGCAGGAAAAGAAAGAAAACATGACATTAAATCAATAAGATTTAGACAGTAAATCAATAAGATTTACTTGATGTGACATGAGCGAATCCTTACCAGGAAATCACTATGTTGAAGTACTAAACAGAAGATTGATCGTCCAACTACGCGTGGCATGCAGGGGCCCCGCCTACTCCCACAAGCAGGACAGTCCAAAGGTCGTGACAAATTGTATGGACCGAACATCCATGGGACTGGAAATCCTGGTGGGTGCGATAAACCCTGCAATGCATACAGATATTGGAGTGTAACCATAATTGATAAACCGTCCTCACAGAAAATATGATCTGGATACTTCAAAATATATAGACTGAATTGAGTGGACAGACATTAACATAGACCGTTCTCAGGACTAACCACACACCAAAAGCGGCAGTACTAATAAACAGTACATGGTTCACAAACACAAATCAAGTACTGAACAATAGTACTTACTATAGACAAGCAAAGTTGCACTAACTATACTCTGCAGACTATTTCTTGCCACCGACCTACGGGATGAACCACGCATAACTGACTAGGCCATGGACTTCGTGTGAGATGTCTACATGAACCATCACCATCTTGTCAACTTTGGAGAACCTAACAGAGTGGTCTTTCCACACATAAACATGATGATGAAGACAAGCCGCATCAGATTTGTTGGGAAGCTTTACAAGAACCACACCCTTCGTAATCGAAGGCACAGCCAAGAAATTGTTGTTGTCAAGTATAGCCTCGAGAACACGCCTGACAAGAATGCTACATGAAAACACTAGTTCAGGACACGTGGCAACAAGGACACAACAGCTGGATAGTTCAGGAGTAGAACTCATCATCAGGTCTTCTAGTTCACACGGCATGGCTTTGAGAACTTCATCTCCACCGCGGACCTGGTTGTAATTCAAACAGAAACCATATTTTATTACTACCTCCGTTCAGAAATATAAGATGATTTTCGATATTATACTCCATATATGACTACATATCATACAGAAATGAGTGAACAAAGACACTAGAACATGTCTTCAAAGGCATGAGAGCAGAGGGATTACATGCAATATCCATAACACAAGTTACTGAGGCAAATATACCCTCTTAAAAGGTAGCATTGATGTTTATAAAGTACTCCCTCCGTCCCAAAATTCTTGTCTTAGATTTGTCTAGATACGGATGTATCAAGTTAGATTTGTCTAGATGCGGTAGTCTCGGCCGGGTGCTTGCGCTTCTTCGTACCATGAGCCTCGACGGGTTTGGCCAGAGCCATAGACATCACGTCGGCCGGTGCTCCGACGTCCATCCAAGAGAGGAAGCTAAGAGAGAAGAGTGAAAGGAGGAATGAGATGAGGGAGAAGCGAAGCGAGTGGGGGTTTTCTTCAAGAGAGGAAGCTGAGAGAGAAGAGTGAAATGATGGTTGCTTCGTCCGTCCAACTTACTGCTGGAAAGGAGGGGGTTTTGTGATTTGACGGCTCATTGGGCATTACTACAGCGGTTCGATCGGGGTAGTCTACCGTCACTCTACTATGGAGTAATTTAGTCCATGGCTGGTGGACCTAGGTGCTGGCTGTCCCACACGTCGGCGAAAGTGAGTAATTTAGTGCATGGCTGGAGGAGGATCCGCACGGTAGAGCGTGTCCACTGTTTTTCATTCTGAAAAAAAAATTATTACAGCAAGCGTTTCCACTCTTATGACGGAGGGTGCGAAAGACGGCAGCCACTTGAACATACACAGTGCTCCTACTACTAGGCATGTGCAGTGGTTCATACGTCAGTACTACACAACCTTGTTGCTAGTGTAGTAAGATATGACGATAACAAATGATGTTGTGTGCATGTCAACTAGTCCTATATGTAACATAGTACCACTTTTTCGACTGTCCGGTCGAGAATGAACGGTGAGATCAATGTTAACAGAACTAGGTCCACAGCGCACGGAGAGTACAGTGCTACAGTACTCCACGAAACATGAACCATATGAAGCACGAATAGTGTTAGACAGGGTGTATGAAGGGTGCACGGGATGGGAGCAAAAGTTCCCTTCTCGACCCACTTTTGGGTGTTTGGTAGAGTGCATGAAGGGTGCATGAGTCCACACTAGTAGGTTGACAAAAATACACGAAGAGGAAACGACTATATTGGGATGAGAATGCAACGAAACACACCCACATGCTTTGTGCTACAGTGACTGATCTGCATCGTCTGAGTTTGATCGAACAGTCATGTTGCGCCGAGACATGGACATGCCCATGCAGAGGGCGCCTAAACACAACCGAAGTCCCTCTGCTTCTCGAGGCGCACGAAGTTGGCGATGCAGGGTGCAACCGCTCACAGAGCCCGCTCCCGGTCGACGGGAGCCAGCTCGTCAAAGACGGCGTCCAATGGCACGAGTGGATTCTAGTGACGGAGCCCTGCAAGGATTTGCCCGACAACGGAAACGGCAGCCCGCAACCCCTACTTGTCCAGCTCAGCCCCCACCATCGCGCAGAGACGGCTCAGCTCCTCGGAGATATATGTGAAGAAGGAGACCAGGTCAGGAAGCTGCAGCTCGTTGCAGTCGACCGGGTGGTCGAACGGGTTTAGCCCGACAACCGGCATCGTTGTGCTGGCACGACGGTAGGCATCGCGCAGCCGTAACACCTGCGTGGCAAGTGGCAACTTGGTTCACCAAGTGGCTGAGGCGATCCTGGACCTCGTCATGATTGGCCCGTTGCGCTCCAGCCCGCTCCCGTGACGGCCTATCGTATCTCCCGCTTTCTGCAGCAACGCCGTCGACGCCTCGAGCATCTTTGTGGTGGACGCCTGCTGCTTTTGAAGCTCCGTGAACTCCCGCACATAACGGAGGAGCATGGCACTCCTCTCCTCCTTGAGCTCACGGAGTTCCACGTCCTTGGCCCTGAGCTCCGCATCCTTGGCCTGGAGCTCCTATGTCAGGCGCCTCACCTCAGACTCCGTGATCTGCTGCGCCGCCATGGCACCAGGTAGAAGCAATGGGGAGAGGAAGCAAAGGGGGCGAAACGGCTGAAAGGCAATGCAATCTACGGGAAGGCGGAGGGAGCAGGGAATCTTTTGGTTTTCACCACGGTAAAACACCAGTCGACGACTTCTCACATTAGGGAGCAGTGGGTTTTTACAGGCGGAGTCATCGTGACTAATTGCTACCGTGCCTGCTCCCGTCAATCAAAAAATTAAAAATCCTATCGCGCCTGCTCCCGTCAATGAAAAAATAAAAAATCCTGCCGCACCCAAACACCAGAGCAACGCCGCGGTGGATATTTAAATTTACATACCGGCAAGTAGATAAAAAAAGGGGTGAAAAAACAAATGTGTCGGCGGCCTAGCTAATCGGTCAAACTAGCCCAACTAGCTAGCCACCGTGCTTCACTGATGTACTCGGCGGGAAAGGTGGTCTTTCGTGATTTGACGACTCATTTACTTGCTTCGGTGCTACGACCGAGGAGGACCCAGAAAACGCGCGGTAGGGCGTCCCACGTCAGGAAGAATATAGGCGTGCACCACCCGGGAGGACCCCGAAACCGTGCGGTAGGGTGAACCATGTCTCGGCACGGAGGAAAAATGTGCGTGTAAAAATATACTGTATCAGACGTAGTACCTATGGTTCGACCTCGGGACCAGCCAGTCGGTCGAAAACACCCCACTAGCCACACATCTTCATCATGCAAACATGGCACGGAGGATAGATGTGGTTAGCTCCGTCTCGACCAGCCACAACGTCTCTTGTTCTAGGCGATTCTTCTATTTCCAAGCTTTTTTTAGTTGTAATAACACCACGGCAAGCTAGCACCACTCTTCGTGTGTGCCCGTGCAAAGGTTAGACGATGGAGAGAAGAGAGATTGAGATCGCAGACACGGGACCCACCCGATAAGTGAGACAACGGTCATGCACGTGTTGACGAGGCACTCCCTCTACTCTACTCAACGCAAGTACTGTATAAAATCAAGTTATGGGACAAAGCCAACAACCGTTTGTTTTTCCAGGCTATCGACTTACGCTTTGTAGTCCAGGTTGCCAGTTCGAATCTCGTCTTTCACATTTGTTAGTTTTAGGTCCAAATTTGATTAATGACAAGTGGGACCCCCGTGTGTTGTTCCGATATTTTAGTGTAGGATGGTTTTTTTGAACAAACACTTTGCGCGGTTAGACAAGTAACAGCACGAGTTACATGTATTTTGCAAGTTTACGAACAAAAATGACAGCGGCATAGAATATCACATCCACCCCACAGCTTAGATACTATGGTGATACGAGTTTTTACACCGTTGGAAGTGAGATCCAATGGCTTGGGAGTAGTCTTTGTAATTATGTGCAATTTCCAAACTCTCCAAAGGTTTTTTTTGCAAATAAAACATTCAGGCCTCGTGTGTGCTACTGCATCTTTGATCCAACGGCTCCCCGGTGCTCATATTAGGTGCTCCCCGTAGCTTAATTATCCGCTACGATGATATGAGCATCTAGGTCGTATGATCAGTGATCGGATGGCACATGCGTAGTACTTGTACTTTCTGCGCATTTCCCAAACTCTATCAGCCGTATATTGCAAAAACATTCAAACCTCCTCCTGTGGGCCGTTAGATCTCAGTGAACTCGTATCACCATAGAATCTACGGTGCGGGAGCACCTCATACTCTCCCGTGCGAGAAAACATAAGGTGCTATCGCAGCTTGGATGCTACGGTGATATGAGCTTGGAGGTCGTTTGATCTGAGATCCAATGGCATCTGAGCAGTCTTTGTGCTTATGGCGATGGCGAACTCTTTTGGGGCTTTTTTGCAAAAAAAAAACACATTCGAACCACCGAGGAGGTGTTGGGTCACAAATCCAACGCCTCCGAAGAGCTTGTATCACCAAAGCATCTAAGGTGTGGTAGCACATGATATTCTTACATATAGGAGAATATGATGTCCTCCTTCATCTTAGATGCTACGGTGATACGAGCTTCGAGGTCGTTGGATATGGGATCAGAGGGAATCTAAGTAGTTTTTGTACAAATTGTGTGCAATTCTCAAACTCATCAAGGTTTCCTGCAAAAAAATTAAGACACATCATGTGAGCTGCTATATCTGAGATCTACAAGCTCCAAGCAACTCGTATCGGCATATAGCATCTAAGGTATGGGGGCACATGATATTCTCCGGGGAGGAGGGTGGGGGTGCACAACCAATCGGTGGTTGGGAGGGTGGGGACAAATATAATCTAAACAACCCTAAACAGAGCTCCACAATTTTATCTAAGGTTGAGGTTGACCCACGACAATCATAGCTCATATAAACACAACATTTGCATGTACTGTAGTACTAGACTTAATATTCATGTTTCAGTTTCATGTTCATTTTAAATATTGAACTAAGGACCATGGATGTCTTAAATTTACTCCCTTCGTTCCTAAATATTAGTCTTTTTAGAGGCTTCAAATGGACTGGCACATACGGATGTATATAGATATATTTTAGAGTCTAGATTCACTCATTTTGCTCCGTATGTAGTCACTTGTTGAACTCTCTAAAAGACTAATATTTAGGAATAGAAGGAGTATTTTTGAATTCGTGTCTGATGTCTACTACGCAACCTAATTCTTGTAGACGTTGTTGGGCCTCCAAGTGCAGAGGTTTGTAGGACAGTAGCAAATTTCCCTCAAGTGGATGACCTAAGGTTTATCAATCCGTGGAAGGCGTAGGATGAAGATGGTCTCTCTCAAGCAACCCTGCAACCAAATAACAAAGAGTCTCTTTTGTCCCCAACACACCCAATACAATGGTAAATTGTATAGGTGCACTAGTTCGACGAAGAGATGGTGATACAAGTGCAATACGGATGGTAGATATAGGTTTTTGTAATCTGAAAATATAAAAATAGCAAGGTAACAAGTGGTAAAAGTGAGCGTAAACGGTATTGCAATGCTAGGAAACAAGGCCTAGGGTTCATACTTTCACTAGTGCAAGTTCTCTCAACAATAATAACATAATTGGATCACATAACTATCCCTCAACATGCAACAAAGAGTCACTCCAAAGTCACTAATAGCAGAGAACAAACGAAGAGATTATGGTAGGGTATGAAACCACCTCAAAGTTATTCTTTCCAATCAATCCGTTGGGCTATTCCTATAAGTGTCACAAACATCCCTAGAGTTCGTACTAGAATAACACCTTAAGATACAAATCAACCAAAACCCTAATGTCACCTAGATACTCCAATGTCACCTCAAGTATCCGTGGGCATGATTATACGATATGCATCACACAATCTCAATTCATCTATTCAAAACAACACATAGGACCTCAAAGAGTGCCCCAAAGTTTCTACCGGAGAATCACGACGAAAACATGTGCCAACCCCTATGCATAGGTTCATGGGCGGAACCCACAAGTTGATCACCAAAACATACATCAAGTGAATCACGTGATATCCCATTGTCACCATAGATACGCACGGCAAGACATACATCAAGTGTTCTCAAATCTTTAAAGACTCAATCCGATAAAATTACTTCAAAGGGAAAACTCAATCCATTACAAGAGAGTAGAGGGGGGGGGGAAGAAACATAAGATCCAATTATAATAGCAAAGCTCGCGATACATCAAGATAGTGCCAAATCAAGAACACGAGAGAGAGAGAGATCAAACACATAGCTGCTGGTACATACCCTCAGCCCCGAGGGTGAACTACTCCCTCCTCGTCATGGAGAGCGCCGGGATGATGAAGATGGCCACTGGTGAGGGTTCCCCCCTCTGGCAGGGTGCCGAACAGGCCCCGATTGGTTTTGGTGGCTCTGGAGGTTTTGCGGTGGCAAAACTCCCGATCTATTCTCTGCTACGGAAGTTTTAGGGCACGTGGAGTTATATAGGCGGAAGAAGCACGTCGGGGAGCCACGAGGGCCCCACGAGGCAGGGGGCGGGCCCTTGGGGGGGGGCGCGCCCCCCACCCTCGTGGCTTGCTTGTTCCTTCCTTGACGTGGGGTCCAAGTCCATCGGGTGGCTTTCGTTCCAAAAATAACTTCTCCAGTTTATTTCATTCCGTTTTGACTCCGTTTGATATTCCTTTTCTTCGAAATACTGAAATAGGCAAAACAAAGAAATCTGGGCTGGGCCTCCGGTTAATAGGTTAGTCCCAAAAGTAATATAAAAGTGGAAAAGAAAGCCCAATATTGCCCAAAACAGTAGATAATATAGCATGGAGCAATCAAAAATTATAGATACGTTGGAGACATATCAGTGTCATAAATGCATGGTTTTGAAAAAATAGATGCACTATACTTATTGGATTGTTGTTGTGTTCGTGCGTGTGTGTGTGTGTCTCTCTCTCTCTCTCTCTGTGTGTGTGTGTGGTCATATGCTTGATACATACAAAGTTTTCTCACCTCCATATTGTTCATCTTTTAAATTTGAATTTGCATTGGAAAACTTACTAGGGATACCATGAAATGTGAAATCCACGTTGAGATCACTATATCACAAACTCACTCTAATTCAACAACTCGTCATAAATCAATTACCACGTTGAGATTAGTATTTGCAAGGAAAATACGGGTATTGTAATAAACATAGATTCGTTCGGCAATTTAAAAGGTTCCTTTCGTATTCTCGAATGGTAGGACCCAACGGCGTACCAGCCAAACCTTGGCTCGTGTTGATCCTAAAAAAAACGGGCTCGTGTCCTTCGGTGGCGTGCCTCAGTGTTTCAAGTCGAAATATCTGGCAGCCAGAATTCCAGCCCTAGGAAATTCCCCTCATGTCCCCGGTCCATAATGACTACCGATGAAGAATGGAGGGATGCTTTAGTAACTAGAAAACGTTACCTACCGTGCCGAGCACAATTCAATTCCCTCGGTCGCCGCTCGTGAAGGTCACCCGTCAACTGCATTGCCTAGTACTACTACTACTACACCAGGATGAGCACAAAATTGAGCTTGTTTGTTCGTGCCTAGTACTTGAGTTAATATATCAGGCAATGCACGGGTACGGAGGGATTATCCTTTTACTCTGCATATATAAATTGTCTGAAGTCTAACTAAGCAAAATGTTTGACCAAATCCTTTCTTAAGAAATACAACAGGACAGATGTACGGCTTGAAAATTTATTGCATGATGCAGGTTATCATATTGTTTTGAATCCTGGATCTTAAATTTCAGAAAATCCAAAAGTGAGCATAAATTCTTGAAACTGAGCATGGTCACGTGATATGGCACAAATATTACTTTGTAAGTTTTTTCTTCAATTCGAGACAAGCTGCTTATGACAAGTTGCACAAATGAAGAGCCAAGGTATTTTGGAACAAAGACCTGTCACGTTAAGGCGAACGCTTTCACTATTGAAACCATGGGCGTTTACGTGCCGCCACGAGTCCCCGCTTCTTATCGGCAGGTGCCGTCCCAGCAAGTGTGTGAGTCGACGGGAGGAGTGCGAGCAGACTGCTGCGCCGGCTGTCAGGGAGGCGTGCGAGCAGACCGCTGTGCACACTCACCGGGAGGCGAGCCCTTTGACCAAGCTTCGCCACCCACCGTCGTCCCAACTGCTCCCACTTTTAATGTTGCCAGCGCTGCAGTTTAAAATCAACCCCGCACTACCCGGTATCGCTACAATCCTCTCTCTTCCTCTCCGATTCTCCTGTCTTCTACCTCCAACTAGCCTGACCTAAACGTACGCCATGCCGCATCATGATGGTCTGCCCTTAGTCTTCCAGTTTCCTGAGGAAGACACCCAGCCGGAGTCTCAAGAACATAAGGCGCTTTGGGACGAGCTTGAACCGGCCTTGCGGGAAGACGCCGCGCCTGTCCCCGCTCCCGTTCCGGCTCCCGTCGCCCCGACTGCGCCAGCGCCCATCCCCGTGGCATTGATGGGCTGGGAGCTGCACATTGTCGCCGAGCTTGATGCCACGGGGTTCCACGAGGTCCCCGCCGACTTTCACGTGCCAGTGCACTCGCTAGCGCATGCGCTTCGCGTCTGGCAGCCGACGCCGATGTTCGGTGCCCATGCACTGCCAACAAGATGTGCTCGCGTGGCACTAACGCGGCGCGCCCATGCCGGGTGCCCGTGCACACGAATGTCTCTGCCGCACCGCTCGCGACGCGCCGCCTGCTGGGTGCGGTGCCCCTCGGCCGTATGGATGGGCGCCGTCGACCGCTTCCTTGCACCAATGCCGCCGCCTCCTCCCGCCCGATTGACTCGCTCAAGTCGAACATTTTGGCCTTCCTTGAAGCTAGGCGAACGTCGAGGAGTACGCTAACAACGGCGCAAGATGCCGCCGTCGCCGTCGGTCAGTGGCCCGACGACACACAGAGCACGGCAGAGGAGCCGCTTCCCACCGCGAGACGCCCCCCCCCCCTCCCCCCGCCGCGTAATCTAAATTTGCCATGAAAAACGTTCGGATTGCCATGCTTAAAATCCGGACGTTTATCATTTCCGTTTATTTTATATTGATCGTCGTATAATTTAAAGTCCGAGTCAGACTGAACGAAATGTATGGTTTGATCGATTGAATGTTCTGCTAGAGCCTTATCAAATTAAATATAAAACGTCATCAATCCACATGTATTCCTTGTCATCCAACAACCTAGACTGCTTCAATGTCGAGCGCTCAACACGTTTAGCGTGCAGTTAATTTCATGCCAAAAATAGTGCTAATCACATGACAACACGCAAATAATATCCTACTAGTAGTTAATACCCGCATGCACTTAATATACTTCCAAATTAACGTGCATTGTACGTACACACTGACTAGTGCTGCTAGTACGTGAAACTGGTGCCGTGACTTGTGAACGCGTCCAGATATGGTCAACGGCAACATCACCCGCGGGTTCTTACTATTTGCCCGTGCGTCTAAAAGCAGAAGGGGAGGAGAGAGAGAGCACACATGGAACCCACCAGTAAGTGAAGGCGAATAGTACTAAAAATAATATTACATGTTATCCATTAATTAGGATGTGGTAATATAAAAACATTATGTGAACAAAGGGGGCACAACAAACATTGCTATTCTACGTATGTTGCCTATTGACGTGCGGCTTGAAGGCCCGGTCGCATGTTCGATCCTCGTCCTTTATTTTTTAATTTGTATATGGGTCCAAATTTGTTTCATGACATGTGGGCCCTCGGCGTGTAGTTTGTAGCACTTTAATTTGTGGGTCGAAATTTGTTCCATTGCAAGTGGACTATCGGTGTGTAGTTTTGTAGCTTATTTATAATAATTAAAGAGAACAACATAGTTTTTTCAATAATACTATGGTGCGACGTTGAAGGCGAGAAATGACGTGCAAGAGAGCGATGATCGAGCCAGAGGGAAATCAACTAGGGGAGTTGCGTGGGTTGCAACGATGTTTGGAGTAGTTGTGGGCTGAATGCTACGAAAATATAATCTAAACCAACCGGAATAAATTCCTACACAAATTAATCCAAGGTTGGAGTGCCCCTCGCAATATAAATAGCTCCGGCTTTGCGAGGGATGGAGAGGTAGTAGATTCAACACGTGGAAGATACGGTGTGAGAAAGCGAGGTCAATCGAGAGACATATAGATAGAGAGACAAAGTGAGTGTGGTCCGACATTCATTGAACAAATATATATGCTCTAGAGAGATATTGTCCGATTGAGCTTTTGGCAAGGGTGAGGGTTGTAAGATAGAGCTTGAGAGATGATCTAGTCACAAACGTGTAGATATATTTTGTGCGTGGGAGGAAGCAAGGTTAACCGATCACATAGGGTCGCCGTGCGATCGAAAGAGTGAGACGGGTTGGAGAGAGTGACCTAGATAGACGATGTGCGTGAGAGAGTATACAATGTGAATAGGTCGAATTGGGCTCAAACATGGTGATATATCGTTTTTGTCCGAGAAAGAGCAAGGTCAATCGAGACATACGGAGAGAGAGAGAGAGAGAGAGAGAGAGAGATAGATAGAGAGAGAGAGAGAGATTGAGTGAGTGTGGCCCACCATGAGGTCGAAAGAGTGGCGGCGTCTTGGATGGACTGACCTAGATAGAAAATCTGCATGAGATAGTATAGAGTGTGTCGATCGAGTCCCGAACAGGGAGATATATCATTTGTATGTGAAATAAAACGAGGTTAAACGAGACTCAGATAAAGAGAGCGAGATTGAGCGAGTGTGGCCCGCCGTGCGGAAGAAAGACTGAGACATTCTCGAGGGAGTGACCTAGATATACAAAGTGCGTGCGTGCGCACGATAGGTTGGGGGGGGGGCTAGATAGGCAATGCATGTATTTAGCGCGAGAGGGTGAGAGGGAGAGGGGGAGAGAGAGAGCTCGGCATGGGGTGCAATGGAGGGTGTGTGAGGTAAATAGATTTGGTAACAGAGTGGAAAAAGGGGTTGTGTAGTTGAGAGACTTAGAGATCGAAACATGGAGAGAAAGAATGAACGTCTGTTGGAAACCGATAGCTTCCTAAGGTGGTTAGGAGAGGAAGATTGACCGCTACAGGAAGTATGTAGCATTTGTGCAGGGGGGGGGGGCTAAAAACAACATTTGAATGTACATAGTACGAGACTTAATATCGATGTTTCAATTCGGTGTACATTGTAAGATTTGAACCGAGGACCAGGCATACGGGTAATTATTTCGAATTCGTGCCATACTAAGTTTCGAGAAGTTGACATTGACTCAATTTGTTGTGCTATTTTGTAGGTCATATGTTTGAATCCATCCAAAAAATTTCTCATTACCATAGTGTTCATCATATACATATGAATTTGTATTAAAAAGTAGCATGGATACAGTGAAATGCGAAATCCACGTTAGAATTGGAGATCGCTACGTGACACACACTCTAATTCAAATAATTAACTACGTGACACAGACACTCTAATTCAAATAACTAATTATGTGACACACACTCTAATCCACATTACCGTGGGTACCATTTCAATTTTTTTTCAAATAACTCCTCATTAATTAATTTACAGTACTCCCTCTGTTCACTTTTATAAGACCTTGAAGACATTTCAGACAATGCGCAAAATAGTTCATTTTAAGTTGTGCAAACGACTTACAAAAGTGAACGGATGGAGTATCTCGTTTCGAATGACTAATTATTGCAAGGAAAACACGAGCATGGTAATACATACAGATTCGTTTGCAAATGAAAGAAGATTCGTTTGCATTCTCAAATGTAGGGCACCAGGCAGACCAGGGTCGTGTCGGGGTGGACGCTGCTTCGGTGCCTTAAAGGCAACTGCCCTTGGGTGACTGACATGTGGGCCAGCCACCAGTTGAGCCCACATGTCATGGACACAAAGGCAGGTGCCTTAAGGCACCAAAGCATAGTCCTGTCGGGGTGGTCGCGTGTGTCGGACGGACGCGTAGCACCCAGCCACCCACCCCCCTCCCCCCCAAAAAAAGGACGATGACAATATAAGTTCGCGCTTCCATGTTTCGGATTGAAATATCTGGCGGCCCCAATTCCAGCCCTGCAAAATCTCTCTTCTCCACCGTCCCCTTCCGCGCACAGATTGCTCAAATCCCTAATTCGCTGCCAACCCTCAAATCGCCCCTCGTCTCATCTCTTTCGCCACATTTCCCCACCTTTGTGCCGGAAAACGATGACGAAGATGACGGTCGCACTTCACCACCGCACTGGAGCTACCTCATCTACGCCCTCATCCACCGCACCGGGTGGTCCACCGACAACGTCGGCTGCTGCAACCAACGTGCCTCACAGACACCGAGTTCCACCGCATCAAGTGCGCTTCACCGACGCCATCTCCCAGCTCACCGGGGATACTTCACGGAGCACATCGTCGCACCTCCGCCCCCTGAGGCCGTTGGGGCTTCACCAATGGTCTCTTCAACCGCATCATATGCTCCACTGCCACTCAAGATCTGCATCCGCGGCGCTGCCAGCCCACGCCAACAAGATCACCCTCAACGGCTCTGAAGTGACCCGCACTCTAGCTAGGCGAGCATGCCCAAACACCGGCCCGAACTAGGTATCCACACATCACTACCTTGTGCACTGTTCCGACGATGTTTGGATATCCTTTCACTGCTCTCTTAGCTTACACGCCTATGCAACTCTGACTTTAACTCTTATTTCTTCCGGAGATATCATCTGAAACAAGCAAATCCATTTTTAGCGAAGCATGACGGTGCTACGGGATCTGGTACACATCCCGCACACCGTATAACCTTGTAAGTTTCAGTCCTCCGGTACAACATCAATGTCGAATCCTCTAATATGATCAAACATTCGACGTGTCAAAAGTGCAGAAGGGGATGCAAGGAGAACAAGGCCTGCACAACCAAGCAAGTGGAAACATGGACTAGTACATTGAACATCCCAAAGCGCATAGCTGCAGTGAGCCTATACTACGAGCTAGCATAAGTCCCTGCATTTCATTTAATTCGTACTGGCATTCGTGTATGATTTGTGTGCAGTGGCTGATCCACGAATTCAAGTTACTAGTGGCGAACATTTAACTTAAAAATACGAAGGCACTTGCACTCCGGAAATCAACATAACTTGAGAAATGTGAAGCTACATGCACTTTGAAAACCAGCTAATGATCCAAAGTAGTTCAAATCATAAACACTAAATGATGCAAGAACCAAAAAACAGAAAATGCAACATGGTGTACAAGGACTACAAACATGGTTTGTACCTGCTTGAATTATTCGTTCTCTGGCTGAAAATAACGAAGTGTAATTGCACGTATAACCAGTGCACAAACTTCATATCAATATATCTATCCTGCACAAGTATGACAATAGTTTCAAACAACAGATTAGAAAAGATTTATGCTATGTTGCCATGATACGGGGACTTTCTGGTAGATGGCCTCGACATTTCCTCAAGCTATGAAAATGCACTATAATTTGCTTGTCATCAATGCCTGCAAATCTCTGTTTCTCTCAACATAGTAGATCATCATTAGACACTAAATCCTTCAATGAGCTTGCAAAATGCTTGCATTAGATCCCTCATTAGACACTATATGTTCATCACCAGGAGCATGTAAAATGTTTGCATCAAATCTTTCATTAGCAGTCTGTTCATTAGACACTTCAGGGTCAAGAACAACATGAGCTTGTATGTTTGCACCGGAAACTTGATTAGATACATCAGATTCAATCAGGTCAGTATTGATTGGGGAGTTATAAAATAAGTAGAAATTGGTTTCATTTTCTCATAGATTCCCTACATACAAGCAGTTTTACAACACCGCCAGGTTTAACTATTGGCCAGAAATTGAAGAGTTGAATTAGATATAATCAGGGATGTGATGTACCTGCTTGTTGCGCATGCTACTCTTGCAAGCTGCGGCTGTCCGTTTGCGCAAGCTCGATGCCATGCCCGTCCTGCCGCCGCTGCCTCCCACGCAGCTACACCTGTGGTTGGATCTTCATCTTCTTGTCCTTCTGCTTGCTTGAAGCTCAGCGACCGCCCTCCAACGAGGGCGCGAGGAAGTGCTTGTGTCACCTGTCGCGGCTAGGTTAGGAGCGAACTGCACTAGAGGCTGGAGCGAATGAATTGGGATTTTTCCTGCTGTTGATCGATATGGGAGGCGCTCGTTTGGGCATGAGCCTGCTATAGGGCCTGCCTTGCACTTATGTTATTGGCCCATCCAAATTGAAACATTTTTCTTCATTTTTACATTGCTGCTCATGTGTTGGGACGAACAAAACTAGCATGGGCCAACCTGGACGACTCAAACTAGGTGCACACTTTCCAGCCACACCGAGGCGGCCCACCATACCAGCCCCTATGGTGGCGTCGCCCCTTTTGCATGTATGATTGGATAGTGAAAAAATATTCGGTGGCGCTTTTGATTTACCCACAGAATGGTTGAATTGCTTGTTTCTATGAACTGAGTTCGCCAATAATGTGAAGGATGCGGTCTTTTCATCCTATTGTAGATTGCTTAGATCTTGATATGCCAAAAGTAATCGCATGAAATATACAAGAAAAGCCGGTGTGATGTGTTTGGCTACAACTAGTCTGACTACACGTCCTCATATAACATATCAAGGGTGCACCATCTTACCAGATTAACCATTCGACTTACCCATGCAGTGTGGGAAGAAATAAGTATTGGGATTGCGTATCCAAGCAATTGATGCCATGGACTCCTTCGTACAACCTTGTAAGCGAAAAAGAAGTTGCAGTGTGCCTGTACAAAGAACTAGCGTAAGTTCAGTTACTTGCTTCTCGGAAATTTAGTTAGCCACTTATTGCAAAATTGTTCAATTACGTTGCTTGGCTTAATTTAGTTTGCTACTGATTACATAATGGCACAACCTGTTAACCATATTGTAGACTGCGCCTATATATATGTTTGATACTTACTGTTAAGAATTACCTGTTTGCCTTAACTTAAATATCTACTTGTTTGTTTAACTGCTTTGCTGCTGCAATAGCGGGTTACAATGATGTTAGTAACTACTTTTCAGCATCCAATTGAAACTCTTTAATTCCTTGTTTGTTTAACTGGTTTGCTGTTATAACTCCCAGTTGAGATGTTTTGCTAACTTTAACTTTTCTAAATCCAATCAGAACTTTAATGGCAAAACCGGTTAGCCCAAGATCAAAGAGCGAGGTCCCCATGGACGTTGCATCATCCCACAGTAGTGGTGCCGGCCCAATCGTGCCTTATGAATTGCCAACTGCTGATGCTCTAGAGGCTAAACTAGTGGAAGAAAGAGATTCTGCTTCTGCACTTAGAGATGAAGTTGACATGTTGAGGAAGCAAACAGCACAATCACAAGCGATTACTCAAGACAACCATTAAATATTTGGTGGATTTCAAAATGAAGCAAGTTGAGACGGACCAGATTGTTAAGGTCCTGAAGGAAAATTGAAATTAAATTCCTACTTGGTAAATCATAGGTGAAATGTTCTTTCCATAGTTGAATAACCTTTGTGTTGTCTGTTCATGTAATCAATCAAACCATTTGTTTTAGAGATCATGTAATAATTGTTTTTTTGGTTTGTAATTTTATTTGAGCACAAGTCTGTATTAATTGATAAGACTCGGAGACATTTCATTTGGATTGCTATGCCAGACCTACAAATATGCCAATCGGGCTGAATGTGCATTCAGCAATAGTAGTAGTATAGATGGACCATAAGTGGCACGCATCGGAAAGGGCCAAGATCTTTGGCTAAAAAGGATCTTGTTGTAGCCAAAAAAAGTACAATGCCTGGCTTATGTATGTTAGTTGATATTATTGATCCATATACTCTATAAGTGTTTATATGTCCATTAGTTACGTACATTCTTGGTTGATTGACTCGGTATTTGAATCTTGATACATCGCTTGTGTACATATCTAAATGGGAGTACACATTATGCTGCGTATGACATTTGAGTTGGACATGAAGTGTTCCAAATATTTGAATTCACCTTAAACTGGATTCTAGTTTCTGAATTTGAGTATCGGCATTTGTAAACCATATTCATATATGACAGTGGAATACATCTTTGTCGTACTTTTGAAGATATATAAGAACACATAGAATGATTTATAAAGATTCATATAGGAATACAAAATGGATTCGAATTTAGTTGCCAGGGTAAACGTGGATGCTTATTGTCCCGAAATTCGAAAGAAGCAGCAAAATGTCCACTCCCACGTCGGCTGCCCGAAGCCAAGTTTTTCGGAGATGGAAATTACTGTCTACCCATTACACGGAAAATCCATGGCCCGATTTCCACTTCTCTAAATAGGGGTAGGTCAGTAACTTCAATTAGACATGACACGACCGCCTCTGAGCCCATTCCAACACGGTGGGCGTCAAACATGGGCGGCAAAACAAATTTGATTCAAGCTCGTCCGAAAGACCTCTGTTTCTCCCTCCATTCCCCATTCATACACGGTGGGTGGCAAAACAAACTCGACTCGGACGAAATCGATGTAGGAAATTATTTTCAATAGGGGAAGGTTTGTAACTTCACTCAGACGTGACACAACCGCCCTACCTGTCAGCCCCGTTCATACACCGTGGGCACCAACCACCCTCTCCTCGCCCGAAATCGCTCTGGGCAAATATTGGCGAGATGCGAGATTACCGTCCTATCCCCAACCAACGAGACGTCCAAATTTCAAACGGGGTCTAAGTTCGTAACTTTCCCATATTTCAGACAGGCGCGTCCGAAAAACATGGTTCCCCGTACCTCTCCCTCCATTTTCTCATTCATACACCGTCCACGCTAGAACACCCCATCCCCACACCAGCCTCCGTCCGCCACCCCATCCATCGCCGCCGTCCTCTACCACATCCATTGCCCCCGTCCTCCACCATGCCGGAGAGCCTACCAAGACCGCGTCGTCCACTGCTAGAGATGGACGTTTGTCATCAACGACGACGGACCAATAGCCTTGCATAGCGTCCTCTCGCGTCATAGGCACAGTCATCCTCTTTGTCGGGGCCGCTCACACGACCTCTCTTCCACCACAACGGGACTTATCCCCCAATGCACCCATCTACCGTCACAGATCTGCTTCAACGCCATCGACAGTCATCGCACCCCCGATGCCTACACGGCGCCGCAAGAGAGGTGGTACTTCATATCTCCTCAACTTTTTGATCTCAACCAGAAAATAGATCTTAACTTGGTTACTCTACTTTCTTTTCAGCTCATAGAATTTAGTTCTTAGTTCGAAGCAAACAATGGATGCTAAATATCATTTCTCCAGTTTGCAGCTTCAAATCTGCCATGGCATAGCCATAATACGGTTTAATTGATCATGCTTAGGGTTTAATCGGTCATGTTGGTTCCGTGGTGGTTTCTTTAATAGAAATCGGAGGGGAAACCCTATTTTGCTAAAAAAATATGCTTAGAGTTTCCCCCTTTTATGATCACTATACGATCAGAATACGTGCTTCGTGTCATAATAACACTGCTCCACCCATCAAGCTAAACAAGCTTAGTTGTACAAATACGAATCTGATATTAGCTCACTGGCCGTTACCGGGACGAAACATATCTCGGGCCTTAGTTGGCCCACTGATATCTTGGGCCTTTAAGAGGCTGAAAGCTTAGTATAGGCATCAACGGGCCGAATTACGCGACAGGCCTTTAACAGGCCCAAAGTCACGTTGGGCTTAACTGTTGCCACCTTTAGCACGGGCCGTTAATGGGCCCAATGTCCCGTCGGACCATATATGGCCCATGGGCAGCACGGGCCATTCCCAGGCCGAAAGTCACACCGGGCTGAAATGGGCCCATGTCTACATCAGGCCTCTAATAGGCCGAAAGTCACTGGGCTGTAGTTGGGCCCAAATATTCAGCGAACAATTAACGGGCCAGATCTGGCTTCGGGCCGCAAATGGGCCCAAATATTGGGCGAACAATTAACGGGCCAGATCTGGCTTCGGGCCGTAAATGGGCCCAAATATTGGGCGAACAATTAACAGGCCAGATCTGGCTTCGGGCCATAAATGGGCCTTTATTAAGCAGGCCGTTATTGGGCTAGCCCACTAGTACCTGATTAAGTTATACGGGCCTTTGACTGGGCCGGCCTTTTTAACCTATATGGGCCTCTGTTGGGCCCAGCCACGTGTTGACGTATCATAGGCATGTCTCCTCCAATGGACGGGCGACATCCGCCCATCGACGGTGACAGGTGTTCCCTTCGGCCAATCAGAATTTTACACGTGGAAATTTCCCATTGGTCAGGGCTGTTAACGGGTTATCGGATCCAAAATCCGACCCGATAGCTTAACGGCGTTCCGTTACGGTGGATGCCACGTGTCGGTCACCGTTGACGAAAGCACTTCTGTGGCGCGATTTATCATCATGGAAGTGGACACTTCCGTGATGATAATTTTGGTAATGTCATGGAACACTTATACGATAGCACATGTATGACTATCTTGATTCTGTCATAAAATCATCATGGATGTACATGCATGACAAAAAACGCGACCTACTGTGACAAACACGTATCATCACGGAAGTGTATTTTTTGTAGTGATATGGGCATCCAGGTTCTGCTATTGGTTATTGATCGGAGAGGTGTCTCGGTCATGTCTACATAGTTCTCGAACCCGTAGGGTCCACACGCTTAACATTCGTTGACGATATAGTTTTATATAAGTTATGTATGTTGGTGACCGAATGTTGTACGGAGTCCCGAATGAGATCACAGACATGACGAGGAGCTCCGGAATGGTCCGGAGGTAAAGATTGATATATGGGATAGTAGTGTTTGGTCTTCGGAACGGTTCCGGAATTCACCGGAAGGGGTTCCGGATGTTTCCTGAAATGTTTGGGTACTAGGACACTTTATTTGGGCCAAAGGGGAAAGCCCACGAGGTTTTTGGAAAGTGCAAAAAGGAGTTTTGTAGAGACCAGAGGCCAGACGCCAGGACCTGGCGCTGGGCCTGCATAATCGGAACCTCAAGGCGTCTGGCCCTAGAGTCCGAGAAGGACTGTCGCCTTTTGGGCAAAACCGTCTTTGAGGAGGTTTTTACTCCAATTTTCGACCCCAGGGCTCAACATATAAATAGAGGGGCAGGGATAGCACCCAAGACACATCAAGATACACCAAGTCGTGTGCCGGCAACCCCGTCCCTCTAGTTTATCCTCCATCTAGTTTCTGTAGTGCTTGGCGAAGCCCTGCAGAGATTGTTCTTCGTCACCAACCACCACCACGCTGTCGTGCTGTGGGAACTCATCTTCTACCTCACAGTCTTACTAGATCAAGAAGGCATAGGATGTCCCCGAGCTGAACATGTGCAGAACACGGAGGTGCCGTGCATTCGGTACTAGATCGGTTGGAGCGTGAAGAAAGTTCGACTACATCAACCGCGTTGTGAAACGCTTCCGCTTACGGTCTACGAGGGTACGTAGACATACTCTGCCCGTCGTTGCTATGCATCTCCATGGATAGATCATTGCATGTGCATAGATTTTGTTTTGTTTTTTCATGCAACGATTCCCAATAGTGGCATCATGAGCCAGGTCTATGTGTATATGATATGCACGAGTAGAACACAAAGAGTTGTGGGCGGTGATAGTCATACTGCTTACCACCAATTCCTTATTTTGATTCGGCGGTATTGTGGGATGAAGCAGCCCGGACCAACCTTACATGTCCACGCACATGAGACCGGCGGTTCCACCGACTGACATGCAACTAGTTTTGCATAAAGGTGGCTGGCGGGTGTCTATTTCTCCTACTTTAGTTGAATCGAATTTGACTACGGCCGGTCATTAAAGAAGATTAAAACAACAAACTTGACGAATCACAGTTGTGGTTTTTTCCATAGGTACGAACGGTTCTTCCTAGAAACCCGTAGCAGCCACATAAAACTTGCAACAACAAAGTAGATGATGTCTAACTTGTTTTTGCAGGGTATGTTGTGATGTGATATGGTCAAGACATGATGTGATATACGTTAGTGTATGAGATGATCATGCTTTGTAGGATATCTGGCAACCGGCAGGAGCCTTATGGTTGTCTCTTTATTGTATGAAATGCAAACTCCATGTAATTGCTTTACTTTATTGCTATGAGTTAGAAATATTTGTAGAAGCAATAGTTGGCGAGACGACCACGACACAACGATGGAGATCAAGGTGTCGAGACGGTGACGACGGATATCATAACTATTCTTTGGAGATGTAGATCAAAAGCACAAGATGATGATGGCCATATCATGTCACATATTTTTGATTGGATGTGATGTTTATCTTTTATGCATCTTATTTTGCTTAGTACGACGGTAGCATTATAAGATGACCCCTTCACTAAATTTCAAGGTAAAAGTGTTCTCCCTAAGTATGCACCATTGCTACAGTTCGTCGTTTCGAAACACCATGTGATGATCGGGTGCGATAGACTCTACGTTCACATACAATGGGTGTAAGACAGTTTTGCACATGCAGAATACTTGGGTTAAACTTGATGAGCCTAGCATGTACAGACATGGCCTTGGAACACTGGAGACCGAAGGTTGAACGTGAATCATATAGTAGATATGATCAACATAGAGATGTTCACCATTGATGACTACCCCATCTCACGTGATAATCGGACATGAGCTAGTTGATTTGGATCACGTATCACTTAGATGACTTGAGGGATGTCTATTTAAGTGGGAGTTCATTAGTAATTTGATTAATTGTACTTAATTTATCATGAACTTAGTCCTGATAGTATTTGCATATCTATGTTGTAGATAAATGGCCCGTGCTACTGTTCCCTTGAATTTTAATGCATTCCTAGAGAAAGCTAAATTGAAAGATGATGGTAGCAACTACACGGACTGGGTCCATAATTTGAGGATTATCCTCATTGCTGCACAGAAGAATTATGTCCTTGATACACCGCGCTGTGAACGTCTGGCAAACGCGGTCTGATGACTACTCTATAGTTTAGTGTGCCATGCTTTACGGCTTAGAACCGGGACTTCAAAGACGTTTTCAACGTCATGGAGCATATGAGATGTTTCAAGAGTTGAAGTTAATATTTCAAGCAAATGCCCGGGTTGAGAGATATGAAGTCTCCAACAAGTTCTATAGCTGCAAGATGGAGGAGAACAGTTCTGTCAGTGAACACATACTCAAAATGTCTGGGTATTATAATCACTTAACTCAGCTGGGAGTTGATCTTCCGGTTGATTGTGTCATTGACAGAGTTAATCACTGCCAAGAAGCTATAAAGGCTTCATGATGAACTATAATATGCAAGGGATGAACAAAACAATTCCCGAGCTCTTCGCAATGCTTATGGCCGCGAAGGTAGAAATCAAGAAGGAGCATCAAGTGTTGATGGTTAACAAGGCCACTAGTTTCAAGAAAAAGGGCAAGGGAAAGAAAGGGAACTTCAAGATGAATTGCAAGCAAGTTGCCACTCTTGGGAAGAAACCCAAAGTTGGACCCAAGCCTGAAACTGAGTGCTTCTACTGCAAAGGGACTGCTCACTGGAAACGGAACTTCCCCAAATACTTGGCGGATAAGAAGGATGGCAAAGTGAACAAAGGTATATTTGATATACATGTTATTGATGTGTACCTTACTAATGCTCGTAGTAGCGCTTGGGTATTTGATACTAGTTCGGTCGCTCATATTTGTAACTCGAAACATGAGCTACAGATTAAATGAAGATTGGCTACAGACAAGGTGACGATGCGTGTTGGGAATGGTTCCAAGGTCGATGTGGTCGCCGTCGGCACGCTACCTCTACATCTACCTTGGGGATTAGTATTAGACCTAGATAATTCTTATTTGGTGCCATCGTTGAGCATGACCATTATATCTGGATCTTGTTTAGTGCGAGAAAATTATTCATTTAAATCAGAGAATAATGATTGTTCTATTTATATGAGTAATATATTTTATGGTCATGCACCCTTGAAGAGTGGTCTATTCTTGTTGAACCTCGATTGTAGTGATACACATATTTATAATATTGATGCCAAAAGATGCAAAGTTGATAATGATAGTGCAACATGAAGGAAATATGCCCTAGAGGCAATAATAAAGTTGTTATTTTATTTTTCCTTATTCATGATAAATGTTTATTATTCATGCTAGAATTGTATTGCTCGGAAACCTAAATACATGTGTGAATACATATATAGACAAACACCGTGTCCCTAGTGAGGCTCTACTTGACTAGCTCGTTAATCAAAGATGGTTAAGGTTTCCTAACCATGGACATGAGTTGTCATTTGATAACGGGATCACATCATTAGGAGAATGATGTGATGGACAAGACCCATCCGTTAGCTTAGCATAATGATTATTCAGTTTTATTGCTATTGCTTTCTTCATGTCAAATACACATTCCTTCGACTATGAGATTATGCAACTCCAGGATACCGGAGGAATACCTTGTGTGCTATCAAACGTCACAACGTAAAAGGGTAATTATAAAGATGCTCTATAGGTATATCTGAAGGTGTTTGTTGAGTTGGCATAGATCGAGATTAGGATTTGTCACTCCGAGTTCCGGAGAGGTATCTCTGGGCCTCTCGGTAATACATTGATGTCTACTACACAACCTTTCTCCTTGTAGACGTTGTTGGGCCTCCAAGTGCGGAGTTTTGTAGGATAGTAGCAAATTTCCCTCAAGTGGATGACCTAAGGTTTATCAATCCGTGGGAGGCGTAGGATGAAGATGGTCTCTCTCAAACAACCCTGCAACCAAATAACAAAGAGTGTCTTGTGTTCCCAACACACCCAATACAATGGTAAATTCTATAGGTGCACTAGTTCGGCGAAGAGATGGTGATACAAGTGCAATATAGACTGTAGATATAGGTTTTTGTAATCTGAAAATATAAAAACAGCAAGGTAGCAAGTAACAAAACTGAGCGAAAATGGTATTGCAATGCTTGGAAACAAGGCCTAGGGTTCATACTTTCACTAGTGCAAGTTCTCTCAACAATGATAACATAATTAGATCATATAACAATCCCTCAATGTGCAACAAAGAGTCACTCCAAAGTTCCTATGGCGGAGAACATAATAAGAAATTGCTTGTAGGGTACGAATCCACCTCAAAGTTATTCTTTCCGTTCAATCCATTGAGCTATTCCTATAAGTGTCACAAACAGCCCTAGAGTTCGTAGTAAAATAACACCATATGACACACATCAATCAAACCCTAATGTCACCTAGATACTCCAATGTCACCACAAGTATCTGTTGGTCAATTATATGATATGCATCACACAATCTCATATTCATAATATTCAATCCAACATAAAGAACCTCAAAGAGTGCCCCAAGATTTCTACCAGAGAAACAAGGAAAAAAACGTGCATCAATCCCTATGCATAGATTACCCCAATGTCACCTCGGGAATCCGCAAGTTGAGTGCCAAAACATACATCAAGTGAATCAATAGAATACCCCATTGTCACCACGGGTATCCCACACAAGACATACATCAAGTGTTCTCAAATCCATAATAGTATTCAATCCGATAATAGTGAAACCTCAAAGGTAATACTCAATTCATCACAAGAAGGTAGAGGGAGAAGAACACCATATGATCCAACTATAATAGAAAAGCTCGTGGCATCAAGATCGTGCCATATCAAGAACACGAGCAAGAGAGAGATCAAACACATAGCTACTGTTACATACCCTCAGCCCCGAGTGTGAACTACTCCCTCCTCATCATGGAGAGCGTCGGGATGATGAAGATGGCCACCGGTGATGATTGATACGTCTCCAACGTATCTATAATTTTTGATTGTTCCATGCTGTTATATTATCATTCTTGGATGTTTATAATCATTTTATAGTCATTTTATATCATTTTTTGGTACTAACCTATTGACATAGTGCCAAGTGCCAGTTGTTGTTTTCTGCATGTTTTTTACATCACAGGAAATCAATACCAAACGGAATCCAAACGCAGTGAAACATTTTGTGGATTTTCTCTGGACCAGAAGACATCCAGTGGGCCGGAGAAGTGCCCGGGGAGTGCTCCGAGGGGAGCACAACCCACCAGGGCGTGCTAGGAGGCCCAGGCGTGCCCTGATGGGTTGTGCCCACCTCGGGTGCCCCCTGAATCGCCTCTTTGCTCTATAAATACCCCAATATTCCAGAAACCCTAGGGGAGTGACGAAAATCAATTCTAGCCACCGCAGAGTCAAGAACCACCAGATCCAATCTAGACACCATCACAGAGGAATTCACCACTTCCATTGGTGCCTCTCCGATGATGCGTGAGTAGTTCTTTGTAGAGATACGGGTCCGTAGTTAGTAGCTAGATGGCTTCCTCTCTCTCATTTGATTCTCATTACAATGGTCTCTTGGAGATCCATATGATGTAACTCTATTTGTGGTGTGTTTGTTGGGATCCGATGAAATTTGAGTTTATGATCAGATCTATATTTTTATTCATGAAAGTTATTTGAGTTTCTTTGATCTATTATATGCATGATTGCTTTTAGCCTCGTATTTCTTCTCTGATATTTGGGTTTTGTTTGCCAACTTGATCTATTTATCTTGCAATGGGAAGAGGTGCTTCGTAGTGGGTTCGATATTACGGTGCTTGATCCCAGTGACAGAAGGGGAACCGACACGTATATATCATTGCTACTAAGGATAAAATGATGAGGTCTATCTCTACATACATAGATCTTGTCTACATCATGTCATCGTTCTTATTGCATTACTATGTTTCTCCATGAACTTAATACACTAGATGCATGCAGGATAGCGGTCGATGTGTGGAGTAATAGTAGTAGATGCAGGCAGGAGTCGGTCTACTAATCTTGGATGTGATGCCTATGTAATGATCATTGCCTAGATATCGTCATGATTATTTGAAGTTCTATCAATTGCCCAACAGTAATTTGTTCCCCCACAGTTTTCTATTTTTCTCGAGAGGAGCCACTAGTGAAACCTATGGCCCCGGGTCTCTTTCTCATATTATTTGCCTTTGCGGTCTATTTTATTTGCCTTTTATTTTCAGATCTATTAAACCAAAAATACGAAAATACCTTGCTGCAATTTATTTTATTTGGCGTTCAATCTATCAATATTTACAACTCTCTCATGTCCGTTTGCCTATCTTGGGCGCCGCTACCCGAAAGGGTTTGACAACCCCTTTTACACGTCAGGTTGCGAGTATTTGTTATTTGTGTGCGGGTGTTGTTTACGTAGAGTTGCTTGGTTCTCCTACTGGTTCGATAACCTTGGTCTCATCACTGACGGAAATACCTACCATTGCTGTGCTGCATCATCCCTTCCTCTTTGGGGAAATATCGACGTAGTTCAGGCGAACATCAAAAGGAATTTCTGGCGCCGTTGCCGGAGAGGATCCTCAACATCTACCAGGTTCGTAAACACAAATCTCATCTCCTTGCAATTTATATTATTTTCCATTTGCCTCTTGTTTTCCTCTCCCCCACCTCATAAAAATTTGCCGTTTTATTCGCCCTCTTTTTCGTTCGCCGTTTTCTTATTTGATCTATCCTTGTTCTTGCTTTCTAGTCATAATGGCTAGCATGCCTACTCCCCCTTTGTCACCAGATTTTGAAGTTTTGTACTTCAACCAACGACAAGGAGAAAATATGAAAGATGCTTGGTATAGGCTAATGGAATCCTATCGTATTTGCAACCTAAAGAGAGATGCAAAGATTTTACTTTGTAATTTTTACATAGGACTGGCTTTGCATCATAGACAACTCTTAGATTTTGCCGCTAAAGGGAATTTTATAAAGCTTGATGCTAATGCTGCCTATGAAATTTAGAAGGAATTTTGGGGGTTCCACCTCAAAAGAAGGGGTTCTCTTTCACCCCAGAGGGAGTTCAAATGTTGGACAAACTTGGTGATTTGCACAAACATATGGTTGAATTGCAAAAGTATAATGAACCCCTCAAACATCTTAATGGTAGTATCAATCGCATGAATACTTTGATTACTCTTTGCAATAAGCGGTTGGATATTTTAGATATCAAGATGGTATCTTTTCCAGAGAATTTAGGGAAGCATAAAGAGCCTCCCGGGTTTGAGAAAACCCTCACAAAATTTGCCAAAACTACGGAGGACAAAACTTAGATCCATGTTTTATGACTAGCTAAGGGCGAAAGCGATAGCGCTTGTTGGGAGGCAACCCAATGAATAAATTTTGCTTTTGTTTTTTGCCTTCTGTTCTTGAGTGTTTTCACAATTATGCTACTGTTATGATTGTGTTTTTTTGTGTTTTAATTAGTGCTTGTGCCAAGCAAAGCCTTTAGGATCTTCTTGGGTAATAGTTGTTTGATCTTGCTGAAAAACAGAAACTTATGCACTCATGAAAACAATTTTCATAAATCACAAAAACGTTCTTTTGCCCTGATTCTTTTTGCAGAAGATTAGTATACAAATTTCTCAGGTCGTCCTAATTTTTTAGAATTTTTGGAGTTTCATAAGTATTTGAAATATTCACATTTCTATAGACTGTTCTGTTTTTGACAGATTCTGTTTTCTTTGCGTTGTGTGCTTGTTTTGATGATTCTATGGTTTTCTTTAATGAGTTTTTTCCATAGAAAAGTTGGAATACATTAGATATAATGCAAAAATAAAATATGAATTGGTTTGCTACAGTACTTATAGTAGTGATTTGCTTTCTTATACTAACGGATCTCACGAAGGTTTTGTTGAGTTTTGTGTGATTGAAGTTTTCAAGTTTTGGGTTATCTTACGGTGGATGAAGGAATAAGGAGTAAGAAGAGCCTAAGCTTGGGAATTCCCATGGCACCCGAAGTTATTATCCAAAGAGAAGCAAGTAACTAAGCTTGGGGGTGCCGTGAGTGGCATCCCCTCTTTCTTCTAACGACCATCGGTATTTTACTCGAAGCTATATTTTTATTCGTCACATACTATGTGTTTTGCTTGGAGCGTCTTGTATGATACGAGTCTTTGCTTGTTTTTCTTTGTTTTTTTAGTTTTGATTCCTTGCTGGACACACCTATTTTAGAGAGCCAAAATTATGTCATGACTTTGTTAGAATTACCCTCTTTGCTTCACTCAAATTTTTATGAGCTATGGATTTGCTCTAGTGCTTCACTTATATCTTTTTGAGCACGGTGTGCTTAGTTTTTTTTGAAGAAATCCTCTCTTGCTTCACTTAAATTAATTTGAGAGAAATAAATATTATGCTCATGATCTTCACTTATATTTGTTTGAGTTTATCAAAAGCAACACATGGAAATTAGTTCCAAAGTGATAGATATCCAAGAAGGATATAATAAAAACTTTCATGAAGATCATTGGACAAAATAAACTTGATTCTTTGTAATAGTTTTGAGATATGATGATGTGATATGTGAGTCATGTTGATGAGTAATTATGCTTTAGTAAGAATATTGGTGTTAAGGTTTGTGATTCCCTATGCAAGAACGAAAGTCAATAGTCATGCAATGAAATTACATCCTACTTGTGGTGCATTATTCGGTGTTAATTATGCTTAATGCTCACTTATGAGATTATTCGTTTCTTGGTTGGTCGCTTCTCAATCTTTTGCTAGCCTTCATTTTGCACTAAGTATGATCACTACTTGTGCATTCAAAATCCTTTAAACCAGTCTTGCCACATGAGTCCACTATACCTACCTATATGCGGTATTCTCTTGTCGTTCTAAGAAAATTTGTGTGTGCCATCTCTAATTTTCAAAATAAATTTCTCTTTTGTGTGCTCGCATCGTCATGAGGCGGTGAGGGGTGGCCAATATTTTCCATGCTAGATGTGTTATTCTCACGATGAGTGTTTATTCACTTGTTATTGCACGAGAGAAAGGAAAACGTATTAGGGATGCCCAGTCCCGAAATGAAAAATGAATTTACTTTATGTTGTCAAATAATAAATTCCTTGGAAAGTGTTGGTATGGAGGGCAACCATGGATTCGGCTATCCATGGAAAGTGAAAGTATGGTGGAAAAAAGAATAAACTTTATTTTCTGTTTGGGAACCACGTATGATATATCTAGCATGGAAAGTGTTGGGAGCTCTAAGTCGTTTTCGTTGGTGAGAAAAGTATGCCTCTCAAAATGTTTTTATATCTTAAGTTTTTCGCTTTGAGCTCTGGGACCTCTACAAATCCCCACTTCCCTCTGCGAAGGGCCTTTCTTTTACTTTATGCAATTTTTATTTTTAATTTTGAGTCTCCATCTTCTCTTATAAAGCACCAACTAGGAGGCACTATGATCGTACTTGAGCATTGGGTGTAGCTAATATCCAAGTGTGTTTCATAAATGGATCAAGAATTGAGCATGATGGGCTAGGGATAACTTATTATTAGCGTTGATATTTTGAAAGACATGGTTGCTTGTTGATATGCTTGAGTATTTAAGTCTCATGTCAAAACTAGACTATTGCTTTGAATCATATAAAAGTCCAAATGCCCATGTTATAAAGAAAAGAATATGAGATGACATGTTAGGCAACATTCCACATCAAAATTTCTGTTTTTATCATTTACCTACTCGAGGACGAGCAGGAATTAAGCTTGGGCATGCTGATACGTCTCGAATGTATGTATAATTTTTGATTGTGCCATGTTGTTATATCATCATTCTTGGATGTCTTATAATCATTTTATAGTCATTTTATATCATTTTTGGCACTAACCTATTGACATAGTGCCAAGTGTCAGTTGCTATTTTCTGCATGTTTTTTACATCGCAGGAAATCAATACTAAACGGAGTCCAAACGCAGTGAAACTTTTTGTGGATTTTTTCTGGACCAGAAGACATCCAGTGGACCGGACAAGCGCCCGGGGGTGCTTCGAGGGGAGAACAACCCACCAGGGCGCGCTTGAAGGCCCTGGCGCGCCCTGGTGGGTTGTGGCCACCTCGGGTGCCCCCTGAATCGCCTCTTTGCTCTATAAATACCCCAATATTCCAGAAACCCTAAGGGAGTCGACGAAAATCAATTCCAGTCGCCGCAGAGTCCAGAACCACCAGATCCAATCTAGAAACCATCACGGAGGGGTTCACCACTTCCATTGGTGCCTCTTTGATGATGCGTGAGTAGTTCTTTGTAGACCTACGGGTCCGTAGTTAGTAGCTAGATGGCTTCCTCTCTCTCGTTTGATTCTCAATACAATGGTCTCTTGGAGATCCATATGATTATAACTCTTCTTGTGGTGTGTTTGTTGGGATCCGATGAACTTTGAGTTTATGATCAGATCTATCTTTTTATCCATGAAAGTTATTTGAGTTTCTTTGGTCTCTTATATTTGCTTATAGCCTCGTATTTCTTTCGCCGATATTTGGGTTTTGTTTGGCCAACTTGATCTATTTATCTTGCAATGGGAAGAGGTGCTTTGTAGTGGGTTTGATCTTACGGTGCTTGATCCCAGTGACAGAAGGGGAACCGACACATATGTATCATTGCTACTAAGGATAAAACAACGGGGTCTATTTCTACATAAATAGATCTTGTCTTCATCATGTCATCGTTCTTATCACATATATTACTCCGTTTCTCCATGAACTTATGTCGGGGAGGCTGATCGTACCCGCGGACACCTATGGGGCCGGCGGAGCAGGCCCCTTGTGGTTCGGAGGGGGGCGGAGGTCGCACGAAGAGCGGATCGAGGCGATGCACACGAGCGGTTTACCCAGCTTCGGAGCTCTCCGGAGAGATAAAACTCCTATTGCTGCTTGTTTGATCTATTGTGTTCTTGCTAGGGAGCAATGCGAGCTACAAAACCTAGCGTGAGTGTGTCTAGTCTACAGCCAGTCGAATGAATCGAACCAGCCCAACCTGCGGAACCCGTGGAACCGAACCCTTACTGCGGAACCCGCGGAACCGAACACTTTCTACGTTGCACTCGGGCCTCCTTTTATATGCTCAAGGGGTCTCCGACAGGTGGCAACATAGGCGGGGGTACAAATGTAAAAACAGGAGTTGGTACACCTACTTGAACAAAGGTATGCTGCAAAATACCTAACTCGACGGCAAGGGACAAAAGCAATAAATGCCCGTCGTTGTCGCCCAAACAAAGGTAACAGAGACCGTCAGTGCGCCTCGCCGCCACGATGGCGAGCCTGTCAGCGCCGCTTATCGCTACTCTCCGCTGGCTGCACAGCCGCTCGACACGCGCCCATGGAACGGTCCCATGGCGACACGTCGCTGGGTGAGCTGGAGCGGAGACGGAGAGAAGTTGCATGCCGCGGCAAGCGCCTTGCCGCGGCCGAATCCTTGTCGCGCTCGGAGACTTGTCGCGCCCCGAGCCTTCCCGGCAAGCTCCTCTTGCCGGGGCCTTGTCTTCTGCGTGCCTGGAGTGGCCTTCCCGACAAGCTCCTCTTGTCGGGACCTGTCTGTGCCTAGAGAGGCCTTCCCGGCAAGCTCCTCTTGCCGGGTTCTTGTCTTCTGAATGGCTGCGGAGGGTCTTGGCGGACGCCCGGTGAGGCTTGCCACGCAGGGGCCGCGATCGTTGCCCGTGCACAAGTTCGGGGTACTAAGGTACCCCTATTTTAGTACACCGACAGGAGCCCCGGGGTCTGGGCCATACACGGTGCCAAGCGTTGTTGGGCCAGGCCCAAAACAGGGCACGAGCACGCGCGGCCTGGGTCCAAACCAAACCCACTCCAGATCCGCCGCGTTCCCCGTGAACGGCACGCGTCCAATTGCGGCGTCGTGGGGGAGTGGGCGGTGCGGGTCGCTTCACTGTCAGCCTCAGTTACGCATCCCCGCCACGTGGTTCCCATGCTTTTGGGTTCATGGATGGTGGAAGTGGAAAACTGGCGTCAAGATGGCAGAGGCAGCAGGTCGGCCCCGATTCCTGCTCTTCCTATGCCCTGATTTGTCGAAGGGCGGTCGAGCCCCCACCTCGCTTCCTTAAAAGAGCGGAAGGGAGCGAAGCCCGCACTCTCCCATCTCCTTCTTTCTTCAGCTTCGCCCCTTTCTCTCATTCGCCACGGAGAAAAGGAACCTTGGTTCTTCATCGGTGGCGGCGAGGGTCGCCGCTAGACAGCGCCTCCTCCCAACCCCACGCCTGGGTGGCGAGCCAGCCACAAGAGGAAGAGGGAGGGGCGAGGTCGTGGACGAGGTCGAGGCGCCGGGGAAGAGGCGGACGGGCGGCGCGCTGTCTCCACTTCCGCCGGGCGGTTCCTCCCCCTGCGGCAGTCCATACAGGGACGACCCTTGCGAAGTTCTTCGTCAGCTGCGCTGGGCGCCTCGTCGTCGCCTCCGGCTTCCAGCTCCGTTCATGAGCGATGGAGTCGGATCCGCCGAGACATCGAGATCGCACATGAGGGGTTGTGGAATCAGCGGCATGCGAGTCCGTGTTGTATTCCTAGCCCCTAATGTGATGTATCTTGATCGTGGGTGGAAGACGTTCACTCGCATCCACAGCCTGAGGGCGGGATTTACTCTCCATTTTAAGTTAATGGAGGGTGATCTCCTCTTCGTCAAGGTCTTCGGGGATCTCGGTACTCGGGCGAAGTGCTGCGTGGATAGCTCCTCCGACAGCGAAGATTCCTCGAGCGAGAGTGACGAGGAGGAGAAGCGACAATGACGACGAGGGTAGCGGGCCCGATTAGTTGCAAGGCCGCCGCAAGGCGTTACCGGCGACCCCATCATCCGCGCCGCCGGCTCCTTGAACTCCCGGGGTCGTCTCCTTGGGCGACTGGCGTAGGGAGGCTGCGGAAGGGGAAGAGGGATGGCGACAAGGCCGTCAAGTCGGAGTACGAGGGCGTAGTGCCTCGACAGCGGCCGACGCCCCGCCGCCTGCCTCGAGCCCCGCTTCCGGCGCTGCCATCTCCATCAAGCCCTCGGGGAGCTCCCGGGATGTTCCTTTGGTGCCTTCTGGCACCTGTAACTCGCCTAGGCATTTCTTTTGCCCTTCTTGCCTCCTTGACCTACCTCCTGAAGAGAGGGACAGAAAAAGGATTACGGGCATCTTATCTTTTTAATTTGTAAGCCTTCGGGCCTTATCCGCCTTTAATACTTGTAATCTTCCCTTTCATGTTTTTCATTCCCCACGGATTGTATCCGAGTAGAACGTTTTTAATGAAAAAGGGATGCTTGAAAAAGGACGAAGGGCTTATCTGATATCTCAGCCCCGCAACTCGGCTTGCCGCAGCCCCGGCAACTCGCTTGACGCAGCCCCGGCAACTCGGCTTGCCGCAGCCCGGCAACTCGGCTTGCCGCAGCCCCGACAGCTACGGCTTGGCGGGGCTTGGGTACCAGCGCGCCCTTCTTCTCCTCCTCGCTGTTATTTCAGTTCTGAGAACGATTTATCCAGTGCCGCGATAAGTTATTTTTGTAATATAACTTTATTCTGGGCAACATTTGCTACGTTACTTCCTTTACTCGACTCTTGGCTTTGTATGTTATTACCCCACGCTTTTCAGTGGAAACTTGCCGGTGCGAGCACCCTTGCCGCGAGCGCCGAGTGCAGAACTTCAGCAGCCTGCTGGCGGGGTCGCTACCGACAAGCAACCTTGTCGCGGACTAGCCGCAGCTCACTTAAGTTGTTGAGCGGACTCGAAACAAAGTAAGGGCGCGACCAGTCACGATTTGGTTCCTCTGTGCACAGGTTTTCCATACAAAGTACTATCGTTCGAGGAAGATAACGAAAATTTAAAAATTGATTGCTCAAACTTTGGCAACTTAGCTTTTCTGTTTCTTGCTTCCCGATGAGGTGAAACTTCCTCGAGCGGTGCCTGGTCCATAGTATTATCTATAGTATTATCTCCTCCTCCCCCCTGGTTAACTTGTGCGCGAGGGAGCCTTCCTTTCTTTGAGAGAAGAAAAAGAAGAGGAAATAACGTTATGGAGCCTAGCGGCTCGATTCTGCTTACGGTGTGGTTGCTGCACAAAGTGTTAGCCAAAGCATGCAATAAATTGATGAAAGCATGAACTTGACAAGTCGTATGCGCAACACACGAAGCTTTATCGATGCACGGGTCTGCGCTCGCTTTGTAATGGATTACATGCAACAACGGCAAGACTTGTACAAAAGGTGGTTGCCGGAACGGATTTCGACAACCACGCCTCTATGGGTAAAACTTACGAAGATGCTCAATGTTCCAGGAGTTGCTCACCGAATGCCATCTTCGGTCTCAAAGCGACAGCGCCGAGCCTAGTGACTCGTTTCACCCGATAAGGGCCTTCCCACTTCAAGCGTCAACTTGTTTGAATTCTTGGCGGACTGAACACGCCCGAAGAACAAGGTCGCCTTTCCTCGAGACTTCGGCACTAACCCTGCGGCTATGGTAGCGACGCAGAGCTTGTCAGAAGCGAGCGGCTCGCACCTGCCTGAAGACGATCCTCCTCGAGGAGCAGCGCGTCATCTTGTCGCAGCTGCTCTTGCTCAAGCTCATCATAAGCGAGTACTGAGGCGATCCGTATCTGAAGTTCCGTGGGGAGAACTGCCTCGCTCCATAGACTAGAGCAAAGGGTGCACGGCGCTGGCTCGATTTGGCGCTGCTCGATCGACCAAAGAACCACCGGCAGCTCCTCGATCCAGTTTCTTCCGCACTTGTGCAGCCTGTCGAAAGTTCTGGTCTTGAGCCCGCGCAGCACTTCAGCATTTTCCCTCTTTGCTTGACCGTTGCTTCTCGGGTGAGCAAAGCAGACCTTGGCGCCAAGGTCTTGGACGTACTGCATGAAGGTGCGACTCGTAAATTGTGTGCCGTTGTCGGTGATGATCCTGTTAGGGATTCCGAAACGGCAAACAATCGAATTTGAAGAACTTGATCACGACCGTCTTTGTCACCTTCCTCACTGCTTGCACTTCCGCCACTTTGTGAACTTGTCGATGGCGACGCACAAGTACTCAAAGCCCCGACACTTCGGGGAAGGGGCCGAGGATGTCGAGCCCCTGACCGAAAATGGCCGTGATAAAGGGATCGTCTGGAGAGCTTGAGCTGGCCGGGTGTATCTGCTTGGAATTGAACCGCACGCTTCACACTTGGTTACTTGTGCAGTTGCATCTGGAGGGCTGTCGGCGAAGAAACCTTGCCGGAAAGCTTTGCGGCAAGTGCTCTTGCGCCAATGTGGTGACCGCATATGCCTCCATGTATCTCTCGCCAACAGCTTACATCCATCTTCCCCGGGAATACACTTCAATTTCACACCGTTGAGTCTTCTTACATGCAGTATGCTGTCGACAAACTGGTACATACTTGACTGCCGGGCTACTCTTTCCGCTTCTTCTTGCTCTTCGGGAAGTTCTCCTGTCTGAAGGAAATGGACAATCTGCTGCGCCCATGCTTGAGCTTGCGGCTCGACAACAAGGACTAAAGGCACATCTGCTGCCGCGGGAACATCAGCTTCCACGGCGAGGACCTGCGGCCCTGCCGGAGCTTGATGCTCCCCGACAAGCTTGCCGGAACAAGACTTGTCGGGATCGCTCGCTTCAACGAAACAAACCTCGGGTCTGCCGGAGCGCATCGCTTCCTCAAAGACTGTTGGTGTTGATCTTGGGGACCTTTGCAACGACGGCTTCGGGAAGCTCTGTCGGAAAGTAGTCACCAGAGGCCAACTTCCTCTTCTTGCTTTGTCCAGTTGATGGTGCTACGGTTGGCTGATTCAGCTTGAGCACGAAAATCCCTGGTTCCACAGGCAACTTAAGTGCAACGCACTTTGACAGGCCGTCAGCAATATCATTCTGAGCTCTTGGAACATGTTCCATTTGCAGGCCGTCAAAGTGCTCTTCTAGCTTCCTCACTTCATCAACGTAGGGCTTCCATCAACGGACTCGATAATCTTTGGTCACTTGCCGGACGACAAGTTGTGAGTCACCCCCTGACAATTAGCTTCTATATCCCAAGGTCCAATGCGATCCTGAGACCGGCAAGCTAACCCTAATACTCTGCAGTATTGTTTTTCGCTTGCTCCTTGGGAAAGTGCATCCGACGACATACTTGAGGTGCTCTCCGGTGGTGCGATAAGTAGCACGCCGCACCGCGCCTTTGCAGCGAGAAGGCACCATCAAAGTACATCAGCCACTCTTTGCTTGCTTCTTTGACGGGAATGCTCGTCTCCGAATCTCTTCATCCGGGCGTTGGCGTCCATTCTGCTATGAACTCTTCCAAGGCTCGCTTTGGATAGTTGATGTGCTTTCAAACTTGAGACCAAAGCTTGACAGCCTCCAAAGGTGCCCACTCGACAATCCCGCCTGCCGCTTCTGGATTCTCGCAGTATCCTCTTCAGCCGGAAAGCGGTGACAACTCGATCTCATGTGCTTGGAAGTAATGGCGCAGCTTTCTCGAGGCCATGAGGAGGCCGAAAAGCAATTTTTGCACACCAGAGTACCTTGACCTAGCCCCCGCAGAAGGAACCGACAAAGTAGACTGGCGCTGCACCATCCTTTTCTCGCATCTGTTCACGTGTTCCGCGCAGACTCATCCTTGTCGGGACCAGAGCTTGTCGGCGAAGCCCCCGCTTGTCGCTGGATGTGTTTGCCGTGGTTGCTGGCTCATCATCCGCCTCCCTCTCCGCCACTAACGCAGCACTAACCACTTGATTGGCTGCCGCTATATATAGCAGCAACTTCTCTTGTGGCCTAGGTGCGACAAGTGTTGGAGTGGAGGACAGGTATCTCTTCAAGTCCTGCAGCGCAGCCTCCACTTTCGGAGTCCATTTTACTGGACCTGCCTTTTTCAAAATCTTGAAAAATGGCAGGGCGCGCTCCAGACCTAGAAATAAACTCGCCGAGAGCAGCCACGCAACCGGCAAGCCTTCGTACATCCTTGACGCGCTTTGGTGCTTCAATCTGCTCAATGGCCTTGATCTTGTCGGGATTAGCTTCAATCCCCAGCTAAGACACGAAGAACCCGAGAAGCTTGCCGGAAGGGACTCCAAACACGCACTTCTCGGGGTTGAGCTTGAGGTTGATCTTGCGGAGATTTGCAAAGGTCTCGTCCAAATCTTGAACCAGAGTAGCTTTGTCCTTGCTTTTGACCACTATGTCATCCATGTAGGCTTCTACATTTACGTGCATCTGCGGCTCAAAAGCGTCATGGACTACCCTTGCAAATGTTGAACCAGCATTCTTCAAACCGAAAGGCATCCGTATGAAATAGTATGTGCCACATGGTGTGATGAATGCGGTCTTCTCCTCACCTTCTTCAGCCATGAAGATCTGATGGTATCCTGAGTATGCATCAAGAAACGAAAGCAAATCACATCCAGCCGTGGAGTCAACAATCTGGTCGATGCGCGACAAGGGAAACGGATCTTTGGGACAAGCTTTATTAACATCCGTGAAGTCAATACAAAGTCTCCATTTCCCATTTGCTTTGCGCACGACTACAGGATTGGCCAACCACGTAGGATGGAGCACTCCTCGACAAGGCCCGCTGCTTCCGGTTTCTTGATCTCTTCGCTATGAATTCTTGGCGCCCACCGCTTGCTTCGACTTTTTTCTTGACGGGTCGCAAGATGAGGACAAACGGCCAGCGGTGCTCAATCACTTTCACAGGAACACTGGGATATCAGACGGTTGCCATGCAAACACGTCGACATTCGCCCGCAGGAAATCAACGAGCGCGCCTTCCTATTTGGGGTCGAGAGGCACTGACGGTGAAGGTACCACCAGCGCTGTCCTCCTTGGCGGGCACCTTCTTGGTCTTCGGCGGAGCCACCATCTTCTTGCACTTGCCGGTGGAGCTCGATGGTGCGTCCTCGACGGTAGCGCAGCACTCCGAAGAGGTGCGCTTGCCGGAGTGAGCATCAGAGCCCTTGCCGGACTTGGACTTGGTCTTCTTCCCCCCAGGAGCTTCAGCGGCAAGTGTTGGGCAGTCTGTCGCGGCTGCTGCATCCCGGTAGATCTTGTCGGCACAGATAAGGGCATCCTTCTTGTCGCCATGGACAGATATGACGCTTATCGGGCCTGGCATCTTGAGTAGGTTGTAAGCGTAGTGAGAGGCCGCCATGAACTTGGCGAGTGTTGGACGGCCAAGTATCCCATTGTAAGGCAATGGGAAATCGGCAACGTCAAATGTAACCCTCTCAGTCCTGAAGTTCAACTCGCTGCCAAATGTGACCGGCAACGTAATCTTCCCCTTCGGCTTGC
Organism: Aegilops bicornis; assembly: GCA_021605145.1. Taxonomy (NCBI): domain Eukaryota; kingdom Viridiplantae; phylum Streptophyta; class Magnoliopsida; order Poales; family Poaceae; genus Aegilops; species Aegilops bicornis. Next base: position 556,652,100 of record CM038672.1, on the reverse strand, counting down.
TCCTTCCCGGATTGATTCCTTGGAATGTTCCGGTCTCTTCGGGCTCGCGGTCAGGATTTGAAGCTTCGAGCACCGCGAGGAGATCAGATTCAAGCCGTCCCCGCCGTCAACTAACATTTTTGTGACCTTGAGGTTGCGGATGGTTGGAGAGACCAACATCGGCAAGCACCCGACCGCAGTTATGCGATCAGGGTGGTCCTCAATATAAAAAATGATAGGCGTGCTGGACCACTTCAGAGGCTTGCGTGACTCTACGGATGGTTCCGCTGCATTGACCTCCCGCATCCATTGCTTGAGTTGGCGGTGGGAGGTATGCAGGGAAGCACCTCACAACGCAGAGAACCTCTGTGGCTTTCTCGAAACTCCTGCTCATCGGCCGCTGCGTCCTCCATATCTTCGTCGTCATCATCATCTTCATCCTTGTCGCGCCGCTGGGAGGTCGATCTCCTTGTCGCTGCTTGACATTGCCGCGGCGTCCTCCCGGCCGGACGCTTTCTTGCTTGCTCCCCGGCACCTTCTGGGCCTTATCCTTGTCGCGCCCGCTTCGTACTCAGCTCTTCGCTGTTCGACAAGCTGCTCGACTTTCTTGCAGCTCACGGAGGTCGTGGCCCTTAGTGCGGTGGATCTTGCGATCGCTTGCCGGAGCTGTCCCGCTTGTCGGCGTCGCCACCGACCGGTGGTTGGCGTCGGCCGCAACCTCCTTGCCGGAGACACCAGCCTTGGCGTTCTTGTCGCCACCTCCATTGCCAGACCGCTCAACAGCTAGCACTTCTCCGGCCTTCTTCTTCCTGTTGCCTCGCCACGGCCCTTCTTTGCCGGGCGGTGTCATCACCGCCGATCCTGCTTCGCATTCTCTCACAGGAGTCTCCTCCCTTCCTCGGCGCGCGCACACTTGTCGGCCAAGGCGTACAGCTCACTGACGTCCTTGGCTTTGCACACCGCCATCTCCTCCCTCATCCTGCGGTTCCGCACATTCTGATGAAATGCGCTGATCACCACGGCAGGGTGGACGTCTGGGATGTTGTAGTGCACACGGCTAAACCTCTGAATGAACTTGCGCAGGGACTCTCCTTCCTTCCGGCGAGCAAGTGAAGGTCACTCTCTTGGCCATGAGGTTTGTGGCCACCTATGAAGGCGCCAACAAACCGATGGCATGATCTGCCCAAGAGGATATGGAGCCGTCCGGCAAGTGCATGAGCCAAGATCTGACGTTGGGCTTGAGCACGAGCGGGAAGTAGTTGGTGAGGATCTTGTCGTCCCGTCCCCCCGCAGCCTGCACCGCGATGGTGTAGATGCTGAGGAACTCCGACGGGTGCGTCCTGCCATCATACTTCTCCGGCACGTCTGGTTTGAAGTTTTTCTGGCTGGGCCACTGGACTTGCCGCAGCTCACGAGTGAACGCAGGGCAACCTACCGTGTCACGGCAAGTCGCTGGCCCCCTCCGGGCGCGTGCATGTCAACAGAAGGCCCAGCGCGCTTGTCGGATTGACGCCGCGCTTCTCTTCGGGCGCCGATGCGAGTTCGAGCGTCCTCTTGTTGTCGCTCATGAAGAACTTGACGCTGATCGCGGCGAGCTCGCGGATCCGACGACGCAGTGGAGTCGCTGTCGAGGTGGATCCGGTGAGTCGGCGATCTTGGCCTTCTTGGCGGAGAGTGCACGGTGGTTGCACCTCCGACAGTCTCGTCGCCACCGGCTCGTGCCTTGTCGTCACGCCGCGACAACGATGGCGTTGGTTGCCGCGGAGCGTTGCCGTTGGCAAAGCCGATGATGCTCTGGATAGTGTCCCTCCATTCGTCGACCTTGTCGGCCGTTGGAGGGTAGTCGAGGAGCAGCTGAGCTCTCGCCAGAGCTTCTGCTGGAGTAGTAGGCGGCATTGGAGAACGGTGCGAGGAGCGGGACACGCTCGGACTTCTAACTACGTTAGAAGGAGCAGCGCCCCGTCCGGGCGACCGTATCTCACTAGTGCCAGCATGTTGGCGCGCATGCTGGTCTTGAGGGTCTCGATCAACGAGCGTATGGCGTTGTGAGAACGCCATGACGTTGTTGGTCCCGCGTCTCCGAGATGGGCGCGGGGAATGCGCGGACGCCGAGGTTTGCGGTGCCTTGTCCTTGGACTTGGCAACGTCGCGAACACCTTCGCCGGGCGCCGTTCCTCCGCCAGCGTCGCACCACCACCCGCTTGCTGCGGTGAGGGTGGGTACGACGCTGACGGCTCTGCTGCCGCCAAGCCTTCTTCTTCGGTGGCATGTTGAGGAAGATGTTGATGACGCTGCTCGTGTGAACGCCGGATCGGATTCACACGGCCTCGACGCTTCTACCGGGCGCGCCAGAGATGTCGGGAGGCTGATCGCATTCGCGGACACCTATGGGGCGGCGGACCAGGCCCCTTGTGGTTCGGAGGGGGGCGGAGGTCGCACGAAGAGCGGATCGAGGCGATGCACACAGCGGTTTACCCAGCCGGAGCTCTCGGGAGAGATAAAACTCCTACTGCTGCTTGTTTGATCTATTGTGTTCTTGCTAGGGAGCAATGCGAGCTACAAAACCTAAGCGTGAGTGTGTCTAGTCTACATCCAGTCGAATGAATCGAACCAGCCCAACCTGCGGAACCCGCGGAACCGAACCCTTACTGCGGAACCCGCGGAACCGAACCCTTTCTACGTTGCACTCGGGCCTCCTTTTATATGCTCAAGGGGTCTCCAACAGGTGGCAACATAGGCGGGGGTACAAATGTAAAAACAGGAGTTGGTACACCTACTTGAACAGTGTACAGTGCAAAATACCTAACTCCGACGGCAAGGGACAAAAGCAATAAATGCCCGTCGTTGTCGCCCAAACAGTGTAACAGAGACCGTCAGGTGCGCCTCCGCTCGCCACGATGGCGAGCCTGTCAGCGCCGCTTAACGCTGCTCTCCGCTAGCTGCACAGCCGCTCGACACGCGCCCATGGAACGGTCCCATGGCGACACGTCGCTGGGTGAGCTGGAGCGGAGACGGAGAGAAGTTGCATGTCAGCGTAAGCGCCTTTGCAGCGGCGAATCCTTGTCGCGCTCGGAGACTTGTCGCGCTCTGAGCCTTCCCGGCAAGCTCCTCTTGCCGGGGCCTTGTCTTCTGCGTGCCTGGAGTGGCCTTCCCGACAAGCTCCTCTTGTCGGGACCTTGTTTGTGCCTAGAGAGGCCTTCCCGGCAAGCTCCTCTTGCCGGGGTCTTGTCTTCTGAATGGCTGCGGAGGGTCTTGGCGGACGCCCGGCGAGGCTTGCCACGGGGACGCTGCGACTGCTTGTGCACAAGTTCGGGGTACTAAGGTACCCCTATTTTAGTACACCGACAACTTAATACACTAGATGCATGCTGGATAGCGGTCGATGTGTGGAGTAATAGTAGTAGATGCAGGCAGGAGTCGGTCTACTACTCTTGTATGTGATGCCTATATAATGATCATTGCGTGGATATCGTCATGATTATTTGAAGTTCTATCAGTTACCCAATAGTAATTTCTTCACCACCGTTAGCTATTTTTCTCGAGAGAAGCCACTAGTGAAACCTACAGCCCCCGGGTCTCTTTCTCATATTATTCGCCTTTGCGATCTATTTTATTTGTCTTTTATTTTCAGATCTATTAAACCAAAAATACGAAAATACCTTGCTGCAATTTATTTTATTTGGCGTTCGATCTATCAATAGTTACAACTCTCTCACGTCCGTTTGCCTATCTTGGGCGCCGCTACCCGAAAGGGTTTGACAACCCCTTTTATACATCGCGTTGCGAGTATTTGTTATTTGTGTGCAGGTGCTGTTTACGTAGAGTTTCTTGGTTCTCATACTGGTTCGATAACCTTGGTCTCATCACTGAGGGAAATAACTACCGTCGCTGTGCTGCATCATCCCTTCCTCTTTGGGGAAATACCGACGTAGTTCAGGCGAACATCAATGATTCCCCCCTCCGGCAGGTTGCCGAAATAGGGTCCCGATTGGTTTTTCGTGGCTAAAGAGGCTTGCGGCGGCAGAACTCCCGATCTAGGTTTCTTTTTGGGGGTTTCTGTATTTACAAGAATTTTTGGTGTCGGTTTCAAGTCAGGGGGTCCGCGAGGAGCCCACAAGGTCGGAGGGCGCGCCCTCCACCCTTGCGGAGGCCCCGTGGCTCTTCTGGCCCAACTCTTTTGCTTCGGGGGCTTCTTCTGGTCCATAAAAAATCACCGTAAATTTTCAGCTCATTTGGACTCCGTTTGATATTCCTTTTCTGCGAAACTAAAAAAAAAGGAAAAACAGAAACTGGCATTGGGCTCTAGATTAATAGGTTAGTCCCAAAAATCATATAAAATAGCATATAAATGCATATAAAACATCCAAGATAGATAATATAATAGCATGGAACAATTAAAAATTATAGATACGTTGGAGACGTATCAAGCATCCCCAAGCTTAATTCCTACTCGTCCTCGAGTAGGTAAATGATAAAAATAGAATTTTTGATGTGGAATGCTAGCAAGTGCATAAGTTTGATCAATGATAATTTCAGTCACTTTTTATAGCATCATTATATATCATAACAGTAGCTCATCTCATAAAACTTCTCATGATCAAGTAACAAGCTATTGACATGTTAAAGTATAGACCATAAACTTTCTTGAAAACTAACAAAATATGTTCTCAGTCATCAAACAATTGCAATTCATCTTATTTTGATGAAGGGTCTATGTAAGAGCTTTGATTTAGCAAATCCCACATAGTCAACTATCATATAGTCTTCCATGATTGCTACCACTCAAAGCATATTTTTAGAACAAATAGCATCCATCGAACACAGAGAAAGATAGGGGCTTAATGTTTCGCCTCCCAACTTATTTATCATATAGATAATTATCAACAATAATAATTCATGATCAAATATATTTGAATGGCCATATATGCTTAGATCTTTCCCCATCACATGATGCTTGCCAACTAAAAAGTAGGTTGGAAGGAGAAGGAACACTACTGACTCTTGCATAAAAGTAAAAGATAGGCCCTTTGCAGATGGAAGTAGGGATTTGAAGAGGTGCCAGAGCTCGAAGCTTTTAAAATAGAGATTAAAATAATTTTAAGAGGTATGCTTTCATTTTCAACATAATAACCAAGAGTTCCCAATATCTTCCATACTAGATACATTATAGGCGGTTCCCAAACAGAAAGGTAAAGATTTTACTCCCCCTCCACCAACAATCACATTGCACGGCTGGTCCGAAACAACGGTTACCGTACAACTATCAACAATCCTGGGGGAGTTTTGTTTCATTTATTTGTGATTTTGTTATTTATCTTTTGATCATAGTACTCAGCATCCCAATTACCAGCCATTTTCTCGTGAATGATGAGCGGAGTCGACTCACTGTGAGAATAACCCACCTAGCATGGAAGATACTGACAGCCCCTAGTCGCTACATGAGCGATTCAGGCATACAAAACAGATTATTATTTGAAGGTTTAGAGTTTGGCACATGCAAATTTACTTGGAACGGCAGGTAAATACCGCGTATAGGTAGATATTGTGACGCCCGGATAATCAAGCTACAATAACCTCTGCTAACGATGCCACATCACCTCGGTTACTGTTGCTAATGTCGCATTGGATCAAAACCGATTCAAATTCAAAATTTAATTAAAGGCAAACAACAAAACTTTTCAAACATTAAAACTAAAATGTTCGAGTTGTGCCAAATAATGGAAAGTTAATTGTGGTGAAGAAACCCCACTTTTATAAAATGTTTAAAGGCTCTAAAGTGATTAAAACAGTAGGTAAAACAATTAAGTAAATACCTTTTATAGTTAATATAATATTAACCTAATTTAATTGGGCACTAAAAACTTTCTATGGCACTGGTCTAACTTGATATGCTAATCTAGGTGCTAAAGATGTGTTTTACAAAACTAAAGTAATTAGATCCTAAAATATAAACATAAAAAGAAAAGTAAAATAAAAAACATAGCAAAAATAAAAAGAACGAAGGAAGACCCCCTTCCCTGGGCCGTTCGGCTCAACAGGGCTACCAGGCCCCCCTGGCCGGCCCACCCCGCCTCCCTTATTCCCACTCCCCCCTGTGACCTAGCTCACACCCCCCACAACCCCCACCTCGCCCCTGAGTGGATCTGGATCGGGGCGCAATGTCGACGCCCCCGACCCCCCGACTGTCGTCGCGTGCCATGGCCTCACCGCCCTCGTCGCTAGCGGACCGGACGTCGCTCGTTGCCCGCCCCGCCGCGCCTCCGTCCTCCTCCTCGGCGTCACCTTGTCGGCCCCACCCCACCGCCTCTACTTCACCGACACCGCTTCGCCACCGGACATCCCCTGTCTCCCCCGCCTCTACTTCACCCGGCGTCGTCGGACGTCCTCCCCGTCCTCCTCCCCAATGGCTCCATCAAGCCTCGCCGCCCCCTTCTCACAACGAACGTGAGAACCTCCCGTGCTCCTCTCTACCCCCCTGCGTGGTCGCCAGACTCACGCGTGCACTCTGCCATGCCAGGCCTCGCACACGCGCGCGTGTGCCCTGGCTCGCTGCTGCTCGTGGACCACGCCCGCTAGCCATCGCCGTCCGCCCGCGCCATCGCCCTGCTTGCGCCACGGCCGTGCCGTAGCTTGCACCCGCCTGCACCGCACCTCATGCGCCTCTCCCCCTGCTTGCTGCTGCTTCGGCGCGGCTCTGCCCGCGCCACCGTGCATTCGCCCGGTCCGGCCCCGACCGCGCACCCGCGTCCGACCACCCAACCACGAGGACCCCTCCCCCCGCCTTGCGCCCCACCTCGTCATCTCGCCGCGCCACCACTTCCCGCGGCTGCTACTGCCCTGCGGCCGTGCGTTGTCGCCGCTCGGCGGCAGGCGGCACCGTGTGGCCTCCCTCTGCTCGGCGCCTGGGTCCGGCCCACAGGCGTCGCCCGCTTCAGGCTGCGCCCCGCGCCCGAACCCACTAAGGACCCTAGGGCCAATGACATGTGGGGCCTATCCCCAGAACGTTTTTACAAAAAAGAAAATAAATTAATAAATAATAATTAAAATCAATTAAAATATTAATTAACTAATTAAAGAATTAATTAACTTAATAAATCCCGATTAGATTAACCTAATCACTTAGTTTAGTTAATTAATCTGTTAGGTTAGTTAACAGTCAATGACAGCTGGGACCAACACGTCAGTTTGACCCAGTCAACGCCCTATTGACTGCTGACGTCATGCTGACGTCAGCGTACACTATTTTGGATAATGTTGAATTAAAATAACTAAATAAATTCTAAAAATGATTAAATCTTTTAAAATTAATATAAAATACACCATAGCTCGGATGGGAAAACTTTGTACATGGAAGTTGCTCAGAACAACGAGAGGAATCCGAATACGCAATCCGTTCGTGTGCCACACATCCCTAGCATAGCGAACACGCAACTTTCTCCCTCTGATTCGTTTGTCCGAAAATGCGAAACACCGGGAATACTTTCCCGGATGTTTTCCCCCTTCGCCAGTACCACCTATCCTTGCGTTAGATCACCCCTGGCACCGCGTATTGACTTGTTATATTTTGTGATGCTTTGTTTGCTCCGTATTTACTGTTTTCCCCCCTCTTCTTCTTCGGTAGACCCCGAGACCGGCATTGATGCGATTGAGTACGACTACGTCACTGATGACCCCTCCTTCTCGGCTGAGCTTCCAGGCAAGCCCCCCCTTTGATCACCAAATATCGCCTATTCTTTCTCTCTACTGCTTGCATTAGAGTAGTGTAGCATGTAACAACTTTCGGTTAATCCTATTCTGCTGCTTAGCCTGTCATTGTTGCTACAGTTGTTACCCTTACCTGCAATCATAAATGCTTAGTATAGGATGCTAGTGTTCCATCAGTGGCCCTTCACTCTTGTCCGTCCGCCGTGCTATACTATTGGGCCGTGATCACTTTGGGAGATGATCACGGGCATATGCTATATACTTGATACTGTTACATTACTTATGATACTGTTCGGAGATGGGGGCTGAAGGGGCAGGTGGCTCCATCCCGGTAGAGGTGGGCCTGGGTTCCCGACGGCCCCCGACTGTTACTTTGTGGCGGAGCGACAGGGCAGGTTGAGACCACCTAGGTGAGAGGTGGGCCTGGCCCTGGTCGGCGTTCGCGGATACTTCAATTAACACGCTTAACGAGATCTTGGTATTTGATCCGAGTCTGGCCACTGGCCTATACGCACTAACCAACTACGCGGGAACAGTTATGGGCACTCGACGTCGTGGTATCAGTCGAAGCCTTCTTGACGTCAGCGACTGAGTGGCGCGCGCCGGATTGGACTGTAAGCCTGCGCTTGTATTAAGGGGGCTAGGTCTGCTTTCAGCCGCGTTCGCAACGTGCAGGTGAGCAACGGGCGATGGGCCCAGACCCTTGCGCGCATAGGATTTAGACCGGCGTGCTGACCTCTCTGTTGTGCCTAGGTACGGCTGCGACGTGTTGATCTTCTGAGGCTGGGCATGACCCAGGAAAGTGTGCCCGGCCAAAGGGGATCGAGCGTGTTGGGTAATGTGGTGCACCTCTGCTGGGAAGTTGATCTATTCGAATAGCCGTGTCCACGGTAACAGGCGACCCGGAGTTGTACCTTGACCTTATGACAACTAGAACCGGATACTTAATAAAACACACCCTTCCAAGTGCCAGATATAACCCGGTGATCGCTCTCACACAGGGCGACGAGGAGAGGATCGCCGGGTAGGATTATGCTATGCGATGCTACTTGGTGAACTTACCCGCTACTCTCTTCTACATGCTGCAACATGGAGGCTGCCAGAAGCGTAGTCTTCGACAGGATTAGCTATCCCCCTCTTATTCTGGCATTATGCAATTTAGTCCACCGATATTTCCCCTTTACACATATACCCCTGCATATGTAGTGTAGATCCTTGCTTGAAAGTACTTTCGATGAGTACTCACGGTTGCTTTTCTCTCTCTTTTCCCCCTTTCCTTTCTTCTTAGTTGTCGCAACCAGATGCTGGAGCCCAGGAGCCAGATGCCACCGTCGACGACGACTCCTGCTACCCCGGAGGTACCTACTACTACGTGCAGGCCGCTGACGACGACCATGAGTAGTTTAGGAGGATCCCAGGCAGGAGGCATGCACCTCTTTTGATCTGTATCCCAGTTTGTGCTAGCCTTCTTAAGGCAGACTTGCTTAACTTATGTTTGTACTCAGATATTACTGTTTCCGCTGACTCGTCTATGATTGAGCACTTGTATTCGAGACCTCGAGGCCCCAGGCTTGTATTATGATGCTTGTATGACTTATTTTATTTTAGAGTTGTGTTGTGATATCTTCCCGTGAGTCCCTGATCTTGATCATACACGTTTGCGTGTATGATTAGTGTACGATTGAATCAGGGGCGTCACAAGTTGGTATCAGAGCCGACTGCCTATAGGAATCCCCCTTCCACACTCCTTGGCCGAAGTTGAGTCTAGTCGATGTAAACTGTTTTACTAACATGGCTGTGCGGCCCATGGGCCCACGTCGCCATTGGGTGGTATTAGGATGTTTTATTCCTCGTCTATACTCTGGAACTCTGATCTCTCTTCTATTCGGGTTGAAATTAATTTACTAACTCTGACTCTAGGTTCTCGTAACTACTTCCTCCCGGAGAGCTCCTTATCACATATGATCGCCGGCTGCACCAGAAGATTTCGAAGTTACTCCCCGATATTCTTTCGAGACTTTGTGCCCGTTGCTTTTGCAATTCCCTACCACCAAAATATCACTATGGATAAATACATACACCCGTCGTTCTTACTTTTATTCCCTGTTGATCTTGTTATTACAAGATACCCCGATATTCCCTCTATGGCTCCGAGAAAACTTTGCGCCTACTGCCTTGTAGTTCTAATTCTTGCACTTACTGAGTATCCATTCATCCCTAGTTGTTCATGTGACTCACAATATTCTTTGGAATACTATTCGATCTTCTAAAAATCCTCAGTAGCCTATTTGCTCTTGTTCTTTCTTACCTTCTTGCATTATGATTAATCCCACAAGTCTAATAATCTTGTTGACATCCATTGTCATTATCATTTTGAGTCTGTTGATTCAATATGTTGCGATTGCTTGCAATCCTCAAAAGAATCTTAGAATTCTTTCTTCCGACTCAGACGTCATTTTAAACATGAATTGGATCTCGACCAATCAAATTGCCGTCGATTGTACCCCTAAGTCTATTCAACTTATCCATCCTTAATCAGAGCGTTTGCTTCTGATCCCTTGAATTTGAAATCATAATTCCTTTGCATTTGAGCTTTGAATTAGTCAGTTGTTTCTATAATCCAATGCCTTGTTGTTTCTTCCTCTGATTGTGTGTCGATGCTCACATCAGCTCCATTATGGACTGTCAGATCCTTTGTTGGATTTTTATTCGACAACGTCCTTCATTATCATTAGCCTTGGGAGCCTTTTCTCGGATACGTAATGCCTTTGGTAAATTGTATCCTCTGCTTCTCAACCATGCTCTGCTTTCGAGCTTGTATAATTCACTCCTGAAGTTTGCGTTATATGTTCCTAAGATGCCCCGATGGGTTAAGCTTATGCCTTCCTTAGTCTATGTGAACTCGAAAGTTATGCGGGTTATATTCTACGGACTTTTAGTCATGTAAAATTTCAACGCTACAACTTCTTCGAAAGCGAGAAGTGAATGAAAGGTTATGCATTGAAGAAGTGGGAGTCGACCTTGAACTTTGAGTTCATGCCCATGGACACGATGTAGATCTTATCATTAAAGCTTCTCTTAAGTTAATTATTCCCTTGGTATAAGTTCTTATATCTAGGATCCGGCCTTTTGCAATCATGGTTTCTTCCATGTTCTCCATTAAATACCATTTCTCGTGCAAGTTTAAGCACTTGTCTTCTGCAGAGCAATACCCTAGTCCAACCTCTACTTTGATCTGTCGTCGAGTATTACCCCCTCGTATCTCGAGATTATCTAGGAACTGCATAACTTCTTATGAGTTCTTCATCAAGTACTACATTCTCACTGATTACAATTTTCATGGGCCCTGAGTTATTAAACACTCAAAGACACCGATGACTGAACCGAGTCCGCACTACGGTTCAACAACTCTTAGTAATCTTCTTTAAGTATGAGTCTGTAACCGATCACGCCATTCCTAGCTAGTTTGGCTATATCATTGTCGTGACGATTTTAACTGTGCTACCTATCCTTATTCTCGGAGCACCACTTTCGATGATGAGCTAAGCTTACCTCGATTTTCCTCGTCATATCATTTTGCCTTGAACAGCAAAGCTTGATTTCGAGTTTGTGTCGTACTCGTGGTTCCAATAACCTTTCGCTTCATCATGCCTTTGACTTGATGTCATCGCCGATCCATTACATCTTCATGAAATTTCTCGACAAATGTGACGTGATCATCATCAGCATCCTGAGCTCTTCCAGGATAACAATTGAATTCATGATGATAAATACCATCCTTACCCTCGATGATTTGTATTATCATCGACAACATTATTGCTTTCCCTCCAACACAAACTTGTTCATGTTTTGTGTTGTACCTTGAGATCCTTGCTATCCAACTTATGTTATGTTCTACCTTGGAGTATTACCATCTTTTATGTCAAGAAGGTTGTTAGAATTTCACCACCTTTTAAGAATTCTAGATATAGTAATACTTCTCGCCATCTCCGTTCATATCTTGGTCCCTGTGTTGTTTCTAACCGGGATACCGGCCATTTAACTATGATGTGTGAATTCAAAACTTCTAGCAACCCTATTGCTTTGAAGTTAATGGTCGATATTTCATTCTTAGACCATTGGTTATGGAATCACCATTCTAACATTGATCATGCTACCTAAGCCCATATTTCGGGTAAACCTTTCAACTAATGTTTAACTGTGTATGTTTTCCTCCAACATACCTCATTATATCATTTGATCTGAAAAATGTTGTCTCCTTGTTCACATAAGTGTGGAAATCCATCTTTTGAAAATCTCAATGAATTGTCGCTGAGTCAATCAGCCACCTCCTCACCTCTCCTTGATTTAATGATGAACTCTTGTTTCAGAACTCGCTTACATAGATCAATTCCTAAGAATCTTACACAGTCATCTCGACAATTTGTGTCGCACCTTTTCTCCTCGGGCCTCCTGAGTCTGAGTTAGCCTGACACTAATCAGATCTGAATCTCAGTCAGATATGATGGTTGGAATATATTTCCAAGAGTTATAACAATGGTCTTTATGTGACCCGGTAAGGTGATGTTGTGCCTAGCACACCTGGCCGGAGGCCCTATTGTTATAGATTCCTTTTCAGCAAGGTTATCCATTCTTCCATGAGGAAATTGTAAGACTTATTCTATAAGTTGTTTCCGATGGATCCTTTGTATCCAAAGTCTGATCTTTACCCAATGACCATGCCAATGCTATCTCTAAGCATGTCTGTGGTACTCCGATTTTCAACAAAGCCCAGTGCTAAATGTTTCCTGCTCAATTATCCAAACACCGCTGTATGGGTAATGGCATGAAATTTCTTTCCCTTTTCCTAAAGGGTTTTCTACGTTATATCCCGTCATGGATATCATGCTCTTCTTGTCCTTGGGAAGGATATACCCTTGAAATATGTGTTTAAACACATTTTCCTTTCCATTTTCTGTTTAATCTCATGATCACCTTTTTTCTTTCCATTGTTTTGTTTAAACCTTTCTTGTGATCTATATGATCTAAGCAGTAATAAATCACTGCTTATGTAAACACCTCGGTGCACAACTCTGTCAGTAAGACCCTGTTGCTTTTGTTGATGGCATTCCGGTAGCCACCGATGGACGAGAACTTTGCCTATTGGTCCGCCTCGTTCAACGAGCAGGAAAATGGTTCTCTTCGTCCCTCGCCCTTGGTAATGCAAGCGTTGTTGCCGAAATAATCGACAGGCTACCCTCTGACCTGCCTTGCTATCATAACCATGCAAAATGTCACCGCTCCTCCTACTTTTAACCCACATGGTGGGCCCATAACCCACGATTCCATAGGATCGAAACCTGACTCTCTTGTACATCCTTGATTCTGAAGTATCCTTTGCACTTAACTTCGTACGTAATTCATGAGTCACCTTCCTCTGAGATGATGCATTACGGTATCGACGCAATACTTATTCTCGTTGCTCTGGACCCCTTTCACACTTGGTTTCAGGCATCGAACGATTGCCTGCCCGCTCGAAACTTCCCATGATACCTCCTTACTTTGCTCTCGGTATTTCCTTAAGTTTCAATTCGAGAGTTACTTCCGCCACCTTCCTCGATGTTATCGACCAGATAGTCGACCTTGAAGAGGTCTGTTCTCCTAGAATGCCCACCCTTTATTCTTTCGTAAGTACGATGGAGTTCCTGAAGAAAGGATGCCGACTTCATCATGATGAACTGAAGCAGAGAAATGAAGACATCAATGTATTGGACCGGCCTCTTCAAGAAGAGCAAGCCAGAATGAGAAGACCCGCTAGATTCGTTACCAGACCTTCCCCCCTTTCACTACCTATTAAATCTCGGGACGAGATTTCTTGTAGTGGAGGAGAATTGTGACGCCCGGATAATCAAGCTACATTAACCTCTGCTAACGATGCCACGTCACCTTGCTAATCTCGCGTTGGATCAAAACCGATTCAAATTCAGAATTTAATTAAAGGCAAACAACAAAAGTTTTCAAACATTAAAACTAAAATGTTTGAGTTGTGCCAAATAATGGAAAGGTAATTTTGGTGAAAAAACCCCACTTTTATAAAATGTTTAAAGGCTCTAAAATGATTAAAACAGTAGGTAAAACAATTAAGTAAATACCTTTTATAGTTAATATAATATTAACCTAATTTAATTGGGCACTAAAAACTTTCTATGGCACTAGTCTAACTTGATATGCTAATTTTGGTGCCAAAGATGTGTTTTACAAAACTAAAGTAATTAGATCCTAAAATATAAACAGAAAAAGAAAAGTAAAACAAAAAACATAGCAAAAATAAAAAATAACGAAAGAAGACCCCCTTCCCTGGGCCGTTTGGCTCAACAGGGCTACCAGGCCCCCCTGGCAGGCCCACCCCGCCTCCCTTATTCCCCACTCCCACCGTGACCTAGCGCACACCCCCCACAACCCCCCACCTCGCCCCCGAGTGGATCTGGATCGGGGGGCAACCGACGCCCCCGACCCCCCGCTGCCGTCGCACGCCATGGCCTCACCGCCCTCGTCGCTAGCGGCCTGGACGTCGCTCGTTGCCCGCCCCACCGCGCCTCCATCCTCCTCCGCAGCGTCACCTCGCCGACGCCACCTCACCGCCTCTACTTCGCCAACGCCGCTTCGCCACAGGACAGCCCTTGTCTCCCCCACCTCTACTTCACCCCGACGCCGTCGGACGTCCTCCCCGTCCTCCTCCCCAATGGCTCCATCAAGCCTCACTGCCCCCCTTCTCACGACGAACGTGAGCACCTCCCCGTGCTCCTTCTCTACTCCCCCATGGTCATCGCACTCACGCGCGCACTCTGCCACGTCGGGCCTTGCACACGCGCGCGTGCCCTGGCTCGCTGCTGCTCGTGGACCTCGCCCGCTAGCCATCGCCGTCCGCCCGCGCCATCGTCCTGCTTGCGCCATGACAGCGCCGTAGCTTGCGCTCGCATGCACCTCACCTCATGCGCCTCTTCCCCTGCTCGCTGCTGCTCCGGCGTGGCTCTGCCCGCGCCACCGCGCAGCCGCCCGGTCCGGCCCCGACCGCGCACCCACGTCCGACCACCCAACCCCCGCGACCCCCCCCCCCCCCCGCCATGCGCCGCACCTCATCATCTCGCCGCGCCACCACTTCCCATGGCTCTTGACGGCACGCGCTCTATCGCCGCTCAGCCGCCGGGCGGCTGCCAGGCACCTCCTCCTGCCTCGGCGCCTGCCGTCCATCCGCCTCAGGGCGTGCGCCCGCTCGGGCTGTGCCCCACGCCCGAACCCACTAAGGCCCCTAGGGCCAATGACATGTGGGGCCTATCCCAGAACGTTTTTACAAAAAAGAAAATAAATTAATAAATAATAATTAAAATTAATTAAATATTAATTAATTAATTAAAGAATTAATTAACTTAATTGATCCTGATTAGATTAACCTAATCACTTAGTTTAGTTAATTAATCTGTTAGGTTAGTTAATAGTCAATGACAGCTGGGACCCACACGTCAGTTTGACCTAGTCAACACCCTGTTGACTGCTGACGTCAAGATGACGTCAGCATACACTATTTTGGATAATGCTGAGTTAAAATAATTAAATAAATTCTAAAAATGATTAAATCTTTTAAAATTAATATAAAATACACCGTAGCTCGGATGGGAAAACTTTGTACATGAAAGTTGCTCAGAATGACGAGACGAATCCGAATACGCAGTATGTTCGTCTGCCACACATCCCTAGCATAGCGAACATGCAACTTTCTCCCTCTGATTCATCTGTCCGAAAATGCGAAACACCGAGAATACTTTCCCGAATGTTTTCCCCCTTCGCTGGTACCACCTATCCTTGCGTTAGATCACCCCTGGCACCGCATATTGCCTTGTTATATTTTGTGATGCTTTGTTTGCTCCGTATTTACTGTTTTTCCCCCTCTTCTTCTCTGGTAGACCCCGAGACCGGCGTTGATTCGATTGAGTATGACTACGTCATCGACGACCCCTCCTTCTCGGCTGAGCTTCCAGGCAAGCCCCCCCTTTGATCACTAGATATCGCCTATTCCTTCTCTCTACTGCTTGCATTAGAGTAGTGTAGCATGTTACAACTTTCGGTTAATCCTATTCTACTGCATAGCATGTCATTGTTGCTACAGTTTTTACCCTTACCTGCAATCCTAAATGCTTAGTATAGGATGCTAGTGTTCCATCAGTGGCCCTTCACTCTTGCCCGTCCGCCATGCTATACTATTGGGCTGTGATCTCTTCAGGAGGTGATCACGGGCATATGCTATATACTTGATTCTGTTACATTACTTATGATACTGTTCGGAGATGGGGGCTGAAGGGGCAAGTGGCTCCATCCCTGTAGAGGTGGGCCTGGGTTCCCGACGGCCCCCGACTGTTACTTTGTGGAGGAGCGACAGGGCAGGTTGAGACCACCTAGGTGAGAGGTGGGCCTGGCCCTGGTCGGCGTTCGCGGATACTTCAATTAACACGTTTAACGAGGTCTTGGTATTTGATCTGAGTCTGGCCACTGGCCTATACGCACTAACCAACTACGCGGGAACAGTTATGGGCATTCGGCATCGTGGTATCAGCTGAAGCCTTCTTGACGTTAGTGACTGGGTGGCACGCGCCGGATTGGACCGTAAGCCTGCGCTTGTATTAAGGGGGCTAGGTCTGCTTTCGGTCGCGTTCGCAACGTGCAGGTGAGCAAAGGGCGATGGGCCAGACCCCTGCACGCATAGGATTTAGACCGACGTGCTGACCTCTCTGTTCTGCCTAGGTAGGGCTGCGACGTGTTGATCTTCCGAGGCCGGGCATGACCCAGGAAAGTGTGTCCGGCCAAAGGGGATCGAGCGTGTTGGGTAATGTGGTGCACCCCTGCAGGGAAGTTGATCTATTCGAATAGTCGTGTCCATGGTAACAGGCGACCCGGAGTTGTACCTTGACCTTATGACAACTAGAACCGGATACTTAATAAAACACACCCTTCCAAGTACCAGATATAACCTGGTGATCGCTCTCACATAGGGCGACGAGGAGAGGATCGCCAGTTAGGATTATGCTATGCGATGCTACTTGGTGAACTTACCCTCTACTCTCTTCTACATGCTGCAAGATGGAGGCTGCCAGAAGCGTAGTCTTTGACAGGACTAGCTATCCCCCTCTTATTCTGGCATTCTCAGCTCACCCACCGATATTTCCCCTTTACACAGATACCCATGCATATGTAGTGTAGATCCTTGCTTGCAAGTACTTTGGATGAGTACTCACGGTTGCTTTTCTCCCTCTTTTCCCCTTTCCTTTCTTCTCGGTTGTCGCAACTAGTTGCTGGAGCCCAGGAGCTAGACGCCACCGTCGACGACAGCTCCTACTACCCCGGAGGTGCCTACTACTACGTGCAGGCTGCTGACGACGATCGGGAGTAGTTTAGGAGGATCCCAGGCAGGAGGCCTGCGCCTCTTTCGATCTGTATCCCAGTTTGTGCTAGCCTTCTTAAGGCAGACTTGGTTAACTTATGTCTGTACTTAGATATTATTGTTTCCGCTGACTTGTCTATGATCGAGCACTTGTATTCGAGCCCTCGAGGAACCTGGCTTGTATTATGATGCTTGTATGACTTATTTTATATTAGAGTTGTGTTGTGATATCTTCCCGTGAGTCCCTAATCTTGATCGTACACGTTTGCGTGTATGATTAGTGTACGATTGAATCGTGAGCGTCACAGATATGGTGGACACTCATGGCAGAAACTTGGTTCAAGGATTTTGGATGCACAAGCAGTATTCCTGCTTAGTACAAAATTTTTGGCTAGCAAGAGATTCTAAATAGGAAGCACCACATGTTGGAGGATCCATAACAATATAAGTTCTATACAAATATACCCAAGCATAACTCATTATGTTGTCTTCGTTGTCCAACTTCAACTAATTTGCTCAGGTTTGAAAATAATTAATGGGGCTCACAATCATAGAATATGTCCAAGATAGTATATTTATATGTGAAATCTCTCTTCCTTCAATATTCTTTCATGAATTGTTCAAGTGACCAATACTATGTTTGCCAACTTTCAATAAACTTACCACGTCTACTTCTTATATGTGAAGTCATTACTCCCCATGGTATAAGCATATGAAACATATATAAATTCAGATTTATGATATTCAATTCATTCAACCATTCACTCCTAGGGTATATAAGTGAAGCGCGAGAGTAAATGACAAACTACTCCAAAAAATATAAGTGAAGATCAATGAGTAATCAAATAATTATTTAGATATGTGAGGACTCTCTCATTTAAGTATTTCAGATCTTAATATTTTATTGAAAGAGCGAGCAAATCCTAATAAAATGGTATTGCAAGGATAGCACATATCATGTGAAGAAGCAAAAACTTAGGCTCAACCAAAAATTAACTGATAGTTGTTGAAGAAGAAAGGTGGGATGCCAACCGGGGCATTCCCAAGATTGGATGCTTGAGACTTCTTGAGATATTAATTAGGGTTGCCTTGGGCATCCCCAAGCTTGAGCTTTTGTGTCTCCTTAATTCCTCTCATATCACGGTTTTCCTAATTCTTAAAACTTCATCCGCACAAAACTCAACAAGAACTCATGAGATTAGTATAAATCAACGCATAAACCTTATCATTCTCTACTGTAGCAAATCACTAAAATTATTATTTGACATTGCATACTAAATTCCTCTCCATATTTAATAGTCCTATCCTCAAATAGAATCATTAAACAAGCAAACAAATGCAAACATAACAGCAATCTATCTAAAAAGAACAGTCTTTAAAGAATGCAAGAGGAATCCTACTTCCCTAACTGCAAAAATTCTGAAAAATTACCACACTGTAAATTTTTTTTGTTACTCATTGTGTAAAATTTCAATATTTATCATGTTCTCACTATTCAAAAATATTCAAAACATAACAGCAAACTTTCTATTTTTAAAACAACAACATATAGACTTGAAAAATAAGCATGGTAAAGGCTATACTTGACCTTTTTATTGAAATAAAAGATGCACAATATTACTCTAAATAACATTAAGCAAATACTAATAAAATAAAATGACGCTCCAAGCAAAACACATATCATGTGGTGAATAAAATATAGCTCCAAGTAAGATTATCGATGAACGAAGACAAAAGAGGGGATGCCATCCGGGGCATCCCCAAGCTTAGGCTCTTGGTTGTCCTTGAATATTACCTTGGGGTGCCTTGGGCATCCCAAATCTTAGGCTCTTGCCACCTTATTCTGTAGTCCATCAAGACTTTACCCAAAACTTGAAAACTTCACAACACAAAACTTAACAGAAAACTCGTGAGCTCCGTTAGTGTAATAAAACAAATCATTCACTTTGGTACTGTCAAGACAAGATTCATAATTTTTCTCACATGATGCCTACTGTACCCTATCATTTCTACAATTTATATCAATCAATAGAAGCCATAGAAACTAGAAAACAAGCAATCTATGCATCGAAAACAGAATCTGTTCAAAACAGAACGGTCTGTAAAGATCTGAATTGAAATCATACTTTTGTAAATCCAAAAATTCTGAAAAAATAGGTCAATCTAGAAAATTTGTATATCAATATCGTGTAAAAAAGTCAGATCAACATCACGTTCTAGTGAATTTTAAAAATTCCTGGACTGGGAGCAAAAGTTTCTGTTTTTGCACAGAATCAAGTCAACTATCATCCATACTATCCCAAAGGCTTTACATGGCACGTTATTGAGACAAAAGCGATAAAACATGATTACTACAGTAGCATAATCATGTGAACATACAAAAACAGTAGTGGTAAATGTTGTGTTCTCTCCCAACAAGCGCTTTTCTTTAATGCCTTTCTAGCTAGGCATGATGATTTCAATGATGCTCACATGAAAGATAATAATTGAAATATAAAGAGAGCATCATGAAGCATATGACTAGCACATTTAAGTCTAACACACTTCCTATGCATAGATATTTTGTGAGAAAATAACTTATGGGAACAAGAGTCAACTAGCATAGGATGGCAAAACAAGCATAACTTCAAGATTTTTGAACACATAGAGAGGAAACTTGATATTGTTGCAATGTGTAAAAGCATATGTTACTCTATCATAATAATTTTCAGTGGCATCATGAATGAATTCAACAATATAACCATCACATAAAGCATTAATTTCATGACCCACAAGCATAGAAATTTTATTACTCTCCACATAAGCAAAATTCTTCTCATTCGGAATAGTGAGAGTATCATAAGAAACTTGAATACTATAAATTGTTTCCACATTAAAAGATTAATGATCAGAAAAAGGGTAATCATAATCATGACAAGTTCTTTAAATATAATCATCACAACTTTTTATAACATAGGTGTCATCACAATAATCATCATAAGTAGCAACTTTGTTCTCATCATAATCAATTGAAACCTCTTCCAAGATAGTGGAATCATTATGAAATAAAGTCATGACCTCTCCAAATCAACTTTAATCATTATAATAAGATTCTACACCCTCCAAAATAGTGGGATTATAATTATCTAAAGTTGACACTCTTCCGAACCCACTTTCATAAATATTGCAATCTTCATAAATAGGAGGTTTGCTATCATCCTAAATTTACACATCAAGACTAGGGGGACTAAAAATATTATCTTCATTTAACATAGCATCCCCAAGCTTGTGGTTTTTCATATCAAGCATAATCACCCTCATCATTAATAGTAGTAATAGCACCAATAGTATTGCAATTATTATCATCACAACTTTCTAAGTTGGTGCCAAAAAGATTCTCAAGATTATAACAAGTATCATTAATTTCCCAATCATAATCATCACAATGAGTAGTAGGCATAACAAAATCATCCTCAATAGTTTCTTTGGACATAGTATCATAAGGAAAAGAATCAATATCATCATCTAGTATATCATCATCCACATTTATTTTTGATTCACTCTCACGAGGCATAACAATAATAGGAGCAACATCATTTGGGAGAGATACCCTTTTACCTTTGCTTTTCCGTCGTTTCTTTTTATTCTTCACATCATGTGTGGGTTTAATCACCCTTTTGGAGTTCCTTATTGATGAGATTAGTTGCATAGGAAGCTCATTCTCGTAACCCGTTTCATCACGAGAGACAATAGGAGGGAAAGTGGAGAGCCTTACCCTTTCATTACTATTGCTTTTATATTCTAATGGTTTTCCCGTCTTTCTATTGTTGGCAATATAAGCATTTTCATTGCAATTTACCATACAAAACATATAGGTTTCTTTCAAATTATGTTCAACATGGGGATCGCAACAGTTTTCGAGGGTAGAGTATTCAACCCAAATTTATTGATTCGACACAAGGGGAGCCAAATAATATTCTCAAGTATTAGCAGTTGAGTTGTCAATTCAACCACACCTGGAAAACTTAATATCTGCAGCAAAATATTTAGTAGCAAAGTAGTATGGAAGTAACGATAACGGTGGCAAAAGTAACAGTAGCAACTTTGTAGTAATTGTAACAGTGGCAATGGTAAAGTAACTAAGCAAAGAGCAATATGTGAAAAGCTCGTAGGCATTGGATTAGTGATGGATAAGTATGCCGGATGCGATTCCTCATGCAATAGTTATCACATAGGGTGACACAGAAATATCTCCAATTCATCAATGTAATGTAGGCATGTATTCCGAATATAGTCATACGTGCTTATGGAAAAGAACTTGCATGACATCTTTTGTCCTACCCTCCCGTGGCAGCGGGGTCCTAATGGAAACTAAGGGATATTAAGGCCTCCTTTTAATAGAGTACCGGACCAAAGCATTAACACTTAGTGAATACATGAACTCCTCAAACTACGGTCATCACCGGTAAGTATCCTGATTATTGTCACTTCGGGGTTAACGGATCATAACACATAATAGGTGACTATAGACATGCAAGATAGGATCGAGAACTCACATATATTAATGAAAATATAATAGGTTCAGATCTGAAATCATGGCACTCAGGCCCTAGTGACAAGCATTAAGCATAGCAAAGTCATAGCAACATCAATCTCAGAACATAGTGGATACTAGGGATCAAACTCTAACAAAACTAACTCAATTACATGATAAATCTCATCCAACCCATCACCGTCCAGCAAGCCTACGATGGAATTACTCACGCACGGCGGTGAGCATCATGAAATTTGTGATGGAGGATGGTTGATGATGATGACGGCGACGGATTCCCCTCTCCGGAGCCCCGAACAGACTCCAGATCAGCCCTCCCGAGAGAGAATAGGGCTTGGCGGCAGCTCCGTATCGTAAAACGCGATGAATCCTTCTCTCTGATTTTTTCTCCCCGAATGTGAATAAATAGAGTTGGAGTTGAGGTTGGTGGAACTAGGGGGCCCACGAGGCAGGGGCGTGCCCCAGGGGAGTGGGCGCGCCCCCACCCTCGTGGACAGGGTGTGGGCCCCCTGGTGTTGATTCTTTCGCCAGTATTTTTTATTAATTCCAAAAATATTCTCCGTGAAGTTTCAGGTCATTCCGAGAACTTTTATTTCTGCACAAAAATAACACCATGGCAATTCTGCTGAAAACAACATCAGTCCGGCTTAGTTCCATTCAAATCATGCAAGTTAGAGTCCAAAACAAGGGCAAAAGTGTTTGGAAAAGTAGATATGATGGAGACGTATCAACTCCCCCAAGCTTAAACCTTTGCTTGTCCTCAAGCAATTCAGTTGATAAACTGAAAGTGATAAAGAAAAAAATTTACAAACTCTGTTTGCTCTTGTTGTTGTAAATATGTAAAGCCAACATTCAAGTTTTCAAAGAAAGATTATGAACTAACCATATTCACAATAACACTTAGGTCTCATGTTTACTCATATCAATGGCATAATCAACTAGCGAGCAATAATAATAAATCTTGGATGACAACACTTTCTCAAAACAATCATAATATGATATAACAAGATGGTATCTCGCTAGCCCTTTCTGAGACCGCAAAACATAAATGCAGAGCACCCCTGAAGATCAAGGACTGACTAAACATTGTAATTCATGGTAAAAGAGATCTAGTCATAGTCATACTCAATATAAACTAATAATAATGCATGCAAATGACAGTGGTGCTCTCCAGCTGGTGCTTTTTAATAAGCGGGTGATGACTCAAAATAAAAGTAAATAGATAGGCCCTTCGCAGAGGGAAGCAGGGATTTGTAGAGGTGCCAGAGCTCGATTTTGAAATAGAGATAAATAATATTTTGGGTGGCATACTTTCGTTGTCAATATAACAACCGAGATATCTCGATATCTTCCATGCTACACACATTATAGGCGGTTCCCAAACAGAATGGTAAAGTTTATACTCCCCCACCACCAACAAGCACACTCCACGGCTGGTCCGAAACAACGGGTACCCCAACTAACAACAGTCCTGGGGGAGTTTTGCTTGCAATTATTTTGATTTGATTTGCTTAGAGCATGGGACTGGGCATCCCGAAGACCAGCCATTTTCTCGTGAGTGAGGAGCAGAGTCCACTCCTCTTGAGAATAACCCGCCTAGCATGGAAGATACAGACAACCCTAGTTGATACATGAGCTATTCGAGCATGCAAAACAAAATTTCATTTGAAGGTTTAGAGTTTGGCACATACAAATTTACTTGGAACGAGAGGTAGATACCGCATATAGGAAGGTATAGTGGACTCATATGGAATAACTTTGGGGTTTATGGAAGTGGATGCACAAGCAGTATTCCCGCTTAGTACAAGTGAAGGCTAGAAAAGATCGGGAAGCGACCAACTAGAGAGCGACAATAGTCATGAACATGCATTAAAATTAATAAACATTGAGTGCAAGCATGAGTAGGATATAATCCACCATGAACATAAATATCGTGGAGGCTATGTTGATTTTTTTTCAACTACATGTGTGAACATGTGCCAAGTCAAGTCACTCGAATGATAGGAGGATACCACCCTATAATACCACATCACAACCATTTTAATAGCATGTTGGCACGCAAGGTAAACCATTATAAACTCCTAGCTAATTAAGCATGGCATAACCAACTATAATCTCTAATTGTCATTGCAAACATGTTTCATTCATAATAGGCTGAATCAGGAATGATGAACTAATCATATTTACAAAAACAAGAGAGGTCGAGTTCATACCAGCTTCTCTCATCTCAATCAGTCCATCATATATCGTCATTATTGCCTTTCACTTGCACGACCAAACGGTGTGAATAATAATAATAGTGCACGTGCATTGGACTAAGCTAGAATCTGCAAGCATCTGATACAAAGGAGAAGACAAGGTAATATGGGCTCTTGGTTAAATCAACAATAATGCATATAAGAGCCACTTCAACGTTTTCATCATGGTCTTCTCCTCTCGACCCCCAATGAAAAGAAATAAATAAAACTATTTACATGGGAAAGCTCCCAACAAGCAAAAGAAGAACGAGAAATATTTTTGGGTTTTCTTTTTAATTATTACTACTACGGGCATGGAAAGTAAACTAGCTAAAAGCTACAACTAATTTTTTTTGTTTTTTCTTAAGGTTATTCAAACACAAAAGAAGAAAGCGAAAAATGGAAAATAAACTAGCATGGATAGTACGATGAAAAAGTATGAGCACCGACAACTAGAGTGAGTGTGTGAACATGAATGTAACGTCGGTGAGGAATACGTACTCCCCCAAGCTTAGGCTTTTGGCCTAAGTTGGTCTATACCCAAGGATCAAAGTTGTAGCTGGGGTCCTACTGAGATGCAGCAGTTATTGCCTCATGAGCTGCAGCTTGGAGGTGAGCTGCCTCTGTACTTCTCTCATAATCGTTCGCCTCCTCCTTGGTTGTAACATATCTCCCTTTTGCCTGAAAATCTAAGAAAGTAGGAGTAGGGAGAGCAACATGGACAGTGCGGCGCCTGTCAAAAAATAGTCGGTACTGGAGAGATTGTTCATTCCTCTCAATAAAATGATGGCGAACCATAGCATTAAAATCTAAATAAGCAGGAGGCAGTTCCATATCATTTTCATGTATGGGTATCTCAAGAAAATTAGCCACACGGGTTGCATAAATTCCACCAAACAAGTCTCCATTAATACTGTTATTATGCAACCTACGTGCAACAATGGCCCCCAAGTTGTATTGTTTATCTCCTAATACAGCACTCTTGAGAACACTAAGATCCGGGACACACATGTGACATGCGTCGTCCTTACCGTTAATACATCTACCTATAAAGAGAGCAAAATAATGTATAACAGGAAAATGAATGCTCCCTATGGTAGCTTGTGTTATTTCTCTAGATTCCCCCACACAGTGTTACTAGCAAGAAAATCTTTAAACTCAGACTTGCGAGGTTCACTAGCACTACCCCATTGCAGGAGCTTACAAGCAGTATTAAAATCTTCTAAGTCCATGGTATAAGATTTTCCATAAATATCAAATAGGACAGTGTGAGAGTTGCGTGAAAATGTAATTTTGAACCTTCTCACAAAGGAATCAGTTAGGTAATAATACTGAGGGCACTTATCTAGCATGAAGCCCTCGAGTTCAACATTACGCACATATGCGTCAAATCCTCCTTAATTCCTGCTTGGACCATGAAATCTTCTGACAGCCATTCACAAGGCCGCAGTTGAGCTTCTCTTGGTAGTTCATGGTCCGGCTCACGTATTGCGGGCCTGGGTCCTTCCTTCCTTGAAGAACCACCTTGGTACATTTTCCTAAACATATTTCTTCCTCCGATTTTTTTTTGAAAATTTTAGTAACTCAAAATAAAAGTGAACCAAACTCAACAAAATTGATAGCAACTACTCCCACAAGTGCCTAGAGACTATATCATGCATTAGAACTACTTGGGACCATATAAATTTGACATGCAAGCATAAGAACAGGGTCACCTAAGCAGCAAAAAATTGCAATAAATAAAGCACTAGAACAAAAACTAATTGGACCATTGGAGGAGTCACATACCGAAGAACAATCCCCCAAAGCAGTTTTGTGAATGGAGCTTTGAGCAAGGAGATCAAAAATGGCAGCAAGATGAGCTAGAACACGTGTTTGAGCTAGGTTGTGATTTTTTCTGGAGGAATACGAAGTGTGTGGGTGCTGGAATAAGTGGAGGGGGGCCACATGGGGCACATGAGGCACGGGGCGTGCCCAGGGGGTAGGGCGCGTCCTGGAGCCTCGTGGCCAAGTGGTGTTGCCCCTAGGTGTCTTCTCAGTGCCAAATATTCTTAAATATTCTAGAAAAAATCATATTTCAATTTCAGGACATTTGGAGAACTTTTCTTTTCGGGGTATTTTTTATTGCAAGGATAATTCAGAAAACAGACAGAAAAAACTATTTTTACTTTATTTAATCCAAATAACAGAAAATAAAAGGAGGGTACAGAAGGTTGTGCTTTCTAACTTCATCCATCTCATGCTCATCAAAAGGAATCCACTAACAAGGTTGATCAAGTCTTGTTAACAAACTCTTTTCGAATAACATGGAACCGGAGAAATTTGGAATAAAACTAGGTTAGTCAACGGGGATATGCACATCCCCAACAATAAGAATATCATATTTCTTCTTGACAGTAGGAAGAGGAAATTCAAAACCTCCAATAGTAATCGATGGAATTTTTCCAGTAGAATTTATATTGTGGACTTGAGGTTGTTTCCTCGAAAAGTGTACCGTATGCTCATTACCATTAACATGAAAAGTGACATTGCCTTTGTTGCAATCAATAACAGCCTCTGCAGTATTCAAAAAGGGTCTACCAAGGCTAATCGACATACTATCGTCCTCGGGAATATCAAGAATAACAAAGTCCATTAAAATAGTAACGTTTGCAACCACAACAGGCACATCCTCACAAATACCGACAGGTATAGCAGTTGATTTATCGGCCATTTGCAAAGATATTTCAGTAGGTGTCGACTTATTCAAATCAAGTCTATGATATAAAGAGAGAGGCATAATACTGGCGCCAAGATCACATAAAGCAGTTTTAACATAGTTTCTTTTAATGGAGCATGGTATAGTTGGTACTCCTGGATCTCCAAGTTTCTTAGGTATTCCACCTTTAGAAGTATAATTAGCAAACATGGTGGAAATTTCAGCTTCCGGTATCTTTCTTTTATTTGTAACAATATCTTTCATATACTTAGCATAAGGATTCATTTTTAAGCATATCCGTCGAACGCATACGCAAAAAGATAGGTCTAATCATTTCAGCAAAGCGCTCAAAATCCTCATCATCCTTTTTCTTGGATGGTTTAGGAGGAAAAGGCATGGGTTTCTGAACCCATGGTTCTCTTTCTTTACCGTGCTTCCTAGCAATGAAGTCTCTCTTATCATAACGTTGATTCTTTGATTGTGGGTTATCAAGATCAACAGCAGGTTCAATTTCTACATCATTGTTATTGCTAGGTTGAGCGTCAACATGAACATCATCATTAACATTATCACTAGGTTTGTGTTCATTACCAGATTGTGTTTCCACATCAGAGATAGAAATATCATTGGGATTGTCAGGTGTGTCTACAACATGTTCACTAGAAGCATGCAAAGTCCTATCATTTTCCTTTTTCTTCTTTTTAGAAGGACTGGGTGCATCAACATTAGTTCTCTGAGAATCTTGCTCAATTCTCTTGGGGTGGCCCTCAGGATACAAAGGTTCCTGAGTCATTTTACCCCCTGTAGTCATAACTCTAACAGCATTATCATTTCTCTTGTTATTTAATTCATTGAGAAAATCATTCTGCGCTTTAAGCACTTGTTCTACTTGACTGGTAACCATAGAAGCATGTTTACTAATAAGTTTAAGTTCACCTTTAACTCTAGACATATAATCACTCAAGTGTTCAATTATATAAGCATTACGTTTCAATTGTCTACCAACATAGGCATTGTAGTTTTCTTGTTTAACAATAAAATCATCAAGCTCATCTAAGCATTGGCTAGCAGACTTATAACAAGGAATATCACCTTCATAAAATATATAGAGAGAATTTACCTTTACTACCTGTGTCAGGTTATCAAGACCATGTATTTCTTCAATAGGTGGTAAATTCTTAACATCTTCAACTTTAATACCCTTTTCTTTCATAGATTTCTTTGCCTCTTGCATATCTTCAGGACTGGGAAATAGAATACCCCTTTTCATCAAAGTTGGCTTAGGAGTTGGTTCAGGAAGTGTCCAATCATTTTCATTACTCAACATATTATTCAATAGCAATTCAGCTTGATCAACAGTTCTTTCCCTGAAAACACAACCAGCACAACTATCCAGGTGGTCTCTGGAAGCATCGGTTAGTCCATTATAAAAGATATCAAGTATTTCATTTTTCTTGAGAGGATGATCAGGAAATGCATTAAGTAATCGAAGAAGCCTCCCCGAAGCGTGTGGGAGACTCTCTTCTTCAATTTGCACAAAATTATATATTTCCCTTAAGGCAGCTTGTTTCTTATGAGCGGGGAAATATTTAGTAGAGAAGTAATAAATCATATCCTGGGGACTACGCACACAACCAGGATCAAGAGAATTAAACCATGTTTTAGCATCACCCTTTAATGAGAATGGAAATAATTTAAGGATATAGTAGTAACAAATTTCTCCTCATGAATGAATTGGGTGGCTATATCATTTAATTTAGTAAGATGTGCCACAACAATTTCAGATTCATAGCCATAGAAAGGATCAGATTCAACCAAAGTAATTATCTCAGGATCGACAGAGAAATCATAATCCTTATCGGAAATACAGATAGGTGAAGTAGCAAAAGCAGGGTCATATTTCATTCTAGTATTCAAAGATTTTTCTTTCAGCTTAGCTAATAATTTCTTAAGATCATATCTATCATTGCAACCAAGAAAATCTCTAGCAGTTTCTTCATCCATAACATAACCCTCAGGCACAATAGGCAATTCATATATAGGGGGAGAATCTTCATCATCACTTTCATCAATATTATCAGTTTCAATAATTTCATTCTCTCTAACCCTAGCAAGTTGTTCATCCAGAAATTCACCTAGTGGCACAGTATTATCAAACATAGAAGTAGTTTCATCATAAGTATCATGAATAGCAGAAGTGGCATCATCAATACATGCGACATATCAGAATTAATAGCAGAAGCAGGTTTAGGTGTTGCAAGCTTACTCAAAACAGAAGGTGAATCAAGTGCACAGCTAGATGGCAGTTCCTTACCTCCCCTCGTAATTGAGGGAAAAATCTTGGTTTTTTCGTCTTTCAAGTTCCTCATAGTGATCAGCAGATATAAATCCCAAGTGACTCAAAGAATAGAGCTATGCTCCACAGCAACGACGCCAGAAAATAGTCTTGATAACCCACAAGTAGGGGATCGCAACAGTCTTCGAGGGTAGAGTATTCAACCCAAATTTATTGATTCGACACAAGGGGAGCCAAAGAATATTCTCAAGTATTAGCAGTTGAGTTGTCAATTCAACCACACCTGGAAAACTTAATATGTGCAGCAAAATATTTAGTAGCAAACTAGTATGGAAGTAACGATAACGGTGGCAAAAGTAATAGTAGCAACTTTGTAGTAATTGTAACAGTGGCAACGGTAAAGTAACTAAGCAAAGAGCAATATGTGAAAAGCTCGTAGGCATTGGATCAGTGATGGATAAGTATGCCGGATGCGATTCCTCATGCAATAGTTATAACATAGGGTGACACAGAACTAGCTCCAATTCATCAATGTAATGTTGGCATGTATTCCAAATATAGTCATACATGCTTATGGAAAAGAACTTGCATGACATCTTTTGTCCTACCCTCCCGTGGCAGCGGGGTCCTAACAGAAACTAAGGGATATTAAGGCCTCCCTTTAATAGTGTACCGGACCAAAGCATTAACACTTAGTGAATACATGAACTCCTCAAACTACGGTCATCACCGGTAAGTATCCCGATTATTGTTACTTCGGGGTTAACGGATCATAACACATAATAGGTGACTATAGACTTGCAAGATAGGATCAAGAAGTCACATATATTCATGAAAACATAATAGGTTCAAATCTGAAATCATGGCACTCGGGCCCTAGTGACAAGCATTAAGCATGGCAAAGTCATAGCAACATCAATCATAGAACATAGTGGATACTAGGGATCAAACCCTAACAAAATTAACTCGATTACATGATAAATCTCATCCAACCCATCACCGTCCAACAAGCCTACGATGGAATTACTCACGCACGGCGGTGAGCATCATGAAATTGGTGATGGAGGACGGTTGATGATGATGACGGCGACGGATTCCCCTCTTCGGAACCCCGAACGGACTCCAGATCAGCCCTCCCGAGAGAGATTAGGGCTTGGCGGCGGCTCCATATTGTAAAACGCGATGAATCCTTCTCTCTAATTTTTTTCTCCTCGAACATGAATATATAGAGTTGGAGTTGAGGTCGGTGGAGCTCCAGGGGGCCCACGAGGCAGGGGGCGTGCCCCAGGGGGTGGGTGTGCCCCCACCCTCGTGGACAGGGTGTGGGCCCCCTGGTGTTGATTCTTTCGCTGGTATTTTTTATTAATTCCAAAAATATTCTCCGTGAAGTTTGAGGTCATTCCAAGAACTTTTATTTCTGCACAAAAATAACACCATGGTAATTCTGCTGAAAACAACGTCAGTCTGGGTTAGTTCCATTCAAATCATGCAAGTTAGAGTCGAAAACAAGTGCAAAAGTGTTTGGAAAAGTAGATACGATGGAGATGTATCAATACCCCATTGTCACCGCGAGTGTTCATATGCAAGACATATATCAAGTGCTCTCAAATCCATAAAGGTATTCAATCCGACAAAATGAAATCTCAAAGAGAAAACTCAATTCATCAAAACAAGATAGGGAGGGGAAAAGACCGTATGATCCGACTATATTAACAAAGCCCGCGATACATCAAGATCGTGACATCTCAAGAACAAGAGAGAGAGATATTAAACACATAGCTACTGGTACAAACCCTCAGCCCCGAGGGTGGACTACTCCCTCCTCATCGTGGTGGCCCGGGATGATGAAGATGGCCACCGGTGATGATTCCCCCCTCCGGCAGGGTGCCGGAACGGGGTCTAGATTGGTTTTCGGGGCCTAAAATTTTTGTCCCATTTTGGGCAGGTTTGGGTATAAGCCTCTCACAAACCAGAGCTTCTCACAACAAGCCAGATGGTTTCGGTAGGGAACGTGCCACATTTGGGGACGAGACGATATATGTTGCCTCATATTGCTTTCAAAAATTTTCTAGTGTCAACATAGAACAACAGGAGTGTTGTGTTAAATTTGGAATTTTTCAGGGTTCGTTTGGACATTTTTATACATTAACTGGGTTTTCTAGGCATTTATGTGCATAATTCAAATTTGAAGTACATGCACATGCTCCAGTACATATAAATTGGTTAAAAAATCAAATATGTGTCCTTGGATGCATGCTTAGGTCCCATGCAAAAATAGGTAGGAATTTCAAACACCAGGGCACTTTTGATTGCCGGTTAAACGTTGAGATACTTTGTTTTTAAATTCTAGTAAATCCAAAACTCGTCTGAAATTCATGAAACTTGTCATGCTACCATGGAATGGCACCCGACATGATGTGGTATTTTTCGTGTCCATTTTGAGAGAAGGCGCACTCGAATAACAGCCAACATAGGCATTTTCAAAAAATATTTCCACTTTAATATCTCAAACGTTTGTATAATTCAAATCGTGTGCGTTATGTTAACCATTCACATGACGCCACGTGTCTTGGTTTTAATGGCTATAGGAGGTGCCATGCGGACAGCTGCTTGACTGAACGGTAGGCGTGCAAGCGCAGTCCCGTGCACAGGCTCACCGAGAGGATCATCGGGAAGCATGCGAGCTGTTCGACGCAGGATTTGTGCATCTCTTCAACGCAAACGGTTCAGATTGAATATGGTATGCAAATTAAACCCAGACTTTGGGGCTAAGCCAAGATACACTGTGATTTTTCAAAATATGAAGCTAAAAATCACTAGCACTATCTAATTTTTGCAACTAAAATTTAGTAATTAAGCATAGATTTCTTTCATAGATTAAGCAGTCGTTCTCACCGGGAAGCGAGATAGCCTTGGACCGCCGCCCGCCTCGCTCACACTGGTCTGTATTAATGGCGCGGCCGAGCGGCCGCACCCCCCATCCTCGCCACACACACACAATCCTCTCTCTCCGCCCGCATCCTCGACGCCGCTCTCAGTCCTCAAAGCTTTGAATTTGCAGAAATGACAAGGTTTGCAATGTTTGAATTTGGGCATTGTAATCTTTGAATTTGAACCTTGCAATATTTACGGTATGTGTTATATAATGCAATTGGATGTTTAATTTGGTATTGCAATCATTTCATGTTACAAGTATATATATGTTGTTCTTCTGTACACCAAGCATAGATGTTCTGCAGACAGAGCATATCACAACACACACGGACCGCACTAGGTAACCCGTCAGTGATGAATTCATCAATCACAAACAGTTATATACCAGTGAGCGTTTGCCCATAGTTTGTCCTATTTGCCACATATCAATGTGCCAGCCTCTGCTCGTGTCCCTCAGCAAGCTGTGCTCGCTGTTAGGCATTGTGGCGCGCTCTGCTCGCGTCCTTAGGCGCTCGGCTTGTGGACAACTTTTCCTTGCGTGTTCAACTGATATATGCATATATATGGTTGCTCGCTGTTGAGGCGACCGCGGAGCGCTCTGCTCGCGTCTCTCCGCACGTGCTCTGCAAGCGGTTGGGCGTGCTCACGATCATGTCGGGGGCCCCATATGCATGCGGTTGCGCCGCGGCGTTGCCACGCGATACAGTTACGTGTGACACGATGGAGTTACGCGCTGCAAATTACACGATGGAGGGCGTGTCTAGCGGTGCTCCGATGGAGTTCGGCGAGCATAAAGCGGAGACCTACGCGAGGGAGATGGATCTCTCGGTGGTGTACACCATCGGCCCGACCGTGGTGGACGACTACATCAACACCGTTGAGCAGTTGCTTGCTCGAGACAAGTACAAGGTGGTCAGCATCAACCTCCAGTACACCGCCGGTCGTCCTGACATAGATCAGAAGGTTGTCGTTGCCCAGTTGTGTGTGCGCCATCATGTCCTCATCTACCACTACTGCATGGCCACAGAGCCTTGCGACCGTTTCAACAGGTTTGTCAACAGCACCGACTACAAGTTCGCCATGGTGGAAACCACCGACGATGTAAAAGTACTCAGGGTTACGGGCTTCGCCTGCCAGAACCTTGTCGAAATCCGTGAGCACTACAGGGTCTGGGGCAGCACGAAGAAGGACTCCCTAGTTGAACTCGCCTCGACCGTCATCGACCCATACTACGAAAATATGAAGCAGGATGCCAACAGAACACGTCCCATATCCTGGCATGGGGCCTGGATGCGGCAACTGGATGCACCTCACCTCGGGTACGCGGCCAAGAGCGTGTACACATGCTACGAGATGCACAGGCGGATCGTTGACATGAGGAAGTGCCTTGTTACGGAGATTGACGAGGCCGGATCGAGCCATAAGCAGAGCAAGCATCACAAGAAGTAGACGATGATCAGATGATCGTTTATCCTAGTTAATCATGCATGTAATATATAGTTTACTTTGGTGTGTGGAAATGTCATGTGTGTAGTAGCCACCTATGTAATTATTCATGTAATAGCTTACTTTGGTGTGTGCAAATGCCATGGTTGTAGTAGCCACCTATATAAGTGGATGTTTAATTTGGTTATGCAAGCATGTCCTTATAAGTGTGTAAGTGTGTGTGTGTTCGTGTGTGTGTGTGTGTGTGTGTGTGTGTGTGTGTGTGTGCAATCCCATCGCACAACACACACGTCTTATTAGCAGCAACCGTTTGTGTTATTATCGGTCTTCACACACATTTCTGATTACAGACCTGTTTGCCGCGTATCACACACATCTTGTTAAGTTGAACCGTTTCTGTTCTCATGTCTCAACGCAAACAGTTCATCCGAGTGAACCGCATGCCGTATATCGCACACACCTTGATCTGGCTAACCGTTTCTTTTGTGTTGCCTAATCACAAACAGTTCATCCGAGTGAACCGTATACTGTGTATCACACACGCCTTCATCTGGCTGTCCGTTTCTTTTGTTCCTCCTCATCGCAAACAGTTAATTGAACTAGACCGTATGCCCTTCATCGCACACGCAACTAAAACCTGAACCGTGCTTGATGCATCCGTCATCGCAAACGTTTTATACATTTCTGACGGTTTTCATACACCACCGTTTGCGATTATTGCATCGCACACAGTTTCTCGAAGGTTCTCTGATCGTAGTGTCATGTTAGCAACATCCTGGAGTAGTGGTAATCTAGATTATTGACTCTAGTGCAAGTGGGAGACTGAAGGAAATATGCCCTAGAGGCAAAAATAAAGTTGTTATTTTACATTTCCTTATTCATGATAAATGTTTATTATTCATGATAGAATTGTATTGATCGGAAACCTAAATACATGTGTGAATACATAGACAAACACAGTATCCCTAGTGAGCCTCTACTTGACTAGCTCGTTGATCAAAGATGGTTAAGGTTTCCTAGCCATAGACATGAGTTGTCATTTGATAACGTGATCACATCATTAGGAGAATGATGTGATGGACAAGACCCATCTGTTAGCCTAGCACTATGATCGTTCAGTTTTATTGCTATTGCTTTCTTCATGTCAAATACATATTCCTTCGACTATGAGATTATGCAACTCCCGAATACTCGAGGAATGCCTTGTGTGCTATCAAATGTCACAAGTTAACTGGGTGATTATAAAGATGCTCTACAGGTATCTTCGAAGGTGTTTGTTTAGTTGGCATAGATCGAGATTAGGATTCATCACTACGAGTATCAGAGAGGTATCTCTGGGCCCTCTCAGTAATACACATCATAAGACTGCAAGCAAACAACTAAGGAGTTATTCACAAGGTGATTTATTATAGAACGAGTAAAGAGACTTGCCGGTAAAGAGATTGAACTAGGTATGAAGATAGCATGATCGAATCTCGGGCAAGTAACATACCGATAGAAAAAGGGAATTACGTATGTTGTCATAACGATTTGACCGATAAAGACATTAGTAGAATATGTAGGAGCCAATATGGGCATCCAGGTTCTGCTATTGGTTATTGTCTGGAGAGGTGTCTCGGTCATGTCTACATAATTCTCAAACCCGTAGGGTCCGCATGCTTAACGTTCGATGACGATATAGTATTATATGAGTTAAGTGATTTGGTGACCGAATGTTGTTCGGAGTCCCGAATGAGATCACGGACATGACGAGGAGTCTCTAAATGGTCGAGAGGTAAAGATTGATATATAGGATGATGGTATTCGGACAAGGAAAGTGTTTCGTAGAAACCAGAATAGTCATCGGAGTACTGGAGGGGGGTACCGGTCACCCCCGGGAGTATATTAGGCCTATTGGGCCACAAGAGGGGAGCAAACCAGCCCACAAGGGGCTGGCGCGCCCCCCCATGGCAGCTGGCCAAGTGGGGAAGGAAAGGGGGGAGGATTTGGCCTCACCTTCCATCTCTCTTCTCCCCTTTCGTTTCTTCTCCGGCAATTAATGAAAGGGGTCGCCACTTGGGGAGGACCCCAAGTAGGATTCGGCCTACTTTGAGCACCCTCCTGGCTACTCCCTGCCGCCTCCCACCTATATATATGTGGGGGGGGCGCCCTAGCACAAACCAGACAATTGCCTAGCCGTGTGCGGCGCCCCCTCCACCGTTTACACCCTCGATCATATTTTTGTAGTGCTTAGGCGAAGCCCTGCGAGGATCAGTTCACCATCACCGTCACCACGTCGTCATGCTGACGGAACTCATCTACTACCTTGATGACTTGCTGGATCAAGAAGGCGAGGGACGTCACCGAGCTAAACGTGTGCAGAACGTGGAGGTGCCGTGCGTTCGGTACTTGATCGGTTGACGTGAGAAGAAGTTCGACTACATCTACCACATTGTGAAACGCTTCCGCTTACAATCTACAACGTTACGTAGACACACTCTCCCTCATTGGTACGCATCTCCATGGATAGATCATTGCGTGTGTGTAGATTTTTTTGTTTTCCATGCAACGATTCCCAACACTGGGTACTAAAATCGCTTGAATCAAGTGGGAGTTAATCTTCCAGATAAGATAGTGATTGACAAAGTTCTCTAGTAACTATCATCAAGCTACTAGAACTTCATGATGAACTATAATATGCAAGGGATGACGAAAATGATTCCTGAGCTCTTCGCGATGCTGAAATCAGCGAATGTAGAAATCAAGAAAAAGCATCAAGTGTTGATGGTTAACAGGACCACTAGATTCAAGAAAAAGGGCGAGGGAAAGAAAGGGAACTTCAAGAAGAATGGCAAGCAAGTTGCCACTCTCGTGAAGAAGCCCAAAGATGGACCCAAGCTGAAACTGAGTGCTTCTACTTCAATGGGAATGGTCACTGGAAGCGGAACTGCCCCAAATACTTTGCGGATAAGAAGGATAACAAAGTGAACAAAGGTATATTTGATATACATGTTATTGATGTGTACTTTACTAGTGTTCATAGAAACCCCTGAGTATTTGATACCGGTTCAGTTGCTAAGATTAGTAACTCGAAACGGGAGTTGTAGAATGAACAAAGACTAGTTAAGGACAAGGTGACGATGTGTGTTGGAGGTAATTCCAAGGTTGATATGATCACCATCGCACACTCCCTCTACCTTCGGGATTAGTGTTGAACCTAAATAAATGTTATTTGGTGTTTGCGTTGAGCATGAATATGACTAGATCATTTTTATTGCAATATGGTTGTTCATTTAAATCATAGAATAATTGTTGTCACTACAAAAAAAAGACACTTCCGTTATGATATGTGTTTGTCACAGCAGGTCACGTTTTCTGTCATGCATGTACATCCATGACAAATTTATGACAGAATCAAGATAGTCATACCTGTGCTGTCGTGGAAGTGTTCCATGACATTACCAAAATTATCATCACGGACGGTAAATCGCGCATCATAGAAGTTCTTTCTCCAAGGGTGACTGACACGTGGCATCCAACGTAATGGGACGCCGTTAAGCTAGCGGGTCCGGTTTTGGATCCGATAACCCGTTAACAGCCCGGACCAATGGGAATTTTCCCCGTGTAAAATTCTCATTGGCCGGAGGAAACACGTGTCGGTTCAACGTTCGGACAGATGTCATCCACTCATTGGACAGGAGGCGCCTATGATGCATCAACACATGGCACGGCCCAACAGAGGCCCATTCCGGTGAAAAGGCCGTCCCATTTGACTTGGTCAAAAGGTAACGGGTCGGCCCATGGAAAGCCTGTTAACCTCCTGTTCGTATATAGCCCATTTACGGCCTGCTTACTACCGGCCCGTTACGGCCTATCGGAATTTAGCCCAGTAGCTTCATCTGGGTTGTCCAATATGATTCCAGCCCGTTGTAACTTCCGGCCCATGTATGGCCCATGATGCTTTTCGGCCCATGTGGTGAGGAAAGATCTAGGCACATATATCCAGTTGGATATGAGTGGGTATGAGTTATTATTGTTGACATCACCCTTGAGGTGAATACATTTGGAGGGAAACTATAAGCCCCTATTTTCCTATGTGTTCGGTTGAAACTTTTTTCTCATGTATATGCAGTGAGTGTTAGCGATCATAGAAGACTATATGATGGTTGAGTATGTGCACTTGCCATAAGGCTCCGATACATGACCCTTCCTGAAAAGATGATGAATTGTAGTTGCAAAGTTGACTGAGAACATAGTTTGTTGATTTTCAATAGAGTTTATGCTGTATACTTCGATGTTGTGATGAATTGTTACTTGTTCACGAGAAGTTTTATGATAAAAGTTATATGATAAAAGTTCTTTGATAAAGTTCTATGTTAAAGTTTGTTGCTATTATGATAATATACATGATGCTTCTATGTCCGTATGTTGTTTTTATCGACACCTCTCTCTCTCTCTCTAAGCATGTGGACATGTTTTTCGATTTCGGTTCTCGCTTGAGGACAAGCGAGGTCTAAGCTTGGGGGATTTAATACATCTATTTTGCATCATGTTTTCCTACTGTTATTTATGATGTTTTCATCCATAATAATGCTTTTTGGAGTAATTCTAATGCCTTTTCTCTCACAATTTGCAATGTACACACAAAGAGGGAGAATTCTGACAGCTGGAAATCTGGACCTGGAAAAGCTACGTCGGGCCACCTATTCTGCACAACTCCAAACAAGCTGAAACTTCATGGAGATTTTTTATGAAATATTTGAAGAATATTGGAGCAAACTACCAGAGGTGGCCACCAAGTGGTTACAACCCACCTGGGCGCGCTAGGGAGCTCAGACGCGCCCTGGTGGGTTGTGCTCACCCAAGCCCACTGTCGGTGTCAAAATCGGTGGATCTCGGGTAGGGGGTCCCGATCTGTGCATCTTAGGCTAACGGTAACAGGAAGCAAGGGACACAATGTTTACCCAGGTTCGGGCCCTCTCTATGGAGGTAATACCCTACTTCCTGCTTGATTGATCTTGATGATATGAGTATTACAAGAGTTGATCTACCACGAGATCGTAGAGGCTAAACCCTAGAAGCTAGCCTATGGTATGATTGTTGTATATCTCTATCGACTAGACTGGCCTCGGTTTATATAATGCACCAGCGGCCTAGGATAACAAGAGTCCTAGCCGAATACGCCGGTGGGGAGGAGTCCTTGTCTTGATTGCCAAGTCTTGTGGAATCTTCCTTGTATGCGGCAACTGTACGGACTGGCCCATGAGTATATGGCCATGGGGGTCCCCGGCCAAATCTAATAGATCGGGAGATGATGTGGTGAGTACCCCCTAGTCCAGGACACCGTTAGTAGCCCCCTGAACCGGTCTTCAAGTTAGGGACGCTCCTCGATTCTTCCGAACTGTTCTTCATCTTCGGTCGTCGGTCTTTAAAACTGGTTCAACAAATCTTCTCATCTTTGATCCCGAGGATCGCCGAAGTGCATCCGAAGAGTTTACACGTTGGGTATCCGAGGAGCCCCTTTATGTTTCCGGCCTTTATCAATGCCTTGTTATTTTTATGCCACGCCTTGGGTTTGAAGTTGTTCCCGGGAGGCAGTGTCCTCTTGCGTCCGAGCATCCAACGCCGGACTGCATTCGAGGTATCCTTCTCAGTCGAGCACCAATGCCGGACCGCTTCCGAGCTCCAACGCCGGACTATGTCCAAGCTCCAACGGCGGACTATATCCGGGCTCCAACGCCGGATTATATTCGAGGTGTCATAGATCACCTTGATTCAAAAATTTGAAAGAGTTTAGCTAAGCTTAATACCGGAAATGCCCTCTATGGATCCATCCACTGGCGCCCGAGCTTTATGCCGGATTGCTTCCGAGGTGGTGCACCACCTTGGCCATGGGACTGATTTTAATGAATTTAATTCCGAATTGTGCAATGTAATGTCTGACAAGATGTATATCCAGTATCCCTCAAGGTGCGTGTTGGCCTAATATCCAAGATGCACCTGAAGGAAAACATGAAACGCTGACCCTAGTAGCCCCTGAGACTCAGGTCGATGCGCGAAAGTGGCCTGAGGATCAACTCCTAGCTCGGCAGCATACGTAGGAATAGAAACATGGTGTAATATGTTAGGGAAAATAGTGATCAGCGAACAGGCCCCCGAGAGAGGTTCGTGAGAAGTCGCCGCAATATACTAGCTTGATGCCGAATAGGTCCATATGGTACCCATTGTTGTCTGAAGACGCGTTTGCCCAAAGTCCGGTCAAGCCGAACACTTGGCAGTTGGAATTTTCTGCATTGAAATAGGCAATGCAGTAGCCCCGAGACACTGGTCTGGTGGCAACACCAGAT
Source organism: Aegilops bicornis (assembly GCA_021605145.1). NCBI lineage: Eukaryota > Viridiplantae > Streptophyta > Magnoliopsida > Poales > Poaceae > Aegilops > Aegilops bicornis. The sequence continues at coordinate 556,612,537 of CM038672.1, read as the reverse complement.
CAGGGGATCGATGTGCCCCTTTAATATTTATAAATAATGAGCACGAAGCCCAACAGCCCCCGAGCCATAATGTGGGCATGGGTGGCCAAATTAAGGATCGATATCCAGAGTAAAATCACAGATTATGTGTAATGATTCAATGTATCCAAGTACTTTACATCATTATTCTGACTCCATTGTGACTGTTTATTAGTTGAACGTGGCCCATCGTCGGCTTCTACCCCTTGGTAGATACTACACAGGGTGTTTCCGCACTAACAAAACAACCCTTAGCCGACGTATCGGTGCCCGGAGGCGGTCGTGTTAGCAGAAACGAAGCAATCAGATATGCGGGCTTTATAACTTTTGCTTAGTCATAGGAGCTTTAAACTGGGGAAGCTAGCTATGAGCCCCCGGTTACTGTTCGGCGACATCCGAGGTCAAGCCGTAAACACTTCGGCCAATGTTATGAACGGCCGGTCCTTTAACATAGTCATCGGATCGCTGACCAGTTTACGCCTATTGTGACAGTCAGTTTTCGGCTTTCTCCACTGAGGTGCTTGACCATGTGAACTGGAAGCACAATCGCAGTGGTTCTCCCTTTGCACACCTAGCCGAACAAAGCGGAACGTAGGAGGTAAGCACAGGAGTCGGGCAACCCAACTATTGACCGAAGACACAATTCGAAACCGATGCATATAAAGCAATATCCGAGAATTTTTGCCGAATCCCTAAAGGTGTCCGGCGTTGCACTGCGAGACTAATGCTGGAAACACACAAATAGTTCGAAAGTGCCATAGGCTCAAAAAGCCAAAAAACTTATTCAAAAGTTTAATGTCCGAACTAGATCAAGTGTTCGGTGCCAATCCGAAAATTGGACTTGTAAAAAAAATAGGTGCTTCTGTCGGGCTTTAACATGACACATCCTATCTCAAGACTTCAAGCGGGTCAGCCTATGTCCTCAACCTCCTTATCCCAAAGGCGGAGTGCTTCTCCGAGGCTAGTTTAGCAAACTGCACTCGAGCGGATTTAGAGAGAAGCATGGCTATCCGGCTATTGACCACACACTTGCATCGACAAAGGAGTGATAGAAAAAAGACTTTGCAACGACCAAGAAGAAAAACAGCTCATACTAATTTAAGAGCCCCCACGAAGTACTTATATCATATCTATGTTCACCCGGACTTTAAACGCGTCTTAACCGACCGTCGGCTTCTCCCTTTTCGGTCAATGACCAAAAAGTGTTATGTACTCCACCTGTCGAGAATATCAACGGTGTTTCCGATAAACAGGCAACCATGCCATAAGGCTGTAACAGACAAAGCGCGCTCAGGGAACTTATGCTATATTACTAACGAAGTGTAAGAAGCATCTTCGAAGAAAATAGCACCCCCACCGATACCTTTCTTCGGTGCTCATTGTTACTACGAGACTTGTGCAATAGATTTTTTGTACTCATGGGTTCCGTTGTGTGCCGACCATTATTGAAAACAGTAAGAGCGCTAGCTTTCGGCTTCACCAGTCGAGGTCCGGCTCGGGTGACCCGATCGTGACAATCGCAGAGGTGCTCCCTTTACTCCCTAGCCGAACAATCGGGAACGTAGGGGTAAACACAGGAGCAAGGCAACCCAGCTTGCAAATCACTTAGCTCAATATGGTGCATATTGCGGCATAATACACGAACAAGGAACAAAGCCGTACAAGTATAATCATATGCAAGAGGAAAAGCTCCAGCAAGGGAGCCCCCAAGTAATCGGGGTATTTGAATTTGTCCGTCACAAACAAAGTTTGGACAAGGAAATTTTTTACAAGCAACTTTTTTCCAAAAAAGTATAATGCTTGATCGAACCGAACACAAGTTAAAAATTTAAAACTTTGAGCATGAAGGCAACTTAGCTGGTTAATGTGTTCGGTATTGATGACGCGGTCCGAGCTTGATGCCGGACAAGGTTCCACCCCCCAGACCGGTCCCGAGGTGACGCCAAAGGATATAGTCCGGCTGGATCATTTTCCTGTGCACGAAAAATAGTGCAACCCGGGGATAATAGTACTAATAATAATTAAAAAAAGGGTTGCATAATAAATAATTTATGCAAAGTGAGTAATAAAAGAAATATGGCACGGCACGAAGTCAACGTCGATGCAGGCGTCGGCATGATTGATAAAAGGCGTGGCAAAGCCTGAATTCACAGTCGGTCCGAGTTCGGATGCACGTGTTCACGGACTATGTACGGAAACTGACCGAACCACCATGCGACCGTCGATAATGCGGCCACCATTTGATAGACCTGTGTACATATGATGGACAAACCAGAGTAATAATTCCTTGGGAAAAATGAACCCAAACAAGCAAAAATTGTTAGGATTAATAGCACCTGGTTTATTTGTTGTAGTAGTCCGAAGAAAAGTGACTCCCAAAATTGGGACTCGATCCGCACACCCATTGCCTGATGGGCGATAAAGCGACGGAATGGCGATGCTGGCAAAGGTTGGCTCGCCGAGGCCAAGCACTTGGTCCCGCTAATGTGATGGAGCTGGTCGGCTAGTGACGTTGAAGTCTCCGGAGTAGGTTGATGAAGAGATGGCGAAGCCCCCGGTCCAGCCGGATGTCGAAGTAGGTCGGCGTGATGGACACCGGCTTGAAGAATCAACAGTGCGGCCCCGCCGATGCAGGTCGTGACGTGGTCAATGTCGGGCATAGTTCGGCCGGGAGTCTCCGGACAGGGATAGCGATTTCAATAAACTTAGCACGTCGCCCAAGGGCGAGTGCTGAAAGATATCCGTGGAGGTGAATTCCATAATCATTGCCCAATCAGATTCGATGAAACGCGGATGCGGCGGTTCGGAGCCTATAGCCGGAGACGAGTCCGAGGTCGATGGCACAGACTTTATTGGAGGCGAAGTCTGTGTTCGGCTCTATTGCCGATGAGTGTGCGGCCCCCGTGGCGGGGTCTATCCACCCGTCCTCGGATATCGTGATCTGCTCAGGATCTAAAGCCAGGGCAGCAGCAGGCGCGTTCTCCCAAACACCATCAGACGGCAGATCTAAGTCATGCTTATTGGGATTGTGCGGCGCACCTGTCATGGGCTCGAATCCGTCGAAGATCAAGTCTTCGCGGATGTCGGCCGTGTAGTTCAAGTTTCCGAACCTGACCTGGTGGCCAGGGGCGTAGCTGTCGATTTGCTCCAGATGGCCAAGCTAATTGGCCCGCAGTGCGAAGCCGCCGAATGTGAAGGTCTGTCCGGGGGGGAGGGGAAACCTCACCCTGGATCATATCGTTGTGGATGATTGAATGAGCCATCAAGCCTTATCGTGACTACACAGTGGAACTCTCAATGAAAGCACCAATGTCGGTGTCAAAACCGGCGGATCTCGGGTAGTGGGTCACGATCTGTGCGTCTTAGGCTGATGGTAACAGGAAGCAAGGGACACAATGTTTACCCAGGTTCGGGCCATCTCTATGGAGGTAATATCCTACTTCCTGCTTGATTGATCTTGATGATATGAGTATTGCAAGAGTTGATCTACCACGAGATCATAGAGGCTAAACCCTAGAAGCTAGCCTATGGTATGATTGTTGTATATCTCTATCGACTAGCTTTGGCCTCGGTTTATATAATGCACGGAGGCCTAGGATAACAAGAGTCCTAGCCGAATACGCCGGTGGGGAGGAGTCCTTGTCTTGATCGCCAAGTCTTGTGGAATCTTCCTTGTATGCGGCAACTGTCCGAACTGGCCCATGAGTATACGGCCATGGGGGTCCCCGGCCCAATCTAATAGATCGGGAGATGACGTGGTGAGTACCCCCTAGTCCAGGACACCGTCACCCACCTCTGGTGCCCATCTTCTGGTATATAGGTCATTTGACTTAGAAAAAACAAAGAGAGGACTTTCGGGATGGAGCACCGCAGTCTCGAAGCGGAACTTGGGCAGCAGCACTTTTGCCCTCCGGCGGAGCGATTCCGCCGGGGGAACTTCTCTCCTGGAGGGGGAAATCATCATCATCATCACCAACTACTCTCCCATCTTGGGGAGGGAAATCTCCATCAACATCTTCAACACCACCATCTCATCTCAAACCCTAGTTCATCTCTTGTGTTCAATCTTGTTACCGGAACTATAGATTGGTGCTTGTGGGTGACTAGTAGTGTTGATTACATCTTGTAGTTGATTACTATATGGTTTATTTGGTGGAAGATTATATATTCATATCCAATATGCTATTTAATACCCCTCTAATCTTGAGCATGATTATCATTTGTTAGTAGTTACTTTTGTTCTTGAGGTCACGGGAGAAATCATGTTGCAAGTAATCATGTGAACTTGATATGTGTTCGATATTTTGATAGTATGTATGTTGTGAATCCCTTAGTGGTGTCATCTAAATGTCGACTACATGACACTTCACCATACATGGGCCTAAGGGAATGCATTGTGGAGTAGTTATTAGATGATGGGTTGCGAGAGTGACAGAAGCTTAAACTCCAGTTTATGCGCTATTCCGTAAGGGACCGATTGGATCCAAAAGCTTAATGTTATGGTTAGAATTTATTCTTAATACTTTTCTCGTAGTTGCGGATGCTTGCGAGAGGGTTGATCATAAGCCACACATCAAATTATCAAAGTAGCGAACACGAAACGAATCAACATGATGAAAGTGACTAGATGAAATTCCCGTGTACCCGCAAGAACACTTTGCCTATTATAAGAGACCATTTTAGCCTATCCTTTGCCTCAAAAGGATTGGGCTACCTTGATGCACTTTAGCTACTATTATCGTTACTTGCTCGTTACAAATTATCTTGCTATCAAACTACTCTGTTCCTTACAATTTTAGCACTTGCAGACATTACCTTGCTGAAAACCACTTGTCATTTCCTTCTGCTCCTCGTTGGGTTCGACACTGTTACTTATCGAAAAGAGCTACAATTGATCCCCTATACTTGTGGGTCATCAATATGTTGTCATAATTGTTTGACCGATAAAGATCTTCGTAGAATATGTAGAATCCAATATGAGCATCCAGGTTCCGCTATTAGTTATTGACCGGAGAGGTGTCTCAGTCATGTCTACATAGTTCTCGAACCCGTAGGGTCCGCACGCTTAATGTTCGACGACGATATTGTATTATATGAGTTATGTGATTTGGTGACCTAATGTTGTTCGGAGTCCCAGGATGAGATCACAGACATGACGAGGAGTCTCGAAATAGTCGAGAGGTAAAGATTGATATATAGGACGATAGTATTCGGACACCGGAAGTGTTCCGTAGTGTATCGGGTAATTATCGGAGTACTGGAGGGGTTACCGAAACCCCTCGGGGGAATATTGTTGGGGAACGTAGTAATTTCAAAAATTTTCCTACGATCACGCAAGACCATGGTGATGGCATAGCAACGAGAGGGAAGAGTGTCCGTCCACGCACTCGTGAGACCGAAAGCGGAAGCGTTATAACAACGGTTGATGTAGTCGTGCGTCTTCACGATCCGACCGATCCAAGCACCGAACGTCACGGCACCTCCGAGTTACGCACACGTTTAGCTTCGATGGCGATCCCGGACTCCGATCCAGCAAAGTGTCGGGATGAGTTCCGTCGGCCTGACGGCGTGGTGGCGATGTTGATGCTCCACCGGCGCAGGGCTTCGCCTAAGCTCCGCGACGATATGACTTCTCCGGCGCAGGGCTTCGCCTAAGCTCTCTGACGATATGACCAAGTGGAATATGGTGGAAGGGGCACCGCTGCGGCTAAGGAAAGATCCGTAGATCAACTTTCGTGTCTTGGGGTGCTCCTGCCCCGTATATAAAGGAGACAAGGGGGAGGTGGCCGGCCCTATAGGAGGCGCACCAAGGAGGAGTCCTACTCCCACCGGGAGTAGGACTCCCCCCCCTTCTCCTAGTTGGAGTAGGATTGGGGAGGGGGAAAGAGGGAAGGGGCGCCGCCCCCCCTCTCCTTGTCCTATTCGGACTAGAGGGGGGAGGGGGGCGCGCAGCCCACCTGGCCGGCCCTTCTCCTTCTTCCTCAAGGCCCATGAGGCCCATATACCCCGGGGGTTCCGTAACCCCGGTGTTCCGGTAACATCCTGTTTTCACTCGGAACCATTCAAGTCCAAACATAGGCTTCCAATATATCAATCTTTATGTCTCGACCATTTCGAGACTCCTCGTCATGTCCGTGATCACATCCGGGACTCGAACAAACTTCGTGCATCAATACTTATAAACTCATAATGAACTGTCATCGAAGCGTTAAGCGTGCGGACCCTACGGGTTCGAGAACTATGTAGACATGACCTAGAACCATTCTCGGTCAATAACCAATAGCGGAACCTGGATGCCCATATTGGTTCCAACATATTCTATGAAGATCTTTATCGGTCAAACCGCATAACGACATACGTTGTTCCCTTTGTCATCGGTATGTTACTTACCCGAGATTCGATCGTCGGTATCCAATACCTAGTTCAATCTCGTTACCGGTAAGTCTCTTTACTCGTTCCGTAATACATCATCTCACAACTAACTCATTAGTTGTAATGCTTGCAAGGCTTAAGTGATGTGTATCACCGAGAAGGCCTAGAGATACCTCTCCGACAATCGGAGTGACAAAACCTAGTCTCGAAATACGCCAACCCAACAAGTACCTTTGGAGACACCTGTAGTACTCCTTTATAATCACCCGATTACGTTGTGACGTTTGGTAGCACCAAAGTGTTCCTCCGTAAACGGAGTTGCATAATCTCATAGTTATAGGAACATGTATGGGTCATGAAGAAAGCATTAACATACTAAACGATCAAGTGTTAAGCTAACGGAATGGGTCATGTCAATCAGATCATTCAACTAATGATGTGACCTTGTTAATCAAATAACAACTCCTTGTTCATGGTTAGGAAACATAACCATCTTTGATTAACAAGCTAGTCAAGTAGAGGCATACTAGTGACATACTGTTTGTCTATCTATTCACACATGTATTATGTTTCCGGTTAATACAATTCTAGCATGAATAATAAACCTTTATCATGATATAAGGAAATAAATAATAACTTTATTATTGCCTCTAGGGCATATTTCCTTCAGTCTCCCACTTGCACTAGAGTCAATAATCTAGATTACAAAGTAATGATCCTAACACCCATGGAGTCTTGGTGCTGATCATGTTTTGCTCGTGGAAGAGGCTTAGTCAGCAGTGCGCAACATTCAGATCCGTATGTATTTTGCAAATCTCTATGTCTCCCACTTGGACTTGGTCCCGAATGGAATTGAAGCGTCTCTTGATGTGCTTGGTCCTCTTGTGAAATCTGGATTCCTTTGCCAAGGCAATTGCACCATATTGTCACAGAAGATCTTCATCGGTCCCGATGCACTAGGTATGACACCTAGATCGGAAATGAACTCTTTCATCCAGACTCCTTCATTTGCTGCTTCGAAGCAGCTATGTACTCCGCTTCACATGTAGATCCCATACGACGCTTTGTTTAGAACTGCACCAACCGACAGCTCCACCGTTTAATAAAAACACGATCCGGTTTGCGATTTAGAATCGTCCGGATCGGTGTCAAAGCTTACATCGACGTAACCATTTACGACTAGCTCTTTGTCACCTCCATATACGAGAAACATATCCTTAGTCCTTTTCGGTATTTCAGGATGTTCTTCACCGCTGTCCGATGGATCCATTCCTGGATTACTTTGGTACCTTCTGCCAAGCTTATAGCTAAGCATACGTCAGGTCTGGTACACAGCATTGCATACATGATAGAGCCTATGGCTGAAGCATAGGGAACATCTTTCATTTTCTCTCTATCTTCTGCTGTGGTCGGGCATTGAGTCTTACTCAATCTTACACCTTGTAACATAGGCAAAAATCCTTTCTTTGCCTGATCCATTTTGAACTTTTTCAAAATTTTATCAAGGTATGTGCTTTGTGAAAGTCCAATTAAGCGTCTTGATCTATCTCTATAGATCTTGATGCCCAATATGTAAGCAGCTTCACCGAGGTCTTTCATTGAAAAACTTTTATTCAAGTATCCTTTTATGCCATCCAGAAATTCTATATCATTTCCAATTAATAATATGTCGTCCACATATAATATCGTAAATGCTCTGAGCTCCCACTCACTTTCTTGTAAATACAAGGCTTCTCCAAAAGTCTGTATAAACCCATATGCTTTGATCACACTATCAAAGCGTTTATTCCAACTCGAGAGGCTTGCACGGCACCATAAATTGATCGATGGAGCTTTCACTCTTTGTTAGCACCTTTTGGATCGTAAAAACCTTATGGTTGAATAATATACAACTCTTCTTCTAGAATTCCTTTCAAGAATGCAGTTTTTACATCCATTTGCCAAATTTCATAATCATAAAATGCGGCAATTGCTAACATGATTCGGACAGACTTAAGCATCGCTACGGGTGAGAAAGTCTCATCGTAGTCAACCCCTTTAACTTGTCGAAAACCTTTCGCAACAAGTCGAGCTTTGTAGACGGTTACATTACCATCAGCGTCAGTCTTCTTCTTAAAGATCCATTTATTTTCAATGGCTTGCCGATCATCGGGCAAGTCAACCAAAGTCCATACTTTGTTCTCATACATGGATCCCATCTCAGATTTCATGGCTTCCAGCCATTTTATGGAATCTGGGCTCACCATCGCTTCTTCATAGTTCGTAGGTTCGCCATGGTCAAGTAACATGACTTCCGAATAGGATTACCGTACCACTCACAGTGCGTATTTTACTCTGGTTGACCTCACGAGGTTCGGTAGTAACTTGATCTGAAGCTTCATGATCATCATCATTAGTTTCTTCACTAATTGGTGTAGTTGTCACAGGAACCATTTCTTGTGATGAACTACTTTCCAATAAGGGAGCAGAATCTGATTATCTCATCAAGTTCTACTTTCCTCCCACTCACTTTCTTTCGAGAGAAACTCTTTCTCTAGAAAGGATCCGAATTTAGCAACGAAAATCTTGCCTTCAGATCTGTGATAGAAGGTATACCCAACAGTCTCCTTTGGGTATCCTATGAAGACACATTTTCCGATTTGGGTTCGAGCTTATCTGGTTGAAGTTTCTTTACATAAGCATCGCAGCCCCAAATTTTAAGAAACGACAACTTTGGTTTCTTGCCAAACCACAGTTCATAAGGCGTCGTCTCAACGGATTTTGACGGTGTCCTATTTAACGTGAATGCGGCCGTCTCTAAAGCATAACCCCAAAATGACAGCGGTAAATCGGAAATAGACATCATTGATCGCACCATATCTAGTAAAGCACGATTCTGACGTTCGGACACACCATTTCTCCGTGGTGTTCCGGGTGGCGTGAGTTGCGAAACTATTCCACATTGTTTCAAATGTAAACCAAACTCGTAACTCAAATATTCTCCTCCACGATCAGATCGTAGAAATTTTATTTTCTTGTTACGATGATTTTCCACTTCACTCTGAAATTCTTTGAACTTTTCAAATGTTTCAGATTTGTGTTTCATTAAGTAGATATACCCATATCTGCTCAAATCATCTGTGAAGGTGAGAAAATAACGATACCCGCCGCGTGCATCAATATTCATTGGACCACAAACATCAGTATGTATGATTTCCAACAAATCAGTTGCTCGCTCCATAGTTCCGGAGAACGGCGTTTTGGTCATCTTGCCCATGAGGCACGGTTCGCAAGTACCAAGTGATTCATAATCAAGTGATTCCGAAGCCCATCAAGATGGAGTTTCTTCATGCGTTTTACACCGATATGACCTAAACGGCAGTGCCACAAATAAGTTGCGCTATCATTATCAACTCTGCATCTTTTGGCTTCAACATTATGAATATGTGTATCACTACTGTCGAGATTCAACAAGAATATACCTTTCTTCAAGGGTGCATGACCATAAAAGATATTATTCATATAAATAGAACAACCATTATTCTCTGATTTAAATGAATAACCGTCTCGCATTAAACAAGATCCAGATATAATGTTCATGCTCAACGCTGGCACCAAATAACAATTATTTAGGTCTAAAACTAATCCCGAAGGTAGATGTAGAGGTAAGCGTGCCGACCGCGATCACATTGACTTTGGAACCATTTCCCACGCGCATCGTCACCTCGTCCTTTGCGGTGCTCGTCTATTCCGTAGTCCCTGTTTCGAGTTGCAAATATTAGCAACAGAACCAGTATCAAATACCAGTGCTACTACGAGCTCTAGTAAGGTACACATCAATAACATGTATATCACATATACCTTTGTTCACCTTGCCATCCTTTTTATCCGCCAAATACTTGGGGCAGTTCCGCTTCCAAAGTGTCCGATGCGCTTGCAGTAAAACACTTCAGTTTCAGTGCTTAGGTCCAGACTTGGGTTTCTTCTCTTGATCGAGCAACTTTCTTGCTGTTCTTTTGAAGTTTCCTTCTTCTTCCCTTTGCCCTTTTTCTTGAAACTAGTGGTCTTGTTGACCATCAACACTTGATGCTCTTTCTTGATTTCTACCTCCGCAGCTTTTAGCATCGCGAAGAGCTCAGAATTGTCTTAGTCATCCCTTGCATATTATAGTTCATCACGAAGCTCTTGTAGCTTGGTGGCAGTGATTGGAGAATTCTGTCAATGACACTATCATCCGGAAGATTAACTCCCGGCTGAATTAAGTGATTGTTATACCCAGACATTTTGAGTATGTGCTCACTGACAGAACTATTCTCCTCCATCTTGCAGCTATAGAACTTATTGGAGACTTCATATCTCTCAATCCGGGCATTTGCTTGAAATATTAACTTCAACTCCTGGAACATCTCATATGCTCCATGACGCTCAAAACGTCGTTGAAGACCCGGTTCTAAGCCGTAAAGCATGGCACACCGAACTATAGAGTAGTCATCACCGCTTTGCCAGACGTTCATAACTTCGGCTCAAGCATCTGCAGCGAGCCTGTCACCCAGCGGTGCTTCCAGGGGCGTAATTTTACGTGCAGCAATGAGGATAATCCTCAAGTTACGGACCCAGTCCGTGTAATTGCTACCATCATCTTTCAACTTTGCTTTCTCAAGGAACGCATTAAAATTCAACGGAACAACAAAGACGAGCCATCTATCTACATCAAACATAGACAAGCAAAATACTATCAGGTACTAAGTTCATGATAAATTTAAGTTCAATTAATCATATTAAAAACTTCCCACTTAGACAGACATCTCTCTAGTCATCTAAGTGATCACGTGATCCATATCAACTAAACCGTGTCCGATCATCACGTGAGACGGAGTAGTTTCAACGGTGAACATCACTATGTTGATCATATCTACTATATGATTCACGTTCGACCTTTCGGTCTCCGTGTTCCGAGGCCATATCTGTTATATGCTAGGCTCGTCAAGTTTAACCTGAGTATTCCGCGTGTGCAACTGTTTTGCACCCGTTGTAGATGGACGTAGAACTTATCACACCCGATCATCACGTGGTGTCTGGGTACTACGAACTTTGGCAACGGTGCATACTCAGGGAGAACACTTATTGATAATTTTTAGTGAGAGATCATCTTATAATGCTACCGTCAATCAAAGCAAGATAAGATGCATAAAGGATAAACATCACATGCAATCAATATAAGTGATATGATATGGTCATCATCATCTTGTGCTTGTGATCTCCATCGCCAAGCACCGTCATGATCACCATCGCCACCGGTAGCGACACCTTGATCTCCATCGTAGCATCGTTGTCGTCTCGCCAATCTTATGCTTCCACGACTATCACTACCGCTTAGTAATAAAGTAAAGCATTACATCGCGATTGCATTGCATACAATAAAGCGACAACCATATGGCTCCTGCCGATTGCCGATAACTTGGTTACAAAACATGATCATCTCATACAATAAAATATAGCATCACGTCTTGACCATATCACATCACAACATACCCTGCAAAAACAAGTTAGACGTCCTCTACTTTGTTGTTGCAAGTTTTACGTGGCTGCTACGGGCTGAGCAAGAACCGTTCTTACCTACGCATCAAAACCACAACGATAGTTTGTCAAATAGACTCCGTTTTAACCTTCTCAAGGACCGGGCGTAGCCTTTCAGTTCAACTAAAGTTGGAGAGACAGTCTTCCGCAAGCCATCTATGTGCAAAGCACGTCGAGGGAACGGTCTCGGCGTAAGCGTCTGGCGTAAGGTTGGTCCGGATCGTCTCGTCCAACAATACCGCTGAACCAAAGTATGACATGCTGGTAGGTAGTATGACTTGTATCGCCCACAACTCACTTGTGTTCTACTCGTGCATATGACATCAACGCATAAAACCAGGCTCTGATACCACTGTTGGGGAACGTAGTAATTTCAAAATTTTCCTACGATCACGCAAGACCATGGTGATGGCATAGCAACGAGAGGGAAGAGTGTCCGTCCACGTACCCTCGTAGACCGAAAGCGGAAGCGTTATAACAACGCGGTTGATGTAGTCGTGCGTCTTCACGATCCGACCGATCCAAGCACCGAACGCACGGCACCTCCGAGTTACGCACACGTTCATTTCGATGACGATCCCGGACTCCGATCCGACAAAGTGTCGGGGATGAGTTCCGTCGGCCTGACGGCGTGGTGGACGATGTTGATGCTCCACCGACGCAGGGCTTCGCCTAAGCTCATGACGATATGACTTCTCCGGCGCAGGGCTTCGCCTAAGCTCTACGACGATATGACCGAAGTGGAATATGGTGGAAGGGGGCACCGCACACGGCTAAGGAAAGATCCGTAGATCAACTTTCGTGTCTTGGGGTGCTCCCTGCCCCCGTATATAAAGGAGACAAGGGGGAGGTGGCCGGCCCTATAGGAGGCGCACCAAGGAGGAGTCCTACTCCCACCGGGAGTAGGACTCCCCCCCCTTCTCCTAGTTGGAGTAGGATTGGGGAGGGGGAAAGGGAAGGCGCCGCCCCTCTCCTTGTCCTATTCGGACTAGAGGGGGAGGGGCGCAGCCCACCTGGCCGGCCCTTCTCCTTCTTCCTCAAGGCCCATGAGGGCCCATATACCCCGGGGGTTCCGTAACCCCGGTGTTCCGGTAACATCCTGTTTTCACTGGAACCATTCAAGTCCAAACATAGGCTTCCAATATATCAATCTTTATGTCTCGACCATTTCGAGACTCCTCGTCATGTCCGTGATCACATCCGGGACTCAACAAACTTCGTGCATCAATACTTATAAACTCATAATGAACTGTCATCGAAGCGTTAAGCGTGCGGACCCTACGGGTTCGAGAACTATGTAGACATGACCTAGAACCATTCTCGGTCAATAACCAATAAGCGGAACCTGGATGCCCATATTGGTTCCTACATATTCTATGAAGATCTTTATCGGTCAAACCGCATAACGACATACGTTGTTCCCTTTGTCATCGGTATGTTACTTACCCGAGATTCGATCGTCGGTATCCAATACCTAGTTCAATCTCGTTACCGGTAAGTCTCTTTACTCGTTCCGTAATACATCATCTCACAACTAACTCATTAGTTGTAATGCTTGCAAGGCTTAAGTGATGTGTATCACCGAGAAGGCCTAGAGATACCTCTCCGACAATCGGAGTGACAAAACCTAGTCTCAAAATCGCCAACCCAACAAGTACCTTTGGAGACACCTGTAGTACTCCTTTATAATCACCCGATTACGTTGTGACGTTTGGTAGCACCAAAGTGTTCCTCCGTAACGGGAGTTGCATAATCTCATAGTTATAGGAACATGTATGGGTCATGAAGAAAGCATTAACATACTAAGCGATCAAGTGTTAAGCTAACGGAATGGGTCATGTCAATCAGATCATTCAACTAATGATGTGACCTTGTTAATCAAATAACAACTCCTTGTTCATGGTTAGGAAACATAACCATCTTTGATTAACAAGCTAGTCAAGTAGAGGCATACTAGTGACATACTGTTTGTCTATCTATTCACACATGTATTATGTTTCCGGTTAATACAATTCTAGCATGAATAATAAACCTTTATCATGATATAAGGAAATAAATAATAACTTTATTATTGCCTCTAGGGCATATTTCCTTCAAATATATGGGCCATATGGGCCATGAGAGGGGAGCACCCAGCCCACAAGGGGTGGCGCCCCTCTATGGCAGGTGGCTGAATAGGAGAAGGAGGAGAGGGGGGTTCGCCCCCCTCCTTCTCTTCTTCCCCCTTCCTTTCTTCTTCGGTGAAAAAAGGAAAGAGGAGCGCCACTTGGGGAAACCCCTACTTGGGGCGCCCCCTGGCTGCCTCTCCTCCCCTCCCACCTATATATATGTGGGGAGGGGGTGCCTAGAACACACAACATCAATTGTTAGCCGTGTGCAGCGTCCCCCTCCACAGTTTACACCCCCGGTCATATTCTTGCGATGTTTTGGCGAAGCCCTGCGTGGATCACTTCACCATCACCGTCACCACTCCGGTGTGCTGATGGAACTCATCTACTTCCTCTACATCTTCCTGGATCAAGAGGATGAGTAATGTCATCGAGCTGAAAGTGTGCAGAACTCGGAGGTGGCGTACGTTCGGTACTTGATCGGTCGGAGCTACAAGAAGTTTGACTACATCAACCGCGTTGTCAAACGCTTTCCCTTTCGGTCTAGGAGGGTACATAGACATACTCTCCCCCTCTTTTCTATGCAACTCCATAGATAGACCATTGTGTGTGCGTATAAATTTTTTTGTTTTCCACGCAACATTTCCCAACAGTGGTATCAGAGCCAGGTTTATGCATAGATGATATGCACGAGTAGAACACAAAGAGTTGTGGGTGTTGATAGTCATACTGCTTACCACCAACGTCTTATTTTGATATGGTGGTATTGTGGGATGAAGCAGCCCGGACCAAACTTACATGTCCACGCACATAAGACCGGTTCCACCGGCAGACATGCAACTAGTTTTGCATATAGGTGGCTGGCGGGTGTCTGTTTCTCCTACTTTAGTTGAATCAAATTTGACTGCGGCCGGTCCTTTAAGAAGGTTAAAACAGCAAACTTGACGAAACACCGTTGTGGTTTTGATGCGTAGGTAAGAACGGTTCTTGCTAGAAGCCCGTAGCAGCCATGTAAAACTTGCAACAACAAAGTAGAGGACGTCTAACTTGTTTTTGCAGGGCATGTTGTGACGTGATATGGTCAAGACATGATGTGATATGCGTTATTGTATGAGATGATCATCTTTTGTAGAAGTTATCAGCAATCGGCAGGAGCCTTATGGTTGTCTCTTTATTGTATGAAATGCAAACGCCATGTAATTGCTTTACTTTATCACTATGCGTTAGCGATAGTTGTAGAAGCAATAGTTGGCGAGACGACCACAACGCAACAATGGAGATCAAGGTGTCAAGCTGGCGACGATGGAGATCATGAGATGCTTTTCAGATGGAGATCAAAAGCACAAGATGATGATGGCCATATCATGTCACATATTTTGATTGCATGTGATGTTTATCTTTTATGGATCTTACTTTGCTTAGTACGGCCGTAGCATTATAAGATGATCCCTTAACTAAATTTCAAGGTATAAGTGTTCTCCCTGAGTATGCACCGTTGCAACAGTTCATCGTGTTGAGACACCACGTGATGATCGGGTGTGATGCACTCTACGTTAACATACAACGGGTGCAAGATAGTTTTGCACATGCGGAATACTCGGGTTAAACTTGACGAGCCTAGCATGTACAGACATGGCCTCGGAACACTGGAGACCGAAAGGTCGAACGTTAATCATATAGTAGATATGATCAACATAGAGATCTTCACCATTGATGACTACTCCATCTCACGTGATGATCGGACATGGTTTAGTTGATTTGGATAACGTATCATTTAGATGACTCGAGGGATGTCTATCTAAGTGGGAGTTTGTCGTGGAATTGTCACGGAAGATGTCCTAGCAAAAGGACTTAGTCGTGGAGCCATCGCAACTAGGTTAGCTTAAAGGGGTTAAACGGGACAAAGGACATAGGGAGTTTATACTGGTTCGGCCCCTTGCGGTGAAGGTAAAGGTCTAATCCAGTTTGAGGTGGTATTGCTTGGGTTTCAGTTACCAGGGAGCTAATATGCTTGACCTAGCTTTTGATCTCTTGTTTCTCACCCTAAGCCGCCGCCGGGTCATCCCTTTATATACACAGGTTGACACCCCGCGGCTCACGGAGTTCCAGACGGCTCATACACAACGTGTCTGGCTTGGTGACTAACTATACATGCCTTACAATACAAGTCATATATACATGGCCGTTTATACTTATGGGCCTTAAGTCGCCGTTGGGCTTCGGTCCCTTAGCAAGTCTGCTTCGTGAACCGCCACCTTCAATATCTTCGTGGGCTTGTCTTGATAAACCTCCATTGGTATAACCCGGCCTCTCCTAGGCGGGTTATATCCAATAGTCATATCCCCAACATTAGGCCCCAAGTTGATTTGAACTTGTTCATATTAATCTTCAATACTTAGAAAAAATCCTTCTTCATTTGTTCTTGCGAGATATTGTAACCCGCCGTGACGTCATCTCCTGGGATTACGGAAACTCGCCATGACGTTATCTGTCATTAATTTCGCACAATGCCCTGCATATCTTAATAGATTCTTATCTTTAATAACCATCCCGAAAATCGAGGCATCCGAGCTGCTATATAATCATTCTTTGACCTCCTCGATTCTCGTGCCCGCCTGTCACCCATTTCCTTATAAATAGGGTCAGGCAGCCTTTTCATTCTCCCCCTTTCCTTCTCGTCTTCAACTTCTCTCTCTTGAGACGCATCTACACACCTGAACACCGCCGCCGCCACCCTCGTCAACTTCCTCGACCCCGGCCGCTGCATGGACCTAAACGCGACCAGAAAACTGCAGCACATCTCCGTTGCCTTAGCGGATCCAGTAAGCACCTTACCTTCCCGCTATAGATCTCCATTAGGGTTTATGAAGTTCTTTAGGAGTTCATCATCGTTTTTCACCATACCTCTATTTAATCCTTTCTTCGATCCAAAAACAGTCTATAAAATATGCGAAATCTGTTTCTGTACCTTCTCTTAATTACTTAATATACTTCCCAGATGCAGAAATCTTGCTAATATACTAGTTCCTCCGCTGATGCGATATTAGGTTTTGATTTTACTTTCTTTTCCGAACAGCGGTAGATCCAAAATTATCTGCACCAATCTGTAAAACCTGTTTATCCAACACTTAGAAGAATTCGCTCTTGATAGATCTTAAATATCATTACTGTCATGGCGGCTTACATTACCAGTTATAATTAGTCATATTTTATTAGGCCCCGTTAAGCCGTCAATGTGAATATATGCTGCAGCGTTCATCTTCGGCTTAACAAATCAACTTAAATCGACAAATTCTTCTTTCTTTTAGGCTTCTTCCCTTACAATGCCGAAGACAATCTCCTCATGTAATTGGGTTCCCTCTATTGTCATCGAGAGCTTGCTCGAAGATTTTGTCAAAGTTGGCTTTTTACCAAAAAAAACATCATGCATTGGGGCGCTCCCAAACCAAGTGAGAAAAAACCTCAGCCACAGGATGGTGAGATCATTGTTTTTACTGATCATATGAACCGGGGCTTCTCACCACCTGGGTCTAAATTTTTCCGAGACGTTATGCACTTCTTTCAACTTCATCCTCAAGACATCGGACCCAACTCCGTGTCAAACATCTACGGTCTTTTGTGAAGTATACCTTCAAGAAGAACCCAACATTGAACTCTTTAGGGAATATTTTATCTGAACCGGCAGAACGAGTTTACTAATGGACCTAGCTTAGAACTTGGCGGGGTCGCAATTCAATGGAGAAGGGATGCTATCTTCCCCTATGCTCGCCTGCCGAGTCACCCCAAGGATTGGAACCAAACATTGTCCTATTGTAAAGATACTTCTCTAGCTGATGAGAATCCACTACCGGGTTATCGTGCCGAATGGCTCAACCCCAAACATCATCTTCCTGAGCGGCTTACTACTGCTGAATGGTCAAAACTTGCACCTACCCTTCCGAAGGTCAATGCCCTACTGGGAAATGGGTTAAACGGTATTGACTTGGTTCGGTGCTGGGTTTCCTAGAGAATCATACCCTTGAGCCGTTGTTCCGGCTTAATGTGCAATTATACTGCTGATGCAAAAGATCCACTGCCCTACTGCTCCACGCGTTTAACCAATAACACAATCAATGAGATGACAAAGACCTTTTTTAATGAGAGCCTGGAAAGTTGCAGCAAAGTGGGACTGAACCCTTTCTACACACTTAACCCGACACCAGCCATGAGTCTCCAAATTATTTATTTTACCTTATCATTCAAATGTTTTATTAACTCAAGCTTGATGATTTTCATAGGCTGAATCCGCTTTTTGGAATAAGGAGTATGACCATGAAGCTGCCAAAAAAGCCAAGGCCAAAGTGAAAGCCGCCAAGAAGAATAAGAAGAAATTAAGTGCTTCTGAGATGTTTGAACTGGACGACAGCACTGAGTCAGAGGTAGCCCTTGACTCCCTTGGCTCCTTCTTGAATTATCTTATTGGCACTGATTATCATCAGGATGACACGGGGGCCAGTCAAATAGTCGAAGAAGAGGTAACTATTATTTCCTCAGACTCGGCGCCTTTGCCAAGAGAGAAAATTCGACGAGTAACCCGAAAAGTAAGCTTTTCACACCCCTTATATCATTTGGATCCTCACTTTCTTTTGAAGCAACAACAACACGAGAACCAGCGATAAACTCTGATCAGCGGAGGTGGAGAGTTATCCTCTGGTTTACCAAATACTCCAGCTCCACGGAAATGTCAAAACGAGGTCCCCCCAAATTTAAAGTCTTTCTCTTCTGATTGGTCTTATTCATCAGCCACTTAATTCATCCGATTCAAATTATCAGGGGATATCTCACTCCTCTTCCGGCGACTCATCGCAGACCCAGCTGCCGGCCTTCAAGACTGCCCCTAGGTAACAATTTTTATTTTCTACCATCTTGTATCCTTATACTTGTACTAACCTCCCACAACCCTTTGCAGTGGAAAGGCAAAACCTAGCAAAAAGGCAAAGGTGATCAAGCCGGCTGAAGACCCCAAAGTCCATGAACCGGAGCAGCAAATTCCAGCATTTGAAGCCTCCGTGCAACAGCCAAAAGAGCCTGTCCATGATCTTCCACCAGAAATCCCTGACCTCTCTAGTGATCACACAAACTTCAATCCTTTGGACACTGAATCATCAAGCCCAATTAAACCGTCAGAAAGACAGACTGAGGATGTTATGATCACTTGAACCGGCTTCCAAGAGCCCGGAAAACCTAGTGTCTTAGCCAAGCACTCCGCCAAAGAGGAACTTATTGAAAGACGAAAAGTGAGATTTGACATCGCCAACTACTCTCAATTGAGAATTAGTGAAGTACTCTATGGTTATCTCAACCAAGTGCATACCAGCCGCGATGTTGAAATTGACATGGTGAAACAGATGCATCAGAAATATGAGGTATGAACTCCTGCTTGATAAATTATGCATATCCTGTCAGCCCCCAAGTCTGCTGCGTATAATAGAATTGAATATGTTGTAGACTTAGAATAGCCATTAGTATAAAAAACAACTTTGGTAGAATCCTTCAAAGGCCGGCTTTCACCGTCAGAGTTAAACTGGATCTTTACCGATTAACATTGCATCCGTAACCCCCAAGGGTCGGTTTAATCAGCATGAATGAACCGGTATTGTTCCTCATTGCTTATAAATCAAAGCTTACTTGTGTAGCCCCCATGAGCCAGCTGTGGTCGTTTGTGGCGCAACCGGGTCATCATAAATTAGTAATGAAACACGGGCAATATGCATTAGCCGCCAAGTGCAAAGTGCTCTTGCTTGCAAAGTGCTTAGGACTTATTCATATTTGCCATTGTATGAAGAATTTTTCTGTACGCATTAGCCCCCAAGTGACAAGTGTTGTTACATGCAAAAGGCTTGTGACTTTTACTCTTGTGATTCAACTTATGAATATGATTTCAAATCTGTGTATATACAGGATGCCACTGATCAACTTCAATCGCAATTGGCTGATGTGAAAACCCGACTGGAGCATCAAGAATCTGAGACCCGGAAGGCCTACTCAAAATTCAAATTTAGTTTGGCTGAAACAGAAAAACTGAAGACCAGTTTTGATGCTGAAAGAACCGCCTGGGCTGAAGAGAGAACGGCTCTGACACAGCGGGCTGAAAAAGCTGAAGCTTCTCTTCAAGAGATAACCACTGATCTTACCGGCTTAAAGCACCGTATATCCCAGATGATTTCTGCTATCTTTGGTAAGTAGCATTGCTAGCATCATAACCGAGTCGTATATTTCATGTCACAAACCATCTCTGATAAATCCGCAATTATTACATAGGTCCAGGAGTAGCAACCTTGGTCAAGAAATGCTTGTGAAGCTCAAGGCCATACATACGCTTGTTGAACAGCTATATACTGGAACTTAGCGCATGCTGGCCATTATTACTCCAACTAACCAAGCGCCCACTCTTCTGAGTGACGTCTTGAAAAAACTTTATGTTCTTCCTGCTAGGATTGAAGAGATAAAGCGGCCATCTGCAAGAGCCGGCGTTGTGACAGCCTTAAGCCGGGCCAAGGCATGGCAAGCAGAGCTAGACCCGGCCGAGCTAACTACTGGGTATCCAAGTTTGAAGGAAGATGGCACTCCCTTTGACAAGAAAGACTTCACTGCCTGCGTGAAGGAGATACGTCCCCTGGCCAGTTTGGTTGCTGATGAAACAGACCTTTGAAAATACCAGGCGGCTTATGATATGGAGAATCAGAAAATGCCCTCGCTGGCTTACAAAGTGATGGACCTGATCCCTCCAATCCCTAAGCATACTTTCACCGCTGAAGTTGACCCGTTAGAACTTATAGATGATGAAGCGGAATTCCAAGCCTTGTGTGGCATTGATCGGTCATCACCAAACTTCCAGACGATGGAGGATGATGAAGAACTGGCGAGGGATGATCCAGAAGCTTCAAACCGTCAAGGCCAAGAAAATTGATCCGCCGCGCGGTTCATATATTTAATCTTCTGAAAAACACTTGATCATTTGGGATCGCTGAGCCATGTAATAAATTAGTTGAACTCTGATCTTCCGTGCAATCGTGCACGTTTTGTGTTACATAACACTGTTGATCCGCGAGTTGAAGATATGCCACTTATTCGTATGATATCATCATGTAAGGCAGATTGTACTTCTTTGTTCTGCATAAAAACAGATCACAAAATTGCCCTAGCGGTTTACCGCCGTGTGGGTCATAATGCCCAACATAAACCTATTGGTGACTATAAAAGTCCATAACCAGGGTTGGTTTAAATATAACTTATAAAAAAACAAAGTACCATACCTGTGACATTTGCTCATACTGTTGGTTTAAGCAAACCTGTGTAATAAGGGTTATAACCCATAAATTGGAGACCTCTACATCCTGCTTGTAACGCCAAACACCACAGGGGGTAGTATCCTAGTCGTAGAGTACTGTACTCCAAATATATTATCATTATTCCCTGGCGACTTAGAGTCTGCTGTCAGGGCGGGTTATAAAAAACCCAAAAATTTCTCAAATATGAGACATAGTCAGGGCAGCATGGCCCGACTTGTAAAAACTACATGGTAAGAAAATAAGCGATGATATAAATCCAAGACAAATAAAAAATCCAAAATACACGAGGCTTTCATAGGCCGCCGAGCCAAAATATCTTCTTCAATGACACTAGCATGATAGCCATTGGAATATCCGCGCTTTCTGTGAACCGAGTCTCACATGACCCAATCGACATTTTAACCCGAATAAGTTTAGGGTCTTATTAAAAGATTGACTTATTGAGAGTATGCGGGGTTGGAGTAGCATCATGTAAAACAAGCCGGTTTAACCAAGTTTCAAGGAAGGTGGCTTAATAGCCTGGGTTTATTCTTGCTTTCCGTAAGCCGGCTCTCTTATGACCCAATCAATGCTTTTAACCTTAACAAGTTCAGGGTCTTATTTAAAGATTGACTATAAAGAACATTGTAGGTCATTCAGGATTACCTGATGGAGAAGCATCTGGCACACAGGCAGAATAACCCGGATTTTTGGTGAATACACCTGGCGTCCAGGTCAATCAAAAGGGTGAATATAGTTGTGTTCATTGAACAGGAAGCCCCCAAGT
This sequence comes from Aegilops bicornis, assembly GCA_021605145.1. NCBI lineage: Eukaryota > Viridiplantae > Streptophyta > Magnoliopsida > Poales > Poaceae > Aegilops > Aegilops bicornis. Next base: position 556,590,386 of record CM038672.1, on the reverse strand, counting down.
GATAAATTTATGAGCTGTGCTCCGCGGGTACCTATTTTGAGTTGTGACGTGAATCCAACTCTCTTTGGTCCCTGTAACGCGGGCGTCAAGCGTCTTAAGTGATTATGTGAGATAATAAAGACTCAGTTGCGAAGAAGTGAAATGACAGAGGCCCTGAATTATCAGGGATGCTGCTTTATTATACTTATTATAAAATATACATCATCAGACTATGTACATCACAAGAGTCGGTGGCTCAAGTATAGTAAGGCTGAAGATGAGCAATATTCCACGGCCGACGGGTCTCCTCTTCCGATGTGCGTGAGTCCTTGTGGTCTCGAACATCGATAAGATAGTATGACCCATTGTTTAAATTCTTGCTGACCACAAAAGGCCCTTCCCAAGGTGGGGATAGTTTATGCATATCAGTCTCATCCTGGATAAGCCGGAGCACCAAGTCGCCTTGTTGAAAGGTTCTAGTTTTAACCCGGCGGCTGTGATAACATCATAGATGTTGCTGGTAAATCGCCGAACGAGTCTCCACAAGGATACGCTCCTCATCCAACAGGTCAAGTGCATCCTGACGTGCTTTTTCATTATCAGCCTCAACATAAGCCGCGACACGGTGCGAATCGTGACGGATGTCACTAGGGAGAACCGCCTCTGCTCCATAAACCATGAAGAAAGGTGTGTAACCTGTAGATCTGTTGGGGGTAGTTTTGATACTCCACAGTATTGAGGGTAACTCATCCACCCAACAACCCGGTGTCCTTTGCAAACGAACCATGAGCCGGGGCTTGATGCCTCGTAGAATCTCTTGATTAGCTCGCTCAGCTTGACCATTGGACTGGGGGTGAGTCACTGAGGACACATCAAGTCGAATATGCTCTCGTTGACAAAATTGTTTCATAACACCCTTGGATAGATTAGTGCCATTATCAGTTATAATACTGTGGGGAAAGCCAAAACGGAAAATCACCTTTTTGACAAATTGAACCGCCATCGCTGCATCACACTTACTAACCGGCTCTGCTTCAACCCACTTTGTAAACTTGTCTACCGCCACCAAAAGGTGGGTCTTGTTATCCTTGGACCTTTTGAAGGGCCCAACCATATCAAGCCCCCAGGTCGCAAATGGCCACGCAATTGGAATCATCCTCAATTCTTGAGCCGGCACATGAGCTCGTCGTGAGAACTTCTGACAACCATCACATGTACTGACTAAATCCTCAGCATCAGCATGAGCCATCAGCCAATAAAACCCACGATGGAAAGCCTTGGCTACGAGATATTTAGAACCGGCATGATGACCACAATCTCCTTCATGATTCTCTCGCAAAATCTCACTGCCTTCTTCAGGAGAAACACAACGTTGAAACGCCCCTGTGACACTGTGATGATGTAACTCCCCATTGACAATAGTCATTGACTTAGACCGTCGAGTTATCTACCTGGCCAAGGTTTCATCCTCAGGTAACTCTCCCTGGGTCTTATAAGCCAAATATGGAACTGTCTAGTCAGGAATAGCGGGTCAGGAATGGCAAGATCCTCCTCTGTAGGTAATTTGACAGAAGGGTTATGCAGAATATCCAGGAAAGTGTTAGGTGGCACCGGCTTACGCTGAGACCCTAACTGGTTTAAAGCATCAGCCGCTTCATTTTTCCTGCCATCAACATATTCAACTTGATAACCCTTGAAGTGACCCGCAATAGCATCAACCTCTCGACGATAAGCCGCCATGAGTGGATCCTTAGAATCCCAAGTGTCAGAAACTTGCTGAGCTACCAGATTTGAGTCGCCGAAACACCTCACCCGGCTCAAGTTCATCTCCTTAGCCACCCGAAGTCCGTGGAGCAAGGCTTCACACTCAGCTGCATTGTTAGTACAAGGGAACATCAACCGGAGAACATAAGAAAATTTATCACCTCATGGGGAAGTCAAAACGACTCCAGCCCCCGAGCCTTCCAAACGTCTGGATCCAACAAAGTGAATAGTCCAATATGTATCATGCGGCTTTTCCTCAGGCATCTGCAACTCTATCCAATCATTGATAAAATCCACAAGTGCTTGAGACTTGATGGTTGTGCGAGGCACATACTTCAAACCATGACGTCCAAGCTTAATGGCCCATTTGGCAATCCGACCTGTGGCTTCTCTCTTTTAAATGATATCCCCTAAAGGGGCAGAACTAACCACAGTGATGGGATGACCCAGAAAATACTGCTTGAGTTTTCGGCTAGCCATGAACACCCCATACACAAGCTTCTGCCAATGTGGATACCTCTACTTGGACTCGATAAGCACCTCACTGATGTAGGAAACCGACCGTTGAACCGGATGCTCCTTGCCTGACTCCTTCCTTTCCACCACAATGGCTACACTGACAACGCGGCTATTGGCAGTCACATATAGCAACAAAGGCTCTTTATCAATGGGAGCACCAAGAACCGGCGGCTTAGCCAACTGTTTCTTCAAAGCCTCTAACGCCTGATTAATAGCATCACTCCAAACAAAGTGATATGTCTTCTTCATCATCTGGTAAAGAGGGATGGCTTTCTCACCCAACCGGCTTATGAACCGGCTTAAGGCTGCAATATGACCCGCCAAACGCTAAACATCATTAATACACGCCGGTTTAGTCAGAGAGGTGATAGCCTTTATCTTCTCCGGGTTAGCTTCAATACCTTGTTCCGAAACCAGAATACCCAAAAGCTTGCCTGCTGGCACACCAAAAACACATTTGGCCAGGTTAAGCATCATCTTATAAACCCGTAGATTGTCAAAGGTTTCTTTCAAATCATCAATCTGGGTCTCCTTCTTCCTGGGCTTCACCACAATATCATCCACATAAGCATGAACATTACGCCCGATTTGATTATGAAGGAAATTTACACCGCGGGTAAGTCGCCTGGGCACTCTTGAGAGCAAAAGGCATAGACAAATAACAAAAGGCTCCAAAGGGAGTGATGAAGGCTATTTTCTCCTGGTCCTTAACTGCCATTTTGATCTGATGATAACCAGAATAAGCATCCAAAAAACTCAAACGCTCACAACCCGCCGTAGCATCGATAATCTGATCAATACGGGGGAGAGCAAAGGGATCAGCCGGACAAGCCTTGTTTAAGTCCATATAATCCACACACATGCGCCAGGTGCCGTTTTTCTTAAGCACCGCACCGGGTTAGGCAACCACTCAGGATGAAATACTTCAACAATAAACCCAGCCTTGCGCCTCTCCTCATTGAAACGGCGAAGAAATTGCTTGACCGGTTTAAACTTTGGATCAATATTGAGAGTGTGCTCAGCGAGTTCCCTCGATACACCTGGCATGTCTGAAGGCTTCCATGCAAAGATGTCCCAGTTCTCATGGATGAACTCGATGAGCGCGCTTTCCTATTTCGGATCCAGATTAGCACTGATGCTGAACTGGTTGGATGAGTCACTAGGAACGAAGTCAACTAACTTAGTGTCATCTGCCGACTTAAACTTTAACAAGGGATCATGCTCTGTGGTTGGCTTCTTCAAAGATGTCATATCGGCCGGGTCAACATTATCCTTGTAAAATTTCAGCTCCACTGTTGCACAAACAGACTCATCATAAGCAGCATCACCTTCTTCACACTCCAAGGCTACCTTGAAACTCCCATGCACCGTGATGGTGGCCTTGTGACCCGACATCTTAAGCTGTAAGTAAACATAACAAGGCCTCGCCATGAATTAATGTAAGCCGGCCGTCCAAAGAGAGCATGATAAGGGCTCTTGATTTTGACCACTTCAAAGGTGAGCGTCTCAGACCTGGAATCATACTCATATCCAAAAGCAACCTCCAAAGATATTTTGCCCACTGGATATGCCGACTTACCAGGCACCACACCATGGAAAACAGTATTAGACGGCTTAAGATTTTTAATCAGTTAGTCCCATGCGACGAAAAGTATCATAGTAAAGGATATTGATGTTGCTGCCTCCATCCATGAGGACCTTAGTGAATTTGTATCCTCCAACCCAAGGAGCTACTACCAGCGCCAAGTGCCCCGGATTATCAACCCGAGGTGGGTGATCCTCATGACTCCACACAATGGGCTGCTCAGGCCATCGTAAGTAACGGTGAACCGCTGGCTCAACGGTGTTTACTGCCCTTTTATGTAGCTTCTGATCCCACTTACATAAGCTTGTGGTGAAGACATGGTACTGCCCACTATTCAATTTCTTCGGGTTACTCTGATAACCAGACCGTTGCTGCTGATTCCCCTGATTATTCTGCTGGTTGTAACCACCCTGATGGTCTTGGCCTTGAAAACCGAAATTTGAACTGCTACCTCCATGACCCGGACCGTGAGGGCTGGACCCTGAACTGCCATTCGAGCCATGGATGTGCTGGAAAAGATGAGAATCCCTTAATTGCTTCATGATAAAACAATCCTTCCACAAATGGCAGATTGCCTTTCATGCGTTCCGTGCTTTGGACATGGTTGATTCATTATTGCCTCGAGGTCGAATTTGGCCTCCTCAGCCGGCCTCCCCTTACGACGCTGGTTATTATTCCGTACACCAGCGTTGGCCATGAAGTCTAAACTCCCATCTGCTTTGCGCTTATCATTGCTGCCCTGACTGGCCGGGTTGTGCTGTTGTCTCATGCCGGTACTCTTTTTTCCCTTTCCCGACTTTTCATCATAAGAATCGGGGTCCTTGGTACTATCAGAGTCGGCATACTTGACAAGGGCCACCATGAGCTCCCCCATGTCACTGCAATGGCGCTCAAGCCGCCAAGCTTCTGTTTGAGAGGGAGGAAACGACAATTCTTCTCCAACATTAAAACTGCTGAGCCAACGTTGATATTATCTGATGAGTGTATGATAGTCGAGACCCGACGCACCCAGCTGGTTGTTGACTCGCCCTCACCTTGAACACAAGAAACCAAATCCACGATTGACATTGGCTGCTTGCATGTATCCTTGAAATTTTGAATGAAACGGTCCTTCAGCTCCACCCACGAACTAATTGAGTTGGCGGGCAGCCCCTTCAACCAAGTACGAGCCGGCCCTTCCAGCATCATGGTGAAATACTTAGCACACGCTGCTTCACTAACATCCAGCATCTCCATGGCCATCTCATAACTCTCAACCAAAGCTTCAAGGGGCTGATCTGCCGTGTAGTTAGGCACCTTACGAGGACCCTTGAAATCCTTGGGCAAACGCTCGTTACGCAGAGCTGGCGCTAAACATGGTACACCCAAGGTTCTAGAGGTCATGCCAGCCTCCGCCGAAGTCGTCGGGTAAGCCGGCGCGTGTTGATGAGCCGCTAGCTGAGCCGCCAACTCGGCATCCCGACGTGCTCTGCCCTGATCCACCAGAGTCTGAGCATTTGCACTTCCACGCACCGGGTCATGTCCACGGGGCTGGTTACGGCGTTGTTCAGTACTTAAAACTGCTGGTGAGTCAATGTGCCTGCTGTAGCTCCGACTTGGACGAGGGGTTGAATGAATTTGCTCACGACTATAAGAATAAGCAGCTTGCTGCTCCAATGCCGTTTGAAGAAGCTCTCTAGCCTTCCGTGTTTCAACTGTCATCGGAGACTCGCCTTCAACTGGTAGAGCCGCCAATCGTGTTGCCGCAACAATCATATTGTCCAAAGGTTTGGAATAATGACCTGGCGGCGTCAAAACATGCTGAGGCGGGGTATTATTCACACACGGAGAACCTATCACTTGTGGCTGAACGGGCACTCCACCCCCTGGCACTTCAGCCGTCCGGTTTACCACCGGCGGGTCACTGGTCCCTGATCCAGGCGTGTTGAAGAGGTTCCTCGGCTCATAAACCAGGGGTAGATGACTCCAGTGTCTCCTCCTCATGACCTCATTCGAAGCATTCTGATCCAACGTGAGCCGGAAGGACTCTACCTAAATTCGTTGCGACTAAATATCCAGTGCAGCCCGCTCCACAGTCATCCTAGCGTTCTCAACCGCCAGATCTTCCTTGGCTTGAGCTATCTCATCTCGCAGTTTTGCAACTTCCGCGTTATGCTGAGCCTGATTTGCTGGGTTAACCTCTGCTGTTAACAATGTTGTCAGAGTGTCCAACAAGTCGAACAAGATCTGAGCCGGCGGGCGCACATGGCCTCCTGCCCCGGCCGCCGTTGCCGTTGCTGACCCAGAAATCATTGCTGCTGTAGTCGTAGAATTCTGTCCTGGCTGTGTAACGGCCATGAAAACTTTGACCCTATTCGACAGCTCATAGGGGAATGGTATACTGTCGCCATCGGAACAGCCCCCAATCCTGCCGTCTTGCAGTTGATACAATGAAGTAGTCTTTCCTGTGGACGACTCACCATCGGAATAGGTGGCCATCACACTGCCAGACACAAATCATTCCTCAAATTCCGCTCCATGGATAAATCCAACAAAGGCGCGCTTCGCGGTGGGTTGAACACGGGCGGGTTGTGCATGCTGAGCCGTCTCGATGATGTCGGTGCAGGTGTCCAGCTCAGGGCCCAGTTCGCCGATCTTGCCGATGAAGACATGGATTCCGCCGAACGGGACCCGGTACCCGTACTCAATTGAGCCGGCCTTGGGGCCCCAGCCTGCATTGTCGATGTAGAGCTTGCGCGATGACTCTTGGTCATCCGACACACAACGTATCCCTTGATCCCTTCAAAGCTGCCCTTCAAGAACTCGAAACCACCATGCGCTGGCCCCACCGCCTAGCCACTGGATCGTTCAATGCAGCTATGAGACCTATGCGCGCTAGCCTGCGCCACCGCCCCTTCAAAGCTTAAGTAATTTCATTAATTGAACTTAATTTATCATGAACTTAGTCCTCATAGTATTTGGATATCTATGTTGTAGATCAATCGCCCATGCTACCGTTCCCTTGAATTTTAATGCGTTCCTAGAGAAAGCAAAGTTGAAAGATGATGGTAGCAACTATACGGACTGGGTCTGTAACTTGAGGATTATCCTCATTACTGCACAGAAGAATTATGTCCTTGATGCACCGCTAGGTGTGCCACCCCCTCCAGCAACTGCGGATGTTGTGAACGCCTGGCAATCGCGTGTTGATGACTACTCGATAGTTCAGTGTGCCATGCTTTACGGCTTAGAATCGGGACTTCAAAGACGTTTTGAACGTCATGGATCATATGAGATGTTCCAAGAGTTGAAGTTAATATTTCAAGCAAATGCTCGATTTGAGAGATATGAAGTCTCCAACAAGTTTATAGCTGCAAGTTGGAGGAGAACAGTTCTGTCAGTGAACACATACTCAAAATGTCTGGGTATCATAATCACTTGACTCAGCTGGGAGTTAATCTTCCAGATGATAGTGTTATTGACAATGTTCTCCAATCACCGCCACCAAGCTATAAAGGCTTCGTGATGAACTATAATATGCAAGGGATGGAGAAAACAATTCACGAGCTCTTCGCAATGCTCAAAGCTGCAGAAGTAGAAATCTAGAAGGAGCATCAAGTGTTGATGGTCAACAAGACCACTAGTTTCAAGAAAAAGGGCAAGGGAAAGAAGGGGAACTTCAAGAAGAATGGCAAGCAAGTTGCCACTCCCGGGAAGAAGCCCAAAGCTGGACCCAAGCCTAAAACTGGGTTCTTCTAATGCAAAGGGACTGGTCATTGGAAGCGGAACTGCCCCAAGTATTTGGCGGATAAGAAGGATGGCAAAGTGAACAAAGGTATATTTGATATACATGTTATTGATGTGTACCTTACTAATGCTCGTAGTAGCGCTTGGGTAGTAGCGTCTGGGTATTCGATACTGGTTCGGTTGCTCATATTTTTAACTCGAAACAGGAGCTATGGATTAAACAAAGATTGGCTAAGGACGAGGTGACGATGCGCGTCGAGAATGGTTCCAAGGTTGATGTGATCACCGTCGGCACGCTACCTCTAAATCTACCTTCAGGATTAGTTTTAGATCTGAATAATTGTTATTTGGTGCCAGTGTTGACCATGAACATCATATCCGGATCTTGTTTAGTGCGAGACGGTTATTCATTTAAATCAGAGAATAATTGTTGTTCTATTTAAATAAGTAATATCTTTTATGGTCATGCACCCTTGAAGAATGGTCTATTTCTGTTGAATCTTGATTGTGGTGATACACATATTCATAATATTGATGCCAAAAGATGCAAAGTTGATAATGTTAGTGCAACACATTTGTGGCACTGCCGTTTCGGTCATATTGGTGTAAAGCGCATGAAGAAACTCCATGTAGATGGACTTTTGGAATCACTTGATTATGAATCATTTAATACTTGCGAACCATGCCTCATGGGCAAGATGACTAAAACTCCGTTCTCCGGAACAATGGGGTGAACCAATGAGTTATTGGAAATAATACAGACCGATGTATGCAATCTGATGAGTGTTGAGGCTCGCGGCGGGTATTGTTATTTTCTGACCTTCACAGATGATTTGAGCAGATATGGGTATATCTACTTAATGAAACACACGTTTGAAACATTTGAAAAGTTCAAAGAATTTCAGAGTGAAGTGGAGAGTCATCGTAACAACAAAATAAAGTTTCTATGATCTGACCGCGGAGGCGAATATTTGAGTTACGAGTTTGGCCTTCATTTAGAACAATGTGGAATAGTTGCATAACTCACGCTAGCTGGAACACCACATCGTAATGGTGTGTCCGACCATCGTAACTGTACTTTATTAGATATGGTGCGATCTATGATGTCTCTTACCCATTTACCACTATCGTATTGGGGTTATGCAATAGAGACAGCTGCATTCACGTTAAATAGGGCACCGGCTAAATCCGTTGAGATGACACCGTATGAACTGTGGTTTGGCAAGAAACCTAAGCTGTCGTTTCTTAAAGTTTGGGCTTGCGAAACTTATGTCAAAAGGCTTCAGACTGATAAGCTCGAACCCAAATCGGAGAAGTGTGTCTTCATATGTCGGTGGGAAACGACACCTATGGGATCACTGGAATCCCTACTATGGTTGCGGGGTGCGGGGATCGTGAGAAGAGCAGGACTAGTAGGCAACACAAAGGGGATTTACCCAGGTTCGGGCCACGGGGATGCGTAAAACCATAGTCCTGCTTTGGTGGGTGTATTTCTGAGAATTCTTGAGCTCTCGAACTAGCTGTGGTCAGCGCGTGGTTTGAAAGAGCCGAATCCTTCTCCAGTGCGCCATGGGCCTCCTTTTATAGGAGAAAGGGGCTGGCACAGTGGCCCACAGGAGGTGGAAAGTGCTATAGTGCTGTGAGCTTATCGCTGGCGTTACAGGACAAAGCGCTTTTAATGCGAGGCTAAGGTGTCCCTCTGCTTTATCGGGGACGGGAGTGAGGCCTGTCCCATTGAAAGGGATCGAGAAGAGGTGTCTAGAGGGGGGGTGATTAGACACTAAGTACCAAAAGTTGCAGGTTTTAACTTCTTTAAGTTCAAGTGGAGTTTAGGCACAAGTTTAACAATCTCAATACATAACAAGCAAGCATGCAACGAGTATATGAGCAGCGGAAAGTAAAGCATGCAACTTGCAAGAATGTAAAGGGAAGGGTTTGGAGGATTCAAACGCAATTTGGAGACACGGATGTTTTTGTCGTGGTTCCGATAGGTGGTGCTATCATACATCCACGTTGATGGAGACTTCAATCCACGAAGGGTAATGGTTGCGCGAGTCCACGGAGGGCTCCACTAATGAACGGTCCATGAAGAAGCAACCTTGTCTATCCCACCATGGTCGTCGCCCACGAAGGACTTGCCTCACTAGCGGTAGATCTTCACGAAGTAGGCGATCTCCTTGCCCTTACAAACTCCTTGGTTCAACTACACAATCTTGTTGGAGGCTCCCAAGTGACACCTAGCCAATCTAGGAGACACCACTCTCCAAGAAGTAACAAATGGTGTGTTGATGATGAACTCCTTGCTCTTGTGCTTCAAATGATAGTCTCCCCAACACTCAACTCTCTCTCACATGATTTGGATTTTGTGGAAAGAATATTTGAGTGGAAAGCAACTTGGGGAAGGCTAGAGATCAAGATTTATATGGTAGGAATGTAATATCTTGGCCTCAACACATGAGTAGGTGGTTCTCTCTCAGAAAATGGATGCTGGAAGTGTAGGTTCATACTGATGATTTAGGACATATGTGGATGTGAGAAAGTAGTTGAGGGCTTTGGAGCATATCACTAAGCACTGTAGAGCAAGAAATTCATTAAGCAACACCTCATCCCATCTTGATAGTATTGTCTTTTCCTATAGACTCAATGTGATCTTGGATCACTAAAATAGAAAGTGTAGAGTCTTGAGCTTGGAGCTTGAGCCAATCCTTTGTTCTTAGCATCTTGAAGGGGTTCCACATCCTCTAGTCCATGCCACTCCATTGTTGAACTTCTCTGAAACATACTAGGTAAAAGTGTTAGTCCAACAAGAGATATGTTGACATTAATTACCAAATCACCCAGGGAGCACTTGTGCTTTCAATCTCCCCCTTTTTGGTAATTGATGACAACATACATCAAAGCTTTAGATAAAGATATAAAGAATAACGAGTAAAGCTTTGGAAAGACATGTAACATGCATAGGCTCCCTACATGTATGCAATCATGTGGATATGGAATATAGAAGCATGTGAGAGCATAACCATGACAGAGTAAGCAATGTGTCACATGTATCTTGGCTATATGCATCAGAGCAAATGATGTGAATATGGGAAATGTACCTTCATGCTCATGAGTCCTTCTTACAAACAGTATGTACATCAGCAAGAATTCCTCATACACATGACTGTGATGCATATACTTACCCTGTGGTCTTGAGTTGTCTTAGGATGGAATGAACCTGTGAAAATAGGGTCAGATAACACAGATACACCTGCTGGACAGAGCAAACAAAAGAAGCCACAAGAGTACCAAGACTGGGATGACATGTAGAGAGTGAGTACTAAGTACCACACTGAATATAGACATGTCCCCAAAGGTAAAGATGTGCAATGAATTTAATGAATTTCTTTCCCTTAGATGTCTTGCTCCCCCTGAATCTAGCATGGGATACTGGGAGGATATAGGGAACAGAAAATTAGAGCAAAATGCAAAATCAGAGCTCAAAGAAACAAATGAACAGAGCTAATGCAAATAAGCACATATGAACATGTCTTTCCCCTCAAGAAGACATGTGGCATCTCTCCTCTTGAACACCAAGCATCTGGGTTCCTTGAAGATTACTCTCTTCTTGAGTATTCTCTCCCCTTGGAGATATCTTTCTCCCCTTGTTTAAGTGATAAGGCTTTGATGTGATCTCTCTCTCCCCCTTTGACATCAATTTCCAAGAAGGGCCTTCTGGAATTTGTCGTGAATGGGTTTGGTTCTTGAGTCACAGCATAAAGCACTGATAAAAATGTGATGCTTGTAGAGGACAAGATTCATGGAGTGGAGCTGGATCAAAAGTAATGCAGGAATAAGTGGCAAAATGTTTTTCCTGTAGTGAAATCGGTGGCACCGAATGATTTCGGTTAGACCGGCGTGACCGAGTTCATCACAAAGAAAACTCTTGTCACCTCATCTCACTAGACAAGTAAGATCTCACAAGGATTTGCAAGGAATTAACTGAAAGATTTTCAATGAATTGGATGCAGGGAATGTAGAACAAATAGAAAAGAAAAGAAATCTAGATGAAGTTTTTTTTGAAAGGGGAAACAAATATGCATGAGACAAATGCAAGAGCACAAAAAAAAGAACACAAGAGAACTTCATCTAGAGATGGTCGGCGACAAAGTCACCTATGTTAGAGTATATTGACTTAGGAGTCAAGTGAGATCACTTGATCATAGGTCATACTCATCGTTTAAGCTCAAAATGGGGTTACCATTTTCGTTTAAGCTTCTTGATGTATTCACATCTTGTCGAGTTGCTTTGACTCATGTCTTGGAGTAAAGCTTCTCTAAGATGGAATAACATACCTTGGGTGGTGGTGTTGATCGTGATCATGTAGTTGAACTTGTGTGGGTTGCTCAAGGTTGATGTAGCTCATCAAGAGTTGGGAGCACCACTTGGAATTTGAGTTCATCTACCTACATGGGTTAGTTCTTGCAAGGAAGAGCACTTGTGTATCCAAAATGTCAATCATGAAACTCAACATAGAATTTGTCAAAGGATATGTTTGAATGGTTTCGTGCTTCCTTGTCTTGAACCACCATTGTGTAGAGACTTGGTGATGTAGAGATTGCTCAAGATGTGAGTGAGTTGAGATCTCATAGACTTAGATTCATCCAAGTACCTACAAGGGTTAGATAACATGCAAGGTGCAAATATATCCAAGATATAAGATTATCATCATCAAAGAAATATCAAGGATTAGTCATAAGCTCATGTCTTGCATGTATCCAATGGAGTTCCTATTCCGAGTTTGAAGCATCAATGATGTTCAATTCACCTATTAACCTGCAAAACACTTTCTCATCAAGTGGTTTAGTGAATATATCCGCTAATTGCTTTCAGATGCGAACATGCTTAAGATTAATGTCACCCTTAGCAACATGATCTCGAATGAAATGATGACGAACTTAAATATGCTTAGTTCGAGAGTGTTGCACGGGATTGTGAGCAATCTTGACAGCACTTCAATTGTCACAAAGTAATGGAACATGTTTCACATATATCCCATAATCTTTAAGAGTTTGGTTCATCCAAAGTAATTGAGCACAACATGAACCAGCGGCAATGTATTCCGCTTCGGCGGTGGATAAGGATACCGAGTTTTGTTTCTTGGAAGACCAAGACACAAGAGAGCTGCCAAGAAATTGACAAGTACCCGAAGTGGACTTTCTATCAACCTTGTCACCGGCATAGTCCTAGTCGGAGTAGCCAACAAGATCGAAAGAGGCCCTCTTAGGATACCAAATGCCAAAATTTGGTGTATGGATTAAGTATCTCACTATCCTTTTCACGGCCTTAAGATGACATTCTTTAGGAGCAGCTTGATATCGTGCACACATGCACACACTTAGCATGATATCGGGACGTGAAGCACATAGATATAACAATGAACCAATCATAGAGCGATAAACCTTTTGATCGACCGGTTCACCATCTTTGGTCAAATCAAGATGTCCACTAGTAGGCATGGGTGTAGTCATACCTTTGCATTCTTGCATATTGAACTTCTTGAATAAGTCCTTGGTGTACTTTGTTTGAGAGACAAAGGTACCTTCCTTAGTTTGCTTGATTTGCAAACCAAGAAAGAATTTGAGTTCACTCATCATAGACATCTCAAACTTCTCCGACATTAGCTTTCCAAACTTTTCACTAAATTGAGGGTTAGTAGAACCAAATATAATATCATCAACATAGATTTGGCACACAAATAGTTCTCCGTTGACCCTTTTAGTAAAAAGAGTAGAATCAATTTTTCCGATTTCAAAGCCTTTTTCAATAAGGAACTTGGTCAAGCATTCATACCACACTCTAGGAGCTTGTTTAAGACCATAAAGAGCTTTGTGAAGTTTGTAAACATGATCAGGTTTCTTAGGATTAACAAAGTCGGGAGGTTGTTTAACATAAACTTCCTCCTCTATTTCACCATTTAGAAAAGAACTTTTAATGTCCATTTGGTACAAGGTGATATCATGGTGATTAGCATAGGCAAGTAAGACGCGCATGGACTCAAGTCTAGCAACAGGAGCATAAGTCTCACCATAGTCCATACCTTCGACTTGTGTGTAGCCTTGGGCGACGAGACGTGCTTTGTTGTGAACTACTTGCCCATCTTCATCTTGCTTGTTGCAAAACACCCATTTGGTACTGATGATGTTGTGATTGTTGTCGGGCTTCTCAACCAATGTCCAAACTTGATTTCTCTCAAAGTTGTGTAGCTCTTCGTGCATGGCGTTTATCCAATCCGGATCTTCCAATGCTTCATCAACCTTCATAGGTTCAATGCTAGAGATGAATGAATAGTGTTCACAAAAGTTAGCTAAATGAGTTTTAGAGCGAGTGATTCTCCCGGTTTGGATATCATTGTAGATTTGCTCAACGGGATGGTCTTTAGCAATTCTTGCTCGAACTCGTGTCCGCTTTTGCTTGGGTCTTGGTTGAACATCTTCTTCATCTTGTTCTTCTTCTTGGCCTTCTACATTGTTGGCGTTGTCGTTCTCTTGTTGTGGTGGAGAAGGAGGTTGTTGACGTTCTTCTTGGTGCACTTCCTCATATTCTTCATCTTGGTGTGTCCCACTTGTGGATGCTTCCGTATCAACTCTTAGTTCACCTTGTCGTGAGGTAGAAGCTTCCACTTGGATGGACGAGGTACTCTCCTTCATCTCCGTTGGACGAATCTTGCCAATAGACAAGTCTTGAATTGCTTCGAGGGTCTTTGTCTCCTACATCAATTGGCAATTGCTCTACTTGCGAGCCGTTAGATTCATCAAACTTCACATCTACCGTTTCTTCAACCTTTCGGGTGAAATTGTTGTAGACACGGTATGTGTGAGATTTTGAGCCATAACCAAGTAGGAAACCTTCATGGGACTTAGGAGAAAATTTAGAACGACGATGCTTATCAAGAATGTAGCACTTTGAGCCGAATACTCGAAAGTATCCAACTTGGGGTTTATTACCGGTGAGAAGCTCGTATGCCGTCTTGCCGAGTAGCTTGTGAAGATACAAGCGATTTGTTGCATGACAAGCTGTCTCAACCGCTTCCGCCCAAAAGTGCTTGACGTCTTGTACTCATCAAGCATCGTTCTCGCCATTTCGATGAGCATCCGGTTCTTCCTCTCAACAACTCCATTTTGTTGAGGTGTGTACGTAGCTGAGAACTCGTGTGAAATCCCTTCTTCGTAAAGAAAGGTGTCCACATTTGCGTTCTTGAACTCCGTTCCGTTGTCGCTGCGAACCTTCTTGATCTTCACTTCAAATTTATTTTGGGCCTTCCTAGTGAAGTTTTTGAAGATATTTTGGACCTGCGATTTATCATCGAGAAAGAACACCCACATAAATCTTGAAAAATCATCAACTATAAGTAGACCAAAAAATTTCCACCGTGACTTTTGTAAGCGTTGGGACCAAAGAGATCCATATGAAGTAGCTCGAGTGGCCTCCTTGTGGTCATGATGTTCTTCACGGGATGCCTTCCTCCCACCTGTTTACCTGCCTGACAAGTGTTGCAAAGTCTATCCTTATCAAATATGACATCTTTAACTCCAAGGATATGATTTCCTTTAATAAGCTTGTCAAGGTTTCGCATGCTAACATGACCTAATCGTCTATGCCATAAACAGCCTTTAGAGGATTTAGCAATAAAGCAAGTTCTAGGTTGAGCCTTTTTAGTGAAATCAACAATGTATAGATTACCTCTACGCACACCGGTAAAGACCATTTTATGATTATCTCTACGAAACACTTGGCAATCTACTTCAGTGAATAGGACATTGAAACCGAAATCAGAAATTCTAGATACTGAAAGTAAGTTGTATCCAAGAGATTCAACGAGCATGACATTTTGTATGGAGCTATCATGTGATATGGCCACCTTACCGAGGCCAACCACCTTACCCTTTGAGTTGTCACCGAAAGTGACATACTTTTGAGGATCATCGTTTTCAGCAAGCTCACGAAACATGTCTTTATCTCCGGTCATGTGATCGGTACATCCAGTAACAAGAACCCATTCCTTTCCTCCTGCCATATATCCCTGAAGATTTGCCATAAGACCAAAGTGTCTCATTTCATCATCAAGATCGAAGTCACTATCATCATCCTCATCATAGTATCCATGTTCAACATCGTCATGTGGTGGATCAAATCCTAGAGAGGGTGATTCGTTAGAGTGAGTTTGACAATGATCTTGCTTATGAATTCTTATAGCTTCGGAAATAATAGCACTAATAATTCCAACATCTCCTTTGGCACGCATAAGGTTTGTAAGCTCAAACAACCAATCACCAAACATAGGATCACTAGAATTCATCTTACTCAAGGCAATAGACTTATGGAGAATTTCATCTAGATTTTTCAAGGAATAATTTGGAAAACGTTCTTCAAGAAATTTCCAAATGGTGTAGGCACAGTTAAGAGTAGGCAAACATCCTATCAAGTTTCTAGGCAAGCCTCTAGTGATAAGTTCAACCGTTCTAAGATTGCGAATCATGTCAATTGACTCATCAAGAGTAGGATGCATAGGATCAACATGAGGTGCACAAGGGCTAGAAATGTACTTGTTCAAATGGTATTGATTGAAAATCACAAGCATCTCATTTTTTCACTCATGAAAATACTCTCCATCAAATATAGGCACTCCATGTCTAAGATTCCCAATAGTAGACGCATCCATCTTCCTCCAATGGTCTTCAAACCAAAGCAATGGAGACCAAAGCTCTGATACCAATTGAAAGGGATCGAGAAGAGGTGTCTAGAGGGGGGGTGATTACACACCAAGTACCAAAAGTTGCAGTTTTTAACTTCTTTAAGTTCAAGTGGAGTTTAGGCACAAGTTTAACAATCTCAATACATAACAAGCAAGCATGCAACAAGTATATGAGTAGCGGAAAGTAAAGCAGGCAACTTGCAAGAATGTAAAGGGAAGGGTTTGGAGGATTCAAACGCAATTTGGAGACACGGATGTTTTTGTCGTGGTTCCGATAGGTGGTGCTATCGTACATCCACGTTGATGGAGACTTCAACCCACGAAGGGTAACGGTTCTTGTGAATCCACGGAGGGCTCCACCCACGAAGGGTCCACGAAGAAGCAACCTTGTCTATCCCACCATGGTCGTCGCCCACGAAGGACTTGCCTCACTAGCGGTAGATCTTCACGAAGTAGGCGATCTCCTTGCCCTTACAAACTCCTTGGTTCAACTCTAGAATCTTGTTGGAGGTTCCCAAGTGACACCTAGCCAATCTAGGAGACACCACTCTCCAAGAAGTAACAAATGGTGTGTTGATGATCAACTCCTTGCTCTTGTGCTTCAAATGATAGTCTCCCCAACACTCAACTCTCTCTCACAGGATTTGGATTTGGTGGAAAGAAGATTTGAGTGGAAAGCAACTTGGGGAAGGCTAGAGATCAAGATTCATATGGTAGGAATGGAATATCTTGGCCTCAACACATGAGTAGGTGGTTCTCTCTCAGAAAATGGATGCTGGAAGTGTAGGTTCGTTCTGATGGCTCTCTCCACGAATAAAGAGTGGGTGGAGGGGTATTTATAGCCTCCACACAAAATCTATCCGTTACACACAACTTGCCAAACTCGGTGGGACCGAATTGGTAAACTCGGTCAGACCGATTTAGCAAATCTAGTGACCGTTAGGATTTTCGCTGGGACCGACATGCAACTCGGTAGGACCGATATGGTTAGGGTTAGGGCATAACGTAATCTCGGTGAGATCGATTACACAAACTCGGTGGGACCGATTTTGGTAATAAGCTAACCAGAGAGTTGGTCAGGCAAACTTGGTGAGACCAATTACACAAACTCGGTGGGACCGATTTTGGTAATAAGTTAACCAGAGAGTTTGCATTGCAATCTCGGTAGTACCGATTACTTAAACTCGGTGAGACCGAATTTGGTAATGGACATACATAGAGAGATTACAATCCCATCTCGGTGAGACCGAGATCCATATCGGTGAGACCAATTTTCCTAGGGTTTGTGGCAGTGGCTAAGACATCTGAACTCGGTAGCGCCGGATAGAAAGAATTGGTGGGGCCGAGTTTGACTTTTGGTTTAGGACATATGTGGATGTGAGAAAGTAGTTGAGGGCTTTGGAGCATATCACTAAGCACTGTAGAGCAAGAAACTCATTAAGCAACACCTCATCCCCTCTTGATAGTATTGACTTTTCCTATAGACTCAATGTGATCTTGGATCACTAAAATAGAAAATGTAGAGTCTTGAGCTTGGAGCTTGAGCCAATCTGTCGGCGTTCTGGGAACGGGGGTCCCCAGACTTGCCTGCCTGCGGCCTACGGTATGGCTCAAAGGAGGCCCAGGACAGCCTATCTTCATCAACACGAGCTCAAGACCCTCGCGAGGGGCCAAGCCTCGCGGGGCGGACGACCAGGAGCTTCCTCAGGCACGGCCTCGTCAGGCTGGCTCATGAGGAGGCGGAGAGTTCAAGGCAGGGTACCTCTCTAGGTGCCCATGACGCAAGCCATGACGACCAAGGGCGCCAGTCGGGCGCCAGCCCTCGCAGCGTCCTCCTTTCCTCTTTGGTGCAAGGGGAGCAGGCGCATGCGAGAGCATCAAGCAAAGGCATCCGTTTCGGTGCAACAAGACCAAGACCAGCCCCAACGGCTGGAAGGGAGCCATCGTGGAGCCCAAGCATGCGTCATGACCAGAGCCTTTGGCAGGCGAGGACCAACTTTAGTCAGGATAAGTGTACCCGTTGTTCCCCTTCAAAATGGCCAATTGTTGGCGCCCTTCCCGCTCAATATTTGGGAAGAGGCCCAGGGCCTTCTCCTATAAATAGAAGTAGCCACACTCAGAGTAGAAAAGACGATAGATCGAGACGAGAGATCAAGACGATTAGCATCCAGAGAGAGAGATAGGGACCCGATCCTCAAGCTAGAGCAACGGGACACCACCTAGCTGTTCATCACATCCACCAAGAACATACCCTCGCGAGGCTGTTCTTCCCTGTACTATTCCTCAATAGCCCCAGAGGCAATCCACCACACCACAAACTAGAGTAGGGTATTACACCACAACGGTGGCCCGAACTAGTATAAATCTTGCGTCTCTTGTGTTGTTCTTTCTAGTAGTTTAGGTCCCTGCGATTCGGCGAGGGGCGAGACGGTGGGAGGTTGGGTCTCTGCGCGCACCCCAGAGTTCGAACCTTAAGGGTCTGCCGGAACCCGAAATCCAACATTTGGCGCGCCAGGTAGAGTGCCGGAATCATATACGCCACCTCGTGTTCCGTCGCATCGTCATCACCATGTCCAGCGACCAAGCGGGTAACCCAGATCCTTGGGCGGCGTGGCCCGCCCGCGCTGAGCCGCTTGCCTCGGGCGACCCCGTGCCCCAGGCAGCTCACGGTCCGCAGGGCGCTGCGGGTCATGGAGCAGACAGGCTTCGACGGCTCTCACGCCACGGCAGGTGCGGTCGGCAGCAAGAGCCTCCAATCACGCCGCGACCACATCACCGTACACCCGCCGGGAGCAGGCGAACTCGAGGGCCGCGCTCACAGTAGCCCGAGAGCTACTGCAGTGCAGGCTGCTGGAGAGCGGCTGCGACGTGCTGCTGGAGCGAGTGGCGGAGCTCCTGGGCTTCGCCGCCTCGGGGGCTCACCCCTTCTGCACCCAACTTCCACGTCAGGCCCAGGGCGGCTCGCACGGGGGCTCCGCGCGTGCCCGCGGGCTCCAAATCTACTCCAACACCGGTGAGGCTGTCAGCACCGGGCCGGCGGCGGGGTTGCCCCCGCCCCCGGCCTGCGGAGAAGAAGGACTCGACGCAACTCACGGGCCTGGTGGGCCGCCGCGCCACCACCCCACGGCGGGCGCATCAAGCAGGGCAGCATGGCACGCTCAACACTACAGCGTGGCCTTCGGGATGACGGCGCCAGAAGAATACGTGCCCCACATGATGGACCAAGGGCACCCGCATGAGGGAGAACAAGGCTCGCTCCTCAGCCCGAGCTGGGGGGATGAGGCGCCAGAAGCCGAGCTCTTTCAGGAGCCTCGAGACGGTCCCGCTGGTCACGCCGGGGGCGACGATTATCGGGTACCGCTACTTCCTCAAGAGAAAACATACGCTAACCATAGGTCGCAGGAGGTACAGGTCGCCACGACAAGCGGCTGCCCCGCTCCCGCAATCTCCTACCCCTCGGGAGGGGGGCGCAGGGGGCTGCCGGAGAGGGGCAGAGATCCGACATCACCACTTTGGCATTCGGAGCAAGGCGTTCTCAGGAGGTAGGCCCTCTGCTGGGGAGGTGCCTCAGGGCCTGCCCCTGGCGGAGGACCCGTGGTCGTCGGGGGAACCGCTGGCGACCGCTCTACCCCACCGGCGGCGTCCTGGTTTCCGGTCGTCGTTGGTGGCACTAGAGTGTGGCGCAAGGCGGGGCCCTTGTCTGGCGATATGAAGCAAGGCCGGTACCTGTGAAGAAGGCCCAGTGCCTGTGAAGCTCGCCGCCCCGTGACACTCTCACGTAATAATGAGTGGGGCTGTACATGCCCCGGAGTCTCAAGGGTGCCGGCCTCAGGCCACAGGGCTCCCTCCACGCCCGATGGCAGCACTTAGCTCCGCTGGTGAGAAGACGTCCAAGATTAGACTAGGTGCGGACGCGGCTTTTCTTCTGCTTTCTTCGCCTTTCCATTTGATTGTCGTTTTCCCTCGCTGGATTTAAGTTGGATTCGAAGTTGAGATTTGCGTGTGTTCGGGGAAGGGGTGCTTAGTCTCGTTCGAGCAAATCTCTCGCGTTTGGATTACAATTCCGCCTCAGCTGCCTCCCCTCGCAAGCCCCTCGCGAGCCGGGCCAGGCCTAGCTTGCGCACAGCCCATCCTGTCACCGCCGCGTCCTCTCCGGAGGGTTTTTACTGCAGGTCCTACGGATTCGATCAGGAGACACTCAGATCGCCTCAGCCTCCCACAGGCTATCTCGGGGCTCATACGAAACAAAGGTAAACCAGCCAGCCAGCACATCGCTTATCCAACCACTTGGCGCGGGCGTATGGGCGCTGTAACACCTGCTAATACGATGAACACAAGTTTTACATGAGGGGCTCCCCTCCCAAAATGCTCTCACAACCATCAGGCCAAAACCTGAGTTCTATTCATGCAGGGCAATGGAACAAGGACAATACGTAATCAGTCGGATAAATCCCCCAATGCGTCCTCAGGAGCACCTCCAGAGCCGTTGTTGGCGTCGCTGGCCTCGCCGTCGCTATCTGCGTGATCGTCGGCGGCGTCAGGGCCGTTCACCACGCCGCCCTCATCGGCGGCCACGACCGCACCGTCGTCGTCCGAAGCGAAGGCCCGGACGAGGGCATCCACGTTGTCTTCCACCCAGTGCGCCAGGTCGCCCCGGACGGCCTGGGGAACTGGGCCGATGGCTCCGTCAAAATCGAAGTGGGGGTCCATGTCCCGGAGACGGCCGAAGACACGAGAGAAGGCGCGCCCGACCAGCGCGCGGCTCCTCTCCTCCACCAACCTGTTGGCCCTGACCGACCGCGCCTCCAGCCACGCCACCACGTCGGTGAAGAACTGAAGGTTGCCGGCGTAGTAACCGTGTGTGGCTCGCCTACTGCCGCCTCGCAGATATTATCCAAGGCTGTGTTAGCTCTCTCCCGGAGCGTGGCGAGCATGGGGCCGTGCTCATGCTCCAGGATTCGCCGCTGACGCATCTCGTCCGCATTCTGGCGTGCGACGGCCTCGGCCTCCTCCACCCGTTGGCGAAGAAGGAGCGCCTCGGCCTGAGAGGTGGTGGACTCCCTCTGCGCCACCTCGAGGGCGGCCCGAAGAGCATCGGCCCACCGCGTCGCCTCCTCCAGCTTGGCCCTCAAGGCAGCAGTCCTGCCCTCAGCCTCGGCCTTGATCAACCCGGCCGCTCCTCAAACTTCGCGCTCGAGGTTCGAGCGCGCCGCCACTCGACGTCGGACCTCCTCCAGACGCGGGCTTCCGTGCAGCGACCTCATCCTCTGCCGCGTCGCCAAGCGCTCCCTCGTCTCCAAGCGCTCGTACTCGGCACAGCGTTCGGACTTCAAGCGTCAGCGCTTCCTCACGCTTCTGGAGCTCCGCCGAGTCGCCGGAGGCCACCTTCATCGACGCAAGGGCTGCCTCGCGCAGCTCCACTTGCTCCTCCAACGAGTGACACCGGGCCAGGAGTTCCCGTGCCCGCTCCTCCACCGCCTCTCGCCGCCTGTTGGCTGCCCGGGCCTCCTCGACGGCCCGAGAGCAGGCCTCCCGTGAGGCTGCCAGCGACGCCTTGGCCTCTTCATCATCAAGATCGCGTTGGCGGCGCGCAAGGGCGGCAGCGCCCTCCAGCTCGCGCCCCTCTGCGGCTAGGCGCAAGCCCTCGACCTCAAGGCGCGCTTCTTCGTCAGCAAGCTCTTCACCAAGAAGGCTCACCGCGTCGGCCGCCCTTCGAAGAAATCCTTGGCGAAGGCGCTGCTGCCGGAAAGGCCTTCGCGCACGTCCTCCACACCATCAACCGACCCAGACGGGCGCCGGGAGCCACGAATCAACACTCCCCCTCCGGGCAGGGGGCTGGCACCCTCGCGAAGGCCAGTAGCGCGCCGAAGCCTAGCACGAGCCAGCCCATCCCAGCACGAGGGCACAGAAGCGCCAGCCAATCGCCGTCCACGACCAGGCGAGAAGCCCACGCAGGCTAGCTATGCCACGGGAAGGCTCGCGAGGAAGGATCGCGAGGCGCGCAGGGCCACGACGCGCCACGGGACGGCTCACCTCCCCGGTCGCCCTCACCACAAGGGCCCCACTGCTTGGAGCACTCGAGGACGGGGGAGGGGGCGAAGCCGGGGAGGACGGCTCCTCACCCGTCTCCGTGAGCTCGGCAGGAAGGGGCCTGCAGGGCAAGGATCAGTACGAGCAGCAGAAGAATCAGGAGCTGGAGAAGGAGAAGGCTTACTCATCAGTGGCGAAGTACTTCCTACGCTTCAGCAGGCGACAAGGGTAGTCATCGCCCAGGGCCTCCCTTCTCTTCCGGAGGGCCTCGAAGTTCACGCGGAAACGACCCAAGATTTGAGCGCAGGGATCAGCCTGCGGCGAGGGAGAAGCATCAAGACGACTTGCGTCAGGGGCGTCTGCCTGACGCGCGCTGCTAGTCACCTCACCAAGAGAAGCATCAGGGGCCTCGGGGGCTCCATCCGCGGGCGCTGCCCCCTCACGAGCATCACCCGGCGCTGTCACCCCGACGGGGGTCACTTCAGCCTCTGGCGGCTCGTGCCTCCCTGCTCTGCCACTCGAGGAGGAGCCGCCTTGGCCGACTGGAAGGGCTGTCACCACCACTAGATTCTCGCGAGGCCCCTGGAGACCAGCGGGGTGCGGCCCCCATTCATCGAAGGTAGGCATCTGGTTCATCAAATCACCCCTGTTCCGGCAGAGGTACAGCAAGTCCCCTTCATGCCGGATGCCACTCGGGTTAGGGTCGCCAGTCAGGACCAAGAGCACTTTCCTTAGTGCCTCAGGCGTCAGGTCTTCTTCCTGGAGCCTCATACGATCACCAGGCCCGTTGAAGGCCCACATCCGATGGGAATGGCGTTGGAGAGGAGCAATGCGGCGCATCAGGAACTCCTTTACAGCAAGCGAACTCAGGAACGCGAAGCGGTGCCAGACAAAGATGAGCCGAGGGCTTGAAAGCGTCTCCTGGCCCCAGCCTGAATTAGGGACAGCAGGCGAGGTCGGCTCGAGAAGGGGGCTGGGCACCCCACATCCACGCACAGCCACCTCTCGCGGAACTCAGCTTGGCGGAGGCAGGCTGAAGTCAATCCACGAGGCCGCTTGTCTCGGGCGGCTGACGAAGCTCACACACGCCGAGCATTGAGTGGGGTCGACAAGGCGCAGAGAGAAGAAGTGGCGCAGCAAGGCAACCGAGGGAAGGATGCCCATCATTGCCTCACAAAGCGAAGGTGAAGACCGAGAGGAGAGTAATGGACTCGGGACCCGGATGCATCATGTGGATCGATAGTGGGAAAGCACGGCATTGAAGAAATCAGAGAAGGGGGAACCAGCCCGCCCATAGGGCGTCCAAAGAAATACGGACCTCGGTGACTATCCTGCCGATGGAGAAGTGGGGCCTTGAGGCCAAGCCGTCGTCCTCCGCATTCGTTGAAGGAGGTAGCTAGAGCCGAACTAACCTTGCCCAGTGCCCTCTAAATTGAGTATGATCGGCGGTCGACACGAAGGCCGCTGGCCAAGCGAGCAAAGCGGAGGCACGGGTTTCTTCCCTTTCCCCTTCTTCGTTGGAGCCATGGCGATTGAAAGGGGGAGGGGGAGATTCGAGATTGGATTGGAAATGGAAGCTGGAGTTCGAGAGGGGGAAGGACTGGAGCGCACAAGTAGCAGAGAGGGGAACAGATGTGTGCAGCAACGTGTCCGCCTAGCAAGGCATGAAATAAGGAGGCGTGGGGGAACAGTGCCGCCCACGTCCAATCAACCGCCACGCGTCACCCAAGGCCGCAGGCTGTTAGGGCCCGCGACGCTTCGAACTTGCCCTTTCGCCTCTGCCCGGCCAAGTTCGGGCGCGCCAGGCCTGGCTACTGTCGGGCTGCTCGGGAACGGGGTCCCCAGACTTGCACTGCGCCTGCGGCGTGGCTCAAAGGAGGCCCAGGACAGCCCATCTTCATCAACACGAGCTCAAGACCCTCGCGAGGGGCCAAGCCTTGCGGGGCCGACAACCAGGAGCTTCCTCAGGCACGGCCTCATCAGGCTGGCTCATGAGGAGGCGGAGAGTTCAAGGCAGGGTACCTCGCGAGGTGCCCATGACGCAAGCCATGACGACCAAGGGCGCCAGTCGGGCGCCAGCCCGTGCAGCGTCCTCCTTTCCTCTTTGGTGCAAAGGAGGCGCGGAGAGAGCATCAAGCAAAGGCATCCGTTTGATTGCAACAAGACCAAGAACAGCCCCAACGGTGGAAGGGAGTCATCGTGGAGCCCAAGCAGGCATCATCACGAGCCTTTGGCGGCGAGGACCAACTTTAGTCAGGATAAGTGTACCCGCTGTTCCCCTTCAAAATGGCCAATTGTTGGCGCCCTTCCCGCTCAATATTTGGGAAGAGGCCCAGGGACTTCTCCTATAAATAGGAGTAGCCACACTCAGAGTAGAAAAGACGATAGATCGGGACGAGAGATCAAGACGATTAGCATCCAGAGAGAGAGATAGGGACCCGATCCTCAAGCTAGAGCAACGGAACACCACCTGGCAGTTCATCACATCCACCAAGAATAGACCCTCGCGAGGATGTTCTTCTCTGTACTGTTCCTCAATAGCCCCAGAGGCAATCCACCACACCACAAACTAGAGTAGGGTATTACTGTCACAGCCCTAGAGCTTGTTTGTAACTAGTAGCATTGCATCCATGCATCATGTTAATTTTCATGAAATTTGAAATGGGGATGACCAAGCCCTAGCACTAAAACAATTCAAATAGGTTCAACCAAAATATTTTCAATGACCTCAAAATATCCTTCTAAAATGTCCATGATTTATGGAAAGAGGTGAAAGCCTCTACGGAGAGATAATGCATATTTTCCAGGACATTTTGGTCATTGAATTAAATCATTATGGTATTTGAGTTGGAGTTTAAAAGTTACCATTAAATATTGGTTGCTCCAAATATTCTGAGATTTATTGTGTGGTTTGAAAATAATTCAAATATACCTCACAAAATCTCTGAAATTAACCAAAGTGTTTTAGTTGGGTTTTTAATAGCAAACTTAAAGCAGATAATAGACAACTAAAACAAATATTAAAGAGATAGAGAGAAGCCCACTTACTGGGCGCCACGAACCGCCCAGCTTCCCTTGGCCCAGCTGGAGGCCCAGCCCACCACCGCAGCTCCTGTTGTCTTCCTCCTCTGCCAGGAGGAGAAGCAGCTGCGTGCGGCGTGGACAGCCACCCGTGGCCACCTCCTGCCTCCCTGCTGGCCTCCCTAGCGCCCTGGGGTCATCCCCGAGCGCCATGCAGCCCCCCTGGACCGCTCTCACTCTCCCCATGCTCATCCCCTCCCCTGGCTCCCTTCCCCTCTCTTCCCCGAGCCCCGCCGTCGCTGCCAACCAGCGCATGCGCGGCCGTAGGCATCCCCAGGCCTCTCCGACACGCCCCCGAGATCCGTCGTTCCGCCATCGTCCTCCTCGTCATCTCAGGCGACCAGAAGAGCCCCAACGCGCCGTCCCCGCCCCCTTCTTCCCCCTTCAGCCATAGAGATCGCCGGAGACTTTCCGCCGTCCTCGAGCCGCCCCCGAGCACGCTGAGAGCACCGACGACCTCACCGTGAGCTCCTCTACCCAACCCCTCTCTCCCCTCTGTCGATTTTCTCCTCTAGCGCCTTTGGCCACGCCGGCCGAAGCTCGCCGCCGTGGCTAGAGCCCACCTTCACCGCGTTTGAGAGCGTCACCGTGCTCAGCACGTTTGCAGGAGCACCCAGCACCCCTCCACACCTCCTGCCGTGCCTCCTAGCGACGTGCCCGAGCTCGCCCGAGCTCCGGCCGCCGCCAAACACGCCGTCGCCAACTCCGGCGACACTACCCGCTGCTGCCTCGATAGGAAGCGCGGGAGGAAGGGCTCCCCACGGTGCCCTCGCCGCGTTTTAGCCGGAGGAAACAACCGCGGACGCTCCGCCCGCGTTCGCCGTCACCGGCGTCAAGCCGCCGATGGCGTTGACCTGACCGGGGGTTTGACCACCGGGTCGTCTGACGTGTGGGCCCCGCCCTTGACTAGTTTAGTTTAGGACTAATTACCCCCCCCCCCCAGGGTCACTGACATGTGGGCCCCGGGTCCTGCTAATTTTAGTTAGTGCTAAAACTAACTCTTTTAGCCTGAGTCACTGACCAGTGGACCCCACTGGTCAGGTTTGACCCGGGGCAGCCCTGTTGACTCTGCTGACGTCACCCAGACGCAGTTATTGATTTTCTGGAATTTAAATAATTCAGGAAATTCCAGGAATTTACCTAAACTTCTAAAATTCATAGTAATTCAACCGTAACTCCAATGGAAATAATTTATATATGAAAAATGATCAGAAAAATATGAAGAATCTGTTTATGGCACTTTCATGCATGTTTGAAAAAGTTAACCTCACTGAATAGGACAAATGATGATTAGGGCAAATTATGAAATAACATTTGGAGTTGGAATCTGTTCTTGTTTGAGTTCCACTTCAATTAACTTGGCTAGATATTGCATTAGGTGAATTCAGTACCTTAACATGACATGTCATTCATGTGAATGTGCATTGCATTGATTGTGTTCTCTCTTGTTGCGATGCTTGTCCCCTCTCGGTGAGACGACGTCAGAAAGCAATTCGATGACACCGATGAAGAACTATATTATCTTCAGAAGTGCCAGGCAAGCAAAAACCCCTTGTCCATTCCGATATAATCCCACTCTCTCGCTCCTGCTCTATTTTACTGCATTAGGACAACAACGACTCATGTGTTACTTGCTGCGGTAGCTGAACCCCTTTATCCTCTGCATGACCTGTCATTCCACGATAATTAGATGAAACCCACTAGCATGAGTAGGAGTTGTTTGAGCCATGTTGTGCCTACTCATTCATGCTTGTTGTCATGCACCGCTTTGCTTAGAGTTGAGTCAGGTCTGATTCATCGGGAATGAATTGGAATGGTTGTGTGAACATGTCCCATCGTGTGTGAGCTAAGTGTGTGAACACGATTTGGTAAAGGTAGCGGTGAGAGGCCATGTAGGAGTACATGGTGGGTCGTCTCATTGCAGCCGTCCTCAGGAACTGAGTTCTGTGTTTCTGATCCATGAAAGAGTTACTACCACGTATTGGGATCCTTAATTGACCCTCTCGGCTTCTTAACCACCATTGTCCTCGGTCCGGGAGTTGCAAGTAGTTTACGGTGTTTGTAGTATCTTTGGGGGCCGCATAACGCTGACCTTAGGGGTGGGTTGTGTTGCGGTAGGCACCGTGGCCCGGTGTACCGATTCGCACGTTTGGTGTCTCGGGAACCCTGCACACATCGTTCGGGGCTGTATGGGAAACCTCGGCCGGACTCCCTGCGGATGGAACCCGAATAGGCGATAAACCTGAACTTGGGACTTGTGTGTTTAGGTAGGTCGTGGCCGACACCCACGTTGGGCTTCCGCTTGAAGGTTGCCGAGTACATGTCGTGTAAACGGCGGTAAGTGGTGAGAGCGTGTGTGAAGAAGTACACCCCTGCAGGGTTAATATGATCTATTCGAATAGCCGTGTCCACGGAAAAGGACTTCTGGGTTGCCTATATCAGTTCATAGACAAGTGAAAGTGGATACTCTAAAATGCGCAAGATAAGCGTGAGTGCTATGGATGGCGTTCTCGTGAGGGAGACGGGATCGGGTCCATAGTGGTGTATTGATATGGTGAATATGTGGACTCGTGTGCGCCACCTCAAAAGAGTTACTTGCGGTCGTAGTTCAGGATAGCCACCGAGTCAAAGCTGGCTTGCTGCAGTTAAACCCCACCACCCCTGTGTTGATAATGATGCATATGTAGTTAGTTACGATGTAAGTCTTGCTTGATGCGTTTGTACTCACGTTTGCTTATTTTATGTTTTGCGAGAGACTTGATCTCGTTAGTAGTTCCGCTTGGACTTGACGTTTAGCTTGTTACCTCGGCTACGATCTTGTGCCCTCGGCGGAGATCTGGTAGATAGTCAGGCTTCTCAGCCTTTTTCATTTATAGTTGTCTGTACTTAGACATGTTTAGCTTCCGCTTGTGTTTTGACTTGTATGCTCTGAGTGTTGGGTCATGAGACCCATGTTTGTAATATCTCGCTCCTCGGAGCCTAATGAATAAATATTTGAGTCGTAGAGTTATGTTGTGATGCCATGTTGTATCTACACATATTGAGCATATTGTGTGTATGTTTGAAATGCTTGGTATGTGTGGGATCCGACAAACTAGTTGTTTATCCTTGGCAGCCTCTCATATGGGGAAATGTAGTCTCGTGCTACGGCGATAGTAGTCCGCTTCTGACCCGGTTCACCTGAGTCCTGCTAGCCCGGCACTACTGCTTGGACACTTGACTGGCGGCATGTGTTTCACTTCGTTCCTATGTCCTGTTCCCTTCGGGAAATGTCACGTGGTGTTATTCGAGTCCTGCCTAGCCTGCTACAGCCCGGGATACCGGAGTCCTGTTAGCCAGTGCTACAGCCCGAATCTATACGTTGATGGTGACATGCTCGATGTGATTCATGTATGCCTGTCCCCATAGGTTAGTGCCGCTTTGGGTTCACGACTAGCCATGTCGGCCGGGTTCTTTGTCATATGGATGCTAGCGACACTATCATATACGTGAGCCAAAAGGCATAAGCGGTCCCGGGCCATGGTAAGGCGACACCGTGGGAATACCGTGCGTGAGGCCGCAAAGTGATATGATGTGTTACATGCTAGATCGGTGTGACTTAGGATCAGGGTCCTGACAATTACACCACAACGGTGGCTCGAAATAGTATAAATCTTGCGTCTCTTGTGCTGTTCTTTCTAGTAGTTTAGGTCCCTGCGATTCGGCGAGGGGCGAGATGGCGGGAGGTTGGATCTCCGCGCGCACCCCAGAGTTCGAACCTTAAGGGTCTGCCGGAACCCAAAATCCAACACAATCCTTTGTTCTTAGCATCTTGAAGGGGTTCCACATCCTCTAGTCCATGCCACTCCATTGTTGAACTTGTCTGAAACATACTAGGTAAAAGTGTTAGTCCAACAAGAGATATGTTGACATTAATTACCAAAAATCACCCAGGGAGCACTTGTTCTTTCACCCATTCGTCGACGCTCCTCCTTGCTTCGACACGCGCCCTGGCCTGCGGTGCATGCGGTGCCATGTAGGCAGGCAGGCAGCTGAGGTGGCGTGGTGGTGGAGCCTCCACGAAGGGTTGCATGTTGACACACAGGTGCATGCCCAGCTGGTTGGGTCGGCAGCTGCATGCGAACGGCGGCAGAGACTTGGCTGCTGCGGGCCTGGCAGTGGCCCAGCCGGCACGCTTGGCGAGAGTCTTGCCGGGTGGCCCGGCAAGGGTCTTGCCGTGGCGCGCAGGCGTCTCCGGCAAGGATCTTGCCGGGGTTTTGTGGGTTTCTTCGGTGAGGATGGTTGCCTTCCTATCCCTATTTGATCTTGACTATTCTTTGTCTTCACAAAGATCTGCATGCCACCACGGAGGTGCCTCCCGAGCCCTGTCCCAATGCGTTTGTCGAGCGTTGGTGGGCTCAAGGGTGGCTCGCTCGGGCGGCGCGGGCGAGCTGCCCCGGCAAGGGTCCTTGCCGGTGAAACCTGCTTCGTCCATCTAATCTTTGTGGCCTTGGTACTTATCGTTGCTTCGCTTTGTCTTGGGCTTCGGTCTTACCTTGGCTCACCTCCCCTGCTCTGCTTGGTGTGGTCGTGGGCGCGGATCTGACTGCCCGCGCACAGGTAAAGGGGTACAAAAGCGTGCCCCTCTTTTTGTACACCGACAGGAGCCCCCGGGCCTGGGCCACACATAAGCGTGACACGTTGTTGGGCCAGGCCCAAAACGGTGCGCGGGCAGGTGGGGCGGTTTTTACCGCAGTAAGATTCTTCGCGCGCTCCGCCTCCCACGACCCGCGCGCGTGGCGCGGCGTGGAGTGGTATGCGTGACGTGGGCGGCATGCGTGGGGCGGTTTCCACAGGCATGCGTCACATCGCAGTAAATGGGCAGCGCACCCTGCGGCTTCCCCATAAAAAAGGATAACCGCGGGCGCACTATTCCTTTTCGTTATCTCTACTTCCTCACTCTGTGTTGCTTTCCTTGACTTGTCGTAATCCTTGCAGGGACGCGGAGACGCTGGCCCAGAGAATGAAGAGGGCCAGGGTATCGGCGGGTGGCCAGCCCCCGGCTGGCACTTCGAGGGTGCCGTTGGTGGTGTTGAGCAGCCCGGACAGCAGCCCCCGGCATAGCCCCCAGTGTAAGTTCGTCACTCTTCTCCCGTCAACATGTGTCAGGGGAACGATACTTTGGTGCTGACCTTGCCAGGTATGGAGGAGGAAAGCACCAGCAGGAGGAGCCACAGAGGGCTACTCCCAACACGCCTCCCCCATTGACCACGCCGCCCCGAGGGGCATTTCCTGGAAGGGTGCCAAGCACCGAGCCCACGCACATGGAGGAGGACAAGAACTTGGGCGCCGGCGGCTTTGCCTCGACGCCAAATGTTGGCGAGGAGGGGACTTCTGTTCCCCAGCCGGGTACTGGCACAGGTAAGTCATTCGTTGTTCGTCCTTGCTTATTTTTCTTTCTGGCTCTTGGTCCTGGCCTTGCCTCACCTCCTTCTTCGGCATCCAGATTCCTCCTCGGTGAACCCAGAGGACGTGGACGCCGTCATCGAGGATGTTGCCAAGGCCGCCGAGGCGGACGCTGAGAAG
Source organism: Aegilops bicornis (assembly GCA_021605145.1). Lineage (NCBI taxonomy): Eukaryota > Viridiplantae > Streptophyta > Magnoliopsida > Poales > Poaceae > Aegilops > Aegilops bicornis. Next base: position 556,559,403 of record CM038672.1, on the reverse strand, counting down.
ATCGCCGCCGACTAGGCCGCGAAGGATGCCGCCGAGGACGTCGCCGAGGGGCCTACAGGGGAGGCCGGTAAGGCTGCCGCTGAGGAAGTCGGCAAGGGGCCTGCCAGGGAGGCCGGCGGGGCCGCCGCCAAGGAGGAGGAGGAGGAGGTGGTGGCTGAGGACCAGCCTTCCTCTTCCGCTGCTTCCGGCTCCGGCAAGTATCTGAGGGTGAGCGACGACTTGTTCGTCCACCTTCTAGGCGCGTCGAGCAGCAGGACACCCGTTGAGGGAGAGGTGTTTGACGACGAGGTGCTTGTCGCTGCCGGGCTTGAAGTCGTCGACGAGCCGGTCGTTGGCGGCGACGGTTCGCAGGAGGAGCGGCTCCTCCATGCCATGGTCGCCAGCTTCCGGAAGCTCCAGGCGCTCCACTGCGCCCGTCTGGACAAGGTTAAGTCCAGGACGACGATGGTGGAGAAGGCGGAGGCGGACCTCCAGAAGCACGTTGCCGAGGTGCAGGACTGGTTCCGCGAGGCCAACAAGGAGCTCAAGGCTGCCCAGGGCGAGCAGGCCAGGCGCGACGTGGAACTCACCATGAAGCTCGCCGACGTCGAGAAAGCTCGGGAGACGACGAAGAACTTGGCCGCGGCAGCCGAAGCCGCTCGGACCCAGCGTGAGGCCGTGCTGAACTCCCAGGAGGAGGACCTCGCCGCACACGAGGCGAAGCTTGCCGCCATGCTTCGCGGAAAGGATGCGGAGGTGGAGAAGCTTGTCTTGCAGCGGACCAGTGAGCTGGAGCAGAGGCACAAAGTGGCACTCGATGCCCAGGCCCAGGTTCACGCCGGCAAGGTGGAGGAGCTGGAGGCAGAGCGTGATAGGCTGAAGGAGCAGGCGCTGAAGCTGTCCCAAGAGAGGGACACGCTTAACAGTGCTCTGACAGAGGCGCAGGGCGCGGTCGTCAGCAAGGCTGGGGAGCTCTCCGAGGCCAACAACTCCATCAAAGACCTCAAGCTGAAGCTGGAGGGTCTCGAGAAGGTGCTGGAGGAGGCCAAGACCCGAGAGGGGACCCTGACCAAGGAGCTGGAGGCCGAGAAGGAGTTGCGAATGAACGAGGGCCTCAACTTCGCGGATCACGTGGCGGGCGAGAACCGTTGGCTCGATCGCCTCGCCACCGTTGCCAACCAGGCGGCCGCCGTGCTGGCCATCATGGGGATGCCGGACGTGAGGTATGTCCCGGAGCGGAGCGTGAGCGCCAATGGCAGCCTGACCTTGTTCTTTGAGAAGGTCGTCGGTGCTCTGGAGTGGCTCCACGCCAATCGGGTGGCCTCACTGGCCGACGAGTCCCGAAGGCTTTGCCAGGGTGCCATGACCAAGGTTCTCACCAAGGTGGCGCACTGGTACCCCGACCTCGACTTCGACGCCGCGCTGGAGAGCTTGCCGGAGGGTACTGACCTCGCACCGCTTAGGGAGCGCATCAAACCCATCATCAGCCGAGTCGGCGAAATCCATAGGGTGGAGGGCCAGCGCCGGGATTAGGCATCCCATTCTTTAACGTCGATGCTGGTTCACAACCAAGACATTGGCTATCTCTAGTTAGAACAGCAGCAACAATTTGATGTAATATAACTCTGCGGCACTTTCAGTATTATGCATGTTATTTTCCTGTTTGATTTTCCTTTGTATGTCCACCCTACGTAACTGGGTAGGCTTTGCCGGCGCGTAAACCCAGGGCGGCATCTTGGGGACGGATCCCCATTGGCCTGCCAGGTGTGCTTGCTGCCGGGCAAACCACCTTACCACTCTTAGCGCGGCCGCCTGAACTGTCGAGCTTGACTCGAGTTAGAGTCAGGAGCGTTGCCAGGTGCGAAAGGCTACCCCGCCGCTCTCGACGCGGCAGCTTTGAGCTATTGAGCGGACTCGAAACAGAACAAAGGCGTTGCCAATCGCGGGGGGCCCCTTTGCGTGCAGATTTCCCATACATATGCCAGATCTCCGAGGACGATAACCTCAAGTGTAAGGAAATAATCCAAGGCTCTGAATAACTTAGCTTTTCTGTTGCTGAGCCGGCGTTGTTTCTCCAGCCGCCTTCTTCTCAGAGACCGAAAGCGACGAAGAACCGCTAGGCTAACTACCAGACCAGATTCTCACAACTGTGCCCCCTACCTGGCACGATGTCGGTGGGAAACGACAGCTATGGGATCACTGGAATCCCTACTACAGTTGTAGGGCGCGGGGATTGTGAGAAGATCGCGACTAGTAGACAACACAAAGGGGATTTACCCAGGTTCGGGCCACGGGGATGCGTAAAACCCTAGTCCTGCTTTGGTGGGTGTATTTCTGAGAGTTCTTGAGCTCTCGAACTAGCTGTGGTCAACGCGTAGTTCGAAAGAGCCGAATCCTTCTCCAGTGCGCCATGGGCCTCCTTTTATAGGCGAAAGGGGCTGCCACAGTGGCACACAGGAGATGGAAAGTGCTACAGTGCTGTGAGCTTATCGCTGGCATTACAGGACAAAGCGCATTTAATGCGAGGCTTAGGTGTCCCTCCGCTTTATCAGGGACGGGAGCGAGGCATGTCCCGTCCGTCGCCACTCCTCCTTGCTTCGACACGCACCCTGGCCAGCGGTGCATGCGGTGCCATGTAGGCAGGCAGGCAACTGAGGTGGCGAGGTGGTGGAGCCTCCATGAAGGGTGGCATGTTGACACGCAGGTGCCTGCCCAGCTGGTTGGGTCGGCAGCTGCATGCGAACGGCGACGGAGACTTGGCTGCTGCGGGCCTGGCAGTGGCCCTGCCGGCACGCTTGGCGAGAGTCTTGCCGTGGCGCGCAGGCGTCCCCGGCAAGGATCTTGCCGGGGGTCTTGTGGGTTTCTTCGGTGAGGATGGTTGCCTTCCTATCCCCATTTGGTCTTGACTATTCTTTATCTTCACAAAGATCTGCATGCCACCATGGAGGTGCCTCCCGAGCCCTGTCCCAATGCGTTTGTCGAGCGTTGGTGGGCTCAAGGGTGGCTCACTCGGCTGGGCGTGGCGAGCTTCTTGGCAAGGGTCTTGCCGGGCAGCCGAGGCTGCCCTTGACAAGGGTCCTTGCCGGTGAAACCTGCTTCGTCCATCTGATCTTTGTGGCCTTGGTCCTTGTCATTGCTTTGCTTTGTCTTGGGCTTCGGTCTTACCTTGGCTCACCTCCCTTGCTTTGCTTGGTGTGGTCGTGGGCGTGGCTCTGACTGCCCACGCACAGGTAAAGGGGTACGAAAGCTGCCCCTCTTTTTGTACACCGACATCATAGGATACCCTAAGAAAACAATTGGGTACGCCTTGTACCACAGATCCGAAGGCAAGATCTTTGTTGCCACAAGAATGGAACATTTCTAGAGAAGGAGTTTTTCTCGAAAGAAGTGAGTGGGAGGAAAGTAGAACTTGATGAGGTAATTGTACCTTCTCTCGAATAGGAAAGTAGCTCATCACAGAAAACCATTCCCGTTATGCCTACACCAACTAGAGAGGAAGCTAATGATGATGATCATGAAACTTCAGATCAAGTTACTACTAAACCTCGTAGGTCAACCAGAGCACGATCCGCGCCAGAGTGGTACGGTAATCCTGTTCTGGAAATCATGTTACTAGACCATGACGAACCTATGAACTATGAATAAGCTATGATGAGACCAGATTCCGATAAATGGCTTGAGGCCATGAAATCTGAGACAGGATCCATGTATGAAAACAAAGTGGTACTTTGGTGGACTTGCCCGATGATCAGCAAGCCATAGAGAATAAATGGATCTTCAAGAAGAAGACTGACGCAGATGGTAATGTTACTGTCTACAAAGGTCGACTTGTCGCAAAAGGTTTTTGGCAAGTTCAAGGAGTTTACTACGATGAGACTTTGTCACCCGTAGCGATGCTTAAGTCTGTCCGAATCATGTTAGCAATTGCCGCATTTTATGATTATGAATTCTGGCAAATGGACGTCAAAACTGCATTCCTTAATGGATTTCTTAAAGAAGAGTTGTATATGATGCACCAGAAGGTTTTGTCGATCCTAAAGGTGCTAACAAAGTGTGCAAGCTCCGGCGATCGATATATGGACTGGTGCAAGCATCTCGGAGTTGGAATATACGATTTGATGAGGTGATCAAAGCATATGGTTTTATAAAGACTTTTGGAGAGGCCTGTATTTAAAAGAAAGTGAGTGGGAGCTCTATAACATTTCTAATATTATATGTGGATGACATATTGTTGATTGGAAACGATGTAGAATTTCTGGATAGCATAAAAGGATACTTGAATAAAAGTTTTTTAATGAAAGACCTCGGTGAAGCTGCTTATATATTTGGCATCAAGATCTATAGAAATAGATCAAGACGCTTAATAGGACTTTCACAAAGCATATAGCTTGACATAGTTTTGAAGAAGTTCAAAATGGACGAGTCAAAGAAAGGGTTCTTACTTTTGTCGCAAGGTGTGAAATTGAGTCAGACTCAATGCCCGACCACTGCAGAAGATAGAGAGAAAATGAAAGTCATTCCCTATGCCTCAGCCATAGGTTCTATCATGTATGCTATGCTGTGTACCAGACTGGATGTGTGCCTTGCCATAAGTCTGGCAGGGAGGTACCAAAGTAATCCAGGAGTGGATCACTGGACAACAGTCAAGAACATCCTGAAGTACCTGAAAAGGACCAAGGATATGTTTGTCGTTTATGGAGGTCACAAAGAGCTCGTCATAAATGGTTACATCGATGCTAGCTTTGACACTGATCCGGATGACTCTAAGTCACAAACCAGATACGTATTTATATTGAATGGTGGAGCGGTCAGTTGGTGCGATTCCAAGCAGAGTGTCGTGGCGAGATCTATGTGTGAAGCGGACTACATAGCTGCTTCGGAAGCAGCAAATGAAGAATTCTGATCTAGGTGTAATACCTAGTGCATCGGGTCCAATGAAAATCTTTTGTGACAACACTGGAGCAATTGCCTTAGTGAAGGAATCCAGATTTCATAAAAGATGCTTCAACTCCATCCGTGATCAAGTCAAGGAGGGAGACATAGAGATTTGCAAAATACATACGGATCTGAATGTAGAAGATCCGTTGACTAAGCCTTTTCCATGAGCAAAACATGATCAGCACCAAGACTGCATGGGTGTTAGAATCATTACAATGTAATCTAGATTATTGACTCTAGTGCAAGTGGGAGACTGAAGGAAATATGCCTTAGAGGCAATAATAAAGTTGTTATTTTATATTTCCTTATTCATGATAAATGTTTATTATTCATGCTAGAATTGTATTGATCGGAAACCGAAATTGTGAATACATAGACAAACACTGTGTCCCTAGTGAGCCTCTACTTGAATAGCTCGTTGATCAAAGATTGTTAATGTTTCCTAACCATGGACATGAGTTTTCATTTGATAACGTGATCACATCATTAGGAGAATTATGTGATGGACAAGACCCATCCGTTAGCTTAGCATAATAATCGTTCAGTTTTATTACTATTGCCTTCTTCATGTCAAATACATATTCCTTCGACTATGAGATTATTCAACTCCCGGATACCGGAGGAATGCCTTATGTTCTATCAAACGTCACAACATAAAAGGGTGATTATAAAGATGCTCTATAGGTATCTCTAAAGGTGTTTGTTGAGTTGGCATAGATCGAGATTAGGATTTGTCACTCCGAGTTTCGGAGAGGTATCTCTGGGCCCTCTCGGTAATACACATCATAAGAAGCCTTTCAAGCAAAGTGACTAATGAGTTATTTACAGGACGATGTATTACGAAACGAGTAAAGAGACTTGTCGTTAATGAGATTGAACTAGGTATGAAGATGCCGATGATCAAATCTCGGGCAAGTAACATACCAATAGACAAAGGGAATAACATATGTTGTCATAACGGTTCGAACAATAAAGATCTTCATAGAATATGTAGGATCCAATATGAGCATCTAGGTTCCGCTATTGGTTATAGACCAGAGAGGTGTCTCGGTCATATCTACATAGTTCTCGACCCCGTAGGGTCCGCACGCTTAACGTTCGATGACAATATTGTATTATATGAGTCGTGTTATTTGATGACCGGATGTTGTTCGGAGTCCCAGATGAGATCATGGACATGATGAGGAGTCTCGAAATGGTCGAGAGGTAAAGATTGATATATAGGATGCTAGTATTTGGACACCTGAAGTGTTCTGGACTGTATCGGGCAATTATCGGAGAACCGAAGGGGTTACCGGAACCCCCATTGGGAATATATGGGCCATATGGGCCATGAGAGGGGAGCACACCAGCCCACAAGGGGTGGTGCGCCAGCTATGGCAGGTGGCCGAATAGGAGAAGGAGAAGAGGGGGTTCTCCCCCTCCCCCCCCCCCCCCTTCCTTCTCTTCTTCCAACTTCCTTTCTTCTTTGGTGAAAAAAGGAAAGGGGGTGCCACATGGGGAAACCCCAAGTAGGATTCGGATCCTACTTGGGGCGCCCCCTGGCTGCCTCTCCTCCCCTCCCACCTATATATATGTGGGGAGGGGGCTCCTAGAACACACAACATCAATGTAAGCCGTGTGTGGCGCCCCCCTCCAAAGTTTACAACCCCCGTCATATTCTCGCGGTCCTTAGGTGAAGCCCTGCACGAATCACTTCACCATCACCCGTCACACACGCCGTCGTGCTGACGGAACTCATCTACTTCATCGACATCTTTCTAGATCAAGAGGACGAGGAACGTCATCGAGTTGAACGTGTGTAGAACTCGGAGGTGCCGTACTTTCGTTACTTAATCGGCCGGAGCTAGAAGAAGTTCGACTACATCAACCGCGTTATCAAACGCTTCCGCTTTCGGTCCGCGAGGGTAGGTATACATAATCTCCCCCTCGTTTCTATGCATCTCCAGAGATAGATCATTGCATGTGTGTAGAATTTTTTTTGTTTTCCATGCAACATTTCCCAACACAACATATTTGTGGCACTGCCGTTTAAGTCATATTGGTGTAAAGCGCATGAAAAAACTCAATATAGATGGACTTTTGGAATCACTTGATTATGAATCATTTGATACTTGCAAACCATGCCTCATGGGCAAGATGACTAAAACTCCGTTCTCCGGAACAACGAAGCGAGCCAATGACTTATTGGAAATAATACATACCGATGTATGCGGTTCGATCAATGTTGAGGAACGCGGCGGGTATCGTTATTTTCTGACCTTCACATATGATTTGAGTAGATATGGGTATATCTACTTAATGAAACACAAGTCTGAAACATTTGAAAAGTTCAAAGAATTTCATAGTGAAGTGGAGAATCATCGTAACAAGAAAATAAATTTTCTACTATCTGATCGCCGAGGCGAATATTTGAGTTACGGGTCTGGCCATAATTTAAAACAATGTGGAATAATTTCACAACTCATGCCACCTGGAACACCACAACGTAATGGTGTGTCCGAACAGCATAACCGTACTTTATTAGATATGGAGCGTTCTATGATGTCTCTTATCGATTTTACCACTATCATTTTGGTGTTATGCATTAGAGACAGCCGCATTCACGTTAAATAGGGCACCGTATTAATCCGTTGAGACGACACTGTATGAAGTATGGTTTGGGAAGAAACCTAAGCTGTCGTTGCTTAAACTTTGGGGTTGCGACAATTATGTCAAAAGGCTTCAGCCTGATAAGCTTGAACCCAAATTGGAGAAGTGCGTCTTCATAGGATACCCTAGGGAAACAATTGGGTACACCTTCTACCACAGATCCGAAGGCAAGATCTTTGTTGCCAAGAATGGAACCTTTATATAGAAGGAGTTTCTCTCGAAAGAAGTGAGTCAGAGGAAAGTAGAACTTGATGAGGTAATCGTACCTTCTCTCGAATTGGAAAGTAGCACATCAGAGAAATCCGTTCCCGTGATGCCTACACCAACTAGAGAGGAAGAAAATGATAATGATAATGAAATTTCAGATCAAGTTGCTACTGAACCTCGTAGGTCAACCAAAGCACGATCCACACCACAGTGGTACAGTAATCCTGTTCTAGAACTCATGTTATTAGACCAAGGTGAACCTACGAACTATGAAGAAGCTATGATGAGCCCAGATTTCGACAGATGGCTTGAGGCCAGGAAATCTGAGATAGGATCCATGTATGAGAACAAAGTGTGGACTTTGGTGGACTTGCCCGATGATCGGCAAACCATTGAAAATAAATGGATCTTCAAGAAGAAGACAACACTGATGGTAATGTCACCATCTACAAAGCTCGACTTGTCGCAAAAGGTCTTTGACAAGTTCAAGGGGTTGACTACGATGAGACCTTCTCACCCGTAGCGATGCTTAAGTCGGTCCGAATCATGTTAGAAATTGCCGCATTTTATGATTATGTAACCTGGCAAATGGACATCAAAACTGCATTCCTTAATGGATTTCTTAAAGAAGAGTTGTATATGATGCAACTAGAAGGTTTTGTCGATCCTAAAGGTGCCGACAAAGTGTCAAAACTCCAGCGATCCATCTATGGACTGGTGCAAGCATCTCGGAGTTGTAATATACGCTTTGATGAGGTGATCAAAGCATATGGTTTTATACAGACCTTCGGTGAAGCCAGTATTTACAAGTGAGTGGGAGCTCTGTAACATTTCTGATATTATATGTAGATGACATATTTTTGATTGGAATTGATATAGAATTTCTGGATATCATAAAATGATACTTGAATAAATGTTTTTCAATGAAAGACCTCGGTGAAGCTGCTTATATATTGGGCATCAAGATCTATAGAGATAGATGGAGACACTTAATAGGGCTTTCAAAAAGCACATACCTTGACAAAGTTTTGAAGAAGTTCAAAATGGATCAGTCAAAAAAAGGCTTCTTGCCTGTGTTACAAGGTGTAAAGTTCAGTCAGACTCAAAGCCCGACCACTGCAGAAGATAGAGAGAAAATGAAAGTCATTCCCTATGCCTCAACCATATAGGTTCTATCATGTATACTATGCTGCGTACAAGACCTGATGTGTGGCTCGCCATAAGTTTGGCAGGGAGGTACCACAGTAATCCAGGAGTGGATCACTGGACAACAGTCAAGAACATCCTAAAGTACCTAAAAAGGACCAAGGATATGTTTCTCGTTATGGAGATGACAAAGAGCTCACCGTAAATGGTTACATCGATGCTAGCTTTGACACTGATCTGGATGACTCTAAGTCACAAACCGGATACGTATTTGTGTAGAATGGTGGAGCTGTCAGTTGGTGCGGCGTCGTGGCGGGATCTACGTGTGAAGCGGAGTACATAGCTATTGGGTAACGTAGCATGTAATTTCAAAAAAAATCCTATGCTCACGCAAGATCTATCTAGGAGATGCATAGCAATGAGAGGGGGCTAGTGTGTCCACGTTACCCTGTAGACCAAAAGCGGAAGCGTTTGACAACACGGTTGAAGTAGACGAACTTCTTCTCGTTCCGACCGATCAAGCACTGAATGTCTGCACCTCCAAGTTCTGCACACATTCAGCTCGTTGACGTCCCTCGAACTCTTGATCCAGCAAAGTGTCGAGGGATAGTTTCATCAGCACGACGGCGTGGTGACGATGATGGTGAAGTAATCCACGCAGGGCTTCGCCTAAGCACTACGTGAATATGACCGGAGGCGTAAACTGTGGAGGGGGGCACCGCACATGGTTAACAATCTTTGTTTTATGTTCTAGCGGTGCCCCCCCCCCTCGTATATATAGGTTGTAGGGGAGGAGAGGCAGCCAAGGGGGCGCCCCAAGTAGGAGGAATCCTACTTGGGCGCCTCCCAATTCGGCCTCCCCATTTTCCTATTCCTATTCGGACTAGGAAGGGAAGAGGGGGATCCTATTCCCTTTTTCCTTTCCACCTTCCCCTTTCCTTCTCCAATTTGTCCAGCCCATAGGAGGGGTGCACCAGCCCCTTTGTGGCTGGTGTGTTTCCCTCTTGGCCCATAAGGCCCATATCTTTGGCCGGGGGTGCCCGGAACCCCTTCCGGTGACCCGATAAGTACCTGGTGCATCCCGAAACACTTCCGATGTCCGAATACCATCGTCCTATATATATATCAATCTTTACCTCTCGACCATTTTGAGAATCATCATCATGTCCGTGATCTCATCCGGGACTCCGAACAACATTAGGTCACCAAATCAACTAACTCATATAATACAAAATCATCATCGAATGTTAAGCGTGCGGATCCTACGGGTTTGAGAACTATGTAGCATGACCGATACACCTCTCCGGTAAATAACCTATAACGGAACCTAGATGCTCGTATTGTCTCCCACATATTCTACAAAGATCTTTATCGGTCGAACCGTTATGACAACATACATTATTCCCTTTGTCATCGGTATGTTACTTTCCTAAGATTCGATCGTCGGTATCTTCATACCTAGTTCAATCTCATTCGGCAAGTCTCTTTACTCATTCTTTAATGCATCATCCCGCAACTAACTCATTAGTCACATTGCTTGCAAGGTTTATCATGATCTGCATTACCGAGAGGGCTTAGAGATACCTCTATGATACTCGGAGTGACAAATCCTAATCTCGATCTATGCCAACCCAACAAACACCTTCGGAGATACCTGTAGAGCATCTTTATAATCATCCAGTTCTGTTGTGACGTTTGATAGCACACAAGGCATCCCTCCGGTATCCGGGAGTTGCATAATCTCATAGTCAAAGGAATATTTATATGACATGAAGAAAGCTATAGCAATAAAACTGAGTGATCATTATGCTAAGCTAATGAATGGGTCTTGTCCACCACATCATTCTCCTAATGATGTGATCTCGTTCATCAAATGACAACACATGTCCATGGCTAGGAAACTTAACCATCTTTGATCAACGAGCTAGTGAAGTAGAGGCATACTAGGGACACTCTGTTTGTCTATGTATCCACACATGTATCAAGTTTTCAGTTAATACAATTCTAGCATGAATAATAAACATTTATCATGATATAAGGAAATATAAAATAACAACTTCATTATTGCCTCTAGGGCATATTTCCTTCGGTCTCCCACTTGCACTAGAGTCAATAATCTAGTTCACATCGCCATGTGATTTGACACTAATAGTTCACATCACCATGTGATTAACACCCATAGTTCACATCGCCATGTGACCAACACCCAAAGGGTTTACTAGAGTCAATAATCTAGTTCACATCACCATGTGATTAACAAACAGAGAGTACTATGGTGTGATCATTGTTTTGCTTGTGACAGAAGTTTAGTCAACGGGTCTGCCACATTCAGATCCATATGAATTTTGCAAATTTCTATGTCTACAATGCTCTGCATGGAGCTACTCTAGCTAATTGCTCCCACTTTCAATATATATCTAGATTGAGAATCAGAGTCATCCAGATCGGTGTTAAAGCTTGCATCGACGTAACTCTTTACGATGAACTCTTTATCACCTCCATAACCGAGAAATATTTCCTTAGTCCTCTAAGGATAATTTTGACCGTTGTTCAGTGATCTACTCCTGGATCACTATTGTACCCCTTTGCAAACTCATGGCAAGGTACACAATAGGTCTAGTATACAGCATGGCATACTTTATAGAACCTATGGCTGAGGCAAAGGGAATGACTTTCATTCTCTCTCTATCTACTACCATGGTCGGGTTTTGAGTCTCACTCAACTTCATACCTTACAACTCAGGCAAGAACTCCTTCTTTGACTGATCCATTTTGAACTCCTTGAAAATATTATCAAGGTATGTACTCATCAAAAGTCTTATCAAGCTTCTTGATCTATCTTTATAGATCTTGATGCCCAATATGTAAGTAGCTTCACCGAGGTCTTTCTTTGAAAAACTCCTTTCAAACACTCCTTTATGCTTTCCAGAAAATTCTACATCATTTCCGATCAACAATATGTCATTCACATATACTTATCAAAAAGGCTGTAGTGCTCCCACTCACTTTCTTGTAAATACAGGCTTCACCGCAAGTCTGTATAAAACTATATGCTTTGATCAACTCATCAAAGCATATATTCCAACTCCAAGATGCTTGCACCAGTCCATAGATGGATCGCTGGAGCTTGCACACTTTGTTAGCACCTTTAGGATTGAGAAAACCTTATGGTTGCATCATATACAACTCTTCTTTAATAAATCCATTAAGGAATGCAGTTTTGACATCCATTTGCCAGATTTCAAAAAATGTGGCAATTGCCAACATGATTCGAACAGACTTAAGCATCGCTATGGGTGAGAAGGTCTCATCATAGTCAACTCCTTGAACTTGTCAAAAACCTTTCGTAACAAGTCGAGCTTTGTAGACAGTAACATTACCATCTGCGTCAGTCTTCTTCTTGAAGATCCATTTATTCTCTATGGCTTGCCGATCATCAGGCAAGTCAACAAAAGTCCATACTTTGTTCTCATACATCGACCCCATCTCAGATTTCATGGCCTCATGCCATTTCACAGAATCAGGGCTCATCATCGCTTCCTCATACTTCGTAGGTTCGTCATGGTCTAGTAACATGACTTCCAGAATAGGATTACCATACCACTCTGGTGCGGAACGTACTATGGTTGACCTACGACGTTCGGTAGTAACTTGATCTGAAGTTTCATGATCATCATCATTAGCTTCCGCACTAATTGGTGTAGGCATCACGGGAACGGTTTTATGTGATGAGCTACTTTCTAATTCGAGAGAAGGTACAATTACCTCATCAAGTTCTACTTTCCTCCCACTCACTTCTTTTGAGAGAAACTCCTTCTCTAGAAAGGATCCATTCTTAGCAACAAATATCTTGCCTTCGGATATGTGATAGAAGGTGTGCCCAACAATTTCTTTTGGGTATCCTACGAAGATGCACTTCTCCGATTTGGGTTCGAGCTTATCAGGCCGAAGCTTTTTCACATAAGCATCGCAACCCCAAACTTTAAAAAACGACATCTTAGGTTTCTTGCTAAACCACAGTTCATACGGTGTCGTCTAAACGGATTTAGACGGATCCCTATTTAACATGAATGCGGCTGTCTCTAATGCATTACCCCAAAACGATATTGGTAAATCGGTAAGAGACATCATAGATCGCACCATATCTAACAAAGTACGGTTACGACATTTGGACACACCATTATGCTATGGTGTTCCAGGTGGCGTGAGTTGTGAAACTATTCCGCATTGTTTTAAATGAAGGCCAAACTCGTAACTCGAATATTCGCCTCCGCGATCAGATCGTAGAAACTTTATTTTCTTGTTACAATGATTCTCCACTTCACTATGAAATTCTTTGAATTTTTCAAATGTTTCGAACTTGTGTTTCATCAAGTAGATATACATATATCTGCTCAACTCATCTGTGAAGGTCAGAAAATAACGATACCCGCCGCGAGCCTCAACACTCATCGGACCGTATACATCGGTATGTATTGTTTCCAATAAGTCAGTGGCTCGCCCCATTGTTCCAGAGAATGGAGTTTTAGTCATCTTGCCCATGAGGCATGGTTCACAAGTATCAAATGATTCATAATCAAGTGATTCCAAAAATCCATCCGTATGGAGTTTCTTCATGCGCTTTACACCAATATGACATAAACGGCAATACCGCAAATATGTTGCACTATCATTATCAACTTTGCATCTTTTGACATCAATGTTATGAATATGTGTGTCACTACGATCGAGATTCAATAAACCATTTACATTGGGTGTATGACCATAGAAGGTTTTATTCATGTAAACAGAACAAAAATTATTCTCTAACTTAAATGAATAACCTATCGCAATAAACATGATCCAATCATATTCATGCTCAACGCAAACACCAAATAACATTTATTTTGGTCCAACACTAATCTCGAAGGTAGAGGGAGTGTGCGATGGTGATCTTATCAACCTTGGAATCACTTCCAACATACATCGTCACCTCGCCCTTAACTAGTCTCTGTTCATTTTGCAATTCATGTTTCGATTTACTAATATTAGCAACTGAACCGGTATCAAATACCCTGGGGTTACTATGAACACTAGTAAAGTACACATCAATAACATGTATATCAAATATACCTTTGTTCACTTTACCATCCTTCTTATCCGCCAATTATTTAGGGTAGTTCCGCTTCCAGTGACCATTCCCTTTGCAATAGAAGCACTCAGTTTCAGGCTTAGGTCTAGCTTTGGGTTTCTTCATGGGAGTGGCAACTTGCTTGCCATTCTTTCTTGAAGTTCCCTTTCTTTTCCTTTGCCCCTTTTCTTGAAACTAGTGGTCTTGTTAACCATCAACACTTGATGCTCTTTCTTGATTTCTACCTTCGCTGATTTTAGCATCGTGAAGAGATCGGGAATCGTTTTCGTCATCCCTTGCATATTATTGTTCATCATGAAGTTCCAGTAACTTGGTGATAGTAACTAGAGAACTCTGTCAATCACTATCTTATCTGGAAGATTAACTCCCACTTGATTTAGCGATTGTAGTACTCAGACATTCTGAGCACATGCTCACTGGTTGAGCTATTCTCCTCCATCTTGTAGGTAAAGTACTTGTCAGAGGTCTCATGCCTCTCAACTCGGGCATGAGTCTGAAATACCATTTCAGCTCTTGGAACATCTTATATGCTCTGTGGTGTTCAAAACATTTTTGAAGTCCCGGTTCTAAGCCGTAAAGCATGGCGCACTAATCTAACAAGTAGTCATCACACCGAGCTTGCCAAACATTCATAACGTCTGCATTTGCTCCTGCAATAGGTCCATCACCTAGCAGCACATCAAGGACATAATTCTTCTGTGCAACAATGAGGATAATCCTCAGATCACGGACCCAGTCCGCGTCATTGCTACTATCATCTTTCAACTTATTTTTCTCTAGGAAAATATCAAAAATAAACAGGGAGCTATATCGCAAGCTATTGATCTACAACATAGATATGCAAATACTATCAGGACTAAGTTCATGATAAATTAAGTTCAATTAATCATATTACTTAAGAACGCCCACTTAGGTAGACATCCCTTGAGTCATCCGAATGATCACGTGATCCATATCAACTAAACCATGTCCGATCATCATGTGAGATGGAGTAGTTTTCAATGGTGAACATATCTATGTTGATCATATCTACTATATGATTCACGTTCGACCTTTCGGTCTCCAGTGTTCCGAGGCCATGTCTATACATGCTAGGCTCGTCAAGTTTAACCCGAGTATTTCGCATGTGCAAAATAGTCTTCCACCCGTTGTATGTGAACGTAGAGCTTATCACACCCGATCATCACGTGGTGTCTCGGCACGATGAACTGTCGCAACGGTGCATACTCAGAGAGAACACTTATACCTTGAAATTTTAGTGAGGGATCATCTTATAATGCTACTGTCTTACTAAGCAATATAAGATGCATAAAAGATAAACATCACATGTAATCAAAATATGTGACATGGTATGGCCATCATCATCTTGTGCCTTTGATCTCCATCTCCAAAGCACCGTCATGATTTCCATCGTCACCGGCTTGACACCTTGATCTCCATCGTAGCGTCATTGTCGTCTCGCCAACTATTGCTTCTACAACTATCGCTAACACATAATGATAAAGTAAAGCAATTACATGGCGATTGCATTTCATACAATAAAGAAACAACCATAAGGCTCCTGCCAGTTGCCGATAACTTTTACAAAACATGATAATCTCATACTATAACGTATATCACATCATGTCTTGACCATATCACATCACAACATGCCCTGCAAAAACAAGTTAGACGTCCTCTACTTTGTTGTTGCAAGTTTTACGTGGCTGCTACGGGCATCTAGTAAGAACCGTTCTTACCTACGCATCAAAACAACAGTGGTGTTTCGTCAAGTTTGTTGTTTTAACCTTCAACAAGGACCCGGCCGTAGTCAAATTCGATTCAACTAAAGTTGGGGAAACAGACACCCGCCAACCATCGTTATGCAAAACAAGTTGCATGTCTATCGTTGGAACCGGTCTCATGAACGTGGTCATGTAAGGTTGGTCTGGGCCGCTTCATCCAACAATAATGCTGAATCAAAATAACACGTCGGTGGTAAGCAGTATGACTATCACCGCTCACAACTCTTTGTGTTCTACTTGTGCATATCATCTACGCCTAGACCTGGCTCAGATGCCACTATTGGGTAACGTAGCATGCAATTTCAAAAAAAATCCTATGCTCACGCAAGATCTTTCTAGGATATACATAGCAACGAGAGGGGGAGGGTGTGTCCACGTACCCTCGTAGACAAAAAGCGGAAGCATTTGACAACACGGTTGATGTAGTTGAACTTCTTCTCGTTCCGACCGATCAAGCACCGAACGTACGGCACCTCCGAGTTCTGCACACGTTCATCTCGATGACGTCCGTCGAACTCTTGATCCAGCAAAGTTTTGAGGGAGAGTTTCGTCAGCACAACGGCGTGGTGACAGTGATGGTGAAGTGATCCACACAGGGCTTCGCCTAATCACTATGTGAATCTCGGGCAAGTAACATACCGATGGACAAAGGGAATTACGTATGTTGTCATAAAGGTTCGACCGATAAATATCTTCGTAGAATATGTAGGAGCCAATATGGGCATCCAGGTTTCACTATTGGTTATTGACCGGAGAGGTGTCTCGGTCATGTCTACATAGTTCTCGAACCCGTAGGGTCTGCACGCTTAACGTTCGTTGACGATATAGTTTTATGTGAGTTATGTATGTTGGTGACCGAATGTTATTCGGAGTCCCGGATGAGATCACGGACATGACGAGGAGCTACGGAATGGTCCAGAGGTAAAGATTGATATATGGGATAATAGTGTTTGGTCTTCGGAAAGGTTCCGGAATTCACCGAAAGGGGTTCCGGATGATTCCCGAAATGTTTGGGTACTAGGACACTTTATTTGGTCTAAAGGGGAAAGCCCACGAGGTTTTTGAAAAGTGCAAAAGGAGTTTTGCGGAGACCAGAGGCCAGACACCAGGGACCCTGGCGCCTGGGCCCAAGCGCCGGGAACCCTGGCGTCTGGCCCTAGAGTCCGAGAAGGACTCTTGCCTTTCGGGCAAAACCGACTTTGAGGAGGCTTTTACTCCAAGTTTCGACCCCAGGGTTCAACATATAAATAGAGGGGCAGGGCTAGCACCCAAGACACATCAACATACACCAAGCCATGTGCCGGCAACCCGGTCCCTCTAGTTTATCCTCCGTCTAGTTTCTGTAGTGCTTGGCAAAGCCCTGCAGAGATTGTTCTTCATCACCAACCGTCACCACGCCGTCGTGTTGTCGGAACTCATCTACTACCTCGTCGTCTTGCTGGATCAAGAAGGCGTCGGACTTCCCCCAGCTGAACGTGTGCAGAACACGGAGGTGTCGTGCGTTCGGTATTAGATCGGTTGGAGCGTGAAGAAAGTTCGACTACATCGACCGCATTGTGAAACGCTTCCGCTTACGGTCTATAAGGGTACGTAGACATACTCTCCCCCTCGTTGCTATGCATCTCCATGGATAGATCATTGCGTGTGCGTAGTTTTTTTTTTTGTTTCTCCATGTAACGATTCCCAAAACCACCCTCCACCGATATTCTCGGTTTTTCATCCCCTTCTAATTGTCACCTAACCAATCTTTGACAACCCAATAAACTAGATAAATCTATGGTATAGCAATAAATTCATGGTTCATATATAAATTATTTCTTATGGTAAAATCTGGTACCGGTCAAACATCTTTCATAACCCAACAAATAACAATAAATTAAATATCGATCAATCTTTTTTATCTTTGGTAACCCAATAAAGCAGATCAATCAAGGGCACATACATATTTTATGATTTTATCAGTTTAAGAAATGACAAAAAATCCATGCTTTATAACAAAAATATAATCTTATGTTTTCTATTTGTTTTGCACCTAAAATGTCCCATATGGTTCTCTTATATTATGGTCCCCATGGCAACACACAAGCCCATGCTAGTTAGAGCATAAAGGACCTTCTCAGGGCCTTTATGGTTGCATCTGTTTTGGCTATTTGCATCCGTGCCTCGGCTAGGCAATACTGAGTGAATATAGGAAAAATAATAGCGTTTTGCACATAGTTTGGTCGAATTCCCAATACGACGGTTTGGTGGCGAACTATGGTTCAATCGCATACGGAAACAATTCAGCGATGAGAGATGAGCCGGCCTATATTTGAGTGTTTTACACAGTGCAAGCAAACCTGTTTGGGGAACTTTCATGGGGTTCCTTGAAATGATTTCTTATATTTGTTCTCTTCGCTAAATTTTCATTGTTTTTTTAATTCATTTTCCTTCTCTTTTCTGAAATTTGACAAATTTGTTTTTTATAATTTTCAAAAAATGATTGCAAATTTTAGAAGTTGTTCGTAATTTCGAAATATGTTTGGGAATTAAAAAGCACAAAATTTCTAAAAATATTTTATTTTGAAATGTTCCCATGTTTTGACAAATTCAATTTGTTTTATAATTCCAAACAAAGTTCACATTTTCAAACTTGTTCACAAATTCATTTTTTTATGTTTTCAAATTAATCACAAATTTTAAAAAACACACATTTTTTAATTTTGCTTGTATTCCCAAAATGTTCAGGAGCTTAAAAAAGTGTTCAGGTTTTTTGAAAAAAGGTTCGTTATTTCAAATATTGTTCAAGTTTTTCAAAAAGATTCGTGATTTAGAAACTGGTTCATATTTTTAAAATTTTGGTCTATTTTTTAATTGTTTGCTAGAGTATGGTTTACTTTGCTAGAGTGGCAGGTCTGTTAGACTCCGGTTTGCTACAATATCTCTTGTTCACTATTATGCGTCCCGCTACAGTCTATGGTATCGAGGTTTGCTATAGTGCCGATTTTTTGTTTTTGCAAAACCACTAGAGAGAGAAAAAAAGGAAATTCTTGATGGACTGCTGGCTAGACTCACTAGCACAGTGGGACGGCCCATTGCCGGTAGCTTTGTGCGTCAGGATTGGACGTTGGTTGCCTGCATTAGGAAGTAACTTCCGCAATATTTGTTGGACTGAGTTAATGCCCTACGCGGCTTTTGGTTGCACGTATCTGCTAGATTTGTCCCGATTAAGTTAGCAACCACACATGAACAACAATAGAGTAAACATGTATATATCTATTCGTCTACGTGAGTCGAAACTAAAAACATACTCCCTCCGTCCGAAAAAACTTGTCATCAAAATGGACAAAAAGGGATGCATCTAGAACTAAAATACATTTAGATACATCCCCTTTCATTTATTTTGATGAAAAGTATTTCCGGATGAAGGGAGTACAACACAAAAGTTTTGTGGAACAACGAGATAAAGCTAGCGGCCAAAGGAAATTTCAAACGGTCGTGCGTGTGTACAAATAAGGTGACTAGAACAATTTATTTATTTGATCTCTTCCCTGGAGCTAGCCGCCGCCTTCCAAGAACCCTAGCTTTCCGCCTCTCATCGGCGCCGACACCGGTCCATCCCGTCTCCGGTGGCCCTATGGCCATGGAGGCGGAGTGGATCTCGGCCCTTGCCGGTGGGAGGGCTCCGTTTTTAGATCTTTTTTCGAGCTTTGTTACGGTTTGTGTCCTGCTCAGGAAGGCG
The DNA here is from genome assembly GCA_021605145.1 of Aegilops bicornis. Taxonomy (NCBI): domain Eukaryota; kingdom Viridiplantae; phylum Streptophyta; class Magnoliopsida; order Poales; family Poaceae; genus Aegilops; species Aegilops bicornis. Next base: position 556,539,845 of record CM038672.1, on the reverse strand, counting down.
AGACGGTGGCGGCTTCTTGAAGATGGAATAAAGGTCTCCCCGCCTAGCCCCCGTTCCGGTGATGCATCTTGCATCATCGGTGGGCGTGTGAAGTTGTGTCTCCGGTGGATCTGTCTTTGGTGGATTTGCTCGGATCTGTTCGTCGTCCGTCTTCGTTCGTGTGTTTTCAGGTTGGATCCTTTTGATCTACACTCTTTATCCGCAGCGGTTGCTGTTCTGGTGCGTTGGTTCTACGGGACCTTAGCACGACGACTTCCCGACTGTCTACTACAACAAGGTTTGCCTGGCTTCGACGAGGGAGGGGCGATGACAGCGGCATGCCTTCGGCTCGCTTCAGTGCTTGTAGTTGTCGCTAGGTGGTCTACGAATCTGGATGTAATTTTTATTATTTGTACTTCTCGTTGTACTACCATGATTGAAGATGAATAGATTGAAAGTTTTTCCCAAAAAATATAAGGTGACTAGAACAAACTAGGTGCAACATGTACACCACGCCTGCACTAGCTCGCACCACCAGGTGTGGCTGATTCGAACGTTAGGTCCGACAATGCTTTAAGTTCCATGCAGGCCAAGATTTAAACGCACGCCCAACGTCCAAACAGACCAGGCCACGTGGCGGGTCATATCAAATTATCAACCATGCAAGCAAGCAATCACACAATAAACCAACCCTTAGTGTGGGAATGATCCTGCTCATTGCACCCTAACCTCATACTATCATACTCCTTAGTACTCCCACTACTGCGAGCTACAATGGTGGACGAAATTTAACACACGGCAACCTAAGCTTAGATCTCACACCCCTGAGTTCAGACGGAACGAATTCAACTCTACATAATCCATATCTGCCTTGATGATAGCTCAGTGCATCTTCCAAAACTAATCATTACATGCCGATGGGCACCGCCGTCGAAGTTGATGACCAGGTGCAGTTTTCTTCTTCTTCAGGTGCAGTGCAGGATCAGCCGTACGATTCAAGGAACAGACGGGACATTCTTTCGTAGACAAGTAGGCACACCGGGACATGGACATCTCCTGAAGTTAGCCGTCAAAGAGGGGTTTTTTTTTTTTGAGCCGTCAAAGAGGTTAATTTCCCTTTCAAGCATATATATACACTGCAAGTGAAAGCCTCAAGCAGATATACATTTATCGGGATTAAATCAAAAGACGCCGTCCACTTCCTCCGAAAGTGTGAACCAAAATCATAGAGCAGTACGTGTCTGCGCGTACACTATAGTCTTCGGATTAGCCCGTAAGCCATGCTGCGGCTGCACGTGCACCCAGCGTGCTTGTTACGGCTGACTTTGCTGAGTCTCTCCAACCATGAATAGATCGCAACTCACAAATAACAGCTACACACACAAGTTGAGCACCTGGTTTTACATGTATATTGTATATCCTGGCCCACCTCCTAGTTGTTGTACAGTAGAGGTCGATGCCCATGTTATACACCCATATATATATGCTTATGCACTCGATCAATACATCAAGAGTTGCATTGTCAAAAGTTATTTCTCAACATGGTATCATATCTTCGATCCTGACCTAACCCGCCGCTGCCGCCGCGATCTTCATCGCTGCCGCTGCCACACCACGCCGCCGCTGCCGCCGTGTCCTCCCAACGCCGCCGCACCGCCGCCCTGTGTCACAGCCGCCGCCCTCCCACCTCTAGCCCTAGCTTCCACCTCCCTCCTCTAACCCTAGCCGCCGCCGTTGTTGCCATCACCAAAGCCGCCGCCGCCCTTCTTTTCCACCACCGCTGCTGCCCCTTCCCGCAGCCGCCGCACCTCCCTCCCTCCTGCTACGCCATGGACTCCCCCGTCTTTTCCGTCTCCACCCGCACCAATCCGTTTGCCGGTCCCGACCCCGTCCTTACCCGCAACCTCAACATCCTCGGTGGGGTTCCCGTCATCCTTGACCACCACCCCTCCACTTACTATGCCTGGAAGACGTACTTCTCCCTTGTGTTCCGTGAGTACAATCTCCGGGATCACATCGATGGCTCCATGAACTCCCGCTTCATGGTGAACGATGACGAGTGGATGACCTTCGACGCCACTCTCATCCGCTGGTTCTACACCACCATCTCGAAGGACCTCTTCCACACGGTGGTCTTCGACGAGGATGACGCTCACGCCGTCTGGACCAAACTCAACGGCCTCTTCACCGACAACAACCTTCAGCGCAAGGTTTTTTTCCACGGCGAGTTTTTTGGGTGTCAGCAGCATGACTCGTCAATTGACGACTATTGCATGCGCCTCAAGAAGCTTTCCAATGAGCTCCGTGAACTTGGTGAGAAGGTCTCCGATGAGCTTCTTCTCAGTACGCTCACCGTCGGCCTGAACGACGACTTCGGGAACGCCGCCTCCAACCTCACCCTCATCCCCAACCCAACTTTTCCCAAGGTCATGGCGTACCTGAAGCTTGAGGAATGACGGATGAAGATGGCGCGCACCAGGGCCACCCACACCGCCCACGCCACCAGTACCACCCGCGGCGGTGCCCCGCCCTCCCTGGCCCCTCAGCGGCGGCCCGGCCCGGGCCCCTACCAGGCGCCGCCCCCGCCGGGGTTCCCCTTCCCGCAGCAGCCGGCCCCCGCCTATCGTCACCGAGGCGGCCGCCGCCGCCCGCCGCCGCAGCAATACCACCCGACGGCTTGGCACGCCGGGCAGAACCCGTGGACGGGGGTCGTCCACGCGTACTCCATGCCCATTCCGCGCGCTCCAATCCCCGGCTCCTTCGGCGCTCGTCCGGCCGCCCATCAGGCGCTGGATGCAGCTCCGCAGCCGTACGCACCCTTGCTGCCCTACGGCTACTCGGCGCCTTACGGGCCGCTCCCTCCGGCCGGCAGGTTTCCCCCGCTCCTTGTGGTGCCTCCACCGCAGCCGCAGCCTTCGGCTCTGGCGCTCGCTCCGGTGCCATGGGATCTCGCGCTGCTAGCGGCACTTCACTCCGCTCCCACGCCACAGAACTAGACCGACGGTGGTGACTGGTACATGGATACTGGAGCTATGGCTCATATGGCGGCCAACCCCGGTAACCTCCTTACCGCTTACCCGTCCACATCGCCATTCGCATTACCGTGGGTGATGGCTCTTCCCTTCCCATTACACATGTTGGTCATGCTGATTTTCCATCTAATTCCATGCCATTATCACTGTCTAACATACTTGTCTCTCCTGACCTCATTAAAAATCTTGTTTCCGTTCGTTCTTTTACACGTGAAAATCCCGTCACTGTTGAATTTGACATGTTTGGCTTTTCTCTTAAGGATGCCCGTACCCGGATGGTGCTCCACCGATGTGACATCCCCGACGAGCTCTACCCGGTCCACTCATCCGCCTCCTCCGCCGCCGCACCCATGGCACTCTCCACTGGAGTGGACCTCTGGCATGCTCCCTTAGCACATCCCAACCCAGCCACCCTTCGTCATATTCTTTGGAGTTTTTCTTTCACGTGTAATAAGGTCGACGATCACACTTGTCATGCTTGTCGCCTCGGCAAACATGTTCGTCTTCCATTTAGCACTTCATCGCATGTCGCATCATACCTGTTTGAGTTAATTCATAGTGATGTTTGGACTTCTCCTGTTGCAAGCAATACATGCTATCTTTACTACCTTGTTATCCTAGATGATTTTTCACACTATGTGTGGACCTTCCTGTTGCGGCGAAAGTCGGATGCCATCTCCACTTCTTATGTCTTCACGCAGTTTGGATGTCCCATCCATGCATTGCAAACAGACAACGAGGAGGAGTTTGATAATCTTACCATCCGCAACCTTCTCACCACACACGGCACGATCTTTCATCTCACTTGCCCGTTTACTTCGCAACAGAACGGGCACACCGAGCGTGTGCTTCGCACTCTTAATGACTGCGTCCGCATGCTTCTCTTCCACGCCAACGTAGCACCATGTTTTTGGCCCGACGCGCTCGCCACCGCATCACTTCTCCTTAACATTCGTCCTTGTCATACTCGCGGGAATTTTGGCCTCACCACCTCTTGTTCGGCACGCCACCCTCTTAAGATGAGCTACACATTTTCGGTTGTCTGTGCTACCCTAGCATTGCTTCCACTACAACTCATAAGCTTGCTCCTCGGTCTTTGGCCTACATTTTTCTCGGCTACCCACCCAACACCAAAGGCTACCGCTGCTATGATCCTATCTCACATTGTGTGATCACTTCCCGACACGTTTACTTTGATGAGAAGGTTTTTTCGTTTTAGCGGGTACCTTCGGATGTTGCGGCATTGCCAGCTCCCAGTGGACCTATGGTGAGCTCCTCCGGTGACGGATGCTCGAGAGCATCTCTTGGGCCGCCTCCCAGCTTTGAGGGCACCCCTCGTGCTGCGGGTCGAGTCTCTCCCCGCCCGGCAGCCTCGGGGGCTTTGCCCCTCCTCGGGTCGGTCTCGCCAACTCCGAAGCACACCGTGTCCCCGGTGCCCTCGGCGCCCCTGGCGTCCCTGGTGCCCTCGGCGTCTCCAACGCCCGCGACGTCCTCTAGGTCTGCCTCCCCCTCTGCCGGTGCGGCCTTGCCCGGTGTCTCGGGGACGACGGGATCATCATCATCATCACCCGTCGCCGCCCCGGACCCACTGCCCCACTCGATGACTCGCTCTCGGGCTGGCACTCTTCAACCAAGCACACAGGATACCAGCGATGAGTACCATCTCGCTGCTTCCACCTTCGATTTGTCCCCTCTCCCATCGTTAGCTCGAGCCGCCCTCCGGGATCCTCATTGGCTCGTTGCGGTGCAGGAAGAGTTCGACGCTCTCCAGCGGAACCGAACCTGGAAGCTTATCCCTCGGCTGCCCTGTGCCAACATCATCACTTGCAAGTGGGTCTTCCGGCATAAGACTCATCCAGACGGCACTCTCGAGCACTACAAGGCTCGCTGGGTGGTTCGGGGATTTCGGCAACACGCGGGCATGTACTTCACCGACACTTTTGCCCCGGTTGTCAAACCAGGCACAGTCTGCACCGTGCTCCAGTTAGCTGTATCTCGTGCTTGGCCAGTGCACCAGTTGGACGTCTCCAACGCCTTTCTGCATGGCCACCTTGCCGAGCAGGTGATCTGTGAGCAGCCCACTAGATTCGTCGACGCCGCGCATCCTGACCACGTGTGCTTGCTCTCCCGTTCCCTTTACGGGTTGAAGCACACGCCACAAGCCTGGTACCAGCGTACCGCTGCATTCCTGCAGTCGCTTGGATTCAGGTCCAGTCGCTTCGATGCTTCCCTCTTCGTATATCATCAGGGAGCTGCTACTGCATATCTACTGCTCCACATCGACAACATCATCCTGACAGCATCCACTGCCGAGCTCCTTCAGCGACTTACAACTCGTCTTCGTGATGAGTTTGCCCTCAAGGACTTGGGGCCCCTGCACTACTTCCTCGGCATCGAGGTGGTTCGACGGCCATATGGGCTCTTTCTGCATCAGGGGAAGTACGCCCATGAGCTTCTTGAGCTTGCTGGCATTCTTAACTACAAGCCCGCCACCACGCCGGTCAACACGACAGCTAAGGTCTCTGCTCTGGGGGGTTCTCCCGCGTCCGATGTGCCATTCTATCTCTCTATCGTTGGCGCTCCAGAGTACCTGACCCTGACGCGTCCAGACTTGCAGTATGTTGTTCAGTAGGTGTGCCTTTACATGCACTCCCCATGCGACTCTCATTGGACCTTGGTGAAGCATATACTTCATTACATACGTAGCACCACATCTTTGGGACTCACACTGACGGCCTCCGCCTCTACCGAACTCGTCGCCTACTCTGATGCGGACTGGGCCAGTTGCCCCGACACACATCGCTCCACCTCAGGCTATTGTGTCTACCTTGGGCCCTCGCTGATCTCGTGATCGTCCAAGCGACAGCCCACGGTTTCCCGCTCGAATGCCGAGGCAGAGTATCGGGCAGAGGCTAACACCATTGCCGAATGCTCCTGGCTTCGTCATCTGCTCCAGGAATTCTTTGTGATGTTCACAAGGCCACGCTCATGTACTGCGACAACGTCTCCGCCATGTACCTCTCCGCCAACCCAGTTCATCATCGCCGAACGAAGCATATTGAGCTCGACATTCACTTCGTTCGCGAGCAGGTGGCTCTTGGGCGTTTCCGGGTTCTTCATGTCCCGACGGCATAATAGTTCGCCGATGTGATGAGTAAGGGTCTGCCTACTTCCGTCTTTGAGGAGTTTCGGTCCAGCCTCTGCGTCTCTGGCGATGCTTCGACTATGGGGGGGGGGTGTTGAGCACCTGGTTTTGCATGTATATTGTATATCCTGGCCCACCTCCTAGTTGTTGTATAGTAGAGGTCGAGGCCCACGTTGTACACCCATACATACGTGCTTATGCACCCGATCAATACATCAAGAGTTGCATTGCAAAAAGTTATTGCTCAACAACACACACACACACGGCACACCCAATCATTCTAAGATCACCATGGACGCATTTGGTAGGCTGCATAACCTCAGCTAGGCCTGCCCGGAAAGAAAATGGCCCGTTTGGTTACCCGCATTCACTGTTGGGCCTGCATAACACGAACATTAAAGTACCTCTGGGCCTACATCCAGAGGAATGCTCAAATCGACCGTTTTTGAGGATCCAGGCCCCCGCGATGCAACCCTAGGCACGTGAGTGTGGGCGGTTGCATGCGTTGGTGCGGTCCCGAGACGCCGCGTTATTTCCAGACACGTCGTCATAAATTATCCTCACCTCCCTTCCTTACCGCTCTCTCCCCTCTTCCCCACTCACACCGGTGGCGGTGACCACCGGAGCTCTAGTGTGAATCGATCCAAGATGGCGGCAACCACCGGAGTGCACCGGCCATGGTGGTAAGTCCTCGTCCTCTCTGTAGATTAACTGCTTTCAACTCGGGCTAAATTAGATTAGAGCACGTGATTGAAGAGTTAGGGTGGGGATTGAACACATCTGGTGGACGATTTCCATCAATCGATTATGCATCGACGGCTACTAGGGTTCATAGGTTATTTTCGATTACATTGGGGGTGGGGATTGGGGGTACAAACTTTCTTATCTAGCCACGGCGACCCACGAGTCGCGTCGAGCTAGGGGGGGTAGCCATCATCTTTTCTTCCTCATCGTCTTCGTTAAGAATGATGGGTCTTGCACTGTTGCCTGCCGCCGGCGCCCTGGTGACCATATGCACCTCGTCGTTGTCGACCTCCGGCGAGCCGAACGTCCTACTCCAGTTCGCCGCAGCACACTGATCTTGAGGCGCCTTGTACTGACAGTACTTGGCCCATCTTGCCTGCTATCCAGCGTCGCCGGATTCTGCATGATTCATGGCCCAGGGCAGGATGTCCACTGACATCGCACCCTTGGCCAGGTCCGGAATCCGGGTCTTCACGTCCAGCGTAACCTTCTTCATCACAACATCGGCCTCCTTGTGCATGTCATCCATGTTGCTGAAGTTCGAGCACACTTTCATGGTGTGCTCGAACCTCTTGTGGTCATTGAGCGAGCACCCAAGGAAGAAGGCCCTCCATCCAATGCCCCAGGGGAAAGGGTTGGGGTTGGAGTTCATGGCAAGGGTGGGGTGGTGAAACAGAGAGGTGGAAGAGGAGAGGTGGTGAAACAGAGGGGGTTTGAGTGCAGTGTTGGGTTAGTAGGGTGGGTTAACATAGGAGCGTTAGGCCGATATGAATGAATGATGACCATTGAACTACGTGCTATTCATAATGCAGATGGACAAGGGCAAGGAGGTTGTCCCTCCATTGGTCGAAGTGTTGGTGCAGGATCACCCAAGCGCAGTGGCGGGTCCAGGAATTTAACATTGGTTGTTCAATTTTTTTAACCCTTTTTCGTGAATACGCATTGTTGCGTATCATTTTATTGATAGGTGGAGAAAACATACAGGGTGCCGCTCGAGGGGGCGTACACGCATCGGCGTCCACAAGAGCGTGACATAAGCACGTTTGAGTTTGCTCAGCCTCGGTATAATGATTCTAGACTATAGGAATTACGAAAGAAAATCCATTGGCTTCGGCCCTTGCCCATAGCCGGGCCTCGTCCTTGATAGTGCCAACAAGTTCGTCTGTGGATGTCCAGAGATTGTCGAAGAGGGCGGCCTTGTGATGTTTCCATTTTTTACCCTGATACAGGAGCCAATTGGCTTCCCCGCCAAAAAAAGAAAGAGAAGAGCCAATTGGTTCACGGCAATACATTGTGTACATGATGAAGGGGAGCTCATAGTGCTATGAAGTTGATTGGATGGGGAAGTGTTCTGCACTGCACCTGCACTTCCTGTTCAACCTGGATACATGCTCTAGAAGGGGATTCACCTTAGTCTTAGAGATTGATGTTGTTGGTGCAATTTGCTGAATTGGAGGTACCGTACGCATGCCGCCGCGGCATCAACAACTGTGGCGGCCGGCGGGGTGACCCTCTGTCTCTGTGGCTGTGATGTGGCACCTGGTAGTGCACTGGGACTGGGTACTCACTCCTAATCCCTGCCGGCGGTGGCGGTGGACCTGGTGAGCTCATGCATCAGCGGCTGGCTGTGGCTCCCCATGCCCTCGTTCCGCCGCTCGTGTGTCTCTGTTCGTCCGTGGGAATTGGGGAAGGAAGCAGTTGGCATTTTTGTAGCAGTCAGAAGCGGCTGGATGGGTTTGTGTCGTGTTTATCATGCGGTAATACCTGGTGGCCTAATGGGCTGTTGCCAAAGTGCCAAAGTGCATGTATTGGGCCTCTGCCATATATGCCTATATGTAGAAAAAATTATGCATAAAATTTTGGTTGTACATCTATACACCCTTGACCCAAGGTGGATCTGCCCCTGTCCAAGCGCCAAGCGGAGGAACTATGGTCACTACCATCAGGAGTCAGGACCAAACTACTTCTGCAAGGTTATCCTTGCTCCAAAGATGGAGAGTTTGCCATTGCCTCTGGACTTCATGAAGTAGTTCCCCGCCATCCCTACAGAGTTCAAGCTCAAGATGAACACCGGCTGCACATGGAGGGTGATGATGATCAATGGCAGGGTCACCCCTGATCAGGGTTGGGCCACCTTCGCCACCGTTCACTAGATCATGATCGGGTACATGCTGACGTTCAAGCTGCCGACCCCCGACACCATGAAGGTGATCGTCTTCAACGACGAGGGTGTGGAGGTGGTCACCAAGTGCAAGGAGCACAACAACGCCTTGGCCGTGACCGCCTGAGCTCCTTTTGCCCGTTCCTTGTTGGTTCTTCATTTAAGACTTGGGTTTTGTTTAAAAATTATTGTACTATGTTGGTTTAAAACTTGGGATGCGTGGAAGACTTGTGTTTGTGTCTAAGTTTATTCTGTTGCTCCTAGTTTAGTTCTTAGTAGTTCATGTGTGCCTTTGGTAACCTCATCACATCGAAGAGGAGGTTACCACACAACTGTCCTCAATGTAACCAAACAACCGGACTTGTGTTTCCCCTCAAACAAAGTCAGCAACCAAATAGCAGGCCTTCCGTTTTAGCAGATGCAGGCTAGAGGGGATGCAGGCAACCAATCAACATGCAGATGTTGGTTTTTTGTCTGCTGAGGGAGTCCTGGACTAAGGGGTCCCCGGGCGTCTGGCCTATTATCAATGGGCCGGACTGGTGGGCTGTGAAGACATGAAGGCCGAAGACTCTACCCGTGTTCGGATTGGACTCTCCTTGACATGGAAGGCAAGCTTGGCGATCAACTATGAAGATTCCTTCCTATGTAACCGACCCTATGTAACCCTAGATCCTCCCATTGTCTATATAAACCGGAGGGTGTAGTCCGGAAAGGACATACTCATTACCATAGTCATACACGCTAGACTTCTAGGGTTTAGCCATTACGATCTCGTGGTAGATCAACTCTCGTAACACTCATATTCATCAAGATCAATCAAGCAGGAAGTAGGGTATTACCTCCATAGAGAGGGCCCGAACCTGGGTAAACATCGTGTCCCCTGTCTCCTGTAACCATCGATCCTAGACGCACAGTTTGGGACCCCCTACCCGAGATCTGCCAGTTTTGACACCGACATTGGTGCTTTCATTGAGAGTTCCACTGTGTCGTCGATGAAAGGTTCGATGGCCCCTTCGATCGTCTATAGTGACGCTGTCCAAGGAGAAACCTTTCTCCTCGGACAAATTTTTGTTTTCGGAGGCTTCGTACTGCGGGCCAACTCGCATGGTCATCTGGATCAGATTGATAGCTACGCCCCTGGCCACCAGGTCAGATTTGGAAGCTTGAACTACGTTGCGGGTATCCGTGGAGACTTGATCTTCAATGGATTCGAGACCGCGACGATCGCTCCCCCTCGCTCCGATGAACATGACCTAAATCTGTCATCGGATCGCATCCACGAGATGGTCCTTGTTGCTGCAACGGCCTTAGAACCGGAGCAGATTGTGCCATCCGAGGCCATAGAGTTTGCAGCGTTGGAGCCACACACAGACTCGACACCCTGTAATATTTGCGTCAACGGAACTCCGGACTCGTCTCCGGCTATAAGTTCCAGACCATGCACGCCTGCGGACGCCAAGCTGGATCGGTTATCGATTTTCTAATTCAGCATCCCAGACATCTTCCAGCACTCACCTTTGGGTGACATGCTAAACTCTTTAAATAATTTGTCCTTGGAGAAGGACGCACAACCAAACTATGTTTGGTTCGAGCTAGAGGCTGACGATGGAGAATTTCGCTTCCCACCCGCCACCGACTTCATAGCCACTGTCAATGACTTAACCGGCGTGCTTGATTATGGCTCCGGAGACATCGACGGTATGGACGACGATGCTGACAAGGAGCAAGGCCAAGACCCGCCATTCACTGGACGTTGGACAGCCACCTCTTCGTATGATGTGTACATGGTTGACACGCCTAAAAAACCTAGCGACGATGACAAAGAAGATCCGGTTGCAAATAAACCTTCTGAGACACAGCCCAAGTGCCGGAGCCCTAAACAGCGTTCCAAGCCTCGTCGCTCAAAAGATGGCAACACTGGCACCGGAGAAAATAGTACTCCGGGCGACGCCGAAAACAATGAAGACCCTGTTGGAGTAGAATCCGAACAGGAGGAACAAGACAACGGGCAAGTTAACCCTGATAAACAGGAGGAACAACAAGCCATGCCCAATGACCCGGATGACGATAGTTATCGTCCAGTCTCCGAGGATGAGGAGAGCCTCGGTAGCGAGGATTTCATCGTGCCTGAGGCACCCCTCGAGCAGGAGCGCTTCAAGCGCCAGCTAATAGCCACTGCTAGAAGCCTGAAGAAAAAGCAGCAGCAGCTCCAAGCCGATCAAGACCTACTCATTGACAGATGGACCGATGTCCTGGCAGCCGAAGAATACGACCCCAAGCGCCCAATCAAGAGTTACCCGAAGCGCAGACTGCTACCTCAGTTTGATGAGGAGGCACCAGATCCCGTACCTCCCTCGCGCAATGTAGAACGACCACCACGTGGTCGGGATAGTGCGGCGGACCGACCACCCCGCGGTCGGGATAAAACGGCAACTCAGGCCGACCAACAGCCTGCCCCACCGCCCCGCAAAAACAGAGACAAAATAGCTCGGGACTATACATATGACCTTTGGCAGGAACTGGAAATGGAGCAGGACACACCAGATCAATCTACGGATCGCGAGGACGCTTCCCGACTCAGGATGACGGCTACCTATTCGGACGCGACAAACCTAGTCACGCCAGGGCCAATAACCGCACACGGACTCCACCGGAGGTGCGCCGCGACGCGGCCCGATTTAGAGGTGCCGCACACCCTCTCTGCTTCACAGACGATGTACTGGATCAGGAATTCCCCGAGGAGTTCAAGCCCGTCAACATTGAATCATACGAGGAACAACCGATCCCGCAGTGTGGATCGAAGATTTTATTCTCCACATCCATATGGCTCGAGGAGATGACCTCCACGCCATCAAATACCTCCCACTAAAATTAAAAGGGCCAGCTAGATACTGGTTAAATAGCCTGGCTGAAAATTCCATCGGCAACTGGGAGGACTTGGAAGAAGCTTTTCTTGACAACTTCCAAGGTACTTATGTTCGGCCACCAGATGCCGATGACTTAAGTCATATAGTCCAACAACCTGGAGAATCAGCCAGAAAATTCTGGACTAGGTTCCTAACCAAAAAGAACCAGATCGTTGACTGTCCGGATGTCGAAGCCCTAGTAGCCTTCAAACACAACATCCGTGACAAATGGCTCGCCCTCCACCACGGCCAAGAAAAGCCGAAATCCATGGCAGCCCTCCCAACACTCATGACCTGCTTTTGCACGGGTGAGGACAGCTGGCTGGCTCGTAGCAAAAACACAGCCAGCGAGGCAGGCCCCTCCGAGGCCAAGAACAGCACCGGCAAGCTCCGACGCAAGACACAAACGCCGAAGCAATGGCGACAACACCGATGACACCACAGTTAACGCCGGATTCAGTGGCTCCAAGTCCGGTCATCGGAAGAAGCCCTACAAAAGGAACAATGAGGGACCATCCAGCTTGGACCGCATACTCGATCGTCCGTGCCAGATACATGGCACCCCAGACAAACAAGTGAATCATACCACAGAGATTGTTGGGTTTTCAAACAGGCTGGCAAGTTTAATGTCGAGATCAAAGAAAAGGGATCACAAAGTGAGGACGAGGACGAAGAGACCCGGCAGCCGAACACTGGGGGGCAGAAGAAATTTCCCCCTCAAGTCAAAACGGTGAACATGATATACGCTACACACATCCCCAAAAGGGAGCATAAGCGAGCACTCAGGGACATCTACGCGGTAGAGCTAGTCACCCCAAAATTCAATCCGTGGTCATCATTCCCGATCACCTTCGATCGTCGAGATCATCCAACTAGTATCCGCCGTGGAGGTTTGGCCGCACTAGTCCTCGACCCAATCATCGATGGATTTCACCTAACACGAGTCCTAATGGACGGTGGTAGCAGCCTCAACCTGCTCTATCAGGATATAGCGCGTAAAATGGGCATTAATCCCTCACGAATCAAGCCCACAAAGACTACCTTTAAAGGAGTCATACCAGGTGTAGAGGCCCGTTGTACGGGCTCAATCACGCTGGAAGTAGTATTCGGTTCTCCTGACAACTTCCGAAGCGAAGAGTTAATCTTCGATATCATCCCCTTCCGCAGCGGCTACCACGCACTGCTTGGACGAACTGCGTTTGCTAGATTCAACGCAGTGCCACACTATGCTTATCCCAAGCTCAAGATGCCTGGTCCCCACGGCGTCATAGCAGTCAATGGAAACACTGAATGCTCCCTCCGAACAGAGGAGCACACAGCCGCCCAGCAGCAGAGGTACAGAGCGGCCTTCTCAAGCAGTAATCAGTAATCCGCCGCCGAGCCTCGACATCACTAGGAGAGTCCGGACCACACTGCAGCAGGATGGTTCGGCTCGTCAAGAGCTCAATTAGCAATTCGGCCTCCATCCCAGCCCCGATGAGGTAGCGGCATCCGCACCACGCGTACATAATTACGCACTCAAAATCCCATGGGCATAGACGGAGGCACAGTTAGCTTGTAGTTCGGCTACACAATTCCCGGACTCACTGGTACCCTTACTATTTTGCCTTTTTTCCTTCTTTTTTTTCCAGGTACCTTTCATACAGGCCCCCATCGACGGCCTGATTATCGGTCCTATCAAAGGACAAGTACACCAGATTGGCGAAGAGCACAGGCATACAGGGGAAGCCCTAGAGGACAATCCAAAGACTACTCTACCTGCCTTTCAGTACCCAAATGCAGCTCTCCTCTGGTTGTGGCATGTTAAATAGCCGGTTTCTTATCGCATTATTAGTATAAATGCGCTTTGACACATTAACCCAACCATAATGGAAGCAGTTTACTGCCCAAGTCAAGGGCCCCAGACACTACCTCTGCTCTCTTTCTGTTTTGCTTTGCCATTAATTATTCATATTCTTGCACCCGTGCACTTTGGTACGTTCCACATTCGTCAGGGGCTTCGCGTCGCCCCATAATACGGCAACAAAGTCCGAAAACTTCTTAAAGATAAGTTCGGCACCCCGAATTTAGCATTATATGCATTGGCTCCGAATCATGTCTTTGGTCAATAGTTGGGTTGCCCGGCTCCTGTGCCTTCTACCCTACATTCCGCTACATCGGCTAGGGTAGTAAAGGGAGAACTACTATGATTGTGCCCTGGTCTAAACCGGATGAGCACCTCAGTAGAGAAAACCGAAAACTGACTGTCATGATGCGGCGAGAGCCGGTCAGCTGTTCGGAGGTCACAAATCGTTGGAGATTTTTTCCGCATTTCGCGAAGGATCGGTACTTCCCGATCAGACGCTGACAGCACTCTGGTTCGTATACCAGGGGCTGCGCCTATGTTCTATTATAAATCTCTTATGGCTAAATGAGGGCCTTTAAGCCGCATAGTCTGATTGCCTAGTTTGTTGCGCTAAACAACTCCTTCAAGGACCATATAATTGGATCAAGATTGTTTAGATTCCACCCCGAAAACCTCCGTACTACCTACGTGAGGGCAGAAGCCAATGACTGGCCAACCCTCAGATTCCATACAACACGGCCGCACAGGAGGAAACAATCAAAACATAACAAAAATTATATTACAAACCGGATTTGTTTTCATCATACAAGGCAAAAAAATGAATGTCTTCATTCAAAAATAATGTCCTGCCCGCACTGCGCTGCTGCAAGTCGAGACCCCTCCAGGACATCCGCAAAATATCGCTCGGGTGGGCGGTGCTCCTTGCCCTCCGGCGACCCCTTGGCCACCTCGACCAATTTTGCCTGCTGCATGTATGATTCTACCATTTTTGTGATTTCAAACGTCCATCTTCGCCCACCACATCTTGCAATGAGCGAAGGCCATGCGGGCACCTTCGATGCAGACTGATCGCTTGACAATGTCTAGCCGCGGACAAGCCTCCATTACCTGCTTCATGAGGCCAAAATAACTGCTAGGTATAGCTTCGGTTGGCCAAAGCTGGATTATCAAATCCTTCATGGCTAGTTCGGCCACCCTGTGCAGCTCGACCAACTTTTTCAGCTAATCGGCAAAGGGCACCGGATGTTCTGGCACAGCATACTACCACCAGAACAGCTTCTCCGTGGAGTTCCCTTCTCCATATCGGAAGAACTCCACAGCATCGGACACGCTGCGTGGAATATCCGCAAAGGCCCCTGGGCAACTCTGAACCCGGGTTAGTAAAAGGTACTTCTTCTCCGCATACTTTCTCTGCATGTTAAAAGCCTTACCCATTGCGATCTTCTTGGCCTCTTGGATCTCCTGGAGAGTGCCCCGGGTTTCATTCTGTGTGGACTCCGCACTCTGGCGAGCTTTGGCAAGTTCGGTCTCTCAAACCGACGCTTCGCGCTCCAAAGCCTCACACTTCTTCACCGTGTCCTGGAGCTCCTGCTGGATCTCGCCGACCCGGGCCTTGAGCTTCTTACGGGCGGCTTGCTGCTGAATGCTACCTGTCGGTGTCAAAACCGGTGGATCTCGGGTAGGGGGTCCCGAACTGTGCGTCTAGGCGGATGGTAACAGAAGACAAGGGACATGCTGTTTTTACCCAGGTTCGGGCCCTCTCGATGGAGGTAAAACCCTACTCCTGCTTGATTAATATTGATAATATGGGTAGTACAAGAGTGGATCTACCACAAGATCAGAGAGGCTAAACCCTAGAAGCTAGCCTATGGTATGATTGTTGTTCGCCCCTGGACTAAAACCCTCCGGTTCATATAGACACCGGATAGGGTTAGGGTTCTGTGAGTCGGTTACAATGGTAGGAGATCTACATATCCGTATCGCCAAGCTTGCCTTCCACACCAAGGAAAGTCCCATCCGGACACGGGACAAAGTCTTCAATCTTGTATCTTCATAGTCCAGAGTCCGCCAACGGTGATAGTTCGCTATCCGGACACCCCTAATCCAGGACTCCCTCAGAAGCCCCCGAACCAGGCTTCAATGGCAATGAGTCCAGCGCGTAGATTGTCTTCGGCATTGCGAGGTGGGTTCTCCTCCAAATTCCATATACTTGTCGAATAGTGTCCGGCTTCTGATAAATGTTGCACTCCTTGGCTTCCACGCCCAATAATGGACATCTTCCACGTGTCTGAATGAATGCGGAAAGCCAGGGTATTTTTACACGTATCCCCCTAGCTGCGCAAATGAGCCGCCTATAAAAGGGACGAGGATCTAGATCTGAGTCACACCACCCTCCTCATGAAGCTTTCATCGGAGCGCCTCGACAAAAATCCATTCCATCATGGGCCGACGCGGCTCCTCCTCTCGCGCTCCCAAATTTCCACTCGAAATTGGGAGAGATGCTCAGTCCCGCATAGTGAGCTAGTGACACTCCAAACCAAGGGATTTCTTCCCCGGGCCTTCATGGTTCCGGTTCGAGCCAGACTCACTATGCTCAGTCCCGCATAGTGAGCTAGTGACACTCCAAACCAAGGGATTTCTTCCCCGGGCCTTCATGGTTCCGGTTCGAGCCTATAAAAGGGACGAGGATCTAGATCTGAGTCACACCACCCCCCCTCCGCGAGCTTTCATCGGAGCGCCTCTGACAAAAATCCATTCCATCATGGACAGTCGACGCGGCTCCTCCTCTCGCGCTCCCAGCCCTCAGCCTGGAAATTGGGAGAGATGCTCAGTCCCGCATAGTGAGCTAGTGACACTCCAAACCAAGGGATTTCTTCCCCCGGCCTTCATGGTTCCGGTTCGAGCCAGACTCGCCACCTATATGGGCGGAAAACAAGCGGAGAGTGTCCCCGATCCCTCCAAAGGAGAGCGGGTATGCTTTATCTCTTATCTAATAAGAGGACTCTGTAACACCCCAAAAATTTAGCCAAGTTTTCAATATTAAAATTTTTGCCAGGAGTTTTAGAATTTTTATTTCTGTGGATTTTCGGAGCTCTTCTTTTATTGTTAAGGAGTTTTATCTTTTTCCCAAGTGAAGCTTTCCAAAAATATATTGGACTTCTTTGCCATCTCATTAAAAACAATTTCTAAATCAGTAGAATTGTTTATTAAATTATTTCAACCTGAGCTATAATCATTAAAATGGATTGTTTTGAATTTTGGAGCTCCTTTTGAACTACAACCTTTTCATAGAATCTCTTAAAATTCCAACCAAAATTTGGAGATGTCATGTTGTCTCTAAATCATTTTTGTGCATTAAAATAATTATTTCTTTTCATATTTTGAGTGTTACACATGTTTTTCTTCTCTGGTCCAGTGGACATTTTTGCACTGTAACCTAATTAGATATTTCCCTAGAACCTCCACCAAAATTATGGGATATCAGTAGTAGCATGCCATCCAACTTTTTGCAAAAACATAGTGATGTTCTTTGGAAAATTTGAGTTCATCAACCTCCTTTTCATTCTGGACCAGACTTGTGTTTTCTTCTGCAACTCCGTTATTTCTTGCTCTAGTGATCTTGTGTTTTCTCATGCTTGTAGTCAACCCTGCAAAACCCCTAAGTCCAGGAGCTTGCACTCTTTGGAGCACTTTTGGTCCATGTAATGATGCCACTCACTTTCTGCCCAGAACTGAAGTTTTGCATAACTTGCACTAGCAAGTTTCCCCTTTTTGCAAACCAACTCCACCACCCTCTCTTATATCCATAGAGACACTGATGTGGAGAATCTGGCCACTCCAAGAACTACCTAGGTGCCTTTGGCATTTTGTCAAACACCCTGAGTGCATGACCAGATTTGGCATGATCTCAAGTTTACATTGTGAGCTTGAGCTCCTGACCTACCCAGCATGTCCTAAGGATTTGCCCTAGCCCATAACCCCTTTCTGCTGACTCCCTTGTGGTTTGGAACTCTCTAGGCTGCCCTGGCATTTCGTCGAGCACACTCGGGCGTGCTCGGCGCGCCAGGCGTGCGTTGGCACCCACGTGCGCCCGAGCCGCCACACACACCTCAAGACTCAAAATCCGGCCCTGACCAAAGACGCCGTGTCCCCTTGCACCACCACGGCACCCCGACCACCCCTGGCACCCCACAGCGCCACCACCAGGATGGCCGTGGCGGCTAGCTGCCGGCCGCTAGCAGGCCCCGACCGTGTCGGCGCCGCCAAAGCCACCCCGGCTCGCCACCTGCCCCTGTGAACAGCGCAAGCTCATCCCCTCGCTCGTCGGCTAGCTCCCGTCGTCGCCACGTCCCCCTGCTGCTACAGAACGTCGGTTCGCCGTCGTCCTTATCGCCGGCCGCCTCGGACCAACCTAGCCACACTATATAAGGAGACCCCGAGCTCAATCCTGCACGCTGGTAGCCTCACACCATCCCACTCGTGCCCCCTTAGCCGCCAATTGGAGGGGAGCAGGTCATCTTCAACCTCTCCGGCAACTCCAGCCGCCGCCACTAACCAGGCCATTCCGGCGCAACCAGAGCCTCCCCCTCTCCACTCTCTTCACCAGAAGCCTTCTCTCCCTCCCGTGATCACATCCCCCTACTCCATTTCGATCGGGAACCACCACGGCCCCAAAACCACTTCGCCATCGAAACTTTCCTCCGCCGCGAAGCTCGCCGCCGGCAGCTCCCGCCGTCCCCGCCAACCCAGCGACCACCGGTAGGACCGCCCCGGTCTTGCGGGTCCATCCCGACCTTCTGGAACCCGCGAGGAGCCGCCGTTCGCCGACGATGGTCGCCGAAGTCCCCCCTCCGCTCGGGACAGAGGGAGAAGAAGGAGGGCGGACTAGTCAAACCTGACTAGTGGGACACCTAGGACCCACTGTCAGTGACCACGCACGGTCCACGCGGAGTAAGTAGAAGCGTATTTCCAGATTACGCTTTCGACGTGTACGTAATTAATCAAACCGTTTTTTCTGTTTTATTTTTAAAATCAGATTTGACCAGAACTTTGACTGTCTGTAACTTTTTAAATACAACTCCAAATGAATTGATTCTTTTTGCTACCTCTCTCAAATAGTGTCTAGTTTATTTTAAGATTTATTTGAAAAAAATTCAAAACAACTTTTGTGCTGTTTTTATTTTGTGTGTTAATTCATATATATTCTTTTAAATAGGATTTTTGAAGATTTCAAGATGTTTTGGATGCACCCTTCTTTCCCATGACCTGAAGGCAAGCATTCTGAGCCCTGGTGAATTTTTGTGTGTGTTGCATAGCACGGTGGCAACACCACCCCAGCATATACATGCGTCATTTTATGTGAGGACGTGATCCTATTTATGGGTGCATATTAATGAGTTTATGCTAATGAAGTTGACATGATTTGTGATTTCGCCGTCATCTTTTGTGCATACCGGAAGGAAAGGCGGGAAGGCCTCTGTCTTGGGTAGACACGGGCTTGCCCCTAGTCCTCCGTCGAGACGGTCGTGTCCGGTATGACATGAGGGGTATGTCGCGTGATGTTTCCATCTGTTGTTTGAGATATATGCATTGTTATGCTAATCATGCAGGAAATTTTTGCAACCTCCTGAGTCGACCGTAGATCGAGTCTTGTGCCAGTAACCCCCATACTTGCTTCGTACTACCACTCGTCTCTACAACAAGTAGGGTACGGTTCAGTAAGTTGTCAACCCTTTCCTAGCACACACCGCATGTAGAGGCCATGGTGGAAGATCTTGGAGGCATCCGTAGTCATGCCACCGGGTCCGGGAGCATGGGTGTTTCGGTTGTAGCCGAAAGGGGGTAGCTCCCCAGTTTGCGCGCGGTATAAATTTTGTGATCCCATGTTACGTCGAGGTTGTAGCCTCCCCACTTAGAGTTTCGCTTAACATGTGTCGTGGGTGATTCCAGACACATGTGAGTTAAGCTGGTGTGTGCAAGTTAGGTGTGTTCTCAACAAAAAGACCGTAGACGGAATTAGTCCCGATGGACTAAAGAAATCCGTTACTCGTGGGTAAAGAGTACACCCTCTACAGAGATTAAACCTATTCAAATAGCCGTGTCCAAGGTTAAGGATTACAGTCCGGGACGGGTCAAGTGTCAGTCTTAGTGTCGGTCTTCGGAGGTGAAATTGTTAAACTGTTAACTGAAATTACAACTTGTGGATTGTGATAATTATGATGATTATTATTATTATTATTATCGACTAACCCGTGATATTATTGGTATTATCAAATATCCCTGGGATGGTTTTACCTCCTGGATATTCACTGTGGCATTTCTTTTATAAGCCCTTTATGTGGTGTCGCTCAGACGCCCGACTGTGGCATTTCTTTTAAAGCCCTTTATGTGGTGTCGCTTAGACGCCCGACTGTGGCATTTCTTTTAAAACCCTTTATGTGGTGTTGCTTAGACGCCCGACTGTGGCATTTCTTTTAAAGCCCTTTATGTGGTGTCGCTTAGACGCCCGACTGTGGCATTTCTTTTAAAGCCCTTTATGTGGTGTCGCTTAGACGCCCGACTGTGGCATTTCTTTTAAAGCCCTTTATGTGGTGTCGCTTAGACGCCTCGACTATGGCATTTCTTTTAAAGCCCTTTATGTGGTGTCGCCAGACGCCTCGACCGTGGCATTTCTTTTAAAGCCCTTTATGTGGTGTCGCTCAGACGCCTGATCGTGGCATTTCTTTTAAAGCCCTTTATGTGGTGTCGCTTAGATGCCCGACTATGGCATTTCTTTTAAAGCCCTTTATGTGGTGTCGCCAGGGCCTCGACTGTGGCATTTCTTTTAAAGCCCTTTATGTGGTGTCGCTCAGACGCCCGACTGTGGCATTTCTTTTAAAGCCCTTTATGTGGTGTCGCTCAGACGCCCGACTGTGGCATTTCTTTTAAAGCCCTTTATGCGGTGTCGCTCAGACGCCCGATCGTGGCTATTCTTTTGAAGTTCTTTATGTTATTTATTTCATAATTTTAATACTACCATATTATTGCATATCCATAAATAACATGCTTGCACGCATCAGAGTTTTATTTATCTTATGTGACTAACATCATGAGCATAATATCATTTTAGCACATCATTATTAATTTATTCTTGTGTTCATAATATTTGCGAGTACATTCAAAGTACTCATTGGCTTGTCCCTGGCTATTGTCTTGGCCAGATTTCTTGCTTGGAGAGGAGCGTTGCGACGACAGCCGTGGAACCTAAGCAATGGTGATAGCAGTCTCGCGAAGATAGGAGTTAACCTGGTCAGCTGTTCGTGTGGGAAATAAAGTCCCATAGACGAGGATGTTTCATAACCCGCTTCCGCCATCAACCTTTAGAAACCATTTGTTGTACTCACAGATCAGAATGGTCTTGTACTACATAAATTGTATTTTGCTTGGAATTTCTGTATCAAGTTGGTGCCTTATCAGCTAACAGTTATCCTGGGGCTGGTAAGCACAAGGGCCATTTTTCTGGGATTAACACCTGGAAAATAGGTCGCCACAGACTCGGATTTCCAATTCATCCGTTTCTCCGGGGGCTCTTGGAGTTCTACGGCCTCCAGTTGCACCACCTTACGCCTGCCTCCATTTTGCACATCGCGGGCTTCGTGGCCCTTTGCGAACTGTTCTTGGGCGTCGAGGCTCACTTTTATTTGTGGAAGAGACTATTCTGCCTTGTACCCCGTTCTCATGAGGGGTCAATTATCAAGTGTGCGGAGCCGAGCTATGGTGCATCGCCGGGACCGGATATCTATCCGGAACCCCGAAGAAGGCGTCCGGAGAGTGGCCTTCGGAATGGTTTTATATAGAAGACGTCCCACTGCTGGATCCTGTTCGGATCGGTCTCCCGGAGTTCAGCAATGCTCCTTTGATGAAACGCCTGAGTTGGCGCCCGCAGAGCTCCCAGAGGGAAGACGATAGGGACGTCCTTTACCTGATGAGCCGAATAAGATTGTCAGCTCATTCCAGACTGACCATGATTGGTGTCATGGCCACATGTATTATGCGGGTGGTCCAGCCGCTCCAGTATAGGGGCCACCCCATGTGGGATCTCAACGGGGAGGACGATGCCACCCGTCACGGCCGTAAGGGGCCGGGATCGGTCACCGATCTGGTGAAGACCTTGTCCGCGCTGTACAAGGGAGAAGAGGAAGATTTTCTCCGCGTCAGTCCATTGAACGGATTTTCTATGAACAATCCTCGAAGCTGGGTAAGCGGACATTTCTTTTTTGCACATCCGATCCTTATTCCCATGGTTAGGTATCTCATTTTGAGATTTTGACGCATGAACTGCGCCAGGCCGTAAAAGACATAAACAACCCGCCTCCACAACCCGAGGATCCGGAAAGGCTCCTCGATCCGGCCTCCCAAGAGGATCCGGACATATTGGTGGAGCTAATTGATGGGGTATTCCACCAATTGAGCATCGATAATGCCTTGGTTGCCATTACGGCCGATTACCCCGGAATACTTCCAACCTCACAGGTAACTGAGACCGAGGTCCCAATACTCTAATAATGACCCATCCGTGCTTATTTTTTATCACGGTATACCAATGGTATTTCGCAGAGGGTGCCTTCGAGGCAGGAGGCCGAGCCCGCGGCGGCTAGCCAACAAGGGGCAGTACGGCCCCGCAGGCTAAAAAGAAGTGCGGTCCGGATCGAAACGCCACCGCAACGGTATGGCGCGTCACCATATTCCCAGGATTGATTCCTGGAAGGCATACTAACGCTGGTGCTCTTTTCAGGAAAAAGAGCGCTCGCCGGATCGTGGTCCGGAGAGGTTATAATAGAGCCTCCGCCAGCCAGGCTCCAAAGCCGGGTCGAAGCGGAGGCGAGCACGAGGCGTCGTCGGACGCTCCTCCGGCAGAGGATGCCGACAGATTGTCCGCCACCAACTCCGAGGTGGAGAGCGCCATGAATCACAGGCGCCACGGACAGTTCTTCGTGACGCATGTTTCTCCCAAGAGGCATTGAATGCCTTCAATTGGGAGATGCGCACCTCCGTGCCGCTCAAGATGGTGCAGCCAGAGCCACGAGCGATATGTAAAGGACATACTGGTGAGGAAATTTGACGGTTATATATGCCAAGAGCCCCGAGACTTAAAATAGTTAGAATAACTGATTTAAGGATCATTTGTTATCTTGAGGATCTTCTGAGAAAGAATACCCGACTGTCCCAGGAGGTTGAAGAATGCAAGGCCCAACTTGAGGCCGACTAGCCGCCATGAGGGGAGCCACAGAGACCCCCTCTGGTAATATATGCTTCAAAAGATAAGTAGTTTGTGAAGTGCGGCGTGTGTGTAAATCTGACAATAATATTGCAGATAGCGTCGGACTAGATCCGGACAAGCAACAGCTCTTGCGCCGGTTGAAGGCCGGCGAGAATGTGCTTACAAGGGTGAGGCAAGAGAAAAATAATCTCCAAGATGCCAACACCCAGCTAGGAGAGGAACTAAGGGATGTCCGTGCCCAGCTGTATGACTCCGTGAAGGAGAATCAGCGACTTCGTCGCGGCATTTATAGTAAGTGCTTGAGCGAACTTTGAAAAAGAGTTCGGCGAGGAAGTCAATTAACAGAGTTATGTCTGTAGGTATGCTCACGGGTCGTCCTGCAGAGGAAATGCCCGGTTCTACGGGTGACCTTCTTTCCGAGGTATTGCAACTGCACGAACGAGTTCGGCAGGTGATGAAAGGCGTTGCCCGGGCCTAGTGGCAATCTATCTCCCTGCCCGAAGGCCTTGGAGAGCTTGCAGAGAAGCTTCAGGGAGCACGGCGGCGCTTCCAACTATGGAAGATATCGGCATGTCATCAAGGCGCTAGGGAGGCCTGGGCCATGGTGAAGACGCGGTACACGAAGGCGGACCCAAACCACATGGCCAAGGTCGGACCTGTGGGGCCCGACGGGAAGGAGATCCCTGTGAGCTTAGTGTATGGCCAAGTAGAGTTGGCCGCAAAGTATTCCCAGCAGGACTGTAAACTAGACAGCCTATTAGATGGCATTGAAGAGGAATACAATCAGTCAATTTGACTATGTAATTTAAAATGACATGTAAAATGCCTTCTAGCCGGATTGTAGATCGTTTGTCGTAGCGGACCTTTTCGCTTCAACCTCGGGACCCAATAGTCCGAGTGTGTCCGAATACCCTCGCGGTTATGTAAAAACCGGGGCATGCGTGGAGACCAAAGCGAGGGGTCATGAGTGCGTTATCAGACAAGTGCCCAACTAGTTATGTTATATTACATGGTTTGTAAGAAACATCTTCCAGGGAGAATAGTTCCGTTAGGGGTTCCTTTCCCTGGGAGGCATGCCCTAAAGTGCATGTCCGGACTGCGAAAAAAACAGAAAAGCATCTGGGGGCAAATAAATGAAAAATAAAAATTCGTCTTTTAATTCACCGACCGAATATTCCCTTAAGAACGCTAGCTTTCGGCTTCACCCAGTCTGAGGTACACGTCCGGCTGACCGGCGGTAATAATCGCAGAGGTGCTCCTTTACCACCTAGCCGAACAATCGGGAACGTAGGGGTAAGCACAGGAGCCAGGCAACCCAGCTTGGCCAAAACTTAAGTCATATCGATGCATATAATGGTGAATAAAAGGTACATGCGGAAGTGTGACGCATGTGTTGGGCATAAAGCCCGTATAAATAAGCTTCTGTTAAAGAAGCCCCGGGTATAATGAGCGGATAGTCGTCAAGTGTGTGCGAACAATGCATAAACGAGCCTTTAACGGCTTCCGGAAAAAGGAGGAGAAGGAGAGAAATAAAATACAGCTTAAAGTATAAAATATAGACGGAGGAAGGAGACGAACTCGAGAATCCGCGCTAGGCGTAGAATCTTCGGAGACGGGCTGCGTTCCATGGGTTCGGCTCAAGTCGGTTATCCGATCGTTTCACGGGCCAGTGCGCTCCGCCCGGTCAGGACTTGGTCGATGATGAAGGGACCCTCCCATTTGGGCTTGAGTTTGTCATTTTTCTTGTCCGGCAGGCGTAGAACTAGTTCGCCAACATTGTAAGCTTTGGCTCGTACTTCCCTGCTTTGATATCTTCGAGCCTGCTGTTGATAGAATGCGGAACGAGCTTTTGCCACGTCACGCTCCTCCTCCAAGGCGTCCAAGTTGTCCTGCCGATCGAGCTCGGCTTCTCTTTCTTCGTACATGCGCACGCGAGGTGAGTCATGAATTATGTCGCAGGGCAAAACTGCCTCTACGCCGTACACCATAAAAAATGGTGTGAATCCGGTAGTGCGATTCGGCGTGGTCCGCAGCCCCCAGAGTACGGAGTCGAGCTCCTCTACCCAGTGCGTGTTAGATTCCTTGAGGGACCGCACTAGTCCGGGTTTAATGCCGCTCATGATTAGACCGTTTGCTCGCTCAACTTCACCGTTAGTTTGGGGGTGATAGACCGAGCGTAGTCGAGCTTGATGCCCATGTTTTTGCACGAGTTTGACCTCGTCGGCCGTGAAGTCCGTGCCGTTATCAGTGATGATGCTATGGGGACGCCGTAACGGTGTACTACCCCGATATGAAGTCTATCACCGGGTCCGGATTCGCCGCCTTTACAGGTGCTTGGCTTTCTATCCATTTGGTGAATTTATCCACCATGACCAATAGGTATTTTTGCTTGTGGGTTCCTCCTTTAAGGGGTCCAACCATGTCAAGCCCCGGACATGAAGGGCGGTGATGGATATAGTTTTGAGGGCGGTGGGTGGCATGTGGCTTTGATTAGCAAAGAGGCGGCAACCGACGCATCGTTGGACTAAGTCTGAGCATCTGCCCGGCTGTCGGCCAATAAAATCCTGCACGGAAGGCCTTGCCTACAAGGGCCCGGCTGCGGCATGGTGCCCACCGAGTCCGCATGAATTTCAGCCAGGAGATTCCGCCCTTCCTCTTCAGAGATACACCTTTGAAGGACTCCGATTGTGCTTTTCTTATAAAGCTCTCCCTCATGGACCTTATAGGCTTTAGACCGCCGCACTATGCAGCGGGCCTCGTTTTGGTCCTCGGGAAGTTCCTGCCTAGTTAGGTAGTCTAGGAATGGTTCTGTCCACGGGGCGATGATTGCCATTATTGCGTGGGCTGACGGTGTTATTTCGTTGGTGGGACCACCAACTATGTCGGAATGTTCGGTGTGGGGCAGTGTGGTTGGGTCCGGGTTGTTATTTCCGGATTCTCCCTCCCATAGTACGGATGGCTTGAAAAGCCTCTCTAGGAAGATGTTGGGGGGAAGGCATCACGCTTTGCGCCAATGCGTGCCAACACGTCTGCTGCCTGGTTGTTATCCCGGGCTATATGGTGAAATTCGAGCCCCTCGAACCGAGCTGACATTTTTAGGACGACAATGCGATAAGCTGCCATTTTCGGATCCTTGGCATCAAAGTCCCCATTTATTCGGGATATCGCGAGGTTCGAATCCCCGTGCACCTCTAGGCGTTGAATGCCCATGGAGACTGCCATCCGTAGACCATGTAGAAGGGCCTCGTATTCGGCTGCGTTGTTGGAGTCCGTGTACATTATTTGAAGTACGTATTGGACTGTATCTCCAATTGGAGACGTCAGAACGACGCCAGCCCCCAGGACGGCCAACATTTTGGAGCCGTCGAAGTGCATGATCCAGTTGGAATATGCGCCGTACTCTTTAGGGAGTTCAGCTTCAGTCCATTCGGCGACGAAGTCAGCCAAAACTTGCGACTTAATAGCTCGCCGTGGCTTGTAGGTTATGTCGAACGGAAGGAGCTCAATGGCCCATTTAGCAATCCGGCCTGTTGCGTCGCGGTTGTTTATAATGTCATTAAGAGGTACTTTGGAGGCTACTGTTATCGAACACCCTTGGAAGTAGTGTCGCAGCTTCCGGGATGCCATGAACACCGCGTATTCTATCTTTTGATAATGCGGGTACCGTGACTTGCATGGAGTTAGGACAGTGGACACGTAGTAAACTAGTTTTTGGAGAGGGAACTTGTGTCCATCCGTTTCTCGTTCGACAACGAGCACCGCGCTTACAACTTGATGGGTTGCTGCGATGTATAATAGCATTGGTTCACCCATGTTGGGCGTGGCCAGGACCGGATTTGTTGCCAATATGGCTTTTATTTCTTTGAGTCCGGCCGTGGCAGCATCCGTCCACTCGAAGTGTTCGGTGCGCCGGAGGAGGCGATAAAGGGGTAATGCCTTTTCTCCTAAGCGGGAGATAAAAGCGGCTTAGAGCCGCCACGCATCGATCAATTTTTGTATTTGTTTGAGGTCTTTGGGGATATCCAATTGTGACAGAGCTCGGATTTTGGCTGGGTTTGCTTCGATTCCTCTACCGGATACAATGAAGCCCAAGAGCTTTCCGGCTGGTACGCCGAAAACGCATTTTTCCGGGTTGATCTTGATGTCATATGTTCGGAGATTATCGAATGTGAGCCTCAAGTCATCGACTAGGGTTTTGACATGCTTGGATTTGACGAACACATCGTCTACGTATGCCTCCACTATTTTTCCGATCTGGTTTGCCAGACATGTCTGAATCATGCGCTGATATGTTGCGCCGGCGTTTTTGAGCCCAAAGGACATTGTGTTGAAGCATAATGGGCCGTATGTAGTGATGAATGCCGTTGCGGCTTGGTCTAGCTCTGCCATATTAATTTGGTGGTAGCCGAAGTATGCGTCGAGGAAACACAATGAATCATGTCCTGCGGTAGCGTCGATAATTTGATCGATGCGGGGGAGGGGGAAGGGATCCTTTGGGCAAGCCTTGTTAAGGTCCTTAAAATCGACACATAGGCGCCAGGAATTGTCCTTCTTTGGTACCATTACCAGGTTTGCTAGCATGCGGATGTTTAATATCTCTGATGAATGCGGCCTCCAATAGTTTAGCTAGCTCCTCTCCCATGGCCTGTCTCTTGGGTTCGGAGAAACGCCGAAGAGCTTGTTTGACTGGCTTGAATCCTTTTAGGATATTTAGGTTGTGCTCTGCCAGCCGGCGTGGGATTCCTAGCATGTCTGAAGGGTGCTAGGCAAAAATGTCCCAATTTTCGCATAGGAATTCTCGTAGTGCGGCGTCCAAATCAGGGTTTAATTGCGCCCCGATGGAGGCCGTTTTTGTAGGGTCCGTTGG
The DNA here is from genome assembly GCA_021605145.1 of Aegilops bicornis. NCBI lineage: Eukaryota > Viridiplantae > Streptophyta > Magnoliopsida > Poales > Poaceae > Aegilops > Aegilops bicornis. The sequence goes on along the minus strand of CM038672.1, from coordinate 556,511,906 downwards.
ATGGACTTGGAATTTGACTATTTCATCTGCCGGTTTAAAAGAGGTGGACTTGGATCTCTTATCGAGTATCACATCGTCCCTGTTCACCGTGGGGATATGGGTAGTACAAGAGTGGATCTACCACGAGATCAGAGAGGCTAAACCCTAGAAGCTAGCCTATGGTATGATTGTTGTTCGTCCTACGGACTAAAACCCTCCAGTTTATATAGACACCGGGATAGGGTTAGGGTTACCTGAGTCGGTTACAATGGTAGGAGATCTACATATCCGTATAGCCAAGCTTGCCTTCCACGCCAAGGAAAGTCCCATCCGGACACGGGACGAAGTCTTCAATCTTGTATCTTCATAGTCCAGGAGTCCGGCCAACGGTGATAGTTCGGCTATCCGGACACCCCCTAATCCAGGACTCCTTCAATACCTCTTGAGCACTGCATTGGTTTTCCCTTGAAGAGAAAGGGTGATGCAGTAAAGCAGCATAAGTATTTCCCTCAGTTTTTGAGAACCAAGGTATCAATCTAGTAGGAGGCCACACATGAGTCCCTCGCACCTACACAAACAAATAAATCCTCGCAACCAACGCAATAAAGGGGTTGTCAATCCCTTCACGGTCACTTGCGAGAGTGAGATCTGGTAGATATGATAACATAATATTTTTGGTATTTTTATGATAAAGATGCAAAGTAAAATAAAAGGCAATAAAAATAGCTAAGTGTTGGAAGATTAATATGATGGAAAATAGACCCGGGGGCCATAGGTTTCACTAGTGGTTTCTCTCGAGAGCATAAGTATTACGGTGGGTGAACAAATTACTGTTGAGCAATTGACAGAATTGAGCATAGTTATGAGAATATCTTGGTATGATCATGTATATAGGCATCACGTCCGCGACAAGTAGACCGACTCCTGCCTGCATCTACTACTATTACTCCACACATGAATCGCTATCCAGCATGCATCTAGAGTATTAAGTTCAAAAGAACAGAGTAACACTTTCAGGAAGATGACATGATGTAGAGGGATAAACTCATGCAATATGATATAAACCCCATCTTGTTATCCTCGATGGCAACAATACAATACGCATCTTGCTGCCCCTACTGTCACTGGGAAAGGACACCGCAAGATTGAACCCAAAGCTAAGCACTTCTCCCATTGCAAGAAAGATCAATCTAGTAGGCCAAACCAAACTGATAATTCAAGAGACTTGCAAAGATAACCAATCATACATAAAAGAATTCAGAGAAGATTCAAATATTGTTCATAGATAAACTTGATCATAAACCCACAATTCATCGATCTCAACAAACACACCGCAAAAGAAGATTACATCGAATAGATCTCCACAAGAGAGGGGGAGAACATTGTATTGAGATCCAAAAAGAGAGAAGAAGCCATCTAGCTAATAACTAAGAAACCTAAGCTGTCGTTTCTTAAAGTTTGGAATTGCGATGCTTATGTGAAAAAGTTTGAACCTGATAAGCTCGAACCCAAATCGAAGAAGTGCGTCTTCATAGGATACCCAAAAGAAAATGTTGGTTACACCTTCTATCACAGATCTGAAGGCAAGACATTCGTTGCTAAGAATGGATCCTTTCTAGAGAAGGAGTTTCTCTCGAAAGAAGTGAGTGGGAGGAAAGTAGAACTTGATGAGGTAATAGTACCTTCTCCCGAGTTGGAAAGTAGTACATCACTGAAGTCAGTTCCAGTGATTCCTACACCAACTAGTGAGGAAGCTAATGATGATGATCATGAAACTTCTGATTAAGTTACTACCGAACCTTGTAGGTCAACCAGGGTAAGATCCGCTCCAGAGTGGTACGGTAATCCTGTTCTGGAGGTCAGGTGACTTGACCATGACGAACCTACGAACTATGAGGAAGCGATGATGAGCCCAGATTCCATGATATGGCTTGAGGCCATGAAATCTGAGATGGGATCCATGTATGAGAACAAAGTGTGGACTTTGGTTGACTTGCCCGATGATCGGCAAGCCATAGAGAATAAATGGATCTTCAAGAAGAAGACTAACGCTGACGGTAATGTTACTGTCTACAAAGCTCGACTTGTTGTAAAAGGTTTTCGACAAGTTCAAGGAGTTGACTACGTTGAGACCTTCTCACCCGTAGCGATGCTTAAGTCCGTCCGAATCATGTTAGCAATTGCCGCATTTTATGATTATGAAATTTGGCAAATGGATGCCAAAACTGCGTTCCTTAATGGATATCTTAAAGAAGAGTCCTATATGATGCAACTAGCAGGTTTTGTCGATACAAAAGGTGATAACAAAGTGTGTAAGCTCCAGCGATCCATTTATGGACTCGTGCAAGCATCTCGGAGTTGGAATATACACTTTGATAGTGTGATCAAAGCATATGGTTTTATACAGACTTTTGGAGAAGCCTGTATTTAGAAGAAAGTGAGTGGGAGCTATATAGCATTTCTGATACTATATGTGGATGACATATTGTTGATCGGAAATGATACTGAATTTCTGAATAGCATAAAAGGATACTTGAATAAGAATTTTTCAAAGAAAGACCTCGGTGAAGCTGCTTACATATTGAGCATCAAGATCTATAGAGATAGATCAAGACGCTTGATAAGTTTTTTTTCAATGAGTAGATACCTTGACAAGTTTTTGAAGTAGTTCAAAATGGAACAGTCAAAGAAGGAGTTCTTTCCTGTGTTGCAAGTTGTGAAGTTGAGTAAGACTCAAAGCCCGACCACGACAGAAGATAGAGAGAAAATGAAAGTCATTCACTATGCCTCAACCATAGGTTCTATAAAGTATGCCATGCTGTGTACCAGACCTATTGTGTACCCTGCCCTGTGTTTGGCAAGGGAGTACAATTTTGATCTAGGAGTAGATCACTGAACAACGGTCAAAATTATCCTTAGAGGACTAAGGAAATATTTCTCGGTTATGGAGGTGATAAAGAGTTCATCGTAAAGAGTTACGTCGATGCAAGCTTTGACACTGATCTGGATGACTCTAAGTCACAATCCGGATACATATTGAAAGTGGGAGCAATTAGCTAAAGTAGCTCCGTGCAGAGCATTGTAGACATAGAAATTTGCAAAATACATACGGATCTGAATGTGGCAGACCCGTTGACTAAACTTCTCTCACAAGCAAAACATGATCACACCTTAAGTACTCTTTGGGTGTTAATCACATAGCGATGTGAACTAGATTATTGACTCTAGTAAACCCTTTGGGTCTTGGTCACATGACGATGTGAACTATGGGTGTTAATCACATGGTGATGTGAACTATTGGTGTTAAATCACATAGCGATGTGAACTAGATTATTGACTCTACTGCAAGTGGGAGACTGAAGGAAATATGCCCTAGAGGCAATAATAAAGTTATTATTTATTTCCTTATTTCCTAATAAATGTTTATTATTCATGCTAGAAGTGTATTAACCGGAAACTTAGTACATGTGTGAATACATAGACAAACAGAGTGTCCCTAGTATGCCTCTACTTGACTAGCTCGTTGATGAAAGATGGTTAAGTTTCCTAGCCATAGACATGTGTTGTCATTTGATGAACGGGATAACATCATTAGAGAATGATTTGATGGAAAATACCCATTCGTTAGTTTAGCATTCTGATTGTTTCAGTTTCATTGCTACTGCTTTCTTCATGACTTATACATGTTCCTCAGACTATGAGATTATGCAACTCCCGAATACCGGAGGAACACTTTGTGTGCTATCAAACATCACAACATAACTGGGTGATTATAAAGATGCTCTACAGATGTCTCCGAAGGTGTTTGTTGAGGTGGCATATATCGAGATTAGGATTCGTCACTCCGTGTATCGGAGAGGTATCTCTGGGCCCTCTTGGTAATGCACATCATTATAAGCCTTGCAAGCATTGTGGCTAATGAGTTAGTTGCGGAATGATGCATTACGGAACGAGTAAAGAGACTTGCCGGTAACGAGATTGAACTAGGTATGAGGATACCGACGATTGAATCTCGGTCAAGTAACATACCGATGACAAAGGGAACAACGTATGTTGTTATGCGGTTTGACCAATAAAGATCTTTGTAGAATATGTAGGAGCCAATATGAGCATCCAGGTTCCGCTATTGGTTATTGACCGGAGATGTGTCTCGGTCATGTCTACATAGTTCTCAAACCCGTAGGGTCCGCACGCTTAACGTTCGATGACGATTTGTATTATGAGTTATGTGATTTGATGTACCGAAGGTTGTTCGGAGTTCCGGATGAGATCACGGACATGACGAGGAGTCTCGAAATGGTCGAGACGTAAATATCGATATATTGGAAGGCTATATTCGGACATCGGAAAGGTCCCGAGTGATTCGGGTATTTTTCGGAGTACCAGAGAGTTACGGGAATTCGCCGGGAGAAGTAATGGGCCTTATTGGGCTTTAGTGGAGAGAGGGGAGAAGGGCCAAGAGGTGGCGCGCGCCTTCCCCCTGCCCAAACCGAATTGGACAAGGGGTGGGGGTGCAGCCCCCCTTTCCTTCTCGCGCTCTCTCTCTCTATTTCCTTCTCTCCTACTCCGAATAGGAAAGAGGAGGGGAATCCTACTTGGACTGGGGAGTCCTAGTAGGATTCCCCACACCTGGTGCGCCCCCCTTGGGCCGGCCACCTCTTCCGTCCCCTCCTTTATATACGTGGCCAGGGGGAACCCCAAAGTCACTCAAGATTGGTCTTAGCCGTCTGCGGTGCCCCCCCTCTACAGTTACACACCTCGGTCATATCGTCATAGTGCTTAGGCGAAGCCCTGCGCTGGTATCTTCATCATCACCGTCACCACGCCGTCGTGCTGACGGAACTCTCCATCGGCCTCAACTGGATCAAGAGCTCGAGGGACGTCATCGAGTTGAACGTGTGCTGAACGCGGAGGTGACGTAGGTACTTGGATCGGTTGGATCACGAAGACGTTCGACTACATCAACCGCGTTACTAAACGCTTCCGCTTTCGGTCTACAAGGGTACGTGGACAACACTCTCCCCTCTTGCTGCTATGCATCACCTAGATGGATCTTGCGTGTGCGTAGGAATTTTTTTGAAATACTACGTTTCCCAACAAAATCGTTAGGTTTGCAAGCACGACTGTCGGTGTCAAAACCGGCGGATCTCGGGTAGGGGGTCCCGAACTGTGCGTCTAGGCGGATGGTAACAGGAGACAAGGGACACGATGTTTTTACCTAGGTTCGGGCCCTCTCGATGGAGGTAAAACCCTACTCATGCTTGATTGATATTGATGATATGGGTAGTACAAGAGTAGATCTACCACGAGATTAGAGAGGCTAAACCCTAGAAGCTAGCCTATGGTATGATTGTTGTTCGTCCTCCAGACTAAAACCCTCCGGTTTATATAGACACCGAAGAGGGTTAGGGTTACATAGAGTCGGTTACAATGGGAGGAGATCTACATATCCGTATAGCCAAGCTTGCCTTCCACGCCAAGGAAAGTCCCATCTAGACACGGGACGAAGTCTTCAATCTTGTATCTTCATAGTCCAGGAGTCCGGCCGAAGGTCATAGTCCGGCCATCCGGACACCCCCTAATCCAGGACTCCTTCAGTGGCCCCTGAACCAGGCATCAATGATGACGAGTCCGGCACGCAGATTGTCTTCGGCATTGCAAGGCGGGTTTCTCCTCCGAATACTTCATAGAAGATTTTGAACACAAGGATAGTGTCCGGCTCTGCAAAATAATTTCCACATACCACCGTAGAGAGAATAATATTTACACAAATCCAATCTGCTGACGTATTTCGCAGCATGACATTACACCACGGCCAAGCCTTTATTCAATCGCTTTTCTTGTCCCACCTCAAGCACTTAGCGAGGCGGTTTCCTTGGCACGTCTTGTTGAAGCAGAGATCGTGTCCCCTTATTCCGGGATTCTCATCAATACGGGCGTGGGTAACCCAACCGTGCCATTAATTTACGGTGCTTTGGGAGATAAGCGAGTTTTACCAGGCTGGTGGGGGCACATAGTTTCGTCCGTCCATATAAGGGGATAAGGATCCACCTTTTCCATCTACGCCTTCTTCCTCCTTTGCTTATCCATTTTCACAAGACTCGAGCTCGAGCGCCTAAGTCCAAGACATCCCACCTCTACCTTCTCCAGCCATGTCCGGAGCGGGAGGCAAGTGGATGGTCTCCTCCGTCACGGAGGGACACGTCAAGAAGCTGGGGAGGCCGGATACTTGTATAACGACATCGCAAGACCGGCTCCTGGACAAGGGGCAGCTCATCCCCACCCCTGTGCCCCATGAGAGGGTGGTGTTCCTCACCCATTCTCCGCGGACTAGGTTTCCCACTTCACTCGTTTGTCCGGGGGCTCATGTTCTACTACGGCCTGGATTTCCACGATCTAGCCCCAAACTTCGTCCTCAACATCTCGGCGTTTATCGTCGTGTGCGAGGCCTTCCTCCGTATCAAGCCCCACTTTGACTTATGGCTGAAGACCTTCAATGTCAAGCCGAAGGTAGTGGGCGGCCAGCAAGCGGAGTGCGGAGGCGCCATGGTGGGCAAGATGCCCAACGTTACATAGCTCAAGGGCTCCTTCGTGGAGACTATAAAGGGGTGGCAATCGGGGTGGTTCTATATCACCGAGCCGCGTGACCCTAAATGGGCAGCGGCCCCCGAATTCCGATCTGGCATCCCCACATGGCTCACCTCCTGGAAAGAGAAGGGCCTATCGTGGGGTAATTCGGAAGAGCGGACCGGACTCCAAACTGCAAGGCCCAAGACCTGGTGGACAAAGAGGTTAAACTCGTCAACGTAGTCCAGGTCATGCTCATCCGCCGGATCCTCCCGTGTCAACGACGGGCTTTTAACTTATGGGAGTTCAACCCGGCCCAGCACCAAACTCTGACCAGGCTCTTTGACACAACGCACGAGGATGCCTGGAAGGTGCTATTCAAGGGCGCCGAGGTTCCCCCTCCCATCACCGAGGATCGCGGATTCCGCGCAAAGCGCCAAGCCAGCGTAGTAAGCTTATTTTACCCTTTACGGGATACTTGTTTTTCATAGTTTAACTCTATGCGAGATCTAAGCTCTCGTTCCTTTGACAGGAATAGCAGAAGAAGACCGGACAGATCGACTGTCCGGCTCCTTTTACCGAAGATCCAGCAGACGCCCACTTGACGGGGCTGCTAGTCCCGGCACCTTACGTGGTGCCGGAGAAGAAGGCCAAGAAGAAGGCCACGGGAACTCGAAAGAGTTCCGGGCATCCGGTGGTGCCGGATTCATCGTCCTATGACTCCGAGGCGCACTCCTCCTCCGAAGACGAGGAGGAGGAAGAAGGAGCCTCTCCCCCTCCAGCGGGGGGAGGAATGAAAAGGAAGGCCGCCTAACTGGGGGGCCGGAGGGTCCAAGAAGGAAGGACCTTCCTCGGACTAATCACCAACGCTGACGACGGCGAAGAGGAGTGGCCATCCAGGGCCAAGCCCCTGGCAAAATCGTAAGTATCCGGATACCAGAATAACTCATGGCGTTCCTTTACTGCACAGTATCTTCTGACGCCGAATGTAATCATGCAGTCCGCCCGCGGCCCAGCTCGTCGCTTCGTCGAGCGGATCCCTGGATTCGTCGGATGTGAATAGCCTTTCACTTCCGACTGCTACCTCCCCTCGTCCTACGGACGATGCCGAGGTGGAGTCCCAAAAGGGTCCAAGCTAGGAGGGGGTAGTCCTGGAGGCGCCGCAATGTGACCTCCCAGACTCCAGGCGCAAAGGGGATAAAACCATGAAGGGCTCTAAGTCCGGCCCTGGGCCGGACACCGCACCAGAACCTTCAACAGTTCCGGCATCCGGCAGGCGGCCCCCTACTAAGAAGGGCAAGCCTACGACGCCGGTGACCTCCGTCCAACCGGAGGCACCGGATAATCTGCTGGAGGTGCTTAACGGCGCCTCCATCGACAAGGAGCACCGCACTATTATGAGTGTGGTGATCCAGAAGGTTCAGTCCGCCAAGAGCGGGCTGACTGAAGCCTGTGCCAGCCTTCTAACAGGCTTTGAGGTATGTATTTAAGATATGTAAAAATATTACCGCATAGACAGTAGCCCCTGATGCTCAGTTTGGTGTTCGGAAAGAAAAGCCGAACTGAGGATCAAAAAGATATATGCAGGAGTCTAACATAAGTATGTCAATATGGGAATGCAGGATGTGCTGCTGACCTCTGCCGCACTGACTGCGGAGGTCAATGCATTGAAGCAGAGCCTCGAGCGGTCCGAGAACGAGCTGGCCTTGCCAAGAAGCAGCTCGAGGACAAGGAAGGTAAGTAATACCTTATGTAAGTATATAAAAAATATGTGGTTGCAAAAAATGACAGGGCCAACGTGAGTATTACAGGGGCCACAACCCAGGTGGCGACCCTGAAGGAACCGCTGTCCAAGGCCGAAGAAAATGCGGCCGTGGAGTGTACCCAGCGAGAAAGGCAGGAGGCATGGGTGGCGGAGGTGCAGCAAGAGCTCCAGGCTCTCGTGGAAAAACACGAGAGTTTGGAGCTTGACTCAAAGACTCGAGAGTCCGAGCTCGCCTCGGCGCTTGAGGGCGCCAAATCTGCCAAGGCCGAAGCCCAAAAAGCCCTCCAGGAAATTGAGGCGATGAAGAAGATAGTGGCGGGTAAGGCATTCTTTATGCAATGCAAGCACGTGAAAGTGAATTACTTGTTACTTACCCGAGTCCGGAGCTCTCCAGGAGCATTCGCAGATCTTACCCGGAGTGTGTCCGACGCTGCCGCATTCTACCGAGCCGAAGATGGGAGCTCGACCGAGAAGGTGTTCTGGTCTCAGTATGCTAAGGCTGGACACCGGTGCCCTTGAGCGACTAGCTGAAGCAGCTGGTCGAGCTCCATAAGGTGGCGAACAGGCCATGAAGGGTCTCGTAGTCCGGCTGTGGCCTGGGGAAGCCATGCCTGGGAGCTACTTCGGGCTGGTAAGGCGACTGGTGGATGCATGTCCAAGGCTTGAAGTCATCAAGCGCTCCGTATGCATCGAAGGTGCCCATAGGGCCCTTGCCCGTGCTAAAGTGCACTGGGGCAAGATGGACGCTGAGAAGCTTGTGACGGACGGACCACCGCCGGGCAAGGAGCATCGCAAGCCCGAGATGTATTATGAGGGCGTCCTGAAGGGTGCCCGCCGTATAGCGGATGAGTGCTCCAAAGATGTAATTTTTTAGTAAACTCGCATTTGTGATCTTGTATGCTGAAAACTTGTTCATATGCGCTAAGCAACACTTTTGAATTTAAAATATTACCTTTTGTGCGGCCGTTTATTAAAATTGAGAGATGGCGAGTCGTCGGCCGCCCCCATGTCATGAAAGTGCTTTGGGGTGTTCGGGATAAACTTGAGCTCTTTTTCCCATTATTGGGTCCTTCGAGGAGGCGCTCAACACAACGTAACAAGGCAATCAGACTATAATGCTTGAACACTCTCACTTAGCCATAGAATTCTATAATTTTAAATTTCGGCGAAGCCCCTAGTATTCGGGAGACCGAGTTCGGGGCGCTATCCACGCCTAGGCCGGACAAAGCCGACTCCTCGCTCTATGCGGCATAAGTATTTAGGGACTCGAAAACCTCTCGAACAGCGACCAGCTCTCGCCCTATCATGACAGTCAGTTTTAGCTTTCTCCACTGAGGGGCTTAGCCCAGCTCAACCAGGGCACAATCGCAGTGGTTCTCCCAGTGCTACCTTAGCCGATATAACGGAACGTAAGGTACCAAAACATGGGAGCCGGGCAAACCCAACTATTGACCCAAGACATGATACGGAGCCGATGCATATAATGCTATAAGTTCGAGGTGCCGCACTCATGAGAGTGTACGGAGTTCTCACACCATATTCTGGGGTACGTAAGCCCCTGGTGTATTGGCCATACCAAAGTGTACGGTTGCATATTGTCATAACTGAACATATTTTTATAAAAAAGGAATGCAATAATAGACAAAAGCTATGCATTGTTTATTCGGAAAATCTGCGGAAAAAGCAGAACGATACAAATAGTGCGATAAGCAAGAGGTGGGACTATTTGACATGTCCCCCTCCAGGGGCGAGCTGCGGGATGATATGTGAAACAAGTATACTGCTCGTTATAGAGACCACCTGGACACCCGACGTAGATTTTCTGCTTCCCTGGCTGTTGGATCGTGTGTTCGGCGATTCTACTGCCGGACAGGCCTTCCGAAGAGCGGAGTCCTGAAAGTAAGAAAAAAGGGAATGACGAAATCGGGAGCCCCTAGTGCGGTTGAGCCGCATTTTGGGCATGCCGTGGTCGAGCCCCTTTCCCTATGCCCATGGTATTTCCAGAGTGTAATTATGTACGCGTAGTACTGGTTTCACAATTTCGTGAGGGCTGGGGTTGGGGCCGCATTGCTACGCGTGCTCGGAACATGCCAGGCGGTCTTGTTGTAGGTTACTCCGGGCGCGCTTGACGGTATCCGGTCGTTTAATAGCCGGACTCGAGAATTTCCTTGAGAGGTTGCTTTGTACTTCCGCCGCGAGTGCCGCCGTATGCTCCTCCGTTCGGAGAGAGCGTTTGGTGTTTCCATTGACTGTAATGACTCCTCGAGGGCCTGGCATCTTGAGCATTAGGTATGCGTAGTGCGGCACCACATTGAACTTTGCAAATATGGTTCGTCCGAGCAGTGCGTGATAGCCACTGCAGAACGGGACTATGTCGAAGATTAACTCCTCGCTTCGGAAATTATCCGGGGATCCAAAGACCACCTCAAGTGTAACTGAGCCTGTACAGTTGGCCTCTACACCTGGTATGACCCCTTTAAAGGTCGTATTTGTGGGTTTAATCCTTGAGGGATCTATGCCCATTTTTCGTGACCGTATCCCGATAAAGCAGGTTCAGTTGCTGCCGCCGCCATTCATAAGGACTCTAGTCAGGTGAAATCCGCCAATGATTGGGTCTAGAACCAATGCGGCCCGAATCCGCCATGGCGGATGCTAGTGGGGTGGTCCTTCGATCAAAAGTGATCGGGCAGGAGGACCATGGGTTGAACTTTTGGGCGACTGACTCCAACGCATATACGTCCCTGAGTGCACGCTTCCGCTCCCTTTTGGGTATGTGGGTTGCGTATATCATGTTCACCGTCCGCACTTGTGGGGGGAAGCCCTTCTGTCCCTTATTGTTCGGCGGCCGGGGCTCCTCCCCGGCATCGCTATGCAAACCCTTGTCATTGTTTTCGGCGTTTAACTTGCCTGCCTGCTTGAACACCCAACAATCCCTGTTGGTGTGGTTTGCTGGTTTTTCGGGGGTGCTGTGCATCTGGCACGAGCAATCGAGTATTTGGTCCAAATTGGATGGGCCCGGAGTATTTCTTTCGAATGGCTTTTTCCGCTGACCGGGTTTAGAGCCTCTGAATCCGGCATTAATCGCCAGATCCTCAGCATTGTCGCCCGTTAACGCGGCGTTTTTGCTTGTTGTGACGCGCCCCGCCAATGATGTCCTTGGTATCCGAATTACCAGGCTCTTGGTCATGTTATTACTACGAGCTAGCTGCTTGTCTTCTCCCGCGCAAAAGCGGGTCATGAGTGTTGTGAGGGCTGCCATGGATTTCGGCTTTTCCAGTCCTAGGTGCCGGGCAAGCCACTCGTCATGGATGTTATTCTTGAAGGCTGCAAGGGCCTCTGCGTCCGGACAGTCGACTATTTGATTTTTCTTGGTTAGGAACCGTGTCCAGAATTGTCTGGCCGATTCCTCTGGCTGCTGAATTATGTGGCTTAGGTCATCGGCGTCTGGTGGTCGCATATAGGTGCCCTGGAAGTTGTCGAGGAATGTAGCTTCTAGGTCCTCCCAACAACCAATTGATTCTGCTGGCAAGCTGCTAAGCCAATGCTGAGTTGGTCCTTTAAGCTTGAGTGGGAGGTATTTGACGGCGTGTAGATCATCACCACGGGCCATGTGGATATGAAGGAGATAATCCTCGATCCATATCGCCGGATCTGTTGTGCCATCGTATGATTCGATGTTTACGGGTTTGAAACCCTCGGGATTTGATGATCCATTACTTCATCCGTGAAGCACAAGGTGGGTGTGGCGCCTCAGTATTAGGCTATATCACGGCGTAGCTCGAATGAGCTTTGTCCATTGTGTTCGCCCGCCGGACTTACCATATCCGCATGACGGTTATAAATCACGCGGTCGTGGCGCCCACGCGATCCATAGATCGATCTTGTTTGCCTTGCCCTATCCTCCAATATATCCCGCAGGTCTGGTGTATTTCCTCGTGCCTTGGTATTCTTTGAGCGACGCCGGGGTGCGGCTTGAGTGGAGGGCCGAGAGGCCTCTCTGTCGCGGCCACGACGTGGTCGGTCGGCCGCATCATGCGCTGGTGATGTACGTCTAGGTGCTTCCTCCTCTAATCAGGGTAGCAGCCTGCGTTTTGGGTAGCTCATGGAGGGGCTTTCGAGTTCGTACTCTTCGGCTGCAAGGAATTCAGTCCATCTATCTACTAGCAAGTCTTGGTCAGCTCTAAGTTGTTGCTGTTTTTTCTTGAGGCTGCTCGCCGTGGCCATAAGCCTGCGTTTGAAACGCTCTTATTCGACGGGATCCTCAGGCATGACAAATTGGATGCCGCCGAGGCTTGCCTCGCCTTCTTGAGGGAGGCATGTAATTATCGCCCTCTACCTCTCTCGTCTGCCGCTCTCTCATGAGGGCTGGCTTCTCCATCCTCTGCGCTGAATCCTGCTTTGGAGGGGATTGTCTTCGCCTTTGTCCGAGGTGTTATTATCCCCGTGCCGGAATCGCCGTTTTCTTTGTGGCGGGATTTATAGCGGCGCCGCTGACGCCGGCGCTTAGGCTGTTTCTTGGAGGGGTCATCATCCGTTGTTCCATCGCCGTTCCCTTCTTTTGGGGTGTCCACCATGTATATGTCATATGACGAGGTGGCCTTCCAGTGCCCTGTAGGCGCTGGTTCTTGGTCGTCTCCTGCATCGGCGTCCATACCGTCGATATCTTAGGAGTCGAAGTTGAGCATGTCGGTTAAATCATCGACAGTGGCTACAAAGTGGGTGGTGGGTGGGCTTTGAATTTCTTCGTCATCCGCATCCCAACCTTGCTGACCATAGTCCGGCCAGGGCTCTCCTGATAAAGAGAGAGCCTTTAGTGTATTCAGAATGTCGCTGAAAGGCGAGTGCTGAAAGATGTCCGCGGCGGTCAACTCCATGATCGGTGCCCAATCAGATTCGATTGGCAGGGGCGCGGAAGGTTCGGAGTTCGGAGAGGAGTCCGGCACCTTGGAGTCACGAGCTTCGCAAAGGACAGGTATGGTGTTCGGCTCGATCGCCATAGAGATTGCAGCCCCCGAGGCAGTGTCCAGCCACCCGTCCTTAATTGGCGCAGTCGGCTCCCAACTAAGGGTCTGAGCGGACACTGGTGCGGCCTTCAGGGCACTGTTCGGCGGCAGATCTAGATCATGCCCCTCGTGACAGTGCGGCGCGCTTGGCTGTGGCTCGAACCCGTCGAAGATCAAGTCTCCGCGGACGTCGGCTGTGTAGTTCAAACTTCCAAATCTGACCTGATGGCCAGGGGCGTAGCTTTCGATCTGCTCCAGATGGCCAAGCGAATTGGCCCGCAGTGCAAAGCCGCCGAATACGAAGATCTGTCCGGGAGAAAAGTCTCACCTTGGACCGCGTCATTGTTGATGATCGAAGGAGCCATCGTGCCTAAAGATGACGCATACGCAGGAACTCTCAATGAAAGCACCAATGTCGGTGTCAAAACCGGCGGATCTCGGGTAGGGGGTCCCGAACTATGCGTCTAGGCGGATGGTAACAGGAGATAAGGGACACGATGTTTTTACCCAGGTTCGGGCCCTCTCGATGGAGGTAAAACCCTACTCCTGCTTGATTAATATTGATGATATGGGTAGTACAAGAGTAGATCTACATATCCGTATCGCCAAGCTTGCCTTCCACGCCAAGGAAAATCCCATCCGGACATGGGACGAAGTCTTCAATCTTGTATCTTCATAGTCCAGGAGTCCGGCCAAAGGTCATAGTCCGGCCATCCGAACACCCCCTAATCCAGGACTCCCTCAACGACCATCAAGTGATATGGCGTCGACTACAGCTCGAGCAATTGCGGTGGTGCTGCTCGCATTCGCCTGCTATGGGTTGGCCGAGGCCGCGGACAAAGCACCGATCAAATAGCTGAGGGTGCACGCGACGTTCTACAGCGGCGCTGATGCACCGCCAATGACACCATGGGTAACTAGCTTATTGCAAACTCATATACTATGTCAAATGGAGGGCCGTATGCACCACTAGATGCACACAACATCTCTCGTTCTACCTATTCTAAGTGTTTACATCGTTTGCTATGATACAGGTGGCGTGTGCGGGTATGGCAACCTATACTCGATGGGGCATGGGATGTGGACGGCGGCGCTGAGCACGGTCCTATTCAACAACGACGCAGTGTGTGGACAGTGCTACAAAATCGTGTGTGACTGCGAGTTGGCGGACCTGATGTGGTGCAAACCCGGCATCACGATGACAATCACGACCACTAATCTCTGCGCGCCTAACTACGTGCTCCCGAGCAACAACGGAGGACGGTGCAATTCACAGAGGCCGCACTTCGACATGGTGAAGTTGGGTGGGGTGTGGTTAAAGATTGTTGGGCATGACTACTTTAACCTAGTCACTGTGTTCAACGTCACTGCTGCCGGATCGATCCAGTGGATGAAGGTCAAAAGCTTCAATTCAGACGATTGGACATCAATTGCCCGTAACTGGGGTGTGAATTGGCACTCCCTAGCCAATCTTACCGGAAAGATGCTCTCGTTCAGATTGACCAACAGAGACAGGCAGACGCTTGTGTTGACCAATATTGTGCTGGGTGGATGAAAGTTTGGACAAACATTTACAAGCAAACTGCAGTTCAACTGATCAATCTCAACAAAACAATCTAGGATGTGATTAATTTATGAGCATACCATCATGGCTGAAATTCATATTTTATGTGGTGCTTAAAAATAATAATTATAAACACTACTTGTTGGCATATATTGATTGATTGGTCACCTCACTCCAATATCCTTGCACGTGTTCAACTTGTTGTACATATTTGTGTTTTTATTAATTTGAGTTGCGTATATCAAACATGATTGGTTCTACCGAATTATCTAGATGTATATTCTCTCGCTTTGATTGTTCCTCGGGCAACACATCAATAACAATTCCAATTCAATAATAATAGCCAAATGATAACGCCCACACGTGTGGCACAAAGCAACATGGCCCAAACGCCTCCATTACCATTCATTTTCCCATGTCAAAACAGATGACATCAGTGGGAATCTTTTTTGGTTTTCGGCTTAAAAATGTTTTATCTCCAAATTAAAAAATTCAATGAAAAATCTGTTTTCACCATTCAATCTGTCTCATACGAGATCTTCAAAACTAGATCACATGTTGATATGTTTCGACGATTTTTTTTGCCAAAAGTTGCCATGATTTTTACACTATAATTGCCATAGTATTTACACTAAATTTGCCATGTGGCAATTTTAGTTTATAGATCATGGCAATTTTAGTATTTTGACCATGGCAATTCCAGTACTTTGACCATAGAAATTATTTTTTGTATGAACCATACCAATTTTAAGTACATGTATCATGGCAATTTTAGTTTATAGTTCAAGGCAATTCTAGTTTCTTAATTCCCGTTTATAATATGTCAAAAATTACTTTTAAAGGTAGAAGAAAAAATATCTGAAACATATCATGGCAACTTCAGTGTAAACATCATGGCAATTCATGTGCAATAGACATGGCAACTTTTAACCAAAATAATATCGTAGAAACATATTGATACGAGATCTAGTTTCGGAGATCTTGTCGCGATGGATTCAATGGTGAAAACGGATCTTCAATCGGATTTTTTATTTATGAGATAAAACATTTTTGAAACTAAAAATCAAAAAGATTCCCACATGCATACATGTGATGACGTGGTGCAATCTGTGTGTTGTAAGGCGTGTGGGCGGGTATTAATCCAACCACACGTGTGGGCGTTATCAACGTCCAATAATAACCCAGTAGTATTGATCATGTCTACCCTCGGAGGCCGTTCTACAGTGCAACATATAGACTCTCTCTCTCTGGCGTGCGTACGTGTGCATGTCAATACACTATAATATATCAATCGACAGCACCCAAGTCGAGCTAATGGATGGATGAGGCTGCTATGCTTGGACTTTGGCCCTGAAAATGTGCTGTAAATTTATAAGTACATGTCCACCCGAGCTTTTTTCGGGAAACTCTTGATCTATTCATTTTCAATTATGGCGGGACAACGAACACCAGAAATAATAAAAATTACATCCAGATTCATGCACCACCTATCGACGACTACAAGCACTGAAGCGAGCCGAAGGCGTGCCGCCGTCATAGCCCCTCCTTCGCCAGACCCGGGCACAACTTCTTGTAGTAGACAGTCGGGAAGTCGCCGTGCTAAGGTCTCATAGAACCAACACCCCAAAATAGCAACTGCCGCCGATGAAGAGAAGTTTATATCGAAAGGATCTAACCTGAAAACACATAAACAAAGACGAACATGGGAATTCAAGATTAACATCCAAAACATGCAAAAAAATATAAGCCGCTCTAACATCGAAATGTATGCGAATGGGTGCATTGACAAGCATGTGAGTTTCTTGCTTTTGTTAAACTTCACATTTACCACTTTTTTTTCTTGAAAAGGAGGATATACCCTCGGCCTCTGCATCTAGGCGATGCATGCAGTCATTTTATTAATTATTCACAAAGCCCTTACAAGGTAATACATCAATAAGCCTGAAGCCACCATCTTAGCAACACCTCTCGCTACTCCTATCCCCATGATGAAGGGGTGCCAAATGTCTGAGCCTAATACCAAACAGACATAGCACCAACACCTAACATCTAATGTCGGATGCCCCATCCAAGCCACAATACCTGGACTGGGTTACACACCTATCCAGCACACTTTCAGTGGGCTCCACATGTGCACACTACAAGTGCCGTCACCTCCTTCATCCATCGATCCATGCACTGATGCATCGACCTTGTGATACGTCCATTTTGCATCATGTTTTCTTACTGTTATTTATGATTTTTTGTCCTTAATAATACTTTTTGCAGTAATTCTAATGCCTTTTCTCTCATAATTTGCAAGGAACAGACAAAGAGGGATTATTCCGGCAGCTGGAAATCTGGACCTAGAAAAGCTACGTCAGGCCACCTATTCTACACAACTCCAATCAAGCTGAAACTTCCCGGAGATTTTTCATGGATTATTTAAGAATTATTGGAGCAAATAACCACCAGAGGGGGGCCACCCGGTGGGCACAACCCACCTGGGCGCGTCAGGGCCCCCAGGCGCGCCCTAGTGGGTTGTGGCCTCCTCGGCCCACCTCTGGTGCCCATCTTCTGGTATATAAGTCATTTTGACCTAGAAAAAATAAGGAGAGGACTTTCGGGATGGAGCGCCGCCGTCTCGAGGCGGAACTTGGGCAGGAGCACTTTTGCCCTCCGGCGGAGCGATTCCGCTGGGGGAACTTCCCTCCCGGAGGGGGAAATCATCGTCATCATCATCACCAACAACTCTCCCATCTTGGGGAGGGAATCTCCATCAACATCTTCAACAGCACCATCTCATCTCAATCCCCAGTTCATCTCTTGTATTCAATCTTGTTACTGGAACTATAGATTGGTGCTTGTGGGTGACTAGTAGTGTTGATTACATCTTGTCGTTGATTACTATATGGTTTATTTGGTGGAAGATTGTATGTTCAGATCCATTATGCTATTTAATACTCCTCTGATCATGAACATGTTTATCATTTGTGAGTAGTTACTTTTGTTCTTGAGGTCACGGGAGAAATCATGTTGCAAGTAATCATGTGAACTTGATGTGTGTTCGATATTTTGATAGTATGTATGTTGTTATTCCCTTAGTGGTGTCATGTGAACGTCGACTACATGACACTTCACCATATTTGGGCCTAAGGGAATGCATTGTGGAGTAGCAATTAGATGATGGGTTGCGAGAGTGACAGAATCTTAAACCCCAGTTTAGGCGTTATTCCGTAAGGGACCGATTGGATCCAAAAGTTTAATGTTATGGTTAGAATTTATTCTTAATACTTTTCTCGTAGTTGCGGATGCTTGCAGGAGGGTTAATCATAAGTAGGAGGTTTGTTCAAGTAAAAACAACACCTACGCACCGGTCCACCCACATATCAAATTATAAAAGTAGCGAACACAAATCAAACCAACATGATGAAAGTGACCAGATGAAATTCCCATGTACCCTCAAGAATGCTTTGTTTATCATAAGTGACCATTTTGGCCTGTACTTTGCCTCAAAAGGGTTGGGCTACCTTGCTGCATACTTGTTACTATTATCGTTACTTGCTCGTTACAAATTATCTTGCTATCAAACTACCCGCTACTTACAATTTCAGCACTTGCAGACATTACCTTACTAAAAACTACTTGCCATTTCCTTCTTATCGAAAAGAGCTACAATTGATACCCTACTTGTAGGTCATCAAGACTATTTTCTGGCACCGTTGCCGGGGAGTGAAGCGCCTTTAGTAAGTGGAATTTGGTAAGGAAACATTTATATAGTGTGCTAAAATTTATTGTCACTTGTTACTATGGAAAACAATCCTTTGAGGGGTTTGTTCAGGGTATCTTCACCTCGTCCGAACCACAATTAGTTACCCTCAACCTACTGCACCTACTAAAAATATTGAATATGAAATTCCTTGGTATGATAGAACAACTGCTAGCTAATCCTTATGCGGAGATGGAACCGAACATTCGATATGCACTTGATATATGTGGAACAAATTTGTGGATTGTTTAAGCTTGCAGGTTTACACGAGTTGAGGTGATGAAAAAGGGTTTCCCTTTATCTTTGAAGGGAAAAGCATTGGCATGGTATAGGCTATGCGATGATATTGGATCATGGAATTGGAATCGTTTGAAATTGGAGTTCCACCAAAAAATTTATCCTATGCGTCTAGTTCATCGTGATCAGAATTATATATATAATTTTTGGCCTTGTGAAGGAGAAAGTACCGCTCTAGCTTGGGGGAGGCTTAAGTCAATGTTATATTCATGCCCCAATCATGAGCTCTCAAGAGAGATTATTATCCAGAACTTTTATGCTCGGCTTTCTTGTAATGATCAAACCATGCTTGATACTTCTTGTACTATTCTTTTATGAAAAAGACTATTTAATTCTGGTGGGATCTTTTGGAAAGAATTAAACTCAACTCTGAAGATTGGGAACTCGATGAAGGTAAAGAGCCAGGTATTAAACTTAAGTATGATTGTGTTAAATCTTTTATGAATACCGATGCTTTTCAAAAGTTTAGCACTAAATATGGACTTGACTCTGAGATAGTAGCCTCCTTTTGTGAATCATTTGCTACTCATGTTGAACTCCCTAAATGGAAGTGGTTTAAATATCACCCACATATTAAAGAAGAAATTAAAGAACCGGTACCATTTAAAGAAGAAACTATACTTTATAATGTTGATCCAGTTGTTCCTTCCGCTTATATAGAGAAACCACCTTTCCCTGTTAGGATAAAGGAACATGCTAAAGTTTCAACTATGGTTAACAAAATCTATATGAGAACACCTAAACCCGATGAACAAATTAAAGTAGAACCTAGCATTGCTATGGTTAAAGATCTCTTGGAAGAAGATATTGATGGGCATGTTATTTACTTCTGTGAAGAAGCTGCTAGAATTGCTAAACCTGATACAAAAGATAAACATAGACCTATTGTTGGCATGCCTGTTATCTCAGATAAAATAGGAGATCACTGTTATCATGGTTTATGTGACATGGGTGCTAGTGTGAGTGCTATTCCTTACACTTTATATCAAGAAGATATGAAAGACATACCACCCGCTGAGGTAGAAGAAATATATGTTACTATTAAGCTTGCTAATAGAGACACTATATCAACAATTGGGATTGTTAGAGATGTTGAAGTCTTGTGTGGGAAAATAAAATACCCTACTGATTTTCTTGTTCTTGGTTCCCCACAAGATGACTTTTGTCCCATTATCTTTGATAGACCTTTCTTGAACATAGTTAATGCTAAGATATATTGTAAGAAACAAACTGTCGGTGTTAGCTTTGGTGATGAGTCTCATGAGTTTAATTTTTCCAAGTTTAGTAGAAAGCTTCATGAAAAAGAATTGCCTAGTAAGGATGAATTAATTGGTCTTGCTTCTATTGCTGTACCACCTACTGATCCTTTAGAACAGTATTTGCTAGACCATGAAAATGATTTACATATGCATGAAAGAAATGAAATAGATAAGATTTTCTTTGAACAATGTCCTCTGCTTAAACACAATTTGCCTATTGAGACTTTAGGAGGTCCACCTCCACCTAAAGGTGATCCTATGTTTGAATTAAAACAATTGCCAGACACTTTGAAATATGCTTATCTTGATGAAAAGAAAATATATCATGTTATTATCAGTGCTAACCTTTCAGAACATGAAGAAGAAAGATTACTGAAAGTTCTAAGGAAGCACCGGGCTGCTATTGGATATACTCTTGATGATTTAAAGGGCATTAGTCCCACTCTATGTCAGCAAAAAATTAATATGGAACCTGATGCTAAACCCGTTGTTGATCACCAACATCGGTTAAATCCAAAGATGAAAGCAGTGGTAAGAATGGAAATATTAAAACTTCTGGAAGCGGGTATAATCTAGCCTATAGCTGATAGTAGATGGGTAAGTCCTGTTCATTGTGTCCCTAAGAAAGGAGGTATAATTGTTGTTCCTAATGATAAGAATGGGCTTATTCCACAAAGAATTGTTACAGGCTATAGAATGGTAACTGATTTTAGAAAATTAAACAAAGCAACTAGAAAAGATCATTACCCTTTGCCTTTTATTGATCAAATGCTTGAAAGATTATCTAAGCACACACACTTTTTCTTCCTTGATGGATATTCTGGCTTTTCACAAATGCATGTTTCTCAACTTGATCAAGAAAAGACCACTTTTACTTGTCCTTTTGGAACCTATGCTTATAGACGTATTCCTTTTGGTTTATGTAATGCACCTGCTACCTTTCAAAGACTTATGACTGCTATATTCTCTGACTTGTGTGAAAAGATTGTTGAGGTTTTCATGGATGAATTCTCTGTTTATGGGAAGTATTTTGATGATTGTTTAAGCAATCTTGAGCGAGTTTTACAGAGATGTGAACAAACAAATCTTGTCTTGAATTGGGAGAAGTGCCACTTTATGGTTAATGAAGGCATTGTCTTGGGTCATAAAATTTCTGAAAGAGGTATTGAAGTGGATCAAGCTATGGTTGACGCAATTGAGAAAATGCCATGTCCTAAGGACATCCAAGGTATTCATAGTTTCCTAGGTCATGTTGGTTTCTATAGGAGATTTATCAAAGACTTTTCTAAAATTTCTAGGCCTCTTACTAATCTTTTGCAAAAGGATATTCCTTTTGTTTTTGATGATGATTGTCTTGAAGCCTTTGAAACACTCAAGAAAGCCTTATTTTCTACACCTATTGTTCAACCACCTGATTGGAACTTGCCTTTTGAAATTATGTGTGATGCTAGTGATTATGCTGTTGGTGTTGTTTTAGGACAAAGAGTTGATAAGAAATTGAATGTTATTCATTATGCTAGTAAAACTCTGGACAATGCTCAAAGAAATTATGCTACTACTGAAAAAGAATTCTTAGCAGTGGTGTTTGCTTGCAATAAATTTAGACCTTATATTGTTGATTCCAAAGTAACTATTCACACAAACCATGCTACTATTAAATATCTTATGGAAAAGAAAGATGCTAAACCTAGACTTATTTGTTGGGTTCTCTTGTTACAAGAATTTGATTTACATATCATTGATAGAAAAGGAGCTGAGAACCCCATAGCTGATAACTTGTCTAGGCTTGAAAATGTGCTTGATGACCCACTACCTATTGATGATAGTTTTCCTAATCAGCAGTTAGCTACAATAAATGTTGCTAATAGTACTCCTTGGTATGCTGACTATGCTAATTACATTGTTGCTAAATATTTACCACCTAGCTTTACATATCAATAAAATAAAAAATTCTTCTATGATTTAAGACACTACTTTTGGGATGACCCGCATCTTTATAAAGAAGGAGTAGATGGTATTATTAGACGTTGTGTACTTGAGCATGAACAGGGACAAATCCTACGGAAATGTCACTCCGTGGCTTATGGAGGGCATCATGCTGGAGATAGAATTGCTCATAAGGTATTGCAGTCTGGATTTTATTGGCCTACTCTCTTCAAGGATGCCCGTAAGTTTGTCTCATCTTGTGATGAATGCCAAAGAATAGGTAATATCGGTAAGTGTCAAGAAATGCCTATGAATTATTCACTTGCTGTTGAACCATTTGATGTTTGGGGATTTGATTACATGGGACCTTTTCCTTCCTCTAATGGGTATACACATATTTTGGTTGCTGTTGATTATGTTACTAAATGGGTAGAAGCTATTCCAACCAGTAGTGATGATAACAACACCTCTATTAAAATTCTTAAGGAAGTTATTTTCCCAAGGTTTGGAGTCCCTAGATATTTAATGGCTGATGGTGGTTCACACTTTATTCATGGTGCTTTCTGTAAAATGCTTGCCAAGTATGATGTTAACCATAGAATTGCATCACCCTATCATCCTCAGTCTAGTGGCCAAGTTGAACTTAGCAATAGAGAAATAAAATTAATTTTGCAAAAGACTGTCAATAGGTCCAGGGAGAATTGGTCTAAGAAATTAGATGATGCACTTTGGGATTATAGAACAGCATATAAAAATCCTATGGGTATGTCTCCTTATAAAATGGTTTATGGAAAAGCTTGTCATTTGCCTCTTGAGTTAGAACATAAAGCATATTCGGCAGTCAAAGAGCTCAACTATGATTTCAAACTTGCTGCTGAAAAGAGGTTATTTGATATAAGCTCATTAGATCAATGGAGAACCCAAGCTTATGAAAATGCAAAGTTATTCAAAGAAAAAGTTGAAAGATGGCATGACAAAAGAATCCAAAAGTGTGAGTCTAAAGTCGGAGAATATGTTCTTTTGTACAACTCTCGTTTTAGATTTTCTGCAGGAAAGCTCCTCTCGAAATGGGAAGGCCCATATGTCATCGAGGAGGTTTACCGGTCTGGAGCCATCAAAATAAATAATTCTGAAGGTACTAACCCGAAGATTGTCAATGGGCAACGAATAAAGCATTATATCTCAGGAATGCCTATTAATGTTGAAAGTAATATTATCCAAACTTTGACACCGGAAGAACACATAAAAGAGTCATTCTGGAACACTCAAAATCGTGAAAATAAGGAGTTTCGTGATACGGTAAGTAAACGGACTCCAAAAAATCTGCAAAAGTATTTTTATCAGTTTTGGAATATTATAGAATTGTGGAAATATAGAAACTTCCAGGAAGCGTCCCCTGGTGTGTTCAAGACACCAAGGCGCGCCAAGCTTGCCTGGCGCGCCCAGGTGGGTTGTGCCCACCTGGGACACCTTCCGTACTCTGTTTTTCTCCCGTATACTTGTCCTCCAAGATAAAAAATCTATATATACTTCCGAACCTATTAACCACCGTATCACGAAGAAATCCTCTGTTCTGTTTTTCCTTACTGTTTTCTGCGTAGATATGAAAATATGTCATCTCAAGACTCTGAGGGAGAGAGCTATGTTGCTGATCTCATCGCAAGCCCCAAGTCCTATGGGGATGAGAAGCACTGTTGTTCCTCCGAGGAAGATGAAGATGAATCAATTCCTCCCCGGTTCAAAAATGAAAGCATGGAGGCATTATGCAAGAAGATAATAAAACTCGAGATAGATAATTGCGAATTGATGATGGAGAATTTTACTCTCCGTCAGAAGCTGGAGGAAGCAAAGAGCAAACTCTCTACCTTCTCACCGCCACCATTACCTTCTTCTTCCTCACCACCACCATCTTGTTCACCACCAAAGGAGAACTGATCAGTATCGGGTATGGGCACTCCCCTTGGCTTCCGCCAAGCTTGGGGAAGGTGCCCCAGTATTGTATCACCCCACTATCTTTTTACTTTTACTTATTTTAGTTCGATCTTTTTGCTTTAGATGAAATAAAGTTTAGTTCGGTCCTTTCTTCTTTGAAATTTTGCTTAGTGATATATCATTGTAATCGTGTGCAAGTTATATAATAAAGTTTAGTTTGAGTTTTTGCTCTCTTTACTTTCATGTTGCAAATAAAGAAAAGAAAACAGAAAGAAAGAGAAAGAGAAAGGATATAAATAAAAGAAAGGAAATAAATAAATAAAATCATATACTAATCCTATGGTAGGTGATAGCACCACATAAGGAAAAGTATAAGTAGGAAATTTTATTAGAGATTGACAAACATAACATTGGTCAATGATGCAACTCATGAAAGAATTAATAAGGGAAGAGAAGATTCACATATAAATATACTATCCTAGAAATCTTTTGTGATTATGAGCCCTCATCAAAATATTATATGCCAAAATTGTTGACATTGGACAAGGAAGACAACTTAATGGTTTATGTTTCTTTATATTCACATAGAAGTCATATTGTCATAGATCCTTTAACATGTGATGATTGCCCCCTATCTTTGCTAGCCAAAATTCCACACTAAGTAGAGATACTACTTGTGCCTCCAAAACCCCTTAACCCCAAATCTTTTTCAAGTGTCCACCATACCTACCTAGGGATTGAGCAAGATCCCTCAAGTAAGTTGTCATCGGTGCAAAAAGGCAATAAAAATTGCTTATAAAAGTGTGAGATCAATTAGTGTAAGAAAAAATTGAGCGTCGTACGAACTTGGATGACAAAGAATAAAAGCGACAGACAGCATAACAAAGGCTGTCATCTTAAGGGGCAATACAACATGACATTCTCTTGCACTAAGGGATTGAGCATACAAACAAATAAGCGCATGGCAACCTCTTCTTCCCTCTGCGAAGGGCCTATCTTTTACTTTTATGTATTTACTTTTATGCAAAGAGTCAAAGTTTTCCTTCTATTCCTTTTTAATTTTCTCCTTTGGCATGCATCATGTGGTGAGGAAAGATCTAGGCACATATGTCCAGTTGAATATAGATATCATGAATTATTATTGTTGACGTCACCCTTGAGGTGAATATGTTGGGAGGCGAACCTATAAGCCCCTATCTTTCTATGTGTCCGGTTGAAACGTTTTGCTCATGGGTACGAGGTGAGTGTTAGCAATCATAGAAGACTATATGATAGTTGAGTATGTGGACTTGCCTACAGGCTCCGACACATGACCCTTCTTGAAAAGATGATGAATTGTAGTTGCAAAGTTGACTGAGAACATAGTTTGTTGGTTTCTAATAGAGTTTTTGCTTTATACTTCGATTGTGTGATGAACTATTACTTACTCATGAGAAGTATATGATAAAAGATATATGATAAAAGTCCTATGTTTAGTTTTTTTGCTTGTATAATAATCAACATGATGCTTCTATGTCCGTATTTTGTTTTATCGACAGCTCTCTCTCAAAGCATGTGGACATGTTTTTCGATTTCGGTTTTCGCTTGAGGACAAGCGAGGTCTAAGCTTGGGGGAGTTGATATGTCCATATTGCATCATGTTTTCTTACTATTATTTATGATATTTTTATCCTTAATAATGCTTTTTGGAGTAATTCTAATGCTTTTTATCTCATAATTTGCAAGGAACACACAAAGAGGGAGAATTCCGGCAGCTGGAAATCTGGACCTGGAAAAGCTAGAGAGGCCACCTATTCTGCACAACTCCAAACAAGCTAAAACTTCACGGAGATTTTTATGGATTATTTAATAATTATTGGAGCAAATAACCACAAGAAGGGGGCCACCAGGTGGGCACAAGCCACCTGGGCGCGCCACGGACCCCAGGTGCGCCTTGTGGGTTGTGGCCTCCTCGGCCCACCTCCGACGCCCATCTTCTGGTATATAAGTCATTTTTACCTAGAAAAAATTAGGAGAGGGCTTTCAGGACAGAGCGCCGCCGTCTCGAGGCGGAACTTGGGCAGGAGCACTTTTGCCCTCCGGAAGAGCGATTCCGCCGGGGGACCTTCCCTCCCGGAGGGGTAAATCATCGTCATCATCATCACCAACAACTCTGCCATCTTGGGGAGGGCAGTCTCCATCAACATCTTCAACAACACCATCTCATCTCAAACCCATGTTCATCTCTTGTATTCAATATTGTTACCGGAACTATGATTGGTGCTTGTGGGTGACTAGTAGTGTTGATTACATCTTGTAGTTGATTACTATATGGTTTATTTTGTGGAAGATTATATGTTCAGATCCATTATGCTATTTAGTACTCCTCTGATCATGAACATGTTTATCATTTGTGAGTAGTTACTTTTGTTCTTGAGGTCACCGGAGAAATCATGTTGCAAGTAATCATGTGAACTTGATATGTGTTCGATATTTTGATAGTATGTATGTTGTTATTCCCTTAGTGGTGTCTTGTGAACGTCGACTACATGAAACTTCACCATATTTGGGCCTAAGAGAATGCATTGTGGAGTAGCAATTAGATGATGGGTTGCGAGAGTGACAGAATCTTAAACCCCAGTTTATGCGCTATTCCGTAAGGGACCGATTGGATCCAAAAGTTTAATGTTATGGTTAGAATTTATTCTTAATACTTTTCTCGTAGTTGCGGATGCTTGCGAGAGGATTAATCATAACACTACTAGAAAAACCCCTACTAATGGCGCACCTAATATGGCTATTAATGGCGCATCTGTGGTGCGCCATTAATAGCACGCCATTAGTAATTTTTACTAATGGCGCACCACCTGGTGCACCATTAGTATCTGGTATACTAATGGCGCACCATGTAGTGCGCCATTAGTATAGCCCACGTGCGCCATTAGTATCTAGTATACTAATGCCGCACTACATAGAGGTTCGCCATTAGTATCTGGTATACTAATGGCGCACCACATAGAAGTGCGCCATTAGTAACATTTTTTTCAATTTTTTTTTTAAATTTTTCCAAATTTTTTTTAATTTTTTTCAAAAAAAAATTTCAATTTTTTTAATTTTTTTTTTCAATTTTTTCTTAATCTCAGTTCACTATGGCTTAATCTCAGGTCAATATGCTTAATCTCAGGTCAAATCACACTCCGTGGTCAAACTTCCAGCCCAAGCACGCTTAACTTCAGAGTTCTATCCAACCCCAGCAACAGCTCACTTCACAGGCACTTGTTGATATATCTAGCATATCAATCCTGTTATACCTTATTGATGTCTAGGACTTTGTTCATGTTAATGACTATGATGAAATTTTGAAAAATATTTCAAACTTCTCGATCATATTACGTATCATTTTTTGAAAAAAAAATCAAAAAAAAATTGAAATTAGTAATTTTGAAATTAGTAATTTTTTTCTGTTACTAGTGGCGCACCACATCCACGGTGCGCCACTAGTAAGTTTGAAATTTTTTGAATTTTTTTGCCGCCAGATCTTAAAAGCCCCGTAACTTTTTTTCTGTTAGGTTTTTGGGGATTTTGAAAATGTTTAACGGGGTTCCCCCGGTTAAATTCGGATGTAACTTTTCGAGTAGATGATTTTTCATATAAAAAACTTTTTCATCCGAGTTAGTATGCAAAAGTTATGCCCATTTTACAAATTCTAGAGATTTTGCAAATGAAGTCGAAATTCATATTTGCAAATTTTCCCAACAACTAGACCACATATCACATGGGAAACTTATTTTCTTTTATTTTTTGACATTTTCATCATTTTCTTTTATTTTTTTAAACTGAAAAGGCGATCCACGGGGGTGCATTCGTGGAAGGTGGTTGTTACTAATGGCGCACCGTGGGAGTGGTGCGCCATTAGTAGTTCAACTACTAATGGCGCACCACCCCACGGTGCGCCATTAGTAACTTGCCACCTTCCACCGACGACGAAAGTTACTAATGGCGCACCGTGGGTGGTGCGCCATTACTAGTTCAACTACTAATGGCGCACCACTCCCACGGTGGCGCCATTAGTAGTTTTGAAAAAAATAAAAAAATGATATTTTTTGATTTTTTTAAAAACTTAGTAATGGCGCATCAGTGGAAAGTGCGCCATTACTAGTTAAATTAGTAATGGCGCACCACTACAAGGTGCGCCATTAGTAACAAAAAAATTTTTATTTATTTTTTACATTTTTTTAAAACTACTAATGGCGCACGACGGATGTGGTGCGCCATTACTATGTCAATTAGTAATGGCGCACTATGCAGCGGTGCGCCATTAGTAACAAAAATGTTTTTTATGTTTTTTTTCCAAACTACTAATGGCGCACCACACACCAGGTGCGCCATTAGTAATATATTACTAATGGCGCACCGAGACATGGTGCGCCATTAGAATATAGTAATGGCGCACCACATCACAGGTGCGCCATTAGTAGCCATTCCATCTATAACCCTTTTTGTAGTAGTGTAAGTAGGAGATTTGTTCAAGTAAGAACAGCACCTAAGCACCGGTCTACCCACATATCAAATTATCAAAGTAGCGAGCACAAATCAAACCAACATGATGAAAGTGACTAGATGAAATTCCCATGTACCCTCAAGAACGCTTTGCTTATCATAAGAGACCAGTTGGCATGTCCTTTGCCTCAAAAGGATTGGGCTACCTTGCTGCATGCTTGTTACTATTATCGTTACTTGCTCGTTACAAATTATCTTGCTATCAAACTACCCCTACTTAAAATTTCCGCACTTGCAGACATTACCTTATTGAAAACTACTTGTCATTTCCTTCTGCTCCTCGTTGGGTTCGACACTCTTACTTATCGAAAAGAGCTACAATTGATCCCCTATACTTGTGGGTCATCACCTTGCCAGGCCTCTCTGCCATCGACGCCACCACGACGCCAGACAATGTCGTCCTCCTGCACGAGTCTATCGCCACCTATCGGACGCCGAGTCTCCACTGCGCCACGCTGCCGAGATCCGCCACCATCGGTGTGTAGGATGAAGCGCTGCTCCACCACGTACCGACGCCCAACCACCACGCTGTCCACATGTCCGTCCAGCCGATGAATGTCTCCAAAGATGATGCCCCCACGGGGGTGATGACGAAGACGTCGCCATCATCCGATCCAGGAGGCCCCACAACGCCTCCAACGAGGGCTATGACGCCCACGGGCACCGCCGTCAATGCTAGCCTCCTCCAGATCTAAGGTTTCCCCCGGAAACAATGGAGTGAGGGACGCCCCCAACATTGCCTCCAACAAGGAAAACGACAGTCACGGCCGCCGCCAACGATGGTGTCTGATGTCTACTACGCAAATTTACTCTTGTAGACACGTGTTGGGCCTCCAAGCGCAGAGTTTTGTAGGACAGTAGAAATTTTCCCTCAAGTGGATGACCTAAGGTTTATCAATCCTTGGGAGGTGAAGGGTGAAGATGGTCTCTCTAAAACAACCCTGCAACCAAATAATAAAAAGTCTCTTGTGTCCCCAACACATCAAATACAATGGTAATTTGTATAGGTGCACTAGTTCGGCGAAGAGATGGTGATAAAAGTGTAATATTGATGCCAGAAATATATTTTTATAATCTGAATAAATAAAAAACAGCAAGGTAGCAAATAGTAAACGGGCACAAAAATGGTATTGCAATGCTTGAAAATGATCCGTACTTTCGCTAGTGCAATCTCTCAACAATGCTAATATAATTGGATCATATAACCATCCCTCAAAGTGCGATGAAGAATCACTCCAAAGTTCCTATCTAGCAGTGAACATAAGAATAAATTGTTTATAGGGTACAAAACCACCTCAAAGCTATTCTTTTCGTTCGATCTATTCAAGAGTCCATACTAAAATAACACAAAGCTACTCTTTTCGTTCGATCTATCCTAGAGTTCGTACTAAAATAACACCAAAGCAAATTCATATTCATAATACTCAATCCAACACAAAGAACTTCAAAGAGTGCCCCAAGATTTCTATGGGAGAAACAAAGACAAGAATGTGCATCAACCCCTATGCACAGATTACCCCAATGTCACCTCAGCAATCCGCGAGTTGAGTGCCAAAACATATATCAAGTGAATCAATACGATACCCCATTGTCACCATGAGTATTCAATTGCAAGCATATATCAAGTGTTCTCAAATCTATAAAAGTATTCAATCTGATAACAACGAAATCTCAAAGGGAAAAACTCAATTCATCACAACAAGATAGAGAGGGGAAAACACCATATGATCCGACTATATTAACAAAGCCCACGATACATGAAGATCGTTACATCTCAAAAACACGAGAGACAGAGAGTAGCTACTGGTACAAACCCTCAGCCCCGAGGGTGGACTAATCCATCCTCATCATGGTGGTCGCCGGGATGATGAAGATGGCCACCGGAGATGCTTCCCCCCTCCGGCAGGGTGCCGAAAAGGGTCTAGATTAGTTTTCAGTGGCTACAGAGGCCTGCGGCGGCGGAACTTCTGATCTAGGTTAACCCCGAAGGGTTTTGGAATTTTTGTGAATTTATAGGGTAAAGAGGGGGTGCGGGAGGCCACCAAGGTGCGCACAACCCACCTGGGCGCGCCTGGGCCCCCAGGCGCGCCCTGGTGGGTTGTGCCCCCCTCGGGGCACCCCCCAAGTGCTTCTTTGGCCCACTGTTGGTCTTCTGGTCAATAAAAAATCTGCATGAAGTTTCGTCGCATTTGGACTCCGTTTGGTATTGATTTCCTGCGATGTAAAAAACAAGCAAAAAAACTGCATCTTGCACTGGGCACTGGGCCAATAGGTTAGTCCCAAAAAATTATATAAAGTTTCTAAAAAATGATTGTAAAACATCCAAGAATGATAAAATAACAGCATGCATACTTCATAAAATATAGATACGTTGGAGACGTATCAGCATCCCCAAGCTTAATTCCTACTCGTCCTTGAGTAGGTAAATGATAAAAGAAATAATTTATGAAGTGTGAATGCTAGCAAAGTGCACAAGTTTGATCAATGACAATTTCAATCACTTTTCCTAGCATCATAACAACAATTATTTCTTATAAAACTTCTCATGTTATAGTAGCAACCAATTCACATGTTAAGGTTCAAACAATGAACTCTCTTGAAATTCAACAACCTATGTTCATAGTCACCAAGCAATTGCAATTCAACTTATTCAACAGAATTTAAGTAAGAGCTCCACATACTCAACCATCATATAGTCTTCTATGATTGCTAACACTCACCGCATACACATGAGAAAAATGTTTCATCCGGACACATAGAAAGATAGGGGCTTATTGTTTTGCCTCCCAACGTACTCACCTCAAGGGTGATGTCAACAATAATAACTCATGCTAACCATATTCAACTGGACATATGTGCCTAGATCTTTCCTCACCACAT
Source organism: Aegilops bicornis (assembly GCA_021605145.1). Lineage (NCBI taxonomy): Eukaryota > Viridiplantae > Streptophyta > Magnoliopsida > Poales > Poaceae > Aegilops > Aegilops bicornis. The sequence continues at coordinate 556,480,447 of CM038672.1, read as the reverse complement.
GGTGCTTGCCAAAAGAGAAAAATAAAAAGGAATAGAGAGAAAAACTTTGAATCTTTGCATAAAAGTAAATACTGAAAAGGAAAAGATAGGCCCTTCGAAGAGGGAAGCAGAGGTTGCCATGCGCTTATTTGTTTGTATGATCAACCCCTTAGTGCAAAAGAACGTCACATTATATTGCCCCTTATGATATCAACCTTTATTATGCAGTCCGTCGCTTTTATTGCATTGCCATCACAAGTTCATACAACGCTCAATTTTCTCTTACGCTAAATGATCTAACACTTTTAGAAGCAATTTTTTTTTGCTTTATTGCACCAATGACAAGTTACTTGAAGGATCTTGCTCAATCCTTAGGTAGGTATGGTGGACTCTTGAAAATAAGATTTGGGTTTAAGGGTTTTTGGACGCACAAGTAGTATCTCTACTTGGTGCGGATTTTTTTGGCTAGCAAAGATGGGGGCCAAGCACCACATGTTTAAGGATCTAAGACAATATATGTCGGGGAGGCTGATCGGACCCACGAACACCTATGGGACCGGCGGGCCGAGTCCCTTGTGGTTCGGAGGGGGGCGGATATCGCACGAAGAGCGGATCGAGGTGAAGCACACGAGCAGTTTACCCAGCTTCGGAGCTCTCCGGAGAGATAACACTCCTACTGCTGCTTGTCTGATTCTATTGTGTTCTTGCTAGGGAGCGATGGGAGCTACAAGACCTAGCGTGAGTCTTCTCTGGTTACGTTGGGATCGAACCCCCTCTACGTTGCGCATGGGCCTCCTTTTATATGCACAAAGGGGCTCCGACAGGTGGCAACGTAGATGAGGGTACAAATGGAAAACAGTAGTTGGTACACCTACTTGTACAAAGGTATGTTGTTCTCTACCTAACTCTGACGGCAAGGGACAAAAGCATTAAATGCCCGTCTATGTCGCCTAAACAGTGCAACAGGGACCGTCAGGTGCGCCACCGCTCGCCACGATGGCAAGCTTGTCAGCGCCGCTTATCGCTGCTCTCCGCTGGCTGCACAGCCTCTTGACACGCGCGCATGGAATGGTCTCATGGCGACACGTTGATGGATGAGCTGGAGCGGAGATGAAGAACCCTTGTCGCGCTTGGAGGCTTGTCGCTCTCCGAGCCTTCCCGGCAAGCTCCTCTTGCCGGGGTCTTGTCATGCGTGCCTTGAGTGGCCTTCCCGGCAAGCTCCTCTTGCCGGGGCCTTGTCTTGGTTAAATACTTTGTTCTTGAATGGCTCCAGAGGAACCACGGAGGATCTTGGCGGTGACCAGGCAAGCCTTGCCACGGGTGTCAGAATCGCCTGCGGCACGAGTTCGGGATACTAGGGTACCCCTACTCTAGTACACCGACAATATAACTTATATGTGAATATGAACAAACATAAATCATTACATTGTCTTCCTTGTCCAACGTCAACAATTTTGGCATACAATATTTTGATGGGGGCTCACAATCACAAAAGATTTCCAGGATAGTGTATTTGCATGTGAAAGTTCTCGTCCTTATACTAATTATTCGTGAATTTCTTGTATGACCAAAATTGTGATTGTCAAGCCTGAAAAGATTTCACTTTCTAAACCCAAGGTGAAGCTACCACTAGGCATGATATAATTTCAACTTTCTGACATTCAATTTATTCAACAATTTACTCATAGGATATAAGTGAAGAACAAGAGTAAATGACTAGCTACTCCAAAAAGATATAAGTGAAGATCATGAGCATAATATTTCTTTATCTCAAATTAATTTAAGTGAAGCAAGAGAGAATTTCTTAAAAAATACTAAATCACACCCTGCTCAAAAAGATATAAGTGAAGCACTAGAGCAATTCCATAGAAAAGAGCTTCATTGACGGGATGTGAATACCGCTTACTTAGCCTTCTTGGAAACTATTTGAGGACTCTTTTTTATTTAAAAACTTTCAGGTCTAAGTATTTTATTAAAACAGCAAGAAAAAAAACAAAATGACATTTCAAGGATAGCACAACTCATGTGAAGAAGCAAAAACTTAGGCTCAACCGATACTAACCCATAATTGTTGAAGAAGAAAGGTGGGATGCCTACTGGGGCATCCCCAAGCTTAGATGCTTGAGACTTCTTGAAATATTATCTTGGGGTGCCTTTGGCATCCCCAAGCTTGAGCTTTTGTGTCTCCTTAATTCCTTTTATATCACGATTTTCCTAAATTTCAAAAGCTTCATCCACACAAAACTCAACAAGAACTCGTGAGTTAAGTTAGTATAAACCAATGCAAAAATCTTATCATTATCTACTGTAGAAAATCACTAAAATTATTATTCAACATTGCATACTAAATGCCTCTGCATATTTAATACTCCTATCCTCAAATAGAATCATTAAACAAGCAAACATATGCAAACAATGCAAACATAACAGCAATCTGCCAAAACAATACAGTCTGTAAAGAATGCAAGAGTATCAATACTTCCCTAACTCCAAACATTATGAAATTCTACCACACTGTAGAAAATTTCAGTATGCAAAAAATTTCAACATTTTATCACATTCTGACTTTCCTCGGGAATTTTTGCAACATCGATAAATTTTCTGTTTTCAAACAGCAACATGTATACTTGCAAGATAAGCATGGCAAAGGCTATCAATGCCACTTTTTATTGAAATAAAAGATGCAAAACGTTATTCTAAATAACAGCAAGAAAATTCTTAACAGAATAAATTGACACTCCAAGCAAAACACATATCATGTGACGAATGAAAACATAGCTCCAAGTGAGATTATCAATATTGTTGGAGACGAAAGAGGGGATGCCTTCCGGGGCATCCCCAAGCTTAGTTGCTTGGGTATTCCTTGAATATTACCTTGGTGCCTTGGGCATCCCCAATCTTAGGGTCTTGTCACTCCTTATTCTCCTCATATCGACATCTCACCCAAAACTTGAAAACTTCAATCACACAAAACATAACGGAACTTCGTGAGATAGGTTAGTATGATAAAGAGCAAACCATTTCACTTTTGGTTCTGTCAAAGACAAGATTCATAATTGTTCTCACACAATGACTAATGTATCATATCATTTACACAATTTATATTGAGCGATATAAGCCATAGAAACTAGAAAACAAGCAAACTATGCATTGAAAACAGAATCTGTCAGAAATAGAACAATCTGTAGTAATCTATACTCAAACCATACTTCTGCTACCCAAAAATTATGAAAAACTTATAAACACGTGATAAATTTGTATATTAAACTTCTAAAAAAAGAATCAACTAAAAAACGCTCTTCTGTTAAAAATACGAATTATTTTCGTGAGCGCAAAAGTTTCTGTTTTTCAGCAAGATCAAATCAACTATCACCCAACATGATCTCAAAGGCTTTACTTGGCACTATATTGAAACAAAAGCAATAAAACATGATCAATACAGTAGCATAGTCAAGTGAGCACACAAAAACAGTAGGTAAAAGTGTTGGGTTGTCTCCCAACAAGCGCTTTTCTTTAATGCCTTTTAGCTAGGCATGATGATTTCAATGATGCTCGCATAAAGGATAAGAATTGAAACACAAAGAGAGCATCATGAAGCACATGGCAAGCACATTTAAGTCTAACCCACTTCCTATGCATAGGGATTTTGTGATCAAACAATTTATGGGAACAAGAATCAACTAGCATAGGAAGGCAAAACAACCATAACTTCAAGATTTTCAACACATACAGAGGAAACTTGATATTATTGCAATTCTTACAAGCATAAGTTCCTTCCTCATAATAATTTTCAGTAGCATCATGAAGAAGTTCAACAATATAACCATCACATAAATCATTCTTTTCATGATCCACGAGCATACAAATTTTATTACTCCCCACATAAGCAAATTTCTTCTCGTCAATAGTGGTGGGAGCAAACTCAACAAAATAACTATCATGAGACACTTGATTGGCATGATCAATTTGAGCATTAAAATTGTGATGACAAGGTCCATGATTATCATTATTCTCTATATCATACACATCATCATCATAATCATCATAAATAGGAGGCATGCTAGCATTATAACAAATTTGCACATCAAAACTTGGGGGAATAAAAATATCATCTTCATCAAACATAGCATCCACAAGCTTATGGCTTTGCATATCATTAGCATCATAGATATTCAAAGAATTCATACTAACAACATTGCAATCATGCTAATCATTTATACCAAACATTCTATTGAATTCTTCTTCTATCAATTGAGCACAATTTTCCTTTCCATCATTTTCACGAAAGATATTATAAAGATGATCAATAATATGATGCGACCTCAATTCTAGTTTTTATGTAGTTTTCTTTTATAAACCAAACTAGTGATAAAACAAGAAACTAAAAGATTCGAATGCAAGACCTAAAGATATACCTTCATGCACTCACCTCCCCGGCAACGGCGCCAGAAAAGAGCTTGATGTCTACTACGCAACTTTATTCTTGTAGACACGTGTTGGGCCTCCAAGCGCAGAGTTATGTAGGACAGTAGCAATTTTCCCTCAAGTGGATGACCTAAGGTTTATCAATCCGTGGGAGGCGTAGGATAAAGATGGTCTCTCTCAAACAACCCTACAACCAAATAATAAAAAATCTCTTATGTCCCGAACACACAAAATACAATAGTAATTTGTATAGGTGCACTAGTTCGACGAAGAGATGGTGATAAAAGTGTAATATTGATGCTAGAAATATATTTTTATAATCTGAATAAATAAAAACAGCAATGTAGCAAATAGTATACGGGCACAAAAATGGTATTGCAATGCTTGAAAATGAGGCCTAGGGTCCGTACTTTCGCTAGTGCAGTCTCTCAACAATGCTAATATAATTGGATCATATAACCATCCCTCAAAGTGTGATGAAGAAACAGTCCAAAGTTCCTATCTAGCGGAGAACATAAGAATAAATTGTTTGTAGGGTACGAAACCACCTCAAAGCTATTCTTTTCCTTCGATCTATTCAAGAGTCCGTACTAAAATAACACAAAGCTATTCTTTTCATTCGATCTATCCTAGAGTTCATACTAAAATAACACCAAAGCAAATTCATATTCATAATACTCAATCCAACACAAAGAACTTCAAAGAGTGCCCCAAGATTCTACCGGAGAAACAAAGACAAGAACGTGCATCAACCCCTATGCATAGATTACCCCAATGTCATCTCGGCAATTCGTGAGTTGAGTGCCAAAACATATATCAAGTGAATCAATATGATACCCCATTGTCACCACGAGTATTCAATTGCAAGACATATATCAAGTGTTCTCAAATCCATAAAGTATTCAACCCGATAACAACGTTATCTCGAAGAGAAAAACTCAATTCATCACACCAAGATAGAGAGGGGAAACACCATATGATCCGACTATATTAACAAAGCCCGCGATACATCAAGATTGTGACATCTCAAGAACATGAGAGAGAGAGAGAGATTAAACACATAGCTACTGGTACAAACCCTCAGCCCCGAGGGTGGACTACTCCCTCCTCATCGTGGTGGCCGCCGGGATGATGAAGATGGCCACCGGAGATGATTCCCTCGAGGGTGCCGAAAAGGGTCTAGATTGGTTTTGGTGGCTTCTGAGGCCTGCGGTGGCGGAACTTGATCTAGGTTAACCTCAAGGTTTTGGAATTTTTGTGAATTTATAGGGTAAAGAGGGGGTGCGGAGACCACCGAGGTGGGCACAACCCACTGGGGCGCCTGGCCTCCAGGCGCTCGGTGGGTTGTGCCCCTCGGGCACTTCAAGCAGCGCTTGTTTGGCCCACTGTTGGTCTTCTGGTCCATAAAAATTCTCCGTGAAGTTTCGTTGCATTTGGACTCTATTTGGTATTGATTTCCTGCGATGTAAAAAACAAGCAAAAAACACCAACTGGCACTAGGCACTGGGTCAATAGGTTAGTCCCCAAAAATGATATCAAGTTGCTATAAAATGATTGTAAAACATCCAAGAATGATAAAATAACAGCATGAATACTTCATAAATTATAGATACATTGGAGACATATCAGTGGCATCCTCACCCACTTCAGCAGCTAGGCCACCATCTCCTCCTCCACTTGATCCGCCGCCAGGAAGCCACCGCTGGGCAACACCCACCGACCAGATCCCTTTGGACCGACAATGAAGACATCCAAAGGTAGAGGAGGTCACATCGCTGCATGACCGGCGCCGTGGCCACACACACGTCGTCCCGAGGCGCCCGATCAAGATCCACTATCACAGCCACGCCTCCAAGCCGTGATAGAGGGACACCCGTGATACGTCTCCAACGTATCTATAATTTTTGATTGCTCCATGCTATATTATCTACTGTTTTGGACCATATTGGGCTTTATTTTACACTTTTATATTACTTTTGGGACTAACCTATTAACCGGAGGCCTGATACGTCTCCAACGTATCTATAATTTTTGATTGCTCCATGCTACTTTATCTATTGTTTTGGACTATAATGGGCTTTATTTTCCACTTTTATATTACTTTTGGGACTAACCTATTAACCGAAGGCCCAACCAGATTGCTGTTTTTTGCCTTTTTCGGTGTTTCGAAGAAACAGAATATCAAATGGAGTCCAAACGGAATGAAACCTTCGGAAACATGATTTTCTCACCGAACGTGATCCAGGAGACTTGGACCCTACGCCAAGGAACATCGGAGGCCGTCACGAGGGTGGGGGGCGCGCCCCCTGCCTCGTGGGCCCCCTGAAGCTCCACAGACGTACTCCTTCCTCCTATATATATCTACGTACCGCCAAACGATTAGAACAGGAGCCAAAAACCTAATTCCATGGCCGCAACTTCCTGTATCCACGAGATCCCATCTTGGGGCCTGTTCCGGAGCTCCGCCGGAGGGGGCATCCACCACAGAGGGCTTCTATATCAACACCATAGCCTCTCCGATGAAGTGTGAGTAGTTTACTTCAGACCTTCGGGTCCATAACTAGTAGCTAGATGGCTTCTTTTCTCTTTTTGGATCTCAATACAATGTTCTCCCCCTCTCTCGTGGATATCTATTCGATGTAATCTTCTTTTTGCGGTGTGTTTGTTGAGACCGATGAATTGTGGGTTTATGATCCAGCTTATCTATGAATAATATTTGAATCTTCTCTGAATTCTTTTATGTATGATTGAGTTATCTTTGCAAGTCTCTTGAATTATCCGTTTGGTTTGGCCAACTAGATTGGTAGTTCTTGCAATGGGAGAAGTGCATGGCTTTGGGTTCAATCATGTGGTGTCCTTACCCAGTGACAGAAAGGGTTGCACGGCACGTATTGTATTGTTGCCATCAAGGATAACAAGATGGGGTATTTATCATATTGCATGAATTTATTCCCCTACATCATGTCATCTTGCTTAAGGCGTTACTCTGTTTTTAACTTAATACTCTAGATGCATGCTGGATAGTGGTCGATGAGTGGAGTAATAGCAGTAGATATAGAATCGTTTCGATCTACTTGTTTTGGACGTGATGCCTATATACATGATCATACCTAGATATACTCATAACTATGCTCAATTCTGTCAATTGCTCAACAGTAATTTGTTCACCCACCGTAGAATACTTATGCTCTTGAGAGAAGCCTCTAGTGAAACCTATGGCCCCCGGGTCTGTTCTCATCATATCAATCTCCATCACTTTTATACTTGCTTTGTATTACTTTGCCTTTTACTTTTCACTTTGCATCTTTATATGAAAAATACCAAAAATATTATCTCTATCAGATCTCACTCTCGTAAGTGACCGTGAAGGGATTGACAACCCCTAATCGCGTTGATTGCGAGTAGCTATCGTTTTGTGCAGGGCCTCCTACTGGATTGATACCTTGGTTCTCAAAAACTGAGGGAAATACTTACGCTATTGTGCTGCATCATCCTCTCCTCTTCGGGGAAAACCAACGCAAGCTCAAGACGTAGCAAGAAGGATTTATGGCGCCGTTCGGGAGTTCACGCAAAAGTCGACATACCAAGTACCCATCACAATCCCTATCTCCCGCATTACATTATTTGCCATTTGCCTCTCGTTTTCCTCTCCCCCACTTCACCCTTGCCGTTTTATTCGCCCTCTCTTCTCCGTTCACCTTTATGTCTTTCTTGGCTCGTTTGCTCGTTTGGTTGAAATAGTTGAGTATTTATTCCTAAAAAGAGAAGCTAATATCTATGGATCCTCATCCGCTTGCCAATTTTTTTAAAGAGATCCAATTATTATGAACCAATTCCTAGTGATGTGGATGCACTAGATTATCTTTATAAGCTTTTGCCTGAAATCCGTAAATCTGAAAATTGTGATGAAGTGCTTCACGATAGATCTTTGAATAAAAAGCATGATTGCAATGATTTTACTATAAATTCTCTTGATGTCAGTTGTGCTAATAATATGCAAAACCCTAAGCTTGGGGATGTTAGTTTTGCTATGTCCACTATTTGTTGCAACGATCATGATTGGGGTGATTTTTCTTATGATCTTAAAAATTTATTTAATCCCCATGATGAATATGAGATTGACAATAGTGTTTGCAATAATATTGAAAGTGGGTTTGGAAGAGTGTTAACTTTAGATCCCACATATTTGGATAACATTCAATCTTATGAAATTTTTGATAAAAGTGGGCTTGGAGAAATCATGACTTTAGTTAATGATAATCCCACTATTTTGGAAGAGTGTCAACTTCGCATGCATGTGGATCAGATTGAGAATATGTTATGTGATAGCTATATTGTTGAATTTTCTTATGATCCTACATGTAATTATTATGAGAGAGGAAAATATGGTTATAGAAATTTTCATGTTACTAAATTACCTCTCGTTATGTTGAGATTGCTATTGTTCCTTTCCGCTTCCTTGCATATGCTAGTTGTTGCTTGCTACGATAATTTGTTTGCCTATAATATGCCTATGCATAGGAAGTATGTTAGACTTAAGTGTGTTTTTCACATGTTTTATGATGCTCTCTTTGTGCCTCAATTCTTGTCTTTCTTGTGAGCATCATTGAAATCTCAATGCCTAGCTAGGGGCGTTAAACAAAAGCGCTTGTTGGGAGACAACCCAATATTTTTCCTTGCTGCTTAGTAATAAATAATTCATCTAGCCTATGTTTGATGTGGTTTTATCTTTTAATTAGTGTTTGTGCCAAGTTAAACCTATTGGATCTTCTTGGATAATAGTTATTTCATCTTGCTGTAATTTCCAGAAACTTTGTGCTCAGTGCCCGAATTGTTACAAATCACCAGAACGTGATAAAATACTGATTCCAATTTCTGCTGATCAATAAACAAATTGTGCAGGTCTTCTAATTTTGGTAGAATTTTTTGAGTTCCATAAGTTTGCGTTAGTTACATATTACTACAGACTGTTCTGTTTTTGACAGATTCTGTTTTGTGTGTGTTGTTTGCTTATTTTGATGAATCTATGGCTAGTAAAATAGTTTATGATCCATAGAGAAGTTGGAATACAGTAGGTTTAACACCAATATAAATAAAGACTGAGTTCATTACATTACCTGAAAGTAGTCTTTTGTTTTCTTTCTCTAACGGAGCTCACGAGATTTCTATTGAGTTTTGTGTTGCGAAGTTTTCAAGTTTTGGGTGAGTTCTTTTGATGGATTATGGAACAAGGGGAGCCTAATCTTGGGGATGCCCATGGCACCCCCAAGATAATCCAAGGACACCAAAAAGTCAAAGCTTGGGGATGGCCCGGAAGGCATCCCCTCTTTCGTCCACTTCCATCGGTAATTTACTTGGAGCTATATTTTTATTCACCACATGATATGTGTTTTGCTTGGAGCATCTTGTATTATTTACGTCTTTGCTTGTTAGTTTACCACAATCATCCTTGCTGTACACACCTTTTGAGAGAGCCATACATGAATTGGAATTTGATAGAATACTCTATGTGCTTGTCACGCCCAATATGTGACCCTATCCAAAAGGAACTCGAAGGTCCCACCAAGGATAGACCCGCATATTGAAACGCTTTTGCAAGGTGGATACCATTACATCAACATTACATAATAGATGGGGATACATACATAAGGCATACAATGCCACATGAATACAACATCATCTTACATAAGAGCACCATCCGACTACGGATGAAACACAAATGTAAACTCAAACGACATCCACTTCGCTAGCCCACTGCCGACCGAACCTATCCCCGATCAAAGAAGAAGCAGAGACGAACTCCAAAACAAGGAACATCGCTCTCGCGTCAAGATCATCGCATAACCTGTACCAGCAACTGTTGTTGTAGTAATCTGTGAGCCACGAGGACTCAGCAATCCCATTACTATGGGTATCAAGACTAGCAAAGCTTAAAGGGAAAGGAAGGGGTAAAGTGGTGAGGTTGCAGCAGCGGCTAAGCATATATGGTGGCTAACATACGCAAATGAGAGCGAGAAGAGAAACAAAGGAACGGTCGTCAACTAGTAAAGATCAAGAAGTGATCCTGAACTCCTACTTACGTCAAACATAACCCAGAAATCGTGTTCTCCTCTCGATCAACCCCGAAAAGAGACACTCACGGTTACGCACACGGTTGGTGTATTTTAGAAGAGTTCACTTCAAGTTTACTACAACCGGATATTAACAAATTCCCATCTGCCACATAACCGCGGGCACGGCTCTCGAAAGTTTATACCCTGCAGGGGTGTCCCAACTTAGCCCATGATAAGCTCTCGCGATCAACAAAGGATATTCCTTCTCCCGGGAAGACCCGATCAGACTCAGAATTCCGGTTTACAAGACATTTCGACAATGGTAAAACAAGACCAGCAAAGCCGCCCGATACGCCGACAATCCCGATAGGAGCTGCACATATCTCGTTCTCAGGGCAACACCGGATGAGACATCCTATGAGTAAAACCAGACCCCGAGTTTCCTCGAGGGGGCCCCGTAGTCTACTCGGTTCGGGCCAACACTTAGAGAAGCATTGGCCCGGGGGGGCTAAATAAAGATGACCCTTGGGTTAATTACTCCCAAGGGAAAGTAGGTGGTGGTGAGGCAAATGGTAAAACCAAGGTTGGGCCTTGCTGGAGGAGTCTTATTCAAAGCGAACTGTCAAGGGGGTCCCATAAATCACCCAACCGCGTTAGGGACGCAAAATCCGGGAACATAATACCGATATGATGGAAACTAGGGCGGCAAGAGTGGAACAAAACACCAGGCATAAGGCCGAGCCTTCCACCCTTTACCAAGTATATAGATGCATTAATAATATAAGAGATATTGTGATATCCCAACATAACATAATCCAACATGGAGCAATCTTCATCTTCACCTGCAACTAGCAACGCTATAAGAGGGGCTGAGCAAAGCGGTAACATAGCCAAACAATAGTTTGCTAGGAAGGGTGACAAAGGTTAGAGGTTCATGGCAATTTGGGAGGCTTGAAAGCAAGTGGTAGGTAACGCAGCATAGCGATAGAACGAAGCAACTAGCATAGCAATGATAGTAATGAGATCCAAGGTGGCGGTCATCTTGCCTAAAATCCCGCAAGGAAGAAGAACGAGTCCATGAAGAAGATGAAGCCACGAAGACGAACCAAGCGTAGATGAACGAATCCTCACGATCGCAACGAAACGGGAACTATTGAGAAGAAGCACACAACATGGTAAACACACCACACATAGACATGACATGATGCACAACAAGCATGATGCATGCCAAAGCTACATGAAGCTACTCATGGCAAGAGACGATGCAAACAAGAGCAACACATCAAAGCAAGTTTAAATGAGGCCGGAAACGACATGTAACAATTCCGGTAAGTCCTCATATGCAAATTTCAAAACTGGTACAGATCTGAATAAACCTTATGTTCAAGTTGTTAAACAGCAAGTTAAGACACACCAAGAGAATGTACACGAAATTCTATTCAAGTTACATATAAAGTTCATTTAATTCGGAGCTACGGCCTAGAAGATATGAGCAAAACAAGTTGAACATGGCATTGGAGTAAAATGCATACAAACATCAATCAAACACCTCAAAATAAGGATGCAACATAATAATATTAAACTACATGCAATTCTAAGCAAGTTTCATATAAAGCACACTCAAAATGGAGCAACGGTTCAACACATACACACCATACAAGTTTAAAGGACAAGCTGTCCATAATAGCAACTAGGCATATTGCAAGCATCAAAACACTATGCTACAGCATCTCAACGTGAAAAAAAGGAATGGGCATGAAGTACAGGTAAAGCGGGACAAAACATGAACACTGAGCTATCTCCAGAATCGTAAGAACATGCCCAAAAGGACATGGCAAGATTGCAAATAATAACAGTTTCAGTCATTAGCAGAAATAACATCAGGTTGCAATGTTTAGAGCTACAAAACAACATGTTACAGGAACTTACAAATGCAAACAAAGGCATGGCACGAATCTACTAATTGCATAGAACAAAAGTCCCTTACTGACCATGAGCCAAAAGGGCACAGAAAATGTGATGGCACCCATGTAAACATGGAAATTTATATGACAAATTCATGTTGGTTAGCTTGAACCACTCACCACAGAGCAATACATGGCATGGCAAGGCAACCAACAGCAATAAGACATGTTAATGAAGCTAAGCATGGCAAGATCAAGTTCATAGAGTGCATGGATAACTAACAACAATTATGGCAACATTGAACTTAATGTTAACGGGCTGACAGCAACATTATTTTGCAAATTCGGAGCAAGATTACAACAATCTACAGAAGGATATAATTTCAAAAAAGGGCATGTATGGATAGAGCATGACATTGTATAACAAAACATCCTAAGTGAACAGCTCCAGATTGTGCATAGAATAACTTGTAGCAGCAGGTTAACATAGCATCATGATATAGCAGATTCAGACTAGCAAAACAGTAACAGGAAGTACCCTACTTAACAAGCTCGATGCACTCACTAAAAGACTCACAAAAATAAATGGATTGCACCACTGTGAATATGGCATAACATAGCACCAAACACATGTAGAGCTCATGCTCATAAGATGCACACATCAAATGCAACAAAAATGACAAATCATCAAGTTATAACAGTTTCAGCAGGTTAACATCACATAACACTTTTGCGACGCTGATTCAGGCATTAAGATGGCCTCAAATGAACATGGTGCAATAAAACTAAATGAAAGGAATCTCACAACAAACATTTTGACATATTATGCATGCAAAACGAAGCAATATGCAGAGAGTTATGGCATGAAGAACATGGGTACATACGATGAAAAACCCAGGGACAGGCGATTTTACCCCGCGAAAACTGGACGAGAAGGTCCCGGGACGGAGAGATCCGGGGACAGGCGTGGGCGTTTGGTTGGTGCACCCTGTGGATCTGGTCCCGGTTGGTGCGGATTTCGAGGACCGCCGGGATCTCGCCGGACTTGGAGGGGATGACGCCGAGTGGAAGAAGATGGCGGATCCGCGCCGGGCACCTTTGACGGGCGCCGACGGGCTTGCGCGGCGGGAGTGACGAACGGGCGGGCGTGAGCACGGAGCCATTGTGGAAGAGGCGCGCTGGAGCCGGTAAGTTTTGGCAGCCATGGGCGGTTGAGGCGGAGGTCGCCTGGCTGGGCGGCGACTTGGCGGCGCGCGGCGGATCGGGCCGGGCGGGCCCGCGACGGGCTCCGCGGGCCGGCGGCTGCGGGGAAATCGGCGGTGCGACGTGGCGCCTCCTGGTTGGCCGGCGGGCGGCGGCTGGACATGTGGGTCGGTGGAAGAAGTGTCCGGCGGCGCGGAGAGGGTTTGATCTAGGGTTAGGGGTGGATTCATCTGCAATTTTCGGGGGAGATGGCCTATTTATAGGTACAGGGAGCTAGGAGAGTCCAAATGAGGAGCAGATTTCGGCCACGCGATCGTGATCGAACGACCGAGAGCATGGAGGGGGTTTGGATGGGTTGTTGGGCTGATATGAAGGGGTGTTGGGCTGCAACAAAAGAGGCTTTTACGGTTACCCAGTTAACCGTTGGAGTATCAAACGACCTCCAAATGGCACGAAACTTGACAGGCGGTCTACCGGTGCTATACCAAGGCCACTTGGCAAACCTCGGGTCATTCCGAGAATGTTTAACACCCGCTCACAACAAGAGACCAAAAGGAAGACGCCGGAGGACATAGGAGTGCCGGATTGCAAAACGGACAACCCGGAAAAAGCTCGGATGCATGAAACAAACACGTATGCCAATGCGATGCACATGATGACATGGTATGAAATGCAGATGATGACATGGCAAAATGCAACACACAAGCAAATGACATGGCAAGGACGGCGACTAACTGAAGGACACCTGGCGCATCAAATCCGGGGCGTTACAACACTCCTCCACTAACAAGAGATCTTGTCCCGAGATCTTAGGACCGAGACGGAAGAGAAAGAGGAAGAGGCGAAACAAGAACTCAACAGAAAAAGCAAAGAATCGAGAGAACTCGATAAGAAGAGAGGAACGACGAGAATGACGAGAATCGAAAGCTCACGGAATCAGATAGACTATGAAACCACTTCGGTTAGAACGAGATAAGAAACGAATAAGACTGAAAGGATTTAGGCAGCACTCCGGCTGAAACATGGAGGAATAGAACACGAGCTTGAGAGGATGGAACGATACTTGATGAAGACATGACACAAAACCTTCGGAAAGAATTGAAAGAGTTGAATGAAAAGAACGGAGAATAAAATGACAACTTGTGCCACGACTGAAATAAAGAGCATCCTTAGAAGGAAACATTGAACAGAGTTGTTGAGAAAGTCAACAACAAAAGAATAAGCTTGTTGTGGACTTATGGATAACATCTCAAAATTATGAGGTGATCGCCGACCACAAGCGGAAAAGATTGAATAGCTGAGAAGAACAAAGAAATGCAAAACTCCACTTTAGAAGAATACGGAGAATTAATTGCACTTCGAGATGCAAGAATAAAACTTGAGCTCCTCCAACAAGAATCTTGATGAACTCTTGAAGAATGAATTAAATCATGAAGAACCACCATGAAGAACTCCGGTGATAGAAAGGATCATGAGATAAAATAAGATTAAAGCTTGCGGTGACTTAGATGGAGGTTCCGACGAAATGACCTAGGAAATTTGAACTCCGGAAAAGAAAAGATGAAAACACTTGGAACTAGAATTTATTCACCAAGAACAAACTCTGGAGGAGGGGATTACTTGACGACGAAGAAACAAGAATAAGATTTATTGTATGCTTATCCTTCATCAAATTAAATAGATGACAAGCCATGGATTTTTCATACTACTTATTCTTCTTGAAAAAGGATTGAGAAGTGACATATCGCAAACTTGAGAATGTCTTCATGAACCACCGGTAGGATTGGAAAGAATGAATGGATTAAAATGATAATCAAGGAAAAAGAATCTTGAACGAACCACCGTAATAATTCGAAAATGACTGACGAAAGAGACTGTATCACCGGGAAGAATTAGAAGAACAAATATGCTAGAGGGGATTTAGATGCAAAAGAACAAAGCGATCATGAGATGATTAAAGAACACTTGAATGAAGCACCGGGATAATATTAAGACGAACGAAAGGGCACGGATATAGAATAATTGGAGAACGAATCTGAAAACTTAGAACGAAGAAATCTTTCGAAAAGATGGCCTTCGGATGATCGAGAGAGAAAGCAACAACTGAAATACTCCGGATGGATGAAAAGAATTTGCATGACTTGAAACAATTTGATAGGATAACATCGAGCTAGCACCGCGAATCTCCGGGAGAACGAACAAGATTTACGAGAAATTCTTCGTCGGTCTTCAAATGTTGAGAATGACGGCGGGGAACACCAGTAAAATTGTTGAGATACTCCGGGAGAATGAAAAGAGAAAAGGTTGACCCGAACATGAAAGAATTTGGAAGCGATCTTGGAGAAGGCATCTGACTGATGGAATCCATCCTTACGTCAAACTTCAAAAGAACTTGAGAATACCTCCGGGAAAATCAGAAGAGTCAGGTAAGATCCTGGGAAAAGACCTGTGGGTTAGGGCCCACTGAAAAGAAACACCGTTGGAAAAGATTGTCGAATGAGAAATGATGCACCAGAACGATTGAAAATTTTGAATGAGGTGACAACCTCGAAATAATTGAATGCAAACACAAATCTTCTGAGATGTCTTCAGCACTCCGGAAGGACTAAATGGCGAGAGGCGAACGATCAGAGGGAAAATATTTGAGTTAAGGGAAAGAATACGATCGACAACAAAAAACTTGAATTGAATCCACTGGAAAAGAAAAAAAAAGATGAAGAATGTCAAACGAGACGATAATCGACCGGGTGAAATAAATGAGGGAAGACTGAAGAGGCTCCACACGAATGAAATTGATGTTCGAAAGAGGAAGAAGAGGGTGGGAGGTCGGGAAAACAAATGCAACTGGAATGGAGAACCAACGAATATCTTGAAGAGAAAACACCGGTTAAAATAAATGAGGAAAGAAGGCAAAGACTTCGCACGAGTAGGATGGATACTCAATTACGGACTCCGGTTCCGACAAGAAAAAGGGTGGGTGGGTGGGAAAAGAAACAACTGAGGACTGAACGCAAAGATGAAGAGGCTCGAGTCAACTTGACGAGAAATGCACCGGATGAAAGGAGATGAGAACCAACGACCGGAAAACCAACTGTGTGATCCTAAAGAGAAAATTTGAAGGGAAAGAGGAGTAATTCAAAACACCTACGTCAAGATTCCTCACCAGAGCGACGAAGGGGCTGAGGAGTAAAAGAATTCCTACTCTCCGATATAACTAGACTCAGAAATCAGTTTTCTTCTAGACTCGACAACGACCAAACTACACGATCAATCAAGGGGCTCCTAGGGTCGGTCGAGGCTCTGATACCAACTTGTCACGCCCAATATGCGACCCAATCCAAAAGGAACTCGAAGGTCCCACCAAGGATAGACCCGCATATTGAAACGCTTTTGGAAGGTGGATACCATTACATCAACATTACATAATAGATGGGGATACATACATAAGGCATACAATGCCACATGAATACAACATCATCTTACATAAGAGCACCATCCGACTAAGGATGAAACACAAACAGAAACTCAAACGACATCCACCCTGCTAGCCCAGGCTGCCGACCTGGAACCTATCCCCTGATCGAAGAAGAAGCAGGAGACGAACTCCTCCAAAACAAGGAACATCGCTCTCGCGTCAAGATCATCGCATAACCTGTACCTGCAACTGTTGTTGTAGTAATCTGTGAGCCACGAGGACTCAGCAATCCCATTACCATGGGTATCAAGACTAGCAAAGCTTAAAGGGAAAGGAAGGGGTAAAGTGGTGAGGTTGCAGTAGCGGCTAAGCATATATGGTGGCTAACATACGCAAATGAGAGTGAGAAGAGAAACAAAGGAACGGTCGTCAACTAGTAAAGATCAAGAAGTGATCCTGAACTCCTACTTATGTCAAACATAACCCAGAAACCGTGTTCTCCTCTCGGTCAACCCCGGAAAGAGACACTCACGGTTACGCACACGGTTGGTGTATTTTAGAAGAGTTCACTTCAAGTTTACTCCAACCGGATATTAACAAATTCCCATCTGCCACATAACCGCGGGCACGGCTCTCGAAAGTTTATACCCTGCAGGGGTGTCCCAACTTAGCCCATGATAAGCTCACGCGATCAACGAAGGATATTCCTTCTCCCAGGAAGACCCGATCAGACTCAGAATTCCGATTTACAAGACATTTCGACAATGGTAAAACAAGACCAGCAAAGCCGCCCGATGCGCCGACAATCCCGATAGGAGCTGCACATATCTCGTTCTCAGGGCAACACCGGATGAGACATCCTACGAGTAAAACCAGACCCCGAGTTTCCTCGAGGGGACCCCGTAGTCTACTCGGTTCGGGCCAACACTTAGAGAAGCATTGGCCCGGGGGGGCTAAATAAAGATGACCCTTGGGTTAATTACTCCCAAGGGAAAAGTAGGTGGTGGTGAGGCAAATGGTAAAACCAAGGTTGGGCCTTCTTTGGAGGAGTCTTATTCAAAGCGAACTGTCAAGGGGTCCCATAAATCACCCAACCGCGTTAGGGACGCAAAATCCGGGAACATAATACCGATATGACGGAAACTAGGGCGGCAAGAGTGGAACAAAACACCGTGCATAAGGCCGAGCCTTCCACACTTTACCAAGTATATAGATGCATTAATAATATAAGAGATATTGTGATATCCCAACATAACATAATCCAACATGGAGCAATCTTCATCTTCACCTGCAACTAGCAACGCTATAAGAGGGGCTGAGCAAAGCGGTAACATAGCCAAACAACGGTTTGCTAGGAAGGGTGACAAAGGTTAGAGGTTCATGGCAATTTGGGAGGCTTGAAAGCAAGTGGTAGGTAACGCAGCATAGCGATAGAACGAAGCAACTAGCATAGCAATGATAGTAATGAGATCCAAGGTGGCGGTCATCTTGCCTGAAATCCCGCAAGGAAGAAGAACGAGTCCATGAAGAAGATGAAGCCACGAAGACGAACCAAGCGTAGACGAACGAATCCTCACGATCGCAACGGAACGAGAACTATTGAGAAGAAGCACACAACATGGTAAACACACCACACATAGACATGACATGATGCACAACAAGCATGATGCATGCCAAAGCTACATGAATCTACTCATGGCAAGAGAAGATGCAAACAAGAGCAACACATCAAAGCAAGTTTAAATGAGGCCGGAAACGACATATAACAATTCCGGTAAGTCCTCGTATGCAAATTTCGAAATTGGTCCAGATCTGAATAAACCTTACGTTCAAGTTGTTAAACAGCAAGTTAAGATACACCAAGAGAATCTACACGAAATTCTAGTCAAGTTACATATAAAGTTCATTTAATTCGGAGCTACGGCCTAGAAGATATGAGCAAAACAAGTTAAACATGGCATTGGAGTAAAATGCATACAAACATCAATCAAACACCTCAAAATAAGGATGCAACATGATAATATTAAACTACATGCAATTTAAGCAAGTTTCATATAAAGCACACTCAAAACGGAGCAACGGTTCAACACATACACACCATACAAGTTTAAAGGACAAGCTGTCCATAACAGCAACTAGGCATATTGCAAGCATCAAAACACTATGCTACAGCATCTCAACGTGAAAAAAAGGAATGGGCATGAAGTACAGGTAAAGCGGGACAAAACATGAACACTGAGCTATCTCCAGAAATCAGAAGAACATGCCCAAAAGGACATGGCAAGATTGCAAATAATAACAGTTTCAGTCATTAGCAGAAATAACATCAGGTTGCAATGTTTAGAGCTACCAAACAACATGTTACGGGAACTTATCAATGCAAACAAAGGCATGGAACGAATGTACTAATTGCATAGAACAAAAGTCCTTTACTGACCATGAGCCAAAAGGGCAAAGAAAATGTGATGGCGCCCATGTAAACATGGCAAATTATATGACAAATTCATACATTGCAGGGACAACAATAAGTAGGCATGTTGGTTAGCTTGAACCACTCACCACAGAGCAATACATGGCATGGCAAGGCAACCAACAGCAATAAGACATGTTAATGAAGTTAAACATGGCAAGATCAAGTTCATAGGGTGCATGGATAACTAACAACAATTATGGCAACATTGAACTTAATGTTAACGGGCTGACAGCAACATTATTTAGCAACTTTAGAGCAAGATTATAAAAATCTACAGAAGGATATAATTGAAAAAAAGGGCATGGATGGATAGAGCATGACATGTATAAAAAAACATACTTAGTGAACATCTACAGATTATGCATATAATAACTTGTATCAGAAGGTTAACCTAGCATCATGATATAGCAGATTCAGACTAGCAAAACAGTAACAGGAAGTACCCTACTTAACAAGCTCGATGCAGTCACTAAATGACTCACAAAAATAAATGGATTAGACCACTGTGAAGATGGCATGACATAGCACCAAACACATGTAGAGCTCATGCTCATAAGATGCACACATCAAATGCAACAAAAATGACAAATCATCAAGTTATAACAGTTTCAGCAGGTTAACATCACATAGCAGTTTTGCGACGCTGATTCAGACATTAAGATGAGCTCAAATGAACATGGTGCAATGGAACTAAATGAAAAGCATCTCACAACAAACATTTTGACATATTAGGCATGCAAAACGGAGCAATCTGCAGAGAGTTATGGCATGACGAACATGGGTACATATGATGAAATTACCAGGGACTGGCGATTTTACCCCGCGAAAACTGGACGAGAAGGTCCCGGGACGGAGAGATCCGGGGACAGGCGTGGGCGTTTGGTTGGTGCACCCTGTGGATCTGGTCCCGGTTGGTGCGGATTTCGAGGACCGCCGGGATCTCGCCAGACTTGGAGCGGGATGACGCCGGAGTGGAAGAAGATGGCCGGATCCGGCGCTGGGCACCTCGGACGGGCGCCGGCGGGGCTTGCGGGCGGCGGGGAGCGGCGAACGGCTGGGCGAGCACGGGTCATGGGAAGAGGCGCGCGAGCCGGCGGCTCGCCATGGGCGGCGGCCGAGGCGGAGGTCGCCGAGGACGCCGGGCGCCGGGCGGCGGCGGCGCTGGCGGCGGGCGGATCGGGCAGCGGCGCTGGCGGGCTCCGCTGGCGGCTGCGGGGAAACAGGTGGTGCGACGTGGCGCCTCCTGGTTGGCCGGCGGGCGGCGGCTGGACATGTCCGTCGGTGGAAGAAGTGTCCGGCGGCGCGGAGAGGGTTTGATCTAGGGTTAGGGGTGGATTCATCCGCAATTTTCGGGGGAGATGGCCTATTTATAGGTAGAGGGAGCTAGAAGAGTCCAAATGAGGAGCAGTTTTCGGCCACGCGATCGTGATCGAATTACCGAGAGCATGGAGGGGGTTTGGATGGTTTGCTGGGCTGATATGAAGGGGTGTTGGGCTGCAACAAAACAGGCTTTTACGGTTACCCGGTTAACCGTTGGAGTATCAAACGACCTCCAAATGGCACGAAACTTGACAGCGGTTCACGGTGCTATACCAAGGCCGCTTGGCAAACCTCGGGTCATTCCGAGAATGTTTAACACCCGCTCACAACAAGAGACCAAAAGGAAGACGCCGGAGGACATAGGAGTGCCGGATTGCAAAACAGACAACGGGGAAAAAGCTCGGATGCATGAAACGAACATGTATGCCAATGCGATGCACATGATGACATGGTATGAAATGCAGATGATGACATGGCAAAATGCAACACACAAGCAAATGACATGGCAAGGACGGCGAATAACTGAAGGACACCTGGCGCATCGAATCCGGGGCGTTACAGTGCTTCACTTATATCTTTTGAGCTTGATAGTTTTTGCTCATAGTGCTTCACTTATATCTTTTTGAGCGTGATAATTTTTGCTCTAGTGCTTCAGTTAGATCTTTTAGAGCATGGTGGTGGATTTGTTTTAAAAAAACTTGATCTCTCATGCTTCAGTTAGATTATTTTGAGAGTCATTAATAGCATGGTAATTTGCTTAATGTTAACATACTTGGTATTCAAGATATGTGAAACTTTCTTTTGAGTGCGTTGAATATTAAGATAAGTTTGATGCTTGATAATTGTTTTGAGACATGAAGATGGTGATATTAGAGTCATGCTAGTTGAGTAGTTGTGAATTTAAAGAATACTTGTGTTGAAGTTTGTGATTCCCGTAGCATGCACGTATGGTGAACCGTTATGTGATGAACTTGGAGCATGATTTATTTATTGATTGTCTTCCTTATGAGTGGCGGTCAGGGACGAGCGATGGTCTTTTCCTACCAATCTATCCCCCTAGGAGCATGCGTGTAATACTTTGCTTTGATAACTTCTAAATTTTTGCAATAAGTATATGATTTCTTTATGACTAATGTTGAGTCCATGGATTATACGCACTTTTTCCCATCCTTCCACCGTTGCTAGCCTCTCTAATACCGCGCACCTTTCACCGGTATCATACACCCACCATATACCTTCCTCAAAACAGCCACCATACCTACCTATCATGGCATTTCCATAGCCATTCGAGATATATTGCCATGCAACTTTCCACCGTTCCGCTTATTATGACACGCTCCATTATTGTCATATTGCTAGCATGATCATGTAGTTGACATCGTATTTGTGGCAAAGCCACCGTTCATAATTCTTTCATACATGTCACTCATGTTTCATTGCATATCCTGGTACACCACCGGAGGCATTCATATAGAGTCATATTTTGTTCCAAGTATCGAGTTGTAATTGTTGAGTTGTAAGAAAAATAAAAGTGTGATGATCATCATTATTAGAGCATTGTCCCAAGTGAGGAAAGGATGATCGAGACTATGATTCCCCCACAAGTTGGGATGAGACTCCGGACGAAAAAAAAGAGGCCAAAGAAAGAGAAAAGGCCCAAATAAAAAAATGAGAGAAAAAGAGAGAAGGGACAATGTTACTATTCTTTTACCACACTTGTGCTTCAAAGTAGCACCATGATCTTCATGATAGAGTTTCTCATTTTGTCACTTTCATATACTAGTGGGAATTTTTCATTATAGAACTTGGCTTGTCTATTCCAATGATGGGCTTCCTCAAATGCCCTAGGTCTTCGTGAGCAAGCGAGTTGGATGCACACCCACTTAGTTTCTTTTGTTGAGCTTTCATATACTTATAGATCTAAGTGCATCCATTGCATGGCAATCCCTACTCACTCACATTGATATCTATTGATGGGCATCTCCATAGCCCGTTGACACGCCTAGTTGATGTGAGACTATCTTCCCTCTTTTTGTCTTCTCCACAACCACCATTCTATTCCACCTATAGTGCTATATCCATGGCTCACTCTCATGTATTGCGTGAAGATTGAAAAAGTTTTGAAAATGTTAAAGTATGAAACAATTGCTTGGCTTGTCATCGGGTTGTGCATGATTTAAATACTTTGTGTGGGAAGATAGAGCATAGCCAGACTTTATGATTTTGTAGGGATAACTTTCTTTGGCCATGTTATTTTGAGAAGACATAATTGCTTAGTTAGTATGCTTGAAGTATTATTATTTTTATGTCAATATGAACTTTTGTCTTGAATCTTCGGATCTGAATATTCATACCATGATTAAGAAGATTTACATTGAAATTATGCCAAAGTATCACTCTGCGTCAAAAATTCTCTTTTATCATTTACCTACTCGAGGACGAGCAGGAATTAGCTTAGATGCCCGATACATCTCCAACGTATCTATAATTTTTGATTGATCCATGCTACTTTATCTATTGTTTTGGACTATAATGGGCTTTATTTTCCACTTTTATATTACTTTTGGGACTAACCTATTAACCGGAGGCCCAGCCCAGAATTGTTGTTTTTTGCCTTTTTCAGTGTTTCGAAGAAACAGAATATCAAACGAGTCCAAACGGAATGAAACCTTCGGAAACGTGATTTTCTCACCGAACGTGATCCAAGAGACTTTGACCCTACGCCCAGGAACAACGGAGGCGGTCACGAGGGTGGAGGGCGCCCCTAGGGCGTGTCCCCGCCTCGTGGCCCCCGATGCTCCACCGATGTACTCCTTCCTCCTATATATACCTCACGCACTTCAAACGATCGTAACATGAGCCAAAACCTAATTCCACCGCCGCAACTTCCTCAGATCCACGAGATCCCATCTTGGGGCCTGTTTGAGCTCACGAGGGGGCATCCACCACGGAGGGCTTCTACATCAACACCATAGCCTCCGATGAAGTGTGAGTAGTTTACTTCAGACCTTCGGGTCCATAGCTAGTAGCTAGATGGCTTCTTCTCTCTTTTGGATCTCAATACAATGTTCTCCCCTCTCGTGGAGATCTATTCGATGTAATCTTCTTTTTGCGGTGTGTTTGTTGAGACCGATGAATTGTGGGTTTATGATCCAGCTTATCTATGAATAATATTTGAATCTTCTCTGAATTCTTTTATGTATGATTGAGTTATCTTTGCAAGTCTCTTAGAATTATCCGTTTGGTTTGGCCAACTAGATTGGTAGTTCTTACAATGGGAGAAGTGCATGGCTTTGTTTTGAATCTTGCGGTGTCCTTACCCAGTGACAGAAAGAGTTGCAAGGCACATATTGTATTGTTGCCATCGAGGATAACAAGATGGGTTTTTTATCATATTGCATGAATTTATTCATCTACATCATGTCATCTTGCTTTAGACGTTACTCTGTTTTTAACCTAATACTCTAGATGCATGCTGGATAGCGGTCGATGAGTGGAGTAATAGTAGTAGATGCAGAATTGTTTCGATCTACTTGTTTTGGACGTGATTCCTATATACATGATCATACCTAGATATACTCATAACTCTTCTCAATTCTGTCAATTGCTCAACAGTAATTTGTTCACCCACCATAGAATACTTATGCTCTCGAGAGAAGCCTCTAGTGAAACCTATGGCCCCCGGGTCTATTCTCATCATATCAATCTCCATCACTTTTATACTTTCTTTGTAATACTTTGCCTTTTACTTTTCACTTTTCATCTTTATATCAAAAATACCAAAAATATTATCTCTATCAGATCTCACTCTCGTAAGTGACCTTGAAGGGATTGACAACCCCTAATCGCGTTGGTTGCGAGTAGCTATCGTTTTGTGCAGGTACAAGGGACTTGTGCGTGGCCTCCTACTGGATTGATACCTTGGTTCTCAAAAACTGAGGGAAATACTTACGCTACTGTGCTGCATCATCCTCTCCTCTTCGGGGAAAACTAACGCAAGCTCAAGACGTAGCAAGGCCCAGCCAGAAGGGGAATCCACCACGGAGGGAAATACTTTCTGTATCCATGAGATCCCATCTTGGGGCTTGTTCCGGAGCTCCGCCGGAAGGGGAATCCACCACGGAGGGCTTCTACATCATCATAGCCTCTCCGATGAAGTGTGAGTAGTTTACCTCAGACCTTCGGGTCCATAGTTAGTAGTTAGATGGCTTCTTCTCTCTTTTTGGATCTCAATACAATGTTCTCCCCCTCTCTCGTGGAGATCTATTCGATGTAATCTTCCTTTTTGCGGTGTGTTTGTTGAGATCGATGAATTGTGGGTTTATGATCAAGATTATCTATGAGCAATATTTGAATCTTCTCTGAATTCTCTTATGTATGATTGGTTATCTTTGCAAGTCTCTTCGAATTATCCGCTTTGGTTTGGCCAACTAGATTGGTAGTTCTTGCAATGGGAGAAGTGCTTAGCTTTGGGTTCAATCTTGCGGTGTCCTTTCCCAAAGGATGTAAGGGCAGCAAGGCACGTAATTTATTGTTGCCATCGAGGATAACAAGATGGGGTTTTTATCATATTGAATGAATTTATCCCTCTACATCATGTCATCTTGCTTAAAGCGTTACTCTGTTTTCATTAACTTAATACTCTAGATGCATGCTGGATAGTGGTCGATTAGTGGAGTAATAGTAGTAGATGCAGGCAGGAGTTGGTCTACTTGTCTCGGACGTGATGCCTATATACATGATCATACCTAGATACTCTCATAACTATGCTCAATTCTGTTAATTGCTTAACAGTAATTCGTTGACCCACCGTAAAATACGTATGCTCTTGAGAGAAGCCACTAGTGAAATCTATGGCCCCCGGGTCTATTCCCTATCATATTAATCTTCCATCACTTTATTAATGCTTTGCTTTTTTACTTTGCTTTTTATTTTACTTTGCATCTTTATACCAAAAATACCAAAAATATTATCTATCATCTCTATCAGATCTCACTCCCGTAAGTGACCGTGAAGGGATTGACAACCCCTAATCGCGTTGGTTGCGTTGAGCTATTTGTTTTGTGTATGTACGAGGGACTCGCGCGTGGCCTCCTACTAGATTGATACCTTGGTTCTCAAAAACTGAGGGAAATACTTATGCTACTTTGTTGTATTATCCTCTCTCTTCGGGGAAATCCAACGCAAGCTCAAGAGGTAGCAACCTGTCGCCGCCATCATCCCCCGCACGGGCTTTGCCCAGCCGGGATCCGGCGGCGGTGGGAGGGGAGGCAGATGGGAGGGGAGGCGGAGGCGGAGAGAAAGAGAGAGAGAGAGAGAGAGATCTGGATCGGGAAGGGAGGCGTGTATTTTGTATTGATTATGGTAGGCCGCTAAGCCCCTGACATGATAATCGGATTAGCAAGGTCATTTGACAACAAGAACTCTTTTGAAATTATTTAGTTAGTAGGTTACTATTGTTGTTAATTTGCAGAAGATGACACTGATGCAATTGAGGAGACCATGGCATTTCTCCATTTATTAGTGAGAAACTCGTCTTTAACGAAAAGAGTGTCATACTCTTGTGGTTAGGCATCTTCCGTAACATAATTTATTTCAAATCCTCTAGATTTTTTAATGTCTGGACTGCCGGAGCATATCAACCATGTGCAATACCCTATAAATAAAAAGAGCACTCACATCGCTCCTTCCTTGGGGAAGCATGGGTAGTGGCGCTAGCTTGATTCTCCGTCTGGGGGTAGGGGGTGCTTGCATAAGGAAACTGCATGGCGCCGTCCACAGTGTTGTGTGGATGGCATAGTGGGTGCATGAGGATGCGTCGTTGACCTCCTTGCATGGGCTAGGGGCCTAAATTGGGTGGTTTCCAATTTTCCCGCACCTGATGATGAAGTGTCCTCCCTCCTGGGAATGGCGCGGTCATGTCATGGGGGTGGTGGTGCAACACGATTATCACATTGTGCCGCAACAGAGATAGGTGGGTCACGGCATGGGCAAGAGGTGTCACTGGTGGGCTTCGGCGTGAGGTGGTGGCTCATCATCTGTTCCCTTTGCTGAGGTTGTGGTGGTGGTAGCGGATGGATTGGACTTAGCTCCATGGTGATGCAGTGACAATGACAGCTTCTTCTCTAATCCACGTGGTTTCAGTTCACCGGCACAGGTGCAGATAAAGTTGTTACTCTATCTTGCACGTTGACAGTGGTTGGTCTCACTCCTAGGGGGCTCATTTGGTTGAGAGGCTCAAGGCTCTAGCGGAAGCTTGATATTCAGTGTGGGTCGATGACGAGGACGACTATGATGGTACTCGAGGGCATGTTTCTCCTCCCTAGAGGCATTGTCAAAGAGTGCTTCATCTATGCTGGATCATGGCCATTCGGATATGAGGATGACGTCGAGGATGTTGGTGTGGCCGGACCTTTTCCCGAGGTTTGGTGGGGCGATCGTGTATAATTTTGGACGAAAGAGTGGTCTTCAAATAGGGGTCGACAACAGTGCTATGTGATTGTCATTTTCCTCATTGGAGGCATTTCGAAAGAACCTGTAACCAGGCAGCGAACATATTGGTGGTACATGTCAAGATATATAGGCCCGCGTCTTTGCAGTTTTTTCTTTTCTGTTTCTTATTTTATTTTATTTCTGTCTACACGGCTTTCTTCTATCAATATGAAATGTGCAGGAGCATCTTTTCCAGCCACTTAAGCATGCAAACCTAACCGCGCGCACACCGCTTGATACGGGAACGATCATGCTTATTCCATTCTAGTTAAGTTTGTAATCTCTTCTTACTACCATACTGAAATACACTATTACTGTGCCACCTTTGATGACGGGTGAAACCTAGCAGATGAGGGGCTGTCTGGCTATGGCCTCCCTCCTACCGACCTTGTGGTGGGCCATTTGGTCGGTCAGTGGCGTTCGCGTGTTATAGAGTCAGGGAGAGGTTCGGAGAGGGATGCCAAGGCGGTGGCTCCAGGAGGCGGGCTACTCGGTTGGCTCTCCGATGAGTTGCCGAGTAGTGGTGGTGGGTGCGCTACTCAGCCGTGTGGGAAGCGAGTGGTGGTGCATTGGGAGGCCTTGGCGTCTTCTCTGTCGCGGCAGAGGAGGTGCCCAGATCTGGTTCTAGTGGCCCAGGCTTCATCGCGACGGCAGGTTTTGCTCATGTATGGCTTGGGGAAGCAACCAGGCGAAAGCCCTGCGCTTCAGCGCCGATGGCGATGGCGCCCGCGGGTGCCACTATCCTCCTGTGGATGTTGTCGCAGGTTGGCCTTCCTTGTTAGAGTTCTGGGTGAAAACCTGGGTCCATTGCGCTGGACGGGGCAATGGCGACGCATTGCACCATTTTCCCTCTTGAGGGCGTTGTCACGGAACCCAGGTGTCATTGGTCGTGGTTGATGTAGTGCTTAGGTCCTCCTGTACTCTTGCTCGGTGGTGTAATCTTTTTCTGACCGATGTATATTGCCTGTTTTTTTTCTCAATAAGTTTTGCTTTATTTGACGGCTTCCTCACCTTTTTATATCGTTCCGTCGTGTACTTATGATTTGTGCTTATCTGTAAAGCAGGGCGAAAGACTTTTTCGTAAAAACCTAGCAGACGACAAACCTTGCATCCAGACGGGACAGTTCAACTCGATAGATCTGCCTTAACAATTCTATGTTTCTTCAGGAACAAGCCATTACATTCCTTCATGCGGATGGGCGCCGCCGATGTTTAGGACCTGGTGCGGTGATCCGGACGATTCAAGGAACAGGGGAGACACATCCTTCCTCGGACAAAGGATCGCAGCGAATACCCAAAGCTAACAGTCAAAAAAGTCATGCAAATATCACGCCCTGAGGTGAAACGTCAAGCAAGCACTTTGAAATCGCAGAACGCCGTCCATTTCTTCAGAAAGTGTTAAGCAAATACGGAAATACCGATGAAGAGCTGTTGTTATAAGGAAGAAGAAAGTGGACCAGACGTGTCTGCGCGTACATACATTTTTTGGATTAGCCCGTAAGCCATGCATGGTGCGGCTGCACGAGCGTCCACATGCATGGGCACGCTATCCCGCATCTTTCGTGATGACCTTGCCGAGTCCCTCCATGCAGCAAAGGCTATATATACACGGACATCCATCAAACTATGAGAACCAAATCCTCACTGATACAAGAACAAACACATAAGCCACAACACACAGCTTCCCAGATCAGCTACGTACAGATAGACAAGTCGGTGGGTTTAGTTTTCAAGGGCATCCAGCGACATACATGGCGTCGGCTCCAGCTCGAGCTATTGCGGTGGCGGCTCTCGTGCTCGCGTGCTGTGGGCTGGCCATGGCCGCGGACAACGCGCCGGTATGGCTGAGGGCGCATGCGACGTTCTACGGCGGCGCCGATGCCTCTGACACCATGGGTAAGTAGCTTATTTCAAAGTTATGTATGGGCCAATTGAATAGTGAATACCACATCTCGTGCAGCCCGTTCTAAAAGCATACATACACTCAATTCAACGCAGGTGGGGCGTGTGGGTACGGCAACCTGTACTCAGCGGGCTACGGGACGCGGACGGCGGCGCTGAGCCAGGCCCTCTTCAACGACGGAGGGGCGTGCGGTCAGTGCTACAAGATTGCTTGTGACCGCAAGCTTGCGGACCCGATGTTCTGCAAACCCGGCGTCACTGTGACAATCACGGCCACGAATCTCTGCCCGCCTAACTATGCACTCCCGAGCGACAATGGAGGATGGTGCAACCCTCCAAGGCCGCACTTCGACATGGCGCAGCCGGCCTGGGAGAAGATTGGTGTGTACAAGGGTGGCATCATCCCTATCATGTACCAGAGGTAATTACACATGAATATTTATCATTGTTATGTGCCTGTCTGCAAGTTACTAAAACGGATTTCTGCAGGGTTCCATGCGTGAAGAATGGTGGGGTGAGGTTCAAGATCGCTGGTCATGATTACTTTAACCTAGTTAACGTATTCAATGTGGGAGCTGCCGGATCAATTAAATCGATGGATGTCAAGACCTCTGATTCAGACGCATGGGCGCCAATGGCTCGTAACTGGGGCGCGAACTGGCAATCTCTAGCGAATCTTACCGGGAAGATGCTCTCATTCAGATTGACCAGCACAGATGGGCAGACGCTTGTCTTCAACAATATTGTGCCACCTGGATGGACGTTTGGGCAAATATTTGCGAGCAAATTGCAGTTTTAACTGCTCACTGCCAATGGAGCGATTTATTAGGATGCCATTGGTTTGTGAGCATATCATCATATATTGGAGAGACGGTCGTAATTTCTTTATTTATGGTGTGGTGCATATAAATATTACTCGTAAGCACTACTTGTGTACATATATTGATTGATTGGTTACCCTCATGTAGCTCCAATATCCTTGTACGAGTTTAACTTGTTGTACATATTTGTGTTTTATTAATTTGGATGGTGTATATAGAACATGATTGGTTCTACCGAGTTACCTCAAATGTTTATTCTCACACTTTGGTTGTTCTTCGGGTGACTCAGAAATAACTATTCCAAGTCAATACTAATAACACATTAGTACAGATAATGGCTTTAGAAGCCATTGTACAATACAACCCTTGGCCGGCTCAGACGTATCTCATGCCTACAAATATTTCGGCGTGAAAAATTCTTATCAAACAAACAAACTCCCTTTAACCTCAGAATTGGCTTCGGTTATCATGAAAAATCCACTTGAAATATAATACACGTAAAAGGCCTACCAAACCAGAAACAAACAAAAAGTAAAAAATAAAAGTGCAATAGTTAATGGGATAATACAAGATCGACCTCAAGAATATCATGATTAAAACTCAATGAAAGATGAGCACATAATGCATCGTGGAACTCATGGATTTATTTTTTTGGCTCAAGAGCTTGGTTGTACAAGAAAACATATCATACTTTTCTTTTGAATTAAAAACCATATCATACTTAGTTAAAAAATAACTAACAATAGGAAGAATCTAAGATCAACACCCAAAATTGACAAGATCATAATATGTAAGCCGCTCTTACATCGAACTATGTGCAAATGGGCGCAAAGACAAGCATGCGAGCTTTTTTGCCTTGTTAAACTTTACATTTACCAAATATGAATTATGTCTTGATTATGGTAGGGCGCTAAGCCCCTCACATGACAATGAGGTTAGCAGGGTGACATCAAAAACTCTTTGGAAATTCTTTTGTTAGTAGGTTACTACTATTATTTATTTCCAGTAGAAGACAAAAATTATGTGGAACAACGAGATAAAGCTAGTGGTCAAATGAAATTTCAAACGGTCAAACGTGTGCAATGGATTTACTGAATTTCATCTAAACTAACATGCACCACATAAACACCTTAGTACGGTACAATAGGGAGATGCACATCTACTCATCTATGAGTGTCGAGACTTAAAACTTGCAACACGAAAGTTTTAGTCAAAGAAAATTTCAAATTGTGCAACAAGTGTACAAACAAGGTGAATAGAACAAACCGGGCGCAACATGTGTACCATGCCTGCACGAGTCCGCGTCACCAGCTGCGCTTGCTTGCATCCTTGCCGCATGGCCGATTCGAGCGTTAGACCCAACAGTGATTTAAGTTTCGTGCCGGCCAAGATTTGAATGCATGTCCAGCATCCAAACAGGCCAGGCCACGTGGCGGGTCATATCAAATTATCGACCATTCAAGCAGCAAGCAAGCACACAATGAGCCCACCCTTGGTGTGGGAATGATCCTGCTCATTCCACTCTAACCTCATACTGTCATACTACTGCGAGCTCCAATGATGGACGAAACTTAATTGATGGCAACCTAAGGCCCTGATTGGAACGATGTTTCGCAGCCATATATCGTCATAAAATATACAGACCTCCACCCGTCGTTTTTTATCTAGATGGAAATCACACTATGGGCGCTAAAATACACCTGCAAAATCAATACAGGTGTAAAAATTCACACCGATACCAAGCGGGGCCTAAGCTTAGATATCACAACTCAGACGGGGCAAATTCAACTCTACAGAATACATATCTGCCTTGATGGCAGCTCAATGTATCTTCCGAAACTAATCATTACATGCCGATGGGCGCCGCCGTCGAAGTTGATGACTAGATGCAGTTTTCTTCTTCTTCAGGTGCAGTGCAGGATTAGCCGTACGGTTCAAGGAACAGATGGGACATTCTTTCGTAGACAAGTAGGCACACCGGGACATGGACATCTCCTGAAGTTAGCCGTCAAAGAGGTTAAGCAGCTTGTTAATTTCCCTTCAAGCATATACCCTCCAAGTGAAAGCCTCAAGCACATATACATATCGGGATTAAATCAAGGGAAAGACGCCGTCCACTTCTTCCGAAAGTGTGAAGCAAACAATAATTCTACACCTATGAATGGTGCCACGTAGGCTTACTTAACCTTCGATGAAATTCTCTCCTCCCCTGATTTTAACCTGGGTGGGCCCCGACTGCTAATCCTAGCCCAATTAACAACCTTTTTTTGCAGGGAATTTTGAGCTTTATTCAAATAAACGCGTTCGTTGGGTAGTCAGCCACAAGGCTGCTGATCAGGAAGCTAGGAGTTTCCGTGAGCCAGCTTTCAGTCACAGCCATCATACAAGCGCGTTTTGCACAAAGGTGAGCTGGGACATTGACTAACCTACTTATATCCTGAATTACAAAAGAATTAAAACTAGTAGAAAGCTCATCAATTTCTTGGAGGATGGGCGCCACAACTGAACGACTGTTGCGGCGAGTGTTCCAGAGGTTGACCACCTCGAGACTGTCAGTCTCCAGCACCACATGCGATAACCCTCTGAGACTTGCAAAGATAACTCCATCTCTTACAGCTAGGGCTTCCGCAATAAAGGGGCTAGTCACTCCGGGGTGGGGTTTACACCTAACACCCAATAGGGCTGTAGATGAACATGCAACACCTCCAGCTTCACTTTTTCCTTCATCATGAATAGTTGCTGCATCAGTGTTTATCTTGATCTGGTCTGCCTCCGGAGGGCGCCAGCTGTGACCTGGCAGAGTATTCACATGCTGTAAAGGAATATCCAGCAGTGCCAACGCTTCTCGGGTGAGTCTAACTGAATTCGCCGGATCCAGCTTGTCACCTTCGTGCGTCCACTTGTTTCGTGATGTCCAAATAGACCACATCATAGAAATGATAGATGCTCGTTCTCTTGTCGAGAACCTTGCATCACATAAAATGTCAGTTGCCCAAGTAGATGGGTGAAGCCGCGGGAGTTTGATATCCAAGAGTTGGCGAGCTTCCTCCCAGAACCTTTGAGAGTGGGAACAGTGTATGAGTGCATGTTCCAAGTCTTCATTCTTTGCCTTGCAAAGTTTGCACAAACTAATGTCTTGGATATGCTGAAATTTAAGCGTGCATTCATCGGGAAGTATTCCACGAAGTACCCTCCACCAGAACACTCGCACTTTTGGTACCACTTTGAGAGGCCATAATGACTTCCACAGCTGATGCTTACCCACTGAAGATTCAGTAACCTGCCCTTCTTCTCGAGCTTGATGCTCTTTCTGAATCACTGGAGCTCGGTACGCTGACTTAACAGTGTAGATGTCTTTGCTCCCGCCGCGTCGAAGAGGAATATTCAAAATAGCCTCCGCGTCCGGTGCGATGAAATTTGTCGAACTTGGTCTTGTTTCCAAGTCCAGCTCTCTGAATCAATGAGCTCGCTAACATGGGTGATGTTCATAACCGGTAGTTTGAATAAAGGGGTTCTGGTTAGCGTTGTGGGAATCCATTTGTCTGTCCATGGATTAATTGAAGTGCCATCACCAACTCGCTGAACAATCCCCGCAAGTAGACCTTCCTGTCCAGAGATGATTACCCGCCAAGTTGACGAGGCGGCCTTAGGTGCTGAAGCATGCAGGAAATCAGTATCTGGGAAATACTTGCCCTTCATAACTCTGGCACAAAGTGATGTTGGATTTGTCATGAAGCGCCAACCATGTTTGCCAAGAAGTGCCAGATTAAACTTGTGGAGGTCATGAAATCCCATCCCTCCCTAGCATTTTGGTTTTGTCAGTTCTTTCCAAGAAAACCAGTGTAGCGACCTCTTGTCAGTAGAACTGCTCCACCAATACCTTGCCATACTATATGTGAGTTTCTTGCACACCTTTTTCGTGAACAGAAAGCAACTCATGCTATATGTGGGAATCGCCTGAATAATTGTTTTGAGTAAGACCTCTCTCCCTGCACATGCAAAGAGCCGCTCTGACCAGCCTTGCATCTTGCTCCATGCACGCTCGCCAATGTGGTCGAAGGTACCGCTCGTAATCCGGCCAACGGCAGTGGGAAGACCGAGATATCTATCACTGAACGCTTCTACCATGATGCCTAGCGTTCCTTTGATAATCTGTCTAATGGAACAAGGCGTGTTGGGGCTAAAGAATATTGCACTTTTATCCTTGTTTACACGCTGTCCTAAAGCCTCATCATAGATCCTCAGAATGTCATTCAACCTTTCTGCGCATCGAGAGTTTGCATTCAGAAAGATTAGACAATCATCAGCAAAGAGCAGATGACTCACCCATGGCGAACACACACTCGCCCTAATGCCCCTATCAATATATCGTCCATAAGATCTAAGCATGGACGAGAAGCCTTCTGCACAAAGCAGAAATAAGTACGGTGAAGCGGGGTCACCTTGCCGCAGCCCCCTAGAGGGCGTCAAGTAGGGTTGCATCTCACCATTTAATCTAACAGAGAAACGTACAGAGGTGACACACTTCATAATTAGTCTGATCCAAATAGGGCTGAATCCCAAACGAAGTAGGATGGCCTCCAGAAACTGCCACTCGACTCTGTCATACGCTTTCATCATATCTAGTTTAACTGCGCAAGCAGGATTTTTTCCTTTCTTCTGCCTGCGAAGTGTACAAACACTTTCAAAAGCCAACAATACAATGTCAGTAATCAAGCGTCCAAGAACAAACACGCTATGTTCCTCGTTAATGATCTCATCCATGCATCCCCTCATGCGGTCCGTGCTAGCCTTAGCTGCAATCGTGTATAGCACAGGGCACAATGCAATAGGTCGATATTGAGAAATCGATTGGGGGTATCGTACCTTTGGGATCAAGGTTATGGAGGTGTCATTAAGAACCGTCGGTAGTTCACCCCATTGAGAAATCCCAGAACTACATTGTTAACATCATCTTCCAATAAGTGTCAATGGCGTTGAAAAAACCCCGTCGTGAAACCATCCACCCCTTGGGCTTTAGATGGATCCATCTGAAATAGCGCATCATGGACTTCTTGTGCCTCGAATGGTTTCGTTAGCATCTCATTCATCTCCGGTGTAACTTTCACCGGTACGTGAGCAAGCAACTCGCTCGTATCAAACACGCCCTGAGAGGTGTACAATGCTTGATAGAACGCCGCCTGAATTTCCTGTTTATCTTCTCCTTCGTCTGGACAAACTGAGCCATCAGCTCTCTTCAAGCCGCTGATCTTGTTCATTCGTTGTCGCTGCTTAGCTTGTGCTTGAAAGTAACCCATGTTACGGTCGCATGCACGAAGCCACAGAAACGGCGAGTGCTGCCGTAACCATACTTCCTCTTGACGAAGCGCCTCGCGTAGTTTGATTACAGTAGCTTTCTCTTCGTCAGAAGGCCCCCGGCCTATGGACTGTCTGCGCAGCTCGTCGAGCTTCTTTTGCAATTGCCGAACTGTCCTCGCGAGACATCCAAGCTCCTTGGCCCCCCATTGTTCAAGTTCCTTCTGTAGCGCACCCAGCGACTCCACAATCCCTTGCAAGCCCGGTGCTCTTGTGCGCAGTCCGTCCTCCTCGTGCCATGAATCTCTGTCACCACAAAACAGTGATCGGACTCGGTAGCACTGATATGACGCACATGAATATCTTCATAACGTTGATGAAAGGCTTCATTCGCAAAGCCTCGATCGAGACGAGCTTTAACATTATCATTACCACCTTGCCTATTGTCCCACATATAGGCCATTCCAGACCAGCCAAGGTCTTGGAAGGAAACATCCTCGATGGCTTCACGGAAGGCCTTCATTTGCCATTCTGGTCTAGCCGACTTACTGAAGTGTTTGTCACCAAACATTGTCTCGTTAAATTCGCCCATGCACAGCCACGAAGAATGGGGCGGGGCATGTAAGGTCCAAAGGAAGCGCCAGCTATGATGCCTATCTTCGACCTGCGGTGCACCGTAGAATGCAGTAAATCGCCAATCTGGTGCGGCTTTGTCCTTGACTCTCACCAACACATCAGTGTGGTTCTTGCTATAGTTTTTCAAGACAACATCCACGTCCTTGGACCAATAAAGCCCAATTCCACCACTTAACCCAACACTGTCAACTGTGGAACAACCTGGAAAATCAAATTGATATCGCAAGTCTTCAACTCTCTTAGCCCTGATTTTGGTTTCCATCACGAATAGCAGGGCATGACCTTCTTGCTTCACCAACCGGCGAAGCTCTCGAACGGCCTCGGGGTTCCCAAGCCCCCGACAGTTCCAGCTGATACAAATCATTGGGATGGGCAGCGCTACTCTGCAGACGATGCCGAGTTAGTTGCCAGGCGTTGGTTTCTTCTTCTTTGGTACTCTCTCCTCAACTTGCTCATCCCCTTCTCTGACTGAATCTGAAACTGTCTCTTGAGGATCAACATTAGCTGAACCATTTGCAGTTTTTCCATCCGTCAGGAGAAAAGGTGCAGGATCAACTCGTCGGTAAACTTGTTTAGGTGCCTCTTTACTTTTGTTACTCGATGTTCTGTTCTTGACAGGGGAGTTCACCTGAACTCCTTCTTTACCAGCATTACTAGAGTTCTTAGACTCTCTTTGACTGCTCGGGCCTGAAAATTGCTCTTTGTTCGAACTATTGCCTGACGCGGTCTTCTTCTTTTCATCTGATGCTCTCAACTTAGGCCCGAAGGATAGTTCATATTTTTCGTCGCGAGGGCCTGGAGTTGGGCAGAATAAATCGGAATGACCCAGTCTACCGCAAGAGAAACAGAAGTGGGGAACTTGCTCATACTGTATGCCATACAGGTCTGTCTTCTTCCTCTTCATGGAGTCGATCAAAATCCATCTCCTCAAGGTTTTACTCACATGTGGCTCTCAAAAATACCCCCACATGATCAAACTGAATCGAAGTAGCTTCCTTGTCAATCTGCTATGCTATTAGCTTGCCCCAGGAAACATCTCGAAGGTTATATGGGAAATTAGGGACCCTGGGCCATAGATGGAGCCGGTCAAACTTGACCTCATCAGGTCGCATGTAGTCCTCAAATTCTGCAAGAACAACCGCGTTCTTGCTAACATGCCATGGGGAGCCAAGCCAGATGCGATCGCGATCCCATTGTGCCTCAAATTCTGCCACGAACGTATTCTTACCCATCGATCTGAATTTCAGTCATCTAGGGTTTCCCCAAGCTGGCCGGAGTGCATTAGTAATGGTTTGGATGTGTAATAATGCAAAATTGTACCTGCCATTAGCCACTTCTTTGCTTCTCCTTCCTCTATATCATCAATAATCAGAGGGGTCGCTTCCTCATCTGTTACCCAAGCTTCCCGAGCGCCTCCTCTAGCTGCGCCCGAGCCGACCTCGAAGAACGAGGTCCTGACTCGGTCTACTTGCCGCCAGCCGATGAAGCCATCTCCTGCCGGTACCAGTGGGCGCCCCGCCGGAGAGATCCGACGGGCGCCGTATGAGTCCGCTGAAACCCTAATCGCCGCCGCCAGGGGTTTTTAGGTTTTCCGCCCAATTAACAATCTCCACATCAACTTTTACGTAAAATGAACGTAATATTATGTATGTGTAGCATTGCTATGATGCAGATAGAGCAGTACGTGTCTGCACATATGCTAGTACTCATCGGATTAGCCCGTAAGCCATGCTGCGGCTGCACATACGACCTGCACATGTGCACCCGGCGTGCTTGTTATGGGTGACTTTGCTGAGTCTCTCCAACTACGGATAGATTGCAACTCATAAATAACAGCCATATATATACACGCACACACACGGCACACCCAATCATTCCGAGATCACCACAGTTGTGACGCCCCCGATTCAATCGTACACTAATCATGCACGCAAACGTGTACAATCAAGATCAGGGACTCACGGGAAGATATCACAACACAACTCTAAAAACATAAATAAGTCATACAAGCATCATAATACAAGCCAGGGACCTCGAGGGCTCGAATACAAGTGCTCGATCATAGACGAGTCAGTGGAAGCAACAAAATCTGAGTACAGATATAAGTTAAACAAGTTTCCATAAGATGGCCAGCACAAACTGGGATACAGATCGAAAGAGGCGCAGGCCTCCTACCTGGGATCCTCCTAAACTACCCCTAGTCGTCGTCAGCGGGCTGCACGTAGTAGTAGGCACCTCCGGTGTAGTAGGAGTCGTTGTCGACGGTGGCGTCTGGCTCCTGAGCTCCAGCATCTGGTTGCGACAACCAGGAAGAAATGTGTAGGATCTTGAGAAGAGGTGTCTAGAGGGGGGTGATTAGACACTAAGTACCAAAGTTGCAGTTTTTAACCTTATTAAGGTTTAAGTGGAGTTTAGGCACAAGTTTAACATTCTCAAAACATAACAAGCAAGCATGCAATGAGTATATGAGCAGCGGAAAGTAAAGCATGCAACTTGCAAGAAAGTAAAGGGAAGGGTTTGGAGGATTCAAACGCAATTGGAGACACTGATGTTTTTCTCATGGTTCCGATAGGTGATGCTATCGTACTTCCACGTTGGTGGAGACTTCAACCCACGTAGGGTAACGGTTGCGCGAGTCCACGGAGGGCTCCACCCACGAAGAGTCCACGAAGTAGCAACCTTGTCTATCCCACCATGGCCGTTGCCCACGAAGGACTTGCCTCACTAGCGGTAGATCTTCACGAAGTAGGCAATCTCCTTGCCCTTACAAACTCCTTGGTTCAACTCCACAATCTTGTCGGAGGCTCCCAAGTGACACCTAACCAATCTAGGAGACACCACTCTCCAAGAAGTAACAAATGGTGTGTTGATGATGAACTCCTTGCTCTTGTGCTTCAAATGATAGTCTCCCCAACACTCAACTCTCTCCCATAGGATTTGGATCTGGTGGAAAGAAGATTTGAGTGGAAAGCAACTTGGGGAAGGCTAGAGATCAAGATTTATATGGTAGGAATGGATTATCTTGGTCTCAACACATGAGTAGGTGGTTCTCTCTCAGAAATGGTAAGTTGGAAGTGTAGGTTTGTTCTGATGGCTCTCTCCACGAATGAAGAGGAGGTGGAGGGGTATATATAGCCTCCACACAAAATCTAACCATTACACACAATTTACAAATCTCGGTGGGACCGAATCAACAAACTCGGTCAGACCGATTTTAGTAAACCTAGTGACCGTTAGGGTTTTCGGTGGGACTGACTTGCCTATCAGTAGGACCGATATGGTTAGGGTTAGGGCATAACGTAATCTCGGTGAGACCGATTACACAAACTCGGTGAGACCGATTTTGGTAATTAGCTGACCAAGAGAGTTGGTCAGGCAAACTCGGTTGGACTGATTACTCAAACTCGGTGGGACCAATTTTCATAATGAGTCAACCAGAGAGTTTGCATTGTAATCTCGGTAGTATCGATTCTCAAACTCGGTGGGACCGATTTTGATAATGTACATACACGGAGAGTTTACAATCCCATCTCGGTAAGACCGAGATCCCTATCGGTGAGACGAATTTGCCTAGGGTTTGTGGCAGTGGCTAAGACATCAAAACTCGGTGGCGCCGGAAAGAAAGAATCAGTGGGGCCGAGTTTGACTTTAGGTTTTAGGACATTTGTGTGGAAGTGGGAAAGATGTTGAGGGTAATTGGAGCATATCACTAAGCACATGAAGCAAGAGGCTCATTAAGCAACACCTCATCCCTCCTTGATAGTATTGGCTTTTCCTATGGACTCAATGTGATCTTGGATCACTAAAATGTAAAATGAAGAGTCTTGAGCTTGAAGCTTGAGCCAATCCTTTGTCCTTAGCATCTTGAAGGAGTTCCCACATCCTTTAGTCCATGCCACTCCATTGTTGAACTTATCTGAAACATACTAGATAAAAGTGTTAGTCCAACAAGAGATATGTTGACATTAATTACCAAAACCACCTAGGGAGCACTTGTGCTTTCAATCTCCCCATTTTTGGTAATTGATGACAACATACATCAAAGCCTTAGATAAAGATATAAGAATAGCAAGTAAAGCTTCGGAAAGACATGTAACAAGCATAGGCCCCCCCTACATGTATGCAATCATGTGAATATGGAATATAGAAGCATGTGATAGCATGACCATGATAGAGCAGAAAATGTGTTACATGTATCTTGCCATATGCATCAGAGCAAAGAATATTAAATAAAATACCTTCATGCCCATGAGTCCTTCTTGCAAACAGTATGTACATCAGCAAGAATTCCTCATACACATGATTGTGATGCATATACTTACCTTGTAGTCTTGAGTTGGCTTAGGATGGAATGAACCTGCGTAAACAAGGTTAGATAACACAGATGCACCTACTAGCCAGAGCAAACAAAAGAAACCACAAGAATACCAAGACTGGGATGACATGTAGAGAGTGAGTACTAAGCACTACATTGGATTTCACATGTCCCCAAGAGTAAAGATATGCAATGAATTTGAATGATTTCTTTCCCTTAGATGTCTTGCTCCCCCCGAATCTAGCATGGGATACTGGGAGAAGATAGGGAACAGAAAATCAGAGCTGAAAGATATAATATGAACAGAGCTAATGCAAGCTAATGCAAATAAGCACATAAGAACATGTATTTCCCCTGAAGAAGACATGTGGCATCTCTCCTCTTGAACACCAAGCATCTAGGATCCTTGAGAAATACTTTTATCTAGTATTCTCTCCCCCTGGAGATTTCTCTCTCCCCATGAAGGATCTCTCTCTCCTTCTCTGATGTGATCTCTTTAAGTGATAAGCTTTGATGTGACCTCTCTCTCCCCCTTTGACATCAATTTCCAAGAAGGACTTGATAAGGATGTGATATCTCTCTCCCCCTCTGGAATTTGTCGTGAATGGGTTTGATCCTTGAGTCACAACATAAAGC
The DNA here is from genome assembly GCA_021605145.1 of Aegilops bicornis. Classification (NCBI taxonomy): domain Eukaryota; kingdom Viridiplantae; phylum Streptophyta; class Magnoliopsida; order Poales; family Poaceae; genus Aegilops; species Aegilops bicornis. The sequence goes on along the minus strand of CM038672.1, from coordinate 556,439,578 downwards.
AATGATAAAAATGTGATGCTTGTAGAGGACAAGATTCATTGATTGGAGCTGGATCAAAAGAAACACAGAATAAGTGGAAAACTGATTTTCCCGTTGTGAAATCGGTGGCACCGAGTGATATGCTTCGGTGGTACCGAAAGTTTTCGGTTGGACCGAAAATAACAAATCGGTGTAACCGAGTTCATCGCAGAGAAAACACTTGTCACCTCAGCTCACTTGACTAATAAGATCTCACAAAGATTTGCAAGGAATTTACTGAATGATATGCAATGAATTGGAAGGCAGAGAATGCAGAGCAAACAGAAAGAAATCTAGATGAACTTTTTTTTGAAAGGGGAAACACATATGCATAAGACAAATGCAAAAACTCAGAAAAGAACACAAGAGAACTTCATCTAGAGATGGTCGACAAAGTCACCTATGTTAGAGTATATTGACTTAGGAGTCAAGTGAGATCACTTGATCATAGGTCATACTCATCGTTTAAGCTCAAAATGGGGTTGCCATTTTTCATTTAAGCATCTTGATGTATTCACATATTGTCGAGTTGCTTTAACTCATGACTTGGAGTAAAGCTTCTCTAAGATGGAATAACATACCTTGGTTGGTGGTGTCGTCCATGTAGTTGAACTTGTGTGGGTTGCTCAAGGTTGATGTAGCTCATCAAGAATTTGGAGCACCACTTGGAATTTGAGTCCATCTACCTACATGGGTTAGTTCGTGCAAGGAAGAGCACTTGTGTATCCAACAATGACAATCATGAAGCTCAATCATAGAATTTGTCAAAAGGATATGTTTAAATGGTTTTGTGCTTCCTTGGCTTCAACCACCTTGTGTAGAGACTTGGTGATGTAGAGATTTCTCAAGATATGAGTAGGTTACAATCTCATGGAATTTGATTCAACCAAGTACCTACATGGGTTAGATAACATGCAAGATACAACTATATCCAAGACATAAGATTTCCATCATAGGTGAGATATCAAGGATTAGGCATAAGCTCATGTCTTGCATGTATCCAATGGAGTTTCTACTCCAAGTTTGAAGCATCAATGATGTTCAATTCTCCTCTTAACCTGCAAAACACTTTCTCATCAACAGGTTTAGTGAATATATCCGCTAATTGCTTTTCGGTGCGAACATGCTTAAGATCAATGTCACCCTTAGCAACATGATATGAAATGATGACGAACTTAAATATGCTTGGTTCGAGAATGTTGCACAGGATTATGACCAATTTTGATAGCACTTTCATTGTCACAAAGCAATGGAACATGTTTCACATATATCCCATAGTCTTTAAGGGTTTGGGTCATCCAAAGTAATTGAGCACAACATGAACCAGCGGCAATGTATTCCGCTTGGCAAGTGGATAAGGATATCGACTTTTGTTTCTTGGAGGACCAAGACACAAGAGATCTACCAAGAAATTGACAAGTACCAAGTGGACTTTCTATCAACCTTGTCACCGGCATAGTCCGAGTCGGAGTAGCCAACAAGATCGAAAGAGGCCCTCTTAGGATACCAAATGCCAAAATTTGGTGTATGGATTAAGTATCTCACTATCCTTTTCACGGCCTTAAGATGACATTCTTTACGAGCAGCTTGATATCGTGCACACATGCACACACTTAGCATAATATCGGGACGTGAAGCACATAGATATAACAATGAACCGATCATAGAGCGATAAACCTTTTGATCAACCGGTTCATCATCTTTGGTTAAGTCAAGATGTCCACTAGTAGGCATGGGTGTAGACATACCTTTGCATTCTTGCATATTGAACTTCTTGAATAAGTCCTTAGTGTACTTCGTTTGAGAGACAAAGGTACCTTCCTTAGTTTGCTTGATTTGCAACCCAAGAAAGAATTTGAGTTCACTCATCATTGATATCTCAAACTTCTCCGACATTAGCTTCCCAAACTTTTCACTAAAATGAGGGTTAGTTGATCCAAATATGATATCATCAACATAAATTTGGCATACAAAGAGTTCACCATTAACCCTTTTAGTAAAAAGTGTGGAATCAATTTTCCCAATTTCAAAGCCTTTTTCAAGAAGAAACTTGGTCAAGCATTTATACCATGCTCTAGGAGCTTGTTTAAGACCATAAAGAGCTTTGTGAAGTTTGTAAACATGATTGGGTTTCTTAGGATTGACAAAGCCGGAGGTTGCTTAACATAAACTTCCTCCTCTATTTCACCATTTAGAAAAGCACTTTTAATGTCCATTTGGTACAAGGTGATATCATGATGATTAGCATAGGCAATAAGATGCGAATGGACTCAAGTCTAGCAACGGGAGCATAAGTCTCACCATAGTCCATACCTTCAACTTGTGTGTAGCCTTGAGCGACGAGACGTGCTTTGTTGCGAACTACTTGTCCATCTTCATCTTGCTTGTTGTGAAACACCCATTTGGTACCGATGATGTTGTGGTTGTTGTCGGGCTTCTCAACCAATGTCCAAACTTGATTCCTCTCAAAGTTGTGTAGCTCTTCATGCATAGCATTTATCCAATCCGGATCTTCCAATGCTTCTTCAACCTTCATAGGTTCAATTCTAGAGATGAAAGAATAGTTTTCACAAAAGTTAGCTAAACGAGTTTTAGAGCGAGTGATTCTCCCGGTTTGAATGTCATTGTAGATTTGCTCGACGGGATGGTGTTTAGAAATTCTTGCTCGAACTCGTGAAAGCTTTTGCTTGGGTCTTCGTTGAACATCTTCTTCATCTTGTTCTTCTTCTTGGCCTTCTTCATTGTTGGCGTTGTCGTTCTCTTGTCGAGGTGGAGAAGGAGGTTGTTGACGTTCGTGATGTTCTTCCTCGTTTTCTTCATCTTGGTGTGTCCCACTTGTGGATGCTTCCGTATCAAATCTTGGTTCACCTTGCCGTGAAGTAGAAGCTTCCACTTGGACGGACGAGGTACTCTCCTTCACCTCCGTTGGACGGACCTTGCCAATAGACAAGTCTTGGATTGCTTCCGAAGGGTCTTTGTCTCCTACATCAATTGGCAATTGCTCTATTTGCGAGACGTTAGATTCATCAAACTTCACATCTACCATTTCTTCAACCTTTCTGGTGAAATTGTTGTAGACACGGTAAGTGTGAGAGTTTGAGCCATAACCTAGTAGGAAACCTTCATGAGACTTAGGAGCAAATTTAGAATGACGATGCTTATCAAGAATGTAGCACTTTGAGCCGAATACTCGAAAGTATCCAAATTGGGGTTTGTTACTGGTGAGGAGCTCATATCTTGTCTTGCCGAGTAGCTTGTGAAGACACAAGCGATTTGTTGCATGACAAGCTGTCTCAACCGCTTCTGCCCAAAAGTGCTTCGTCGTCTTGTACTCATCAAGCATCGTTCTCGCCATTTCTATGAGCGTCCGGTTCTTCCTCTCAACAACTCCATTTTGTTGAGGTGTGTACGTAGCCGAGAACTCGTATGAAATCCCTTCTTCGTCAAGAAAGGTGTCCACATTTGCGTTCTTGAACTCCGTTCCGTTGTCGCTGCAAACCTTCTTGATCTTCACTTCAAATTGATTTTGGGCTTTTCTAGCGAAGTTTTTGAAGCTCTTTTGGACCTGCGATTTATCATCAAGAAAGAACACCCACGTGAATCTTGAAAAATCATCAACTATAACTAAACCAAAAGAATTTCCACCGAGACTCTTGTAGGAGTTGGGACCAAAGAGATCCATGTGAAGTAGCTCGAGTGGCCTCTTTGTGGTCATGATGTTCTTCACGGGATGCCTTCCTCCAACCTGTTTACACCTTGACAAGCACCGCAAAGTCTATCCTTATCAAATATGACATCGTTAACTCCAAGGATATGATTCCCTTTAATAAGCTTGTCAAGGTTTCTCATGCCAACGTGACCTAATCGTCTATGCCATAACCAACCTTTTGAGGATTTAGCAATGAAGCAAGTTTTAGGTTGAGCCTTTTTCGTAAAATCAACAATGTATAGATCACCTCTACGCACACCGGTAAAGACCATTTTATGATTGTCTCGACGAAATACTTGGCAATCAATTTCAGTAAATAGGACATTGAAACCAAATCAGCAAGTCTAGATACCGAAAGTAGGTTGTAACCAAGAGATTCAACGAGCATGACATTCTGAATGGAGCTATCATGTGAGATGGCCACCTTACCGAGGCCAACCACCTTACCCTTTGAGTTGTCACCGAAAGTGACAAACTTTCGAGGACTATCATTTTGAGCAAGCTCACGAAACATGTCTTTATCTCCGGTCATGTGATCGGTACATCCACTGTCAAGAACCCATTCCTTTCCTCGACACATATCCCCGAAGATTTGCCATAAGACCAAAATGTCTCATTGCATCATCAAGATCAAAGTCACTATCATCATCCTCATCATAGTATCCATGTTCTACATCGTCATGTGGTGGATAAAATCCTAGAGAGGGTAATTCATTAGAGTGAGTTTGACAATGATCTTGCCTATGAATTCTAATAGCTTCGGAAATAATATCACTAATAATTCCAACATCTCCTTTGTACGCATAAGGTCGGTAAGTTCAAATAGACGATCACCAAACATAGGATCACTAGTGTTCATCTTACTCAAAACAATAGACTTATAGAGAATTTCATCTAGATTTTTCAAGGAATAATTTGGAAAGCGTTCCTCAAGAAATTTCCATATAGTGTAGGCACACTCAAAAGTAGGCAAGATTCTAATCAAGTTTCTAGGCAAGCCTCTAGTGATAAGATTAACAGCTCTAAGATTCCTAGTCATGTCAATAGATTCATCAAGGGTAGGATGCATATGATCAACATGAGGAGCACAAGGGCTAGCAATGTACTTGTTCAAATGATATTGATTGAAAATTACAAGCATCACATTTTTCCACTCATGAAAATACTCTCCATCAAGAATAGGCACTCTATGACTAAGACTCCCCGAAGTACACTCATCCATCTTCCTCCAATGGTGATTAAACCAAGGCAATGGACACCAATGCTTTGATACCACTTGTAGAATCTTGAGAAGAGGTGTCTAGAGGGGGGGGGGGGTGATTAGACACTAAGTACCAAAGTTGTAGTTTTTAACCTTATTAAGGTTTAAGTGGAGTTTAGGCCCAAGTTTAACATTCTCAAAACATAACAAGCAAGCATGCAATGAGTATATGAGCAGTGGAAAGTAAAGCATGCAACTTGCAAGAAAGTAAAGGGAAGGGTTTGGAGGATTCAAACGCAATTGGAGACACGGATGTTTTTCTCGTGGTTCCGATAGGTGGTGCTATCGTACTTCCACGTTTGTGGAGACTTCAACCCACGTAGGGTAGCAGTTCTTGTGAGTCCACGGAGGGCTCCACCCTGAAAGGGTCCATAAAGTAGCAACCTTGTCTATCCCACCATGGCCGCCGCCCACGAAGGACTTGCCTCACTAGCGGTAGATCTTCACAGTAGGCGATCTCCTTGCCCTTACAAACTCCTTGGTTCAACTCCACAATCTTGTCGGAGGCTCCCAAGTTACACCTAGCCAATCTAGGAGACACCACTCTCCAAGAAGTAACAAATGGTGTGTTGATGATGAACTCCTTGCTCTTTTGCCTCAAATGATAGTCTCCCCAACATTCAACTCTCTCTCTCATAGGATTTGGATCTGGTGGAAAGAAGATTTGAGTGGAAAGCAACTTGGGGAAGGCTAGAGATCAAGATTCATATGGTAGGAATGGAATATCTTGGTCTCAACACATGAGTAGGTGGTTCTCTCGAGAAATGGTAAGTTGGAAGTGTAGGTTTGTTCTGATGGCTCTCTCCACGAATGAAGAGGAGGTGGAGGGGTATATATAGCCTCCACACAAAATCTAATCGTTACACACAATTTACCAATCTCGGTGGGACCGAATCAACAAACTCGGTCAGACCGATTTTAGTAAACCTAGTGACCGTTAGGGTTTTCGGTGGATCGACTTGCATCTCGGTAGGACCCGATATGGTTAGGGTTAGGGCATAACGTAATCTCAGTGAGACCGATTACACAAACTCGGTGAGACCGATTTTGGTAATTAGCTAACCAGAGAGTTGGTCAGGCAAACTCGGTTGGACCGATTACTCAAACTCGGTGGGACCGATTTTGATAATGAGTCAACCAGAGAGTTTGCATCGTAATCTCGATAGTACCGATTCTCAAACTCGATGGGACCGATTTTGATAATGGACATACACACAGAGATTATAATCCCATCTCGGTAAGACCGAGATCCCTATCGGTGAGACCGATTTGCCTAGGGTTTGTGGCAGTGGCTAAGACATCAAAACTCGGTGGCGCCCGATAGAAAGAATCAATGGGGCCGAGTTTGAATTTAGGTTTTAGGACATTTGTGTGGAAGTGGGAAAGTAGTTGAGGGTAATTGGAGCATATCACTAAGCACCTGAAGAAAGAGGCTCATTAAGCAACACCTCATCCCTCCTTGATAGTATTGGCTTTTCCTATAGACTCAATGTGATCTTGGATCACTAAAATGTAAAATGAAGAGTCTTGAGCTTGAAGCTTGAGCCAATCCTTTGTCCTTAGCATCTTGAAGGAGTTCCCACATCGTTTAGTCCATGCCACTCCATTGTTGAACTTATCTGAAACATACTAGATAAAAGTGTTAGTTCAACAAGAGATATGTTGCCATTAATTACCAAAACCACCTAGGGAGCACTTGTGCTTTCAAAATGGAAAGGGGGGAAAGAGGGAGAAAAGCAACCGTGAGTACTCATCCAAAGTACTCGCAAGCAAGGAGCTACACTACATATGCATGGGTATATGTGTAAAGGGCCATATCGGTGGACTGCACTGCAGAATGCCAGAATAAGAGGGGGATAGCTAGTATTATCGAAGACTACGCTTCTGGCCGCCTCCGTCTTGCAGCATGTAGAAGAGAGTAGATTGAAGTCCTCCAAGTAGCATCGCATGACATACTCCTACCCGGCGATCCTCTCCTCGTAGCCCTATTAGAGAGCGACCACCGGGTTGTATCTGGCACTTGGAAGGGTGTGTTTTATTAAGTATCCGGTTCTAGTTGTCATAAGGTCAAGGTACAACTCCAAGTCATCCTGTTACCGAAGATCACGGCTATTCGAATAGATAAATTTCCCTACAGGGGTGCACCACATATACCAACACGCTTGATCCCATTTGGCCGGACACACTTTCCTGGGTCATGCCAGGCCTCGGAAGATCAACACGTCTCAGCCCCACCTAGGCCAATAGAGAGGTCAGCACGCCGGTCTAAACCTAAGCGCACAGGGGTTTGGGCCCATCGCCCTTAGCACACCTGCACGTTGCGTGGGCGGCCGGAAGCAGACCTAGCAACCTCCATTACAAAGGAAGTCACGTTGCACGGTCCAATCTGGTGCGCGCGCTGCTCAGACGCTGACGTCAAGAAGGCTTCGGCTGATACCACGACGTCGAGTGCCCATATCTTTCCCACGTAGTTGGTAAGTGCGTATAGACCAAATGGCCAGACTCAGATCAAATACCAAGATCTCGTTAAGCGTGTTAAGTATCCATGAACGCCCGACCGAGGCACAGCCCACATCTCTCCTAGGTGGTCTCAACCTGCCTGTCGCTCATACAAAGTAACGGTAGGGGCCGTCGGGAACCCAGCCCACCTCTCTTGGGATGGAGCCACCTGCCCTTCACCTCCATCTCCGAACAGTATCACAAGTAATGTAACAGTATAAAGTATATAGCATATGCCCGTGATCACCTCCAAGTGATCACGGCCCGAGTATAGCATGGCGCATGACAAGAGTGTAGGGCCACTGATGGAATACTAGCATCCTATACTAAGCATTTAGGATTGCAGGTAAGGGTAACAACTGTAGCAACAATGACAGGCTATGCAGCAGAATAGGATTAACCGAAAGCAGGAACATGCTACGCTGCTCTAATGCAAGCAGTATAGAGAAGGAATAGGCGATATCTGGTGATCAAAGGGGGGGCTTGCCTGGTTGCTCTGGCAAGAAGGGGTCGTCAACACCGTAGTCGTACTGGGTAGCAACGGCGTCTGTATCGGTGTCTAACGACTGAAGAGGGGGAAGAAACAATAAATATAATGCAAACATAAGCATGACGATGGAAGACATGACAATGCGCGGTGCTAGGTGTGGCCTAACGCGATAGGAGGTGGTACCGACGAAGGGGGGAAACATCCGGGAAAGTATCCTCGGTGTTCCGCGTTTTCGGACAGATAAACCGGAGGGGGGAAGTTGCGAGTTCGATAGGTTAGGGATGTGTGAGGATGAACGGGCTGCATATCCGGATTCATCTCGTCTTTCTGAGCAACTTTCATGTAGAAAGTATTTTCATCTGAGCTACGGTTTATTTTATATTAATTTTAAAAGATTTAAATCATTTTTAGGATTAACAGAATTAATTAAATCAAAATACATTTATGACAACATCATGACATCAGCATGATGCAAGCGGTCAATCTTGACCGTTGACCAGTCAACTAATGGGTGGGTTCCGCGTGTCATAGGTTGTTATCTAATTGACAGTAGTTAGATTTATTAGCAGGTTAATTAGGTTCAATTAACTAGATTAATTAAGTTAATTAATTATTTAATTAATTAATCATTTATTTACTTATTTTTTTAACTCCTTTTTAAACGTTCCAGGGGCGCGGGCCCCATTTGACAGTGGCCCAGAGGCCATAGCGACTCGGGCCAACGGGCGCCGGGCGATTCGGGCGTAGGGGCACTGTAGTTTCGGGCGATGGGCGCCTGTGCCCGAGGCCACCGCAGCGAGGGCGCGAGGCCCAATCAAGGCCGGGCGGCCTCGCCGACAATGGGAGGAGGCGGGAGCAGGTCGGCCCGGACGGCGGCGCCATGGCGTGGGCCAGCGCCATGGGAGGGAGGCGGTGGTGGCAGGGCCGTGATGGTGGCCGGGCGGCGGTAGGGGCTGCACGGGGAGTGCGTTCGGGGCCGGGACGGAGCCAGGCGCGCGCTGGGGAGGAGGAGGAGAGGACGGGACCGGTCAGCGTGGAGGCGCGCGGGCTGCAAAAGCAGCAACAAGCACGGGGGCGCGAGGCAAATACGAACTACGGCGACGAGCGGCACGACCACAGGAGCAGAGAGGAATGGAGGGGAAAGAGGAGGCCGAGGGCCTCACCGGGGGCGTAGGGCACGGGGCAACGGGGGTCGAGGAGGGGACGGGACGACGTCGATGTGGTGACGGGGAGGCAGTCCGGCTGGGAGGAGTCGAGGGCGACGGGGCGACGGCCGATCCGGCGAAGACGGCGAGCGATGGGGCGCGGCGTCGCGGTCAATCCAGGCGGCGGGGGTCGGTGTTCGATCTCGTTCCAAGAGGGTATCGGGGGGAGAGAGAGTGGGGATGGGGCGGCATCGGTGTGGAGGCGGGGCGCCGGCGTGAGGCGGGCTGGCGTCGAGGACGCGGGATCGATCCCGATCCAGATCGGATCGGGAGGGGGGAAAGTGGCGACGAGGGGAGGGAGTGGGAGCGAGTGGGGAGGGGGTTAGGGTTTTGGGAGGTTAAGGTGGGATGGGGTGGGCCTCCTGGTGGCCTAGATTGCCAGATGGGCCATTCGGCCCAAGGAGAGGGGGGGCTTTGCCCCTTTTCTTTTTTTTTAAATTTGTTATGTTTTCTATTTTCGTTCTTTCCCTATTATTTTAGCTTTAGTAAAATATACATGCCGCATCTAAATTAGTATTTCAACTTAGCCCGTAGTCACAAAAAGTCTAGTCCTCAAATAAATTAGTTTGACATTTTATTAATTACAAAAGGTATTTAATTAATTATTTTTACTGCTGTTTTATTTATCTTATAGTATTTAAGAATTTTATAAAGGTGTGGTTTCTCCACTATAATTACCTATGCAACATTTGGTTCACTCCGAACATTTTAGTTTTAATAGTTGAAAACTTTTATTGTTTGCTTTTATTTAAATTTTAAATTCGTTTCGGTTCTGAACTATCAGAGTTTATTAACAGTAACTGTGGTGACGTGGCATCGTTAGCGGGGGGATCACTGTAGCTTAATTATCCGGGTGTCACAATTCTCCTCCACTACAAGAAATCTCATCCCGAGATTTAAGAGGTATGGTGAGGGAGAAAAGACTTGGTTACGAAGTTCCATCGAGTCTTCCCGATCTTGGTTGCCCTTCTCGAAGAAGTTGATCCCTCTCGTTGATGTCTTCATTTCTCTGCTTTAAGGCATCATGATGAAGCCATCATCCTTTCTTCGGAGTTTTCATCGTACTTACGAATAGGGTAGAAGGGGGGAAATGATAAGGACATATGTCGGTGAGGACTGACAATCAGTAATTACCTCAGGGAATGAAACTCAAGGTATCTCTCGAGTTGAAATTCAAGAAATTCATCGAGAGCAAAGTAAGAAGGTGCCATAAGAAGTTTCAAAGCGCGCATAGGCAATCGTTCGTTGCACGAAGCGAAGTGTGAAAGGTGTTCAGAGCAATGGGAATAGGTATTGCGTCTGATACCATAATAGATCACTAGGCAGGTGGCCCGTGAATTACATACGAAGTCAAGCGCGAGGAATAACTTTGACAATAGGTTGTACAGGAGAGTCAGGTTCGATCATGTGGAACTGTGGGTTATGGGCCCACCATGTAGGATAAAAGTAGGAAATGCGCTAACATCTTGTACGGTTATGATAGCAAGGCAGGTCAGAGGGTAGCCTGTCGATTATGTCGGCAACAACATCGGTACCAAGGGCGAGGGACGAAGAGAACCATTTTCCTGCTCGTTGAACGAGGCGGACCAATAGGCAAAGTTCTCGTCCATCGGTGGCTACCGAAATGTCATCAACAAAAGTAAGAGGGTCTTTCTGACAGAATTGTACACCGAGGTGTTTACAAAAGCAGGAGAATATTACTGCTTAGATCATATAGATCACATGAAAGGTTAAACCAAACAATGGAAAGGAAAAGGTGATCATCATATTAATAGAACAATGGAAGGGAAAATGTGTTTAAACACATATTTCAAGGGTATATCCTTCCCAAGGACAAGCAGAGCATGATATCCATGTCAGGATATAATGTAGAAAACTCTTTAGGTAGGGAAGAGAAATTTTCATGGCATTACCCATACAACGGTGTTTGGATAATTGAGCAAGAAACAATTAGCATTGGGATAAGTGTTCTTGTTGAAAATCGGAGTACCATAGACATGCTTCGAGATAGCATTGACATGGTCATCAGATGAAGATCAGACTTCGGAAACACAAAGGATTCATCGGAAACAACTTATAGGATAAGTCTTACAGTTTCCTCATGGAAGAATGGATAACCTTGCTGAAAAGGAATCTATAACAATAGGGCCTCCGGCCAGGTGTGCTAGGCACGACATCACCTTACCGGGTCACATAAAGACCATTGTTATAACTCTTGGAAATATGTTCCAACCATCATATTTGACTGAGATTCAGATCTGATTGGTGTCAGGATAACTCAGACTCAGGATGCCGGAGAAGAAAGGTGCAACACAAATTGTCGAGATGACATTGTAAGATTCTCGGGAAATGTACTATGGAAGCGAGTTCTAGGACAAGAGCTCATCATTAAACCAATGAAGGGATAAGGAGGTAGCTGATGAACTCACCGACAATTCATCGAGATTTTGAAGGATGGTTTCCACAATTATGTGAACAAGGAGATAACATTTGTGAGATCAAATGAAATAATGAGGTATGCTTGAGGAAAACATACACAATTAAACGTTGGTTGAAAAGTGCACCCGAAATATGGGCTTAGGTAGCACGATCCATGTTTAGGATGACGAGTCAATAATCAACGCCTGAAGAAAGAAACTATCATTTGTAACTTACAAGTGATAGGGTTGCTAGAAGTTTTGAATTCCCACATCATAGTTCATTTGTCGGCATTCCGGTTATAAACAACACGGGGACCAAGAAGGAATGGTGACGGTGAGAAGTATCACTTGTATCAAGAATTCTCCAGAGGTGGTGAAATTCCCACGACATTCTCGACATAAAAGGTGGTAATATTCCAAGGTAAAGAAGAACAAATGTGGGATAATAGGGAACTCAAGGTATAACACAAATCACGAACAAGTTTGTGTTAGAGGGAAGACAATAAAGTGTCTGATGATAACACAAATCATCGAGGACAAGGATGGTATTTCTCATCATGAATTCGATTGATATCCTGGAAGATCTTAGAATGATGATGATGATGATGATCATGACAAATCTTGTCGAGAGGCTCCATGAAGAAGCAATTGAACAGCGAATGCATCAAGCAAAAGGACTGATGCAACGAAAGATTATTTGACCCACGAATACGAAACCAACTCGGGATCAAGCTTGATGTTCGAGGTGGAACGATAAGATGAGGAAATCGACATAAGCTTGGCTCATTATCGAAGGTTGTGCTCCGCGATTGAGGACCAGGTAGCATAGTTAAAATCGGCACGATAATGATGTAACCGAGTAGGCTCGGAATGACGTGATCGAGTTTAGACTTGTAAGTAATGAAGGTTACCAAGAGTTGTTGAATCGTAGTGCGGACTCAATTCAGTTGTCGGTGTCCTTGAGGGTTTCTAACAACTGAGAACCCGTTAGAAACTGGAATCGGCAAGAATATTAGTTGATGAAGAACTCATAAGAAGTTATGTATTCCGTGGTATTCTCGAGATACCAGGGGGTAATACTCGACGACAGATCAAAGTAGGGGTTGGACTGGGGTATTGCTCTGCAGAAGACAAGTGCTTAAACTTGCACGAGAAATGGTACTTAAAAGAGAACATGGTCGAAACCTCGATTGCAAAAGGCCAGATCCTAGATATAATATGAACTTGTACCAAGGGAGTAATTAATGTAAGAGAAGCTTTAATGATAAGATCTACATCATGTCCATGGGCATGAACACAAAGTTCAAGGTCGACTCCCACTTCTTTAATGCATAACCTTTCATTCACTTCTCGTCTTCGAAGAAGTTGTAGTGTTGAAATTTTATCTGGCGAAGTACCAGAAGAGTATGACTCGTGAAAACTTTCGGTTTCACACGATTGTAGAGAAAGTATAGGTTCAACCCATCGGGGCATCTTAGAAACATATACCACAAACTTCAAGAGTAAATATCACCACCTTGAAAGCAGAGCATGGTTGGCCAAATCAGAGAATAGGATTTGCTAATGGCATTATGTATCAGGGAAATAACTTCCAAGTGATTGAATATGAAAGGCGATGTCGGACAAAATCCAACAAAGGATATGTCGGTCCATAGCGAAGCTGATGCGTACATCGGCACACAATCAGAGGAAGAAACAATGCAAAGGCATTGGATTACAGAAGCAACTGAATAATTCAAAGATCAAATGCAAAGGAATTTACCATTTCCAAATCAAGGGATCAGAAGCCAACGGTCTGATTCAGAATGAATAAGTTGAATAGACTTAGGGGTACAGTCGATGGCAATTTGATTGGTCGAGAACCAGCTCCTGTTCAAAATGACGTCTGAGCCGGATGAATTCTAGGACCTGATTGTGGATTACGAGCATTCACAACATATTGAATCAATGGACCCAAATGATAATGACAAGGGAAGTCAATAAGATTACGAGACTTACGGAATTAACCATAAAGGAAGCAAGCAAGAATTTCAAGATCAAAAGGCTCTTGAGGATTTTCGGAAGATCGAATGGTATTTCGAAGACTGTTGTGAAATACATGAATCAACTGGGAATGAACGGATACTCGATAAGTACGAGAAATTATCCGTAGGGGTATTCAGGTGGCAAAGAACTGTAAGGCAGTAGGCACAAAGTATTCCCGGGGTATCTTGCAATAACAAGATCGACTGGGAATAAAAGTAAGAACGACAGGTGTAAGCACTACAAAAAAAGACACATCCGTGACATTTTGGGCCGAACGAATTTTTTTCTGTCATACATGACACTTCTATGACGATAATTGTGACAAAACCCGGTATCATCATAGATGTGGTGGGCTCCTACTTCTATGACAAAAATCATGACAGAAAATGGGCTTTTCGTCTGGGCGGGCGAAGACGCAGCTGCATGACATTCTTTGGGCCGTCCATGACAGAAAAACCGTGGTAGAAGCAAGGGCGAGGAAAATTTCGGGAGTTGCGATTCACGGTGGGAGGTCGGGGGCCGAGCGATGCGTGTTTCTCTCGTACGGGTACGCGTGTGTGTGCGAGGCGTTGGCTCTAACTGAACCCGAGAGAGGCGTTGGGCTCTAATCGAACTCGAGTGATTGCACCGCAGCTACGTTCATCGAACCCGAGCGATCGATTGATGGCTGTTAACTGAACCCGATGGAGCGATTCCTTCGCTGCTGCTGCTAACTGAAGCCGATAGATTGGATGAACAGTGAGCGTTGCGGTGGGGGGGGGGGGTTTGGATGAACAGCGAGCGGTGGCGTTTCCTCTGGATGAACAGGACCCCGTGGTCTGGAGGGCTGGATGAACAGTAGACGGTGGAGGGGTGGCCGTGGAGGGGTGGTTGAACAGGACCCCGTGGTGTGGAGGGCTAGATGAGCGATGAGACGGTGGAGGGGTGCCCGTGGAGGGTGGTTGAGCGACAACCCGGTGGAGTAGTCTTGCGGTGGAGGCTGGATGAACAGGAGCCCGTGGAGGCTGGAGGAGGTCAACGGTAGCCCGTGGAGGCTGGAGGAGGTCGACGGTGGAGATGAACAATATCCCGTGGAGTCCCGTTTTGCGGTACGCCACACCCCTCCCGATGAACAGGACCCCCGTTTCGACCGTAGCACTCCAACACAAGTCCGTTTCCTCCATTTTGCGGTACGCCACACCCCTCCCGATCAACAGGACCCCCGTTTTGACCGTAGGAGGTCCGTTTCCTCCGTTTTGCGGTACACCACACCCCTCCCGATCAACAGGACCCCCGTTTCGACCGTAGGAGGTCCGTTTCCTCCGTTTTGCGGTACGCCAGACCCCTCCCGATGAACAGGATCCCGTTTCGAACGTGGTCGGTCGAACACAAGGCCGTTTCCTCCGTTGTGCGGTACGCCAGGCCTCATTTCCATCGCCTGTTCCGTCCAAGCCCTCCCGATGAACACGACCATGCATTCCGTTCCGACCCAGCCGGTTGGCTCCCCATGAACATGACGAGAACGCTGTTTCTCCATTCCGACCCAGCCATGTACGTATGTGCGAGTAGGCGTTCGAGACCCTGCCCGTATGTACGTACATGGCCGTATTTTCTTTCTTGCACCCTCGCCACTGTACGTATGTGTACACGCTACGTGCGCGCCTCTACTACGACACGTGTGTGCCTCTACATCCACCAAGATATATATGCGTACGCACGTTCGCGACCAGAATGACAACGCCACGCACGCCGACCAGGTGGGTCCCGGTATCGAGCACTTCCTTGCGTGCGACGATGTAGCTGGTGGGTCCCAGCAATCGTGGGCTTAATCGTTTTGTTTTTGCCCGCACGCACTTCCTTGCGTGCGAAGATGTAGCTGGTGGGTCCCGATCGGTCGAAACGTTTTTTCGTGAAATATGGTGGCCCGTCTGGTGGGTCCCCGCTGTCGTGGAGGAATAATTATTTTGCGGCGTAATAAGGAGGCACTTCCTTGCTGCGGCCGTGGACCCACTGTCGACCTCTCCATGTCTGATCCCCATCCGATGGAAGCCGTTCCTTGACCTCGTTGGCCACGCCGCGCCGAGAGCATCAGGGCAGTGGATGACGGCGAGGCCTAGGAAGGGGACGACGCAGAGCCGGGGAAGACGCGGCGGTGGATGCCCACGCGTAGAGGAGTACGAGGGTTCACTAGTTCGCTGCGGTGTGAGGCTGCCATCGCCGCAGAATAATAGGGGGTGTGGGTGAGTAGAGGGATGGCCTGGCCAGCGGTGGGAGTAGTAGGGGGCGGTGAGGCCTCCGCCGCATCGTAGCCGACCACGGGAGGCAGGAGCACGAGGCACGACCGGCGCTGGTTTGGGCGGTTGGAGCAAGAAGACCAGAGGTTGAAGAAGCACTACGACCGTTGGATGGACATCGTCTGCAGTCCTTTGGAGCTAGAATCGTGCATATTGACTAAGTTGACAAAGCCCTCCGTCCCCGTAAACTTAGTAGGCCCACAAGTCAGCCTGCCACTATACTGGGTCCCAGCTAACAAGGGGAGTATTAATTTTTTTTTGTGCGTAATAAGAAGGCACTTCCTTGCGTGCGAAGATATAGCTGATGGGTCCGAGCTGTCGGTGGCGATGCGTTTTTCGTGAAATCTGAGAGGCCCTTTCGGTGGGTCCCTGATGTCAGCTGGAGGAATCATTATTTTGCGCGTAATAAGGAGGCATTTCCTTGCGTGCGGCCGTGGACCCAGCTGTCGACCTCTCTACGTACAGTCCACTTCAGATGCATGTCGGTCGTTGACCATGTTAACCAGGCCGCGCCGAGAGCACTGTGGCGGTGGACGCAGCGAGGCCTAGGAAGGAAACGACACGGAGGCGTGGAAGACTTCGGCAGTTGTTTCCGACGCTGAGGGGAGTACGATCAGACGAGGGTTTACTAGTTAAATGCGCCATCGCCGGAGAATAACAGCAGGTGTGAGTGAGTAGAGGGATGGCTAGGCCAGCGATGGGAAGTCTGATGGGGCCGTGAGGCTTCTTGGCGGCGACAACCGGCCGCGGGGAGGAGGGAGCAGGCAGTCCCGCCGGCGCTTGTTTGAGCGGCTGGAGCAGGAAGAGCAGAGATTGAAGAAGCACGACGGCCGTTGGATGGACATCCAACAGTCACTGCTTGTGCGTCAACCTTTTTTAGGAAAGCCTCAAATCTATGGAAAACAGCATACAGCCCATCTGCCATTATTTCTAATAATTTACAGCCCATTTGCTAATTCTTAAGGTTTTTTTGGAGCCCATATTCTTTTTGTTAGCATTACAACCCATATTGTGGCCACGGTTAAAAAATTATACGAAATTTTGCATATTTCGCTGCGGTCCGAACTGTTTTTAATCCCGAAATTTCGACTCACATTCAAACTGATTTTAAAAATAAATGTATATCAAAATTCTCCACGCATAAAAACTAATGTAATTTAAAATCTCGAAATGAAAAAAAGATATTTGAAACTAATTGCCGGTTTGATGTGTTTTAAAAATGTACAACCCATTTCTCATTACTGATGGGCCATTTTCTCGGCCAGCCGAATGAAAGCTCTCCTCGTCTTGAAAGATTTGCAGCCCAACAGGCCTGACAAAGCGACTTACTTAGCAAATCACAAAAAAACTGGGTTGTGGCCATGGACCCAGCTGTCAGCCTCTCCACATACAGTACTCTTCCGATGGAATGTCGTTGACCACATTGACCACGCCGCGCCGAGAGCACTAGGGCGATGGACGACGGCGAGGCCTAGGAAGGGGACGACACGGAGACGGGGAACGCGGCAGTGGATGCCCACGCGTAGAGGAGTACGAGGGTTCACTGGTTCGGCTGCGGTGTGAGGCTGCCGTCGCCGCAGTGGCACAGCTAGCGGTGGGAGTAGTAGGGGCGATGAGGCCTCAACGGCAAGACAACCGCCACTGGAGGCAGGAGCAGGCGGTCTCGCCGGCGCTGGTTTGGGCGGCTGGTGCAAGAAGAGCAGCGATTGAAGAAGCAGCAGGACCGTTCGATTCAAATCCAACGGTTACTACTGCTAGAATCGTTTGTTGACTAAGTTGACAAGCCCTACGTACGCGTCAACATAGTAGGCCCACAGGTCAGCCTCCCAACCGGTGCATCCCAGATGTTAGTGGGAGGAATCATTTGTTTTCGCATAATAAGGAGGCAGTTGATTGCATGCGGCCAGGCCAGAGGAGGGAGTAGGGTGGGCCGGGGAAGCTTCAGCAGTATCACAAATGAGCCACAAGAGGAGGGAGCAGGCAGTCCCGCCGGCGCTAGTTTAGGCGGCTGGAGCAGGAAGATCGGAGATTGAAGAAGCACGTCGGCCGTTGGATGGACATCCAACAGTCACTGCTCCTAGAATCGTGTGTTCACTGACAAAGCCTTGCGTAAACAAGTCAACCTCGAAATCTATGGCCTGTACAACCCATTTGCTATTATTTTTATAATTTTTACTCATTTTCTAATTCATATGGAATTTATTGCAGCCCATTTTCCATTTTTAGAATTGCCGGCCATTTTCTGGTCAGTACCAGGGTCAAAAAATGAACTAAATATGTGGTAAATTTTGAAAATTCGCAAATTTTTGCTAGGGAACGAAACATTCTTAATCCAAAAATTAATAGTCATACTAAAACAAATTTAAAAATAAATTAGTACTATGTCATGTTAAATCCAATGAAATACGTATAAGATATCAGTGAAGAACAAAATTCAAAAAAAACTAATATCCCATTTGCTATAAATTTTTTGGAATTTTCAACCCCTTTTGATATTAGTTTTAACAGACATTGACCATACTCTTTGGCCAGGACGGAATGCATCGCTCCTCATCTTGAAAGATTTTCAACCCAGTAATTCGGATAAAACAAATAGGCCTAGCTTGGGTATTCTTCAAAAAGAAATACTGGGCTACCTATTTTCCCAAAGAACTGGTGCATGAGCATTTATCTTTATTTATTTATTTACTTATTTATGTTTAGGTGACCATGAGCATGTAACTGGGCAGTATTCATGTGAGAGACTCACTTCCATTTAATTATGGTCTTCTCTATTAGTCCTTCATCAGTGGGATTCATGTTATCAACAAGTGGAAAATGTGTTCCGTGCATTTAAAAATAGTATGAGCTACGTACGGTACGGGGCACTAAAGGATCGAACCGTGCAACGACTTCCAAAACAACACATTCATTCAACCAACAGACAAAATATACTACTAATTGTACATTGAAAACAGCAGGAGCAACAACCAGGGCTGGGGGTGCAACAGAAGCAGTAAGCAGGCCAGAAGAGTGAAGACGCAGCTCTCTCTTCCAAACCAAACATCAGCCATCATTACAAAAGGGCTACCAAAAAAGAACAAGTGTATGCATCAAACTAAATAAAGATCCTACTACACCAAGTGTATGCGCATCTAACTAAGCGGCTCGGTTAGACGTTACTATTTATTAAACTGTGGAGATTGGTCGACGGCTTGAACTCGATGGGTGCTCGACGGGGAAACTTCAGCCAATAGTCGAAGTTTGATACTTGCGACCCTCTCTCCTACTTTGGGCTGCAGAGCGTGGCGGCACATATCAGGGTATGGTGCATGCAGAGACGCATGGTACGCTGTGTACACACAGTTTTGCCTGATGAACGAAACCGCGCTGCCATCATGATCCTTGCCGTCGGTTATCTCCTGGTTAATCGGATAATTCAGTCTGACAAACAGAGAGCGTGTACCAAGGCTACTTACCAGCCTCCAGTCAAAAATTCCTGAAGGCCCAGAGAAGCTGGGATCCTGCTCAAAGACACAGCAAAGGATCGTGATTGTATTCCACGAAACAACACGTCCGATGCGAGCGACGATCATCAATCTTTCGCCGTCGTCTGATCGAGCGAGGAACCACCTGCAACTGCCATGCCGTTTTTCTTTGAAAGGTTCTGGGATTAGGAAGGGTAGGGACACCAGGCGGCCTACAACATCATATCAAGTTGGAGTCAAATAAAAAAGGGCTCTTGATTAAGTTAATCTTAAGAACAGCATGTTATGAGCATGAATATTTTTTCAGTAAATGTTGATGATAATATAAGCAAGCCATCATGATATCATAGGAAAGTAACATACTTCTTTGTAACAGCCGTTTGTAGCGATGATCGGAGTAGGCCAGCAATACGTCCAGCCATAGAAGGAGTCGACAACGTAAATGAAGCCCTTGTGTTCAATGGCATCGAGAGAACCATGGAGGATGTATGATCCTGCGATGGACGTGCAGATTTATCCACTTACCGCATGATGACCTGGCCGAGAGGCGAGACCGTGGTTGAAGAGCATAATTAGCTCGAAACCTTTATAATTCGCAGATCTTGTGGGCACTTGGCAGATTACAACCTTGAGCAAATCAAACTTGGTATCATGTTGGCTCTTGTAAGATTCCGAATATTTTGGGGTCAGCGGTGCCAAAGCAGTGCAGTGTTAATCGAAGGAAGGGGGATCAATCGCCGGGTGTAGACCTCCACGAGCATCCAGCTGCCGGGACCGTCGACGAGCACCATCCAAGACATGTTCATGCCGGCCCAGTACATAACGTTAATGTAGCTTAGGCTGACAGGGATCGGATCGTAGTGAAGGGGGTTGATGCTCGCCACCCTACGATCGTTATGTTGTGTGACACGCCGTTTCTGAAGATCAGGCGGCATCAGCAAGCAAGGAGCTGGCTTAAAAAGCTCCAGCCTGAGGGCTTTGAGTAAATGGTACAGCCCCGACGAGCACGCGGTGAGCGGCATGGTACTGAGATTGTCCACACGCAAAACAATGAGCTTGATTACCTCTGTGGGGAGCGAATTCCAGCCACTCTTTCGGCGGACGCTGCTCGGTTCTGCCATTGTTAGTGCTTGGGTTTCGGACGAGGGGGGGAGGCGCCTTAGCTTCCAGCGGGGATGGAAGCTTGGACGAGATTATGTGCGGACAAAGATGGAGAAGCGAATATGTGCTGTGGGAAGTGGACAGGTGATGATGACTACAGCACGCCGCTTGACTTGCGAGACACATACCAACAGCGTAGGGTCATATCGATGCCAGACAACTTGCTTGAGTGATCACAGTAGTGGTACTCCCTACAGTACCTACTACAGTACTATGCCCTAGCTTGCTAGATAGAGTAGTAGAGTAGGACTCTGCTCTACTACTAGCACCGGAGGAGTAGTATATTCTAATCTAAAATAGTTACAAACTTCAATGTCCGAGCATGGAACGACTACGAACCATGCTCAAAGACCGTGTCTACGTGGTGTTTGGACTTATATGCAAAAAAATAGCAAGATGCCCGTGCATTGCACGGCACACCATCATCACCAACTCGGTTTTTTCTCTACTCCTACTCCTATAAAAGACTCAGTTGGTGATGATGGAGGCAAGGAGGCATGTTCAGCGGGCGTGCAGCGGACGGCGTAGCACTATTTGATTTGTTATTAAAAAAAGTAGTAGGGATAGAGACATAGGGAGGAGCACGAGGTTGTGGGAGATATGGATGAATGAGGCAAGGCCTTATCTATAAATGTGGAGAGAGGTGCGGGTATCTTTTGTAAAATTGTCATAGTTGGCTTTCTATCCACCAGATATAGATCGGACGGTCTATATTACAAGATGGCAGGCATACCATCATCATCAACTCAGTTTTCTATGAGTAGATATATATAGATATAGATAGATAGAGACTAGGGAGTACTAGTAAGAACACCATTTACTGCTTTGTGTGCTACTCCTGCGCTCCATTCGGCGGCCGCAACGTCCCCTACAGCCACTCCCTCATGCGCTCCATTCGGCGGGCGCTGTTGAAATCTGGGGAGCGCACTCTCGCGACTGCTGGCAGCCACGACTTCACCGACGATGACTTCTTCCCCGACCTCGGCAACCTCTTCCTCAACGACATGGGCGACAACCTCAACGCCAACGGTGCTACTCCCGTTGCACCGTATGTGTTTTTGTCCTTCCTGTTCGAAATTGTGGTAGAAATCATGTTTCTACTCTGTATCCTACTACTATGCTAGTCCACATGATTAGTTTCATCTCTGTTATAGCCGTCATGATTTATTTTGTGCTTCTTCGGATTAAATCTCGTAGTAACTTGCTCACATATTCAACTGGCGCAACATCCCCTACAGCCACTCTCGTTTCATGGACAGCCTGGTCGATGCCTCCAAGGAGCCCTTCATCCACTGCTATGAGTGCCCGATGCCGTTTTGTGGCTTGCTGGCGGACATGGTGCATCACCACACGGATGCGTGCAGCGGTCACTGCTGGCCCTTGGCGGAGAACATCAAGTACGACACGTGCTACCGGTTAACCATGCCGGAGTCGCTGGAGGATCACCGCCTCCTGCTAGTCTCGGAGGAGGACGGCAGTGTCTTCCTCTTGATTGTGGGCACCAGCGAGGCCCGCGCAGGCCGCCGCCCCGTCTTTGTAGCGTGCGTCAGGGGCGTCGCCGCTGACGCTGACACTAACACGAGGCAGATGTACGGGTGCGAGGTCAATGTTACTACCCCTCCGGGTCACGTGGGCGGCGAAACCAGCCTCATCGGACAGACTTGGAATCCGAGGAGCTGGGACTATCCCGCCAATGTGGACTTGGAAAACCCATGGCATCCGTTCTATCCTTTACCCGCCGACTCGGTGCACGGGGACTCCAAGGAGGTTCACCTGGACATACGCATTATCAAGTGCACTTATGGCCCATGTCTTTGCCGCTTTTGATTCTGTAAGCTTGTCGTTAAACTTGAGTGGCTTTCGCCGCAGTCCTTCCTTTGAACTGCTCCTCTCAGTGAGCTGATGTAAGACACTTTGGGTTTCATTTGATAATGGAACCGAGGAGGAGCCTCCCTGTTCTTCTAAAAAAATACACATTATCAAGTTAAATGTTGATCATTAGTCTTCGCTCAATGTAATCCGCTGTCTAAGCATGTGGAGACTTCCATGCAGGATCTTGCTCTATTGGAGTATCACGCATGAATAAAAGTGTATCCGTTTATGGTTTAGTCTAGAATCTTCCATGTATGAATTTTTACTACGGTACTGGTGAAAGACTTACGATGAACCATTTCTTACATCTCCTCTGCCCCCTTGCAAGTCATCCTGATTTAATCCCTCCGTCTAGGTGTATAAGGGCATGGTTAATACTCCCTCCGTTCCAAAATAGATGACTCAATTTTGTATTAACTTTAGTATAAAGTTGAGTCATCTATTTTGGAATGGAGGGAATATTACTTAATAGTATAGCCAACTGTTGACTATAAGAAAGTGCCATGTCACTGTAGCCAACATGTATAACAATCGATACTCAAAAACTAATTCTTAAAGATCATTTCTTGCAAAGCACAATAAGTGTTATTTCTTCACAAGTTTTGGATGCAGGTTGAACAGTTGAACGCTTTTGTTTGCAAAAGATACCTTTTTATCTATTTCACCCGAATGTTTGTGAGCTCTAGAGATTAGATAATATCCGAAGAAACCTATCGATACCCGTTACACATGAGATGACCCCCACATCCTTTGTCAAAATAAACAACTCCCCGATCAATGCATTTCACTCTTCAGTGCAACGCACGGGCACCTTACTACAATAGATTAGTATGACCAAAAATTGAACTAACATTATATATAGTACGATAAATACTGATGCATGTCACCTAAAATTATATCATTCAAAACTATGTTCAAATCTGAATCCAACGATATAGTTTTTGTTGACATGCACTAACATTTTGTCGATTAAATCTTCATTCTAATTCAATGGGGGACTAATAAACCACGACTGATGTAGTACAAGTGTAGAGGGCGGCGCTGCACGGGAGTCTCACCTCTCACTTGTGGCGCGGCAGTAAAGCCGTCATATCACAAAACCCAACCACTCCCAGTAATAAGTGGCCTGGTAAAATAAACGGACAAGCAACCATCACATCCCTCCGTCTTTTTTCCATTTCATCTCTCTGCATTTACTTTCTCCAGTTCATCTCCCACACTCGATCCCTAGCTACTACTCCTAGGGCTAGTTCTTTTTCGGATTCCCCGGCTTTTCCCACAAGACTAGTCACAGTGGAGAGTAACAATAAGGCGCCTCACTCATTTATTTAGGCTTCTAAGCTAATACTCCGTCCTGGTTTATTCCTCACCATTGTAATTTGTGCTAAATTTTGACCAAAGATTTAACTGATAAAATGTTACTCAAAACACTTAGGCGCGGTGCATCTAGGGGTGTAAGTCATCTTACGAAAACCAAATAATCCCAAAACACTTAGGCGCGGTGCATTAACTTCTACCTCGTTTCTTGTTTCTTGACATATCAACCAATAAGAGATAAAGAGTGTGCATGCTTTTAATGACTTGAGATATCAAACATGACATGTAGTGGTTAGTTCATTGCATGCAATACTATTAATTAGAAAATAAACATTAACGTTTCTCATTTTCTCCTCCTCCTTGGTCATGGTGCACAGCCTAAGATGACTTACTCACCTAGACGGATGGAGTAGTGCATGTAACATGCACTAACATTTCATTAGTTAAATTTATGATCAAAATTTGACACAGATTACAATGGGGACCAATAAACCAGGACGGGTAGTAGTTATGGGATTACTAATCTAGAAGCCTAAAAGAACTGGCCCATGGTACTCCTACTAGTAGTAGTACTCACGTTGGAATCGTTTCACAAGCTTGACTAGTGCTGTTTTTCAACTTTTACAAAAACCGCATCGTAATGTTTAAACGTGCATTTGCACGTACATAAGTAATAGTAGTACTCCCTCCATCTAGGTGTACACATCTCCCCTCCTTCTTGGTCACCGTGCACAACCAAAAATGACTTATTGACCTGGACGGAGGGAGTAGAAAAGTCTGCAAGCATATATCGAGAGAGACGTGTAGTCCGATAGTCTATAGTAAAGTTTGTGCTATATGCACGTACTTGCAAAATGCGTAATAATACACAACGTTTCCAAACTTTCCCATTTTCATACTTAATTAAGGACGCTAAAAATTCCTGAACGTTCGGGATTTATCATTTGTGTCCCAAAACTAACGAGATCGCCTTACGAAACAAAAATTATACTCCTCCTAAAAGCCACGGCGCTCGCAGGAGCGCTTGCGGCACGCCACGAGTGCCCTGGTGCGCGGTTGTTTCCCAGCGCGCCGACACAACGCCTCTTCCTCAGCCTCGCAACTCGCGAGGTGCTGATTGGCGGCATGCCGGCGGGCGAGCGCGATCTCACCGGTTTGGTGATCCGGCGCTAACAGGTACTCCTCCTGGCTGGAAGCGTGCACCCGGTCCACGTACCGCCAAGCGTAGATGAGGCGCTTGGGCCCGACTGCACTCAGGGCGTTGGCACGGGCGTCCTCCGCCACCCTCATAGCCCTCGGATGAGCCTTCTGCCAAAGAACCAATTGCTTGACTCTCTCGGACGCGACATAGATCTCCCAGAAAGCTTGTTGCACGGTGCGCTTCCCTTCCTCGGCCTTCTTCTCCGCCTCTATTTTGGCGCGCTCTGCTAGAGGCAAAGCCTCCCATAAGGCGACATCCATTTCTTGCCAAAGTTCTTCAAGGTTGGGGGGGCTCGGCGGGCGGTGCAGTGTTCTCCTCGTAGCGGGGAGCCGACGCGTCCTCCGACGCGCGTGCTGGGGATATTGGGAACGCCGACACGTGCACCTCGACACGTCGCGGCGAGGAGCGGAACACCGACGCGTCCTCCTCGACTAAAGGCGGCGAGGAACGGAACGGCGACGCGTCGCGTCGCGGCGAGGAGCGGAACGCCGACGCGTCCTCCTCGACTAGTGGCGGCGAGGAACGGAATGGCGACGCATCGCGTAGCGGCGAGGAGCGGAACGCCTACGCGTCCTCCTCGACTAGTGGTGGCGAGGGACGGAACAGCGAAGCGTGACCGTCCGCGCGGTGCAGCGAGGGGCTCCTAGGGCTTGGGAGGGGTGATGCCATGGTGGTCGACGTGAGAGGGAGGGGGAGGAGATAGCAATGAACGTGAACGTGAGGGGGAGGAGATAGCGATTTCGTGGAAGGCGCAATATTTATAGCGAGCAATGGCACACCTACGTAAGATATGGCCTGAGCTGCAATGACTTAATCAGGTCCGGTTAAATCAGCGACATGTGGGCCAAAGACACCGCTGGGCCCGTATGTCAGTGACCCAATGCAACTAAAGTTAAGTAAAAGCTACATGGGCATATTTGTTGGAGTAAATTACGGGGGAGCGAAGGGGTGGAAATATTGCTGGTCACAACTGATTGGACGAGCGTGGGGGGAGGAGGGTCATGCATGCAGATTTTTTCACACGGGGTGGAGTGGTGGGACCACGAGGGAGAAGTAGAGTTTGGCAGGCATATTGTTTCCACACATGGAGAGGAAAAGATTTGGAGACGAATGGGCTTCCTGCAGGTATGGGGAAAGGTGCATAGTAAGTCATCTTGCATGCCGGGCTAGGTATAGTCTCAAGTCATTAAAAACATACACGCCCCACACATGTTCATATTTCAAGGTGCACTAAATTATTCCATGCGATGATTAAGGCTGGCCATAATGGTGGTATCTTAGCTGGTATCATGCACACGGGATAGCAAACATGCTGATGTGGCAAAGAATTAAAGAAGAGGTTAGAGTAACTAGTGTTCATGCATGCATTGGTAAACACATTTTTTTGTGAAGAACGACAACATTAGTTGAGTACTTTTGCAGACTTCAAAAACTATTCCACCGCCTCTACTATCTTGCTAAGAGTAGGTGAAATTTTTGAGTCGAGCCCTTTAAACTAGAAGGGAGGTAGTGGTACTCTAATAGCTAGGTGTGTAAGTCATCTTACGAAAACCAAATAATCCCAAAACACATAGGCGCGGTGCATTAACTTCTACCTCGTTTCTTGTTTCTTGACATATCAACCAATAAGAGATGAGGGTGTGCATGCTTTAATGACACGAGACTATCAAACATGACATGTAGTGGTTAGTTCATTGCATGCAATACTATTTAATTAGCAAATAAACATTAATGTCTCTCGTTTTCCCCTCCTCCTTGGTCACGGTGCACAGCCTAAGATGACTTACTCACCTAGACGGATGGAGTATCAACATTCACAGTGTCAAATCAATATTTTTACACTCATTATAAAACGTAGTTCTTAAACCCATTATAATCAGTATTGTAGATACTATTGATATTTTCAGTATAAATTTGGTCGTGGGATTTCATTGATGCATGTCAAAGCGTGGAGGAACCGAAGCTTAGGGCTTGCATTGCCGGTCTCTACATAGGTATTTCTCTTCATAATCCTGTAATTTTAGAGACTGATTGCGCTTTTGTGGCAGCGTCTCTTGCATCGGGGGACTATGACAGGTCTGCTATGTGTGACCTGAAGATGAAAGGGTTGAGCATCTCGAAGTTGATCAGCAATCTTCAATTGTCAAAGATTAGCTGTTCGGCCAATAAGGTGGCACCCTTAATCTCTAAGTATAGCTTTGACAATAGATTAGATGGTATTCTTGTAAATAACATACCGCCCTGTGTGGTGAATATTGTATCGAATGAGTGTACTGGTGTGGCTGGTTAATTAATATAAGGTGGTGTTAAAAAAAGTATATATTTGGTCAAACACTTTGCAAACGGTTGATGGGAGTAAAAAGGACCAGAGGGAGTATCATGCATGCGGAGTAGGCAAAAAAATTGCTCATTTATAAGCGGGTCGAAGTCTCAAAGGGCGCGACCATGAGGGAGGCGAAAGGTCGTGGGAGGTGCGACGGTTGACGGAATTAAGTGAAGTTACATCCACGCGCCCGGCATGGCGATGTAACAAGCGAAGCTATACCGTCAGGCCTACGATATGGGTATAGTAGACATGACATCTAGTGGGTCCCGCATAGTTCTCGAGAAATCTTTGGGGGCTTGCAGTCGTTTATCCACCGGGCAAGCCAGCAACCCCACGCCGCTCGCACGCCCTACTCGTCCCCGTCTTCTACCTCACAACAGTTTGCCCCACCGTCCCGTCCTTTCACATTAGTTCGCTTCCAGTTTTTGCGGGGTACAACAGTTCAACTTCTCCTAACCCTCCTCCAAAATCCATGGCCTCCCAAATCTCCATGGTCGCCGCTGAGTACCATGTTAGAGCCATCACCGGCGATCAGTTCATCGTCATCTACACGTGGATCCACGACGGTGAAAGCATGGCTTGCTCGCTTCCTACGCATGTTCAACAGTTCAACGGATGAGTGGGTCGCTGGGCTAGATGTTGAGTACACCACAGTCCTGGGACGAGAGAAGGATCTAAAGGACGAAGAGAGGAAGAAGCCCGCCGTGATCCAGGTTCGCGTAAATAATGTTTGCTTGGTCTACCACATATGCCATGCCGACGTTGAGTGCCAGGATTTTAAGAACTTCCTGAAGGACAAAAGAGTGAAATTCGTTACTGTAGGCTTTAAGAACGACAGAGCCTGCGTCGGATAGGTCTCGTTGTAGGCCAGACCTTCGATCTCCAGAAGGCAATCCTGGTGTCCTCCTCTCAACCTTCAATGCTGATCCTGGCAGCAGCCATGATTGATCCTTCGTACGGTAAACTGAAGAAACCTCATCACGAGTTTCATCATGCATGGGAGTCGAAGACATTATATGAAGATCACATCCTGTACGCAGCAATGGATGCCTACCTTTGTTTAAATATCTACATGGGTTGGATGAAGAAGAAGAGCCCAGTGTCCGGTTCAAGCAAAGAAGCATCGGTGAAGAGGAAGAGGAAGAGGGATGAGGACGAAGTCGAGGACGTGGACTCGGACTCCGAGTAGGTGGCAGTGGCGTCACTCATGCTGGTTCTACTACAGTGTCAAGCGGACTAGTTCCTTAGTTTATTCTCAAGGGTGTGTTGTGCTGAGGCCCCAGCAGAACTATGTTTATGTTCTTTCTCGTTATTTGAACTCTTTAGTACGTAGAGTAGTACTAGTACTATGTCTTACTACTGTTCTTCTTGCAGTTGGTACTACTGCTCATTTCTTCGTGTTCCTAATGTACTTAATACGTTCGTACTAGTAGTATAATTTGGGTCAGTCGAGTTGTGAAAGAAGTTCGACGGAGCGAAGGAAGAAGACGGCAGAAGAGGTGGAAGAAGCCCTTCTATCCATCCATGTTGCATCAAACGGCTCACATGAGTCGACTGACCCAAATTGCTCCTTTAGATTGCAGGATCCACGTGGCATTCATGGTCTCGAAGGTAGATTCCGCGTCTGCACCCGGTTTGCGGGCTCGACGCTGCGACCGCTTCGGCCGCGACAGCCACCATGCGCGCCTCCTCCGCTGGCGGAGACGACAATGACACGCTAGTTCCTCCTCGCCGGTGTCTTTGGAGCACGCTCGTCCTCCTCTTCAGACGCTGCGTGCATAGACGCTCCACCCACCTGCTCGCATGCTTAAGCGGCGGGCATGGCGAGGAGGGACTGCAGACGACATGAGCGGGCGAGCCTTGGCTTCATGGCACAGTGGATGGCGACACGGGCGGTGATGGGCGAGAAATTGTTGGCCGGAGCAGGCGGGCGCCGGCATGCGCAACGGCGGCGGCGGCATATTGATGAGTGCGCGTATGGGAGCTTACTTTAGTTTTATATAAGGTTGGTCAAACTTAAAAGAAGAGGTCTGCCTATGTCACATCTAGATGTGAGATATTATCTCACATCTAACTCCCTCACCCTTAAAATCCATGGGAGACTTTAAAAAATCATGGGTGAGTGAGTGGAAGACTTTAAAAAAATCAAGGGTGAGTGAGTTAGATGTGAGATAATATTTCACATCTAGATGTGAAATAGCAAACCCGTAAAAGAAAACCGTACTAGTACACGTAAACATTAGACTTAGGCAGCACTTTTATTAAAAAAATTAACTTAGTACCACAGCCACGATACGGAATCCTGTGCAAGCGCGTGAACCGCGGCCGCGCGGTCGATCGAACGATGCGTCACTGTGTCGCGCTCGAAGGACATCCACCGAACCTTTTTGTGTGTGTGAAAACAATCCTCCAATATTACTCAAGTTTTTTTTCCTAGGAAAGTTCTTGACACTGCAATATTTTCATATATTTGAATTTAGCTCAAGTTTGTGTTTATTTGGATTTGGACGTTTTAGGTGCGCCCTAGTTTTTTTTAATACTTATTTTGTGTGTGTGACTGAGAGAGAACGTGTGTATGTGTCCATATGTGTGTTGTGGCGGAAGGGCAATGTGGAGACGGTGTGCGTGTGATCTGAGACATAGAGAGGTGTGAATGTGCAAATGATCATGCATGAGTGAGACATAGACAGATGCTGATGCATTGTGTATACATGAGAGAACGGTCTTCTAGTTTACTTGTGTGTGTGTGTATGAGAGAGAGAGACAGAGAGAGAGGAGCATCCGTAACACAACAACCATCTCTCTCGATTCGTCGGTCCCTCGCACGATCGCATGCAACACATGCATCAACGCGCACATTTTGACACCCTCACTCGGGCCCTGCCCACCTCAAGGCCCGCACAATCTCTTCGTGAATACCCATTTCTCTCCTTAGGTTTGTTTTCGCTCAATATCTGACACACACACACACACACACACACGCAGCACAACACACACGCACACTCCCCCGAGCACACAATTCATCCCCATCCAAGGTTATACGGCGACCACTCTCGCTTGTGCTTCTTTGCACCCCAACATGCACAACACCTCAATCTTCAAAGAGGGCATCGAGCAGATCGAAGACGGCGACCACACCGCGCTAGAGAATGCGGGGTCATTTGGAAGCAGGGTGATGTGACGACGGCTGACTGACTCCTCCCCCATCCTCTCTCTCTCTCTCTCTCTCTTGCACAAAATTACTAATCCCTCTCTCCCCCGCACAAAATTGTCAATCCCTCAACCCATGAGATCCTTTCCCTCTCGTCCATGTTTTTCCAGCTCTCTCATCAAACATGTTGTCTCTTCTCCTTCCACGATCTGAGAATCCGGATGCACACGCATCTCACGTATATTACATGTCTCCATCTTTCTCATAGACCTAACTTCTTCCTCTCTTTCTCTCTCTCTCTCTCTCTCTATCTCTCTCTCTCTCTCTCTCTCTCTCTCTCGTTAGGTTTGTCTCCTACTCTCTCGTCCACATACATACAATCTTTCCCGCCCTATCTGCTCCATCTTCAAAAGCTCTCTCTGCGTGTTTCATTCACACAATGGGATATGTCAAAATGTTGCTTCTATAATGGCTGATGTAGAGTTTTGGTTGTTTTTGTTGCATCCTACAAAGTAATAACTATGAAATGCATTTAGATTCTCATTTGACTGGGATTATGTGAGTTTGAGCATGTTTTGAAGTACTATAGACCTTGTATACATCTTGGGATTTGACAATGATTGTAACTATTGAATTGTATAGACCATTACATTCGAAGTCAATGGCCTAATATATTTATTTCACAATTTCAACAAATGATTAGTTCACTACAAACTAAGAAAACAAATGTGTACTCCCTACGTTTTTATTTAAGTCCGCGTATTAGCATTGGTCAAAGTCAAGTTTTGTAAACTCTCAGAAAGCTTATAACAAAAAGGGAAAACTTTGTTTTTGCCACTCTAGTTTCTGCCCACTTTGCTTATGCCACTCTAGAATTTGACATTTCACTTTTGCCACTCTTAGCTTTTGACAATATATCACTTTTGCCCTTCCGTGGCAAAAACAAAATTTTCCAAGTGGCAATTGTGATACATGTCAAATGCTAAGAGTGGCAAAAGTGAAATGAAAAATTATCGTTTTTGCCACGGAATGGCATTTGTGATGTATTATCAAAAGCTAATAGTGGCAAAAGTGAGATGTCAAATTCTAGAGTGGCATAAGCAAAGTTGGCAAAAACTAGAGTGGCAAAAACAAAGTTTTTCCTATCAAAAATATTAACATATACAATAACAAATAAATACCATTAGATTCATTATTGAATGTACTTCCACATCATACATATTTGTTATGGTAAATGTTTATATTTTTATATAAACTTGGTCAAACTTTAGGAAGTTTGACTTCGGTCAAACCTAATATGCAGAGTTTACTACTACTACTTGCTAGTTGCTTAGCCGAATCACTCAACACGCCACACGGGGAGTCCAGTGTCACAAAATTTTGAGGTCGGCGGGAAAATCTCCCGCGACCCTGATTCGAGCAGTGGGAAGTTACCATCATAGCCTTTGGAACAGGCCTATGGACGACGCTTGGTAGGGGGCTGTTTTAGTAACTTCAGGTTCACCCTACCCAGCCAACCCCACCCCGGCACCCAGAGTAGTACACCTGAATACTCCCCATTTTCTATACCCACAGCAAAATAGACTTCTCCACGGCACCGCATCCTTTGTGCTCCTCCCCTTTACATCGGCACACTCATCCACCGCAGCGCATCTGCCTCATCGACGACCTCGTACGCCTCAATCGGAGCCGTCCACCGTCGCCGTCAGAGACGGAGCCTCTTCCCCGGCATCGTCTTCCACTGTCTCGGATCTGGTTCCCGGAAGCCGACGCCAAGCGCAGAAGTACCACCATCGTGGATAATGAACTGACTCCCGTTGCCGACCATGACTCACAGAGGCCGCCGTGACCATCGTTCTCCTCCTCGATTGGTAATGTGTGTATTGAATCACTTAGCAGTACATGTGCAGTTACAATTTTGTTCATACCTACCCTTAAATTTTCCTGGGTGCTGTAATTGGTTATAGCCTCCATTGTCCAATAGAATATCAGCTGGTAATTGTGCGTCACACCTGTATCGCGCTGTGCTTGGGTAGGTTTTTCATCTGCAACCTGTAGTGTGGCAAATGATGGAAAGGTTTTTAGAAGTAGCAAGATGCCCATGCGTTGCACGCATCAAGATGCATTTGTATGAGTAGTTTATCTTGTGGGAGAAAAGAATGAACGAGGGAAGGCCTTATTTGCAAATCTGGAGAGGGGTATGGGTATCTTTCTCGCAAAATTCCCATTTGTTTCCTTCCTATCCGCCGATATAAATCGGACGGCCTATATTGCAAGAAATAAAAGTATAGAGAAAAAAAGTAGAAAGTAAAGGAAGTAGAGATAAATATTAAATATAAAATATAAAATAAATATAACCATAGAGAAGAGAGTAGAGCTAGCAGAGACGTCGGGAAAGGATCGCGCGCGCGCGGGAAAAAGCGGTAGGGCGTGCGCTAGTTTTGGCATGTGGCGTCCGGCGCGCTTTATAAAATCCAACGCCCTCCCACCGCTCTGTGCCTCGCCATCGCTCTCTCCCCGCTCTTTTTCGCCTCGCCGCCACCGCGCCACCATGCCGCCGCGTCGGCGGGAAACTTGGGGATACCACGGCGTCCGCGCGCGCCCCTCCGGCGGCTTCTCTGCCGAGATCCGGTTCCGTGGGATGCGCCTCGGCCTCGGCAATTTCGACACCGCCAACAAGGCCGCCCGCGCGTACGACGCGACGACGTGGTGCCTCCGGTGACCTCATAGAACATTGAACTTCCCCAACGTGCCAACGCGGGAGCGGGCACAGGAGCTCGCGCCTCTGCCGTGGCTTAGCACCGACGAGGACCGTCGCGACAACCGGAGGCGGGAGCACCGTCTTGGCATCGCCGAGATGGACGAGGAAGCCATGGCGCTGTGGCGCCAACACTTCCCGCAGGACATCATCAACGAGCGCGAGTTCTACGTGCAAAGGAGAGCGGAGAGGGATAAGAGGAGGGCGGAGCGAGCCGCCTATCGCGAGGACAAGCGTAGGCGAAAAGTGGACACTCAATGCAACATGAGGCTAGGAGCAGCGTTGCCCTGGGAATCTGACGATGATCGGTATCTTCATGCCTACAGTCAGACGTCGGAGGAGGACATCACCGAGGAGGAGTCGGATGACAAGGAGTAGTTGAAATATCTTTTTTTTATCTATCTATGCTGAGAACTATCCTCTACTCTCTAGTCTCTACTTCTCGATCTCAAAGACTGTAAACACTTTTTAAAGCGCCCGTATGCTATGCGATTCTGTTGGAGATGCTCTAACATGGCGTATTTAGTGCTTTAATGTTGCCCACAAGATGCATGAGTATTACTAGTAGTATTTTTCTTGCCATGTTGAGATTTTAAAACCACGAGTGTGAACATGCAGAGGAGCAATGAAGACCAAACACGGGATATTCGGGACATCTTCAAGGAGTGTGGCAAGTTAAAGAGGAGCTGCACCAACCTCAGAAACAAGCTTTGGTAAGTAACACCCTTTCAATTACTTTCGTTTAGCCTCATGTTCTTCGCTGTGTATATGTTGTAGTTTCTGTTTTTCTTAAGCGTGGTGTTCTTTGATGTGTAATAAGAAGAGTCTTAATCGTCCTAATGCTTTCGTTTTTAACTTGATGTAGGAAGTGGGTGTTCTCACCTTGTAGTCTGTTTTTATATTTCTTTTCCTTTTGAATTCACTTCTCCGAGTTCGCTTTATCTTGCTTCTACTAAATGGATCTAGGTTTCTCCGAGTCTTGATCTAAAAAGAAGTAACTTCATGTCGGGATGCAGTTCTGCGAGGAGGGAAGTATGGTCAACCTCGAGATCATGTTTCCAAAATGAGGCTGGATTACACACAAGGTGCCAGTTCCCTAATGATGCTGGATTAGACACAAGGTGCAAATTCCCAGATGATGTTGGATTACACACAAGCCAGGTGGAGTCATCAGCTGTTCATGTCCTCGTGGCATTAGTAAAGGCTGAAAGAAAGCATGCAGCAGCCCTTGAGAATGTTGCTGAGTTCCTGAAGAAGCGAAAAGAGCAATCAGATGCTCTCTTCACCCAAGCCAAAGAAGAGATGGAAGAAGCCAGAAATAAGCTAGCAGAGGCAGAGCAAGCTAGGCGTCTCCTGCTATCTAAAACTGTTGTCAATACAAAATTTCCTTCATAATAGCTAGGTTCAAATGTTTATCCAGTCAGCATGGGTGTTGTGATGTCTGTGCATCTACTGATGTGGCACAATATGTTTTTTTTGGGTCATGTAATAACAGCAATTACTTTCCAAACAATAACAGACGGAGCATTGTACATGGTATAGTTCACGCGCAAGCCCGACATTCCAAGTTCAACTTCCACATCAAACTCATGTTCACAGATATCTGCACATTCATACATAATGTCCACAACCATGATTCACTTCAAAGCCAAAAAATGTGAGGAGAGTTACAAATAAAGAAAAACCTCTACTAGTTCCTCGCTACGGTGGGAGCACAACAAGTCAAGACCATGAGTATATTTTAGTCATGTTTTCTGTTCTAAAATGCCCGTCGGCTCATGGAAGGACGTGTTGCCCGGCACACGCCATGATTCAATGAAGGCAAAGGGAAGTCTTAAGCTAGTTGCACGCGGTGAGGAGGCGTGCTCAGCCGGGCCTGCAGCGAGTGCGGCCCTCTTGGCCGGCACGCCGTTTCAATGCCTGCGCTATGAGAGGTCGCGTCCGTGTCAGAGCAATCACTCCCTCCAGTACTTTTTTGTATGGTTATAACAAAATCTCGTTTTCCATTCACATTTTATAAGTAAAATTCATGGACAAACTTTGACCCAAAGTACGATGGGGACTAGTAAACCAGAATGGAGGTAGTAGTTTTTTTAATCAAAGAAGGGTTTCCTTCCGATTCATCGAAAACCAACACCTAAATCTAAACCATAGTATTTGCCCTAGAACTACCAGGTTCAACATCTCGCAACATAAATCCATACAACCATACGCCAAGGAGGTACGTAGTACTATGAATTCCATTTTCTCTCCATACCAATCGTTCTAAAAACTACTTAGTACTTATAACACGCCATTGAAATTCGGAACTCTTAACCCCGCTAAAAATGATATTTTAAACGTGGCTACTCGACCGTGGCAATCGGCGAGCCACCGCGCCCAAGTCGTTCACTGTGGTCCCGCCATCAACTCCTACAAAGGTGCTCCACCACGCACTGCACCGCGAATGCAGCAATCGGCGCCTAGGGTTTAGGGTTTATTTGTTAACGTCTCCTTTACGTAACACTCATGTGTGCGAGACAATGAGAGGACGACTGTGCATGCGCCTCTTCTCTTCAGATATGTACTCCACCGCTTTTACGGTGTCCAAAAATTATAATAACTACTAGCAATGTGTCAATGCGCTACACACGATCAGAGTAGATTAATACATATTCACCGACTTGATAGAAAAAACAGTCTAGTTTTGAAATACGTATATCACTAAAAAAATGTTATGTTTCACTCAAAATATATTCCTTTGGCGGTTTTGATGAGATAAGGGAGGAATGTTGTTGGTTTCAAGATTCGAGAAGTGGTATATGTCTAATTTCTACTCTTACTAGCAAGATGTTCGTATGCTGTAACGGAACATCAAGATCTTGTGGGAGAAAAGGATGAACGAGGGAAGGCCTTATCCGCAAATGTGGTGAAGAGTGCGGGTAAATTGCCATATTTTCCTTCCTATCCGTCAGATATAAATCGGACAACCTACATTGCAGGATGGCAGGCCCACCATCATCACCAACTCTATTTTTTATCCCTACTCTTATAAAAAGCATTGTCGGCGATGATCCTGTGCCTGCCATCCTGCAATATAGGCCGTCCGATCTATATCTGACGGATAGGAAGGAAACTATGGCAATTTTGCAAAAAGATACCCACACCACTCTCCACATTTGCAAATAAGGACTTCCCTCGTTCATCCTTTTCCCCCACAAGATAAAATACTCATACAAATGCATCTTGATGCTCCATGCAACGCATGGGCATCTTGCTAGTTGTTGCAAAATGCCCATGTGTGTGTGAGAGAGAGGGAGAGTGGAGGAGGGCGGAGTGCATGTGTGACAAAGACACAAGTAGTGTGTGTGCGATAGGTATCAGCTTAAAATGAGGCGAGCGTGTGTGTGTGCACGATCGAGAGGGCGTGTCTCAAGAAGGGAAGAAAAATCTACATAGATACAAGGGACATGTATGCAATGGTGGAAGCACGAGTGTGCGGGTGTATAAACCTATCTAGAGGCTAGCTAGTCGATAAATGTTTGTGAGAGAAATACGAGTCGGGGTGCAAAAGCGAGAGTTTTGTGTGTGAGAGAGAGAGACGGTAGTCGGGAAGGGGAGTGGAAGCAGGAGTTGTGTGTGTGTCTGTGAGAGAGAGGGAGGAGATGGTAGTCAGGGTTGTCTGATCGGTAAACAAATGAATAATGTCGATGCAGGATGGAGATTTAAAAGGAGACCGCAACAAATGTTGTGTCTACAGGAGAGAGAGAGAGAGAGAGAGAGAGAGAGAGTAATTTTAGTGGTTTGAGTCATATGTAGAGACATATAGGGTGTGTGAGAGAATCCCATAGAGAGAAAGACAAAGTGAAAGACGAGTGGAGACTGTGTGTGGCGGTGAAAAAGAAAGCTTAGGTACCGAGTGATACCAGAGAACAAGAGAGACATGAGAGATAATGAAAACCGTGTAATGTATAATGATAGGGAGAGTGTGACACTTCTCAAGGGAGACATCGAGAGACCATGTTTGCGAGGATAGGAGAAACATGAAGTGAGCGTGCGGGTGAGCTGGAGAAAAGAGAGTGATAGCTACCTAAAGGAGCATGCATGCGAGAGAGATGGGCGTGGAAGGAGTGAACAAAAAAGGGATTCAAATAGTTGAATTCGAGATGATGATACATGTAATCCATACTCGAACCAAAATTGATCTATCAAACATGCATACTCATATGAATTCACGCACATCTATGTTATTTAATATGTAGATATTACTGATCCATACATTTTAGTAGAACATAATTTGGTTAAATTTTTCTGAATTCAACCTTAAGATTTCGAGATCGTTTTATTTGTAAATCATATTATACATATAAAGGAGCAGAATTCTTTGTTGTGCTTTAAAAATATGATGTATATAGAATGTAATTCCAATTGAAAATGGATCCCGCCCGAATAAAATAGGAGAATACAAACGGGATTCGAATTGAGTTGGCACGGTAAACGTGCACTGTGCAAAATTTGAACGAAGCGAGGAAAGTCGCAGTAACCCCGCCCGAAACCAAAATCTGCGAGATTGAAATCACTACTGCCTTTCCCTGCCACGCAAAGCCTATCTGCTGGATTTCTATAGGTTTCGATAGGGGTAGGTTTGTAATTTCATCCAAACGTGACGTAACCGCCTCTCACCCGGATTCATACACGGTGGGCGCCAATACACAGTGTGCCCTCGGCCGAAATCGACTCCCTCCCCGATTCATATTCATACACGGTGGGCGCCAAAAACAAACTCTCGTCGGTAAATATTCGATTGTATGCGAGATTACCGTCCTATCCCCAACCGACTAATGTTGCTTTGTGATGTAGTAGAAATTTGAAACGGGGCTAAGTTTGTAAATTTCCTCGCATTTGAGACAAGCGCCTGAAGACATGGTCCCCCTTCCTCTCTACCTCCCTTTTCCCCATTCGTACTCCGTGGGCACCAAAACACCCTCTCTACCCCACCCTCCTCCGTCCGCCACCCCATCCACCGCCGTCCTCCTCCACCATGCCGGAGCTGATACCCGACGCCGCCCAAAGTACAAGAGATCGACCTCTCTCATCCACGCCTTCGGACCGGGATCCTTGCATCCCGTCCTCTCGCTTCATCCCCGCCGTCGTCCACCGCGCCCCGCCGCCACCGTCTACCCTCCTAGATCTGCTTCCACGCCACCGACGGCCATCGCTACCGTAGCACCATCAAATTCTCAGCAGAGATCAAGACATCGGCGCCGCACTGCAGGCGGTACTCTTTCAGATCTGCTCAACTTATTTATCGCAGCAAGAAAATAGATCGCCACCGCTTTACTCGATTTCTTGTCTTGGTTGCGAAGTTGCCTTTGTCCGGTTTGCACCTTCAGATCCGCCATGGCACGCTCAACACTATACTCCCAATGCTTATGGTTTTCCCTTTTATATTCCACACTAGTTAAATCACAAGAGACTAAATTTCAAAATTGGGTCAGTCAATTTTTCAGAGCTCACGGAGTTCGCGGTGCGATCCAAGGGCTCGGGTGGTTGTGGGGCCTCGCCGAACAAAGAAAACTTCGACGTGGGTGGGGGTGGGGTGGCGGAGGAACATAGGCGGTGGGGCGGTGGTCGGCCGGGCGTCTGGGGTGTTCTCAGTATGGGAAGAATTAAGAGACGAGGAAGAAGAAGGGTTAGGAGACGAGGGATCTTCATCCAACACTTTGAAATGGTCAAGAGACAGCTGGGAGTTGCATTCTTAATGCGCTCTGGTTCATCTTGTGTGGGTACTGCGCAACCAACATTTTATTATCCAAAATCCGATTGCTCTTCTTTACCATGTTCCTCTTCTGTTCTTCTTTAATATGTACTCTCTCCGTTCCTAAATACAAGTCTTTGTATAGATTCCACCATGGACTACATATGGAGCAAAATGAGTGAATCTACACTCTAAAATGTATCTGGATACATCTGTATGTGATCCATAGTGGAAATCTCTACCAAGACTTATATTTTGGAACGGAGGGAGTATGCTAGTAGTACATTATGTTCCTTGTCTTGAAGATGAGCAGGGACATTTGCAAAGGTAGAGGTCTATACGGTCGGTTGTGATGGACACTTTGAGCCTCTTTGATTCGTAGGATCTTGTAAACATAGGAATAGGATTTGTAGTGGCCTGCCCACTTGAATCCTATAAGAATAGCAAGGAAATGCGCAGAGCTGTGTCGCCTTTGAGAGTTACACTGATATTAACAGTACCGCACCTTCACTTGAAGAGAGCTGGTACCGAAGCCTTTCTAGCCGTACCGGCAATACTAGCACATATATTCCAGCAAGTTCCACTTTGCTGATTTTAATCAGATGCTTAAGGTTTTCCCGTGATATCTACACTATGATCTGTGTAGCTACTTTGTGTCGCACTAGCAGCAGTCCACTCTTGAAGCTAAACACTGCAATGACTTACAAAATTGGCACCAAGGCATTGAGTACCATTCTAGATGCAATGAAACTCATACGCTCCCCACCTGTTGACTCTTGTTCAGAATATGATCCTAATGACTATTCTAACCTCGAGGAGTCAAAGGCAGATGGCCTGTCCTATTCACCCATCAAGGTGCCTGTTCTAATTTGGCAATGTTTTATTGATTGCGGGTATCTTGCATATGTTGTCTTGCATTTATTCTACTTTGTTGCACCACCATCTGCTTAGTTTACTCATCATATACACTACTAGAAATACCACTACTAATGGCGCACCTAATGTGGCCATTAATGGCGCATCAGATACTAATGGCGCACCAGGTGGTGCGCCATTAGTATTTGATATACTAATGGCGCACCACCTGGTGCGCCATTAGTATATGCAAGGGTGCTCCATTAGTATGCCTCCTGTGGGGCATGTATACCCAGGTGCTTTGGCATACTAATGGCGCACCACCTCCGGATGCGCCATTAGTAATCATGACATACTAATGGCGCACTTCACGGTGATGCGCCATTAGTATCTGTTATCATACTAATGGCGCCTTTGTCATGTGATGCGCCATTAGTATGAATATTAGGTTTTTTTTATTTTTTTATTTTCTGTTTTTTGCACAGGTTACAAAATGTATAATTTGACAAAATATAGACATCACACATCAACAATAGATTCATCAAATACAATAGAAGATTAGTCCTTGAATACAATATATTAGTCTCCGAATACAATTCATCATATTAGTCTCCGAATTGAAAAGACCGAACAAAGATAGAACATTATATTACTAGTCTCGAGACCGCGAGTAGCGAGTTTATCTTCGCATTACAAGTCGATATCGATCATCTAAACTACCATCACATAGAAGAGAGCTGCGGTCATCACGATGAGCATCATCACGATGAAACTCGTCTTCATCCGGTTCCTCCAACGCCTCTCCTCTCCCGCTAGATAGCGGGCGATTCTAGATTCGCCTCGGCCCTAGCGGTGTACCCATTGTACCTATTACCGCTGAATCGGTGAACCTGTCTCCGACACTCCTCCCAGTCATCGTAGACTCCGGGAACCTTACCCTTGTACACGACATACGTCGGCATCGCTATGCACTAGCCAAACGAAACGTTAGTACCAATTCACAGACAATACATAAGCAACATATAAGTATGCAACCGAACGATCGGAAGAGAAAAGCAAGACATTAATAGCATCGATTACATCTAAGTTGAACGACTCTCGAAACCAAAGAGACATACTACAAGTTCATTAAAGTTTAATTACAACATGACCCAATCGATGTTTCAGAATCCAGACAACTCGACTCAAGGGATCGGAGCGTGGATGAAGCCGCCGTCTATCGTGGGAGTCATGAAAGAACGGGCGTTGTCATCCTGCATTTGTAGCATTGTGTCGATGTCACCGTTGGACGGTTGATTTCGAGGTAGAACTGCCCCGAGGTACGAAGGACATCTTGATGGATGATTTCCGCAAACTCCATTTGGATGCGAAAGAATTCTTGTCGGAGGTCCGCGTCTGGATTGCCGACACGCCGCGGCCCAATCTTGGAGTTTACTCGGTAGCAGAAGTTGATGATGGTCCCGCACGATCGCCCGCATGTGATGGATGGCATAGTAGGCACCCTTCGACCGCCAGCGGCTGCTTGACGCAGCGTAACGTCAGACAGTGGGAGAACACGTGCTTGCCGTATTTACGAATAGGCCCGGTGAAGGTGCCTCCAGATTTGGCGTAGCTGGGGGAACATCATCAAGAACCTTCTTGACATTTGTGTAGTCTACGCTCAATCGACGGTCCGGGTCGAAATACGTGGGCCATGGAATATTTAGGGCTTAGGAGGATGAGCGTGCAACGTGTGTCACCGCAGAAAACACGGAATGTTAAAAGAAAACGATCGAAATGTAAGAATTCATATGTTACGGGCGGTTGAGGAGGACTTACTCGGAAAGTAAGGCACGAGGAAGTTATCCTTTTCTTGGTTTGCCAGAATGACGACTTAGAGGTAAGAACTCGCTACTTGACGGTCCACAGCGCTGCCCAAGATCTTGGCACGCATGTAGAAGGGGTCTACTATCACGATGTCCGGGTCTTGTCGCGAATGATCCGCATCTCCAAACTCGGCGAAAATAGCGAACGAAGGTGTAGTGCAGCGGATGAAGGTTCAACATAGCGTGGATGTCATCAAAACGCAGGACGATCGTGCAGACGCGATGGAGTTATCCACAAAGCCCTTGCCCTCTCGCACCTTGGCCGCGAAACCGGTATGCCACATCCTTCTCCCCGAGACGCCGCTTCTCCAAAGAAAGAACAACATCATGCAGACTCCGCATAGCACCGGTTGCAGCATTGAGCATATTTGTCGGTAGCATCGCCCTACCCGCCACATGCACCCTCCTCGAGATATCCTGCGGTGAAGGTGGCCCGCCCCGAGCACGGATCGCATTTCGGTGCCGGGCTGGCTCGCACCCTTCTTAGTCTTTCTTTTGCGTGCCTTCTTCTTCTCCTGTAATGGGACCGAGTTTTGCTCACAGACCGCCTTCTTGAGTGTGTTGGGGCTGATAATATTTTGCACCTCGCCTATCTGAGGCTCGGTGAAGTCGGCAGCTGGAGGCGTCTCCTGAGAGCTGAACGCCAGACGGCGCCTGTTGCAACTTGGCTTCTCCGCGGTACGAGCTAGATCGCACACGTCTTTTGTTGGGTTTGGTTCTTGAGAAGGAGGCCCCATGAAGTCGC
The DNA here is from genome assembly GCA_021605145.1 of Aegilops bicornis. Lineage (NCBI taxonomy): Eukaryota > Viridiplantae > Streptophyta > Magnoliopsida > Poales > Poaceae > Aegilops > Aegilops bicornis. The sequence continues at coordinate 556,397,223 of CM038672.1, read as the reverse complement.
CATCGTACCCATGCTCGGCAAAGTACTGATCGACGTTGCCAAATGTATCATAGTCGTCGTTGTCGTCGTTCGATCCTGTGCCATATGCATGTTTGGATCCATGGCATAGGGATGTCCGCACCGTTACGGGCGGTCTTGCCATGGGGCCGACTTGGCGCCGCACGACGTGGCGGTGTTGTCTTTGGGTGGTGTCCCCGCCCCAAACAAATCTGGCTCTTCGCCAAAGCAGGGGCCAGCTCAGCGGCGAGGGTCATCACGTCATCATCGTCGGCCCGACGGGTCGATTCGGAGGTAACAAGTCATCGCAGCTCGGCAGCACCGAACCAGTTGAACCCTAAACAAGTTGGGTGGCATCCGGGTACCGTGGAACAAGGGTTGCCGGTTGAACGATTTTGCCCTTGGCGACATCGACCAACTTCGTTGTTCACGAAGTGGAGGAGAGTGCACGGAACATCGGCGGCGCCCGCGAAAACATGTAGGGCGTCGGGATGCCTATCAAAGGCAAGGAGATGAAGTCCTCGGCCGAGAGAGGCTTAATTAGTTACCGTGATGATGGCGTCGAGCTCGGCTAATGTAGAGGCACCGCCAACGGCGGGCGTGCAAGTGGACGGAGGGGCCGCTTGCTGCAGAGGTGCCGCCGGGCGACACCCGGTGCATTAAGCTCCCGTGCGGCGTCGGAGACACCAATGCCGCCCGCGAGAGGCACCAATGGCCCCGCCATCGCATTATGCGAGTTGCTGGCCGTGAAGCTAGGAATCGGGCGGCCCTGTTGGCCGCCCGCAATCCACGACTCAACCCCGAGATCAAGGTAGGCACAAGGGCGGTGATCGCCGCTCCGAGTCGTTGTTCCACTTGCTCTTGGACAATCTCCGGAATCCGCGCCACCTGTTCCTTGAGTTCTTGAACCTCTCGCTACCGCTTTCCGAGCTGGTCTTTTTCTCCTTCCGCACACCAGCGGTATAGTATGACCCCCATTTTGTCGACAAGCCTTTGCCGCCACCACGACCACCGACGCCGGCCATCGAGCTTATCCTTGTTCTTCATTACATTCAACCCCTATTTAGAGTGGTGTCCCAAGGGTTGCTCGAGTCGACCCCGCCATCGCTTTCGATACCGCTTGGAAGGAATGTGAACCATTTAGAAATTCGGCTTCATTAATTAGAATGCAACCATATGGAGCTAATTACGCTGGGTGTATTCCTTACCGTAACAAGCTCAAGCTGCCTGGTCTTCGATCCGTGGTAAGCTCCTTTGTTTTCGGTCCTTCTTGTACCGGCCCCGACAAAGTTCCTGGTCTGCTTGTCACCGCCATTATGTATCGAAGAGGGGCGGTAGGCCTTGCTCGGCACGGTCCGCCTCCTCCTTGTCCCATATAGGCTCCGCCACTCAGTAACCGCCCGGGACCGAGTGTGTGTTCCCCTATGTTCAGCTCCCGCATTTGTTTCCCCCACTCACTTGATTGGGAGCTTGCGGTGCTCGAGCAATTGATCTTGAAGTCATTGTAGTCATCTTCGGTGATCGAAGGATTTTTCTCCTTGATCTTCTGATAACTCTCACCTTTCTCGATCATTCTCTTCACATTGCTTTTCCAAGTAGACAGGCCTTTGCTCATCTTCGTCGAGGGCAGCATTGTTCACTTTATTCCCTTTGAGGCTTGTGTTTTCAAATTCAGCGGGAACTTGTATCGCTCGTGCAGCTTCGTGAAGAGGAGGTTGCAAATTCCCTCGGTCAGGATGCCTCGTGTTCTCGGTGTTGATCGAGACGGTGCTCCGGACAATGCACCCGAGCTGAAGCGAGTACCCTTGACTATTTGTTCGGGCGCCGTTGGATTCCTTCAGCTGGAGTCCACTTCAAGAACTTCCTCCTTGAGGGTGCAGAGCACGATCGGGCGCCGTCCTTCCGTTGCCTCTTGACTGGCTGCCATCTCAATGCGGCGCCGCCATCATCGATGGTGGCATCCTCGGCGGCACCATCGGTGGTGGCATCGGTGTAGTCATCCTCGGCGGCACCATCCGTGGTCTCGGGATCGGTGGGGAAGGCGGCGGCCTCATACAAGTGAGGTTGTTCCTCCATCTCCGGGACAGCTCCCGAATGCCTTGCCGCCTCAAACCCCGGCCTCATCGTTGTGGGCCATGTTTCTCTCTAAATAGAAACAAAGTTTGGTCAAAAAGTTGGTTATTGTCAAGGAACAAGATCATGGTCTCATCATTTAGGGTTTGTCGACACCGAGGCATCCTAAAATCTAAGCTTTTATCATTGAGGGTTTTTCGACGCCAAGGCACCCTAAAAGCCTAACTTCTCATCATTTCGGTTTTTATCGACACCGAGGCACCCTAAAAGCCATGCATTAGTCACAAGTACGCCGGGCACTTGATCCTACTTAATTAACTACTAAGATACCTGCCCATGCATTAGTCGCAGTACCCCATATGTCCTATTTTTAGCAAAGTCATGCTAAAATTCACGGAAAATTTCAGCATGACCTTTGCTGAAAATAGGACATATGGAGTACCCGAATTTGCCGGAACGGAAGTTAATCGACATTCCGCAAACTCAAGGGCCTCTCGGGTACCTGCAATATCATTATCCTCGTAATGAAGTCCCCAATGGGTCATTTAGGAAGATCACAAGTAGCATCATCACAAGTACAACATCATCACAAGTACAACAAAGAAGAAGCAGTGAATACAGCCATAACAAAGCAGCATCAACTTTATTCTTCTTCTTCATAAAGACTAATTGTCTAATTGAGCAATACAATGACAGTGTGAACAAATAAAAACACAAACTACACCTACATATTTGGGTACCTCTATGGTAGTAACATGCCATTCTCCATTTAGAGCCATCAGAGCACGATCTATTCTGCTTAGTACTAAAGTTATAGCAGTATCATGCTTTCATAACCAACTAGTTACCTTTAAGTTCAAATATCATCCACAAAACCACAAATGTAAGTAGCACAAAATCATTCAAGTACCAGTGTTTAACTAAAACTTGGTGTGAATAAGATCCTCTGTCAAGATTACTTCATACCAATAATCAAAACCCCAAACCTGACCCCAACTAGTTACTCACATCTACTTCTGGTGGGTGTTGAGGTAGGACTTCTCGCAAGACTTGAGTATGGAGTAGAGCTGCCGCCGCAGTTCTTGAGCTCCTGCATCAAGCATGGCCACAACACTCAGCTTTATCTACCATAGACAGCTTTAGCGTAAACAAAAGCAACACACATATGTCTATGAAGTATCTGAATTTTGCAACTTTATTGTGTCTCGAAATAGCTTTACTCGATGGTGTTATCGAAAGTGAGCAAAGTCGTACTGAATATTTGCATGTACAGAGATGTGAAATATTTATCAAGTGAATGTAAACATTTGGTGTTTGAATTTATTGACTGGAAGGTGTGCTTCAATTTTTTTTAGTATTTAAAAAGCTATTTGATACTTATTTATGTTTAAATATGTTCAAACTTGTTTAAATAATAACATTAATATTTTTTATAAGACAGTAGCATTTAAAAAGCTGTTTGATACTTATTTTTTATAAGACAAGAGCATTTTTTTATAAGACAAGAGCATTTTTTATAAGACAGTAGCATTTAAAAGACATTTTAAAAGATGGAGGAATCGAGGGTGCGGGGTCGGGCGGCGGGTGGACTGGGGGGTGCTCGGCTAGGGGAGCCGGATCTGGCGAGGTGGGATAGCGATCGAGATGGAGGGGATCGAGATCGAGTGTCCATGAAATTTAAAAATATTCATGATAGTTCAAAAAGTACCCATGAAATACAATCGAGAAATGAAGGCTACGATTTAAATACAATCGATCTTAGCTAGCTATCTGTTCACAATCTTCTTGCCCTTCTTTTTCGCAAATGGGGTTCTTCTGTGGAACGGACGTCCTTTAGGTAGGGTGGTCCCGCTTCTTCTTGTGGTGTATGCTGCTACTTCATCATCGCCGTCATGTTCGATCCTCGGTCGCCCGTGCATTTGTCGAAGTCTTGCTCATTGGCTACTCCATCCATTCCGATGATCTTCCTTTTGCCTCTCCTCACGACAACACGACCGGGCTTTGGCAGGTCGGTAATGAAGAAGCATTGGTCCACTTGGGAAGCCAAGACCATGGCTCATTTTAGCGGTGACGCTTATGCCATGGGTCTTGGATTTGGCTTCGGGTATAACCATGGTGGTGAAATACCGTCTTCTTTTATGACGTTCTTGGCCCATCGACACGGAACATCGGGACCTTCTCTCCAACAGTAGCTCAACTCCAGATCTCCTCGATCCTTCCGTAGTATCTGCCCTGTCGTTACCGTGTAGGATTCCATCGTTACCCCGGAGTTACGATAACCATCGCTCTTCATGTCCTTGGCCTCGTGTAGAATGTGTAGCCGTTGATATCGTGACGCCTCATAGGTCATCGAGGTTGTGCTCGGCGCCTCGTGACAAGGCGAATATGAGTTGTTCTTCCGGAAGAATCCTCATGTAAAGGGTAAGATGAAGCTTCGCTTGAACCAACGCGTGAAACATGAGTTGTGCTCTTTGAGTGTATCTCCGTCCGCCCTCTGCTGGCCTCGGTCATTGTACGCCTTTTTAATAAAGGTTTTGTGCTCTACCACCCAAGGATCGACCACGCCTATGTGTTGTAGCGCGACTAGGTTTGCTCTTTCAAAGTCGGTAGTCGACCCTCGAAGTCGACATGCATTTCGCGGCGACCCTCACGGTGACCCCATCCAGCGAGCCCGCCGAGGTGCCCGCTGACGGGCAGACCAACGGGGTTCTCGATGCCTAGATAATTCGTGCAAGAGGGAGATGCACTCTTCGGTCGAAAAGCCTCGGCTATGCTTCCTTCCGACGTGACATGTTGCGAACGTATCCTTTGATGACACCATTCATCCTTTCGAACGGCATCATGCCGTGCAGAACGTCGCCCGAGTTGGATGATATCCTCCACTATATGGACCAGCAGATGCACCATAACGTCGAAGAATGCGGGCGGAAGTACATCTCAAGCTCGCATAGTATCACCACGATCTCTTCCTCGTAGCCTTCGAGTTGCCTCACGCCAATCGACTTCCGAGAGATGACGTCGAAGAAGTTGCATAGGCCAAATAGCGTTTACCGGACGTGCGCGCGCCCATGATCCCACGGATTGCAACCGGAAGTATCTGCGTCATCGGCACGCGTGATACCGTGAGACTTCATCCCTGAACTTCGTCACTGGGTCTAGGTATCTGCTTATCTTCCCACAGAATCAGAAGGGAAGTTTTACTCCTAGGAGGCAGGTGAAAACTGCTCGATCTCCTCCCGACTTAGAGTGAAGCACGCGGAGGGTAGTCATTTCCGGTCTTCTTGGCCTTTTGCCTTTGGCGACGACTTCTTCGTGGTCCCGCTTCGCCTCATCATCATCATCATCATCATCATCATCATCATCATCATCATCATATATAGCGTGAAGCTCCCGCCCGATGCCCATTGATTTCAAGTCTGCCCTTGCTTTCGCCCATCTTTGGTCCTCTCGGCATGTTGAGCAGGGTACCAAGCAGACTCGCACACGTTCTTCGTGATATGCATGACATCAAGGCTGTGAGGCACACGGTGGATCTTCCAAAGACGGCAAGTCCCGTAAAATGCACTCGTTTTCCATACCTTCAGCAGCTGCTCGCGCCTTTCGCTTCTTTCCCGACTCTGGCGCCTTTTGCTTCTTTCCGGCAAAGGGGCGGTCTTTCCAATTTTCCAACAGCTTGTCTATTTCCTCGCCGCTCCTCGTGACATCGGGCGTTTTGGGTTCGGTTTCACCATCGAACAGATCCTTGCGCTTCCTCCACGGGTCATCATCGAAGCCACCTTCGATGTCCCATGAACACGGTTTTCAAGACCCGGATCTCTATCTAGCTGGCGATACGTTGTGTCATCCATGCACCTTACGCATCCGGAAAAATCCGTGGACTACCTGCCCCGCGACATATCCGTAATCGAGATAGTCGTGCACCGTCGTGAGCGGTCACGGCTCTCATAGGGAAATATTCTTTCTGCGGCGTCCCACGTATTGGCTGGCGTTTTCCACAGCGTGTCAAGCTCCTCTTTCGGCAGCCCTAGATACAGATTGATGTCGTTCCTGGTTGTTTCGCCCTTCAATTAGCATACTCATGTGAATGTACTTCCTCTTCATGCACAACCAGGGGGCAAGGTTGTACATCCACACAAACACAGGCCATGTGCTATGTGTGCTTCTCTGGCTGCCAAACGGATTGACTCCATCGGTGCTCGCGCCCAAAGACGATGTTCCTTGGATCGTTCCCAAATTCCGAGTCTTGGTTCAACGCTTGCCACCGCTTGCATCCTTAGGGTGACTCAGCATCTTGTCTTTTTATCTATCTCCGGATCATTTGCGTCATCTTCCCGCTTCTTCTCCTCCCTATCCGGCGTGCCAACGCAGGAGCTTTGCTACCTTAGGGTCCGCGAAATAGCGCTGCAGACGAGGAGTGATCGGAAAGTACCACACCACTTTTCGAGGAGCTTTCTTCCTCTTCTTGTATCGAGTGACGCCGCACACCGGACATATGGTAGACTCTGCGTGCTCGTCCCGATAAATGATGCAATTGTTCATGCACACATGGTATTTCACGTGCGGTAAATCCAGAGGACACACGATTTTCTTCGCCTCCTCCAAACTGGTCGGGCACTTGTTCCCTTTGGGAAGACGTTCGTGCAGAATGACATGTTCTCGCCGAAGCACGCGTCGGTCATTTTGTGTTTTACCTTCATCTCCGTGGCCATGAGCGTTACTTTCAGCGGGTATCCTCGGCCTGCATCCTTCATACAATGGAGTAACCGTCTAACTCAAGTTGATCCATCTTGGCTTTCTCTCGGCGGCAGCTCTTGCGTTATCCGTCTGCTTGAGAAGCAGCTCTTGAATATGAGGGTCCTGCACCCAGCCCATCGATGGTCCAGCGTAAATGCTCGCTCCGCCGGCATCATCATCTTCGATCATGCCCGTCGCCTGCTCCGGCATCTTCCTCATCATCATGTCCTGCATATTCTACATGATGACTGGTACAAAGATCACGCCGTGATCATCGCCAGGGATTCTTCGCCTTCTCGCCCGCCCGAGCCACGGTGGTTGTCTTGCTGCCCTTCCTCATTTCTTGCCGGCCCGCATGGACGACTTCGTAGTCATCTTCATCACCTTGCCACCGATAGCCATCCATGAAACCACGCAATGCAGGTGGTCCCGCACCTGTTCGAATCCGGGTCCGCAATAAGGCTCTTGACTTGCATCTTCGACACGGACATCTTATCTCCGCCTCGCTCTTTTGAAGCATCTCGGCCTTCGCGGACCTCAAAACCTATTCACGATGCCTTCGGTCATCGTGCGGACCATATGGTCGCTGCGAGGTAGAGCAAAACGATATTTTAGAACCAAGAAAAATTTGGCATGACTTTCCCTAAAAATAGGACCAAAAGGATGCTTAATGCCAAAATTCTCGCTAAACGGAAATGAATCAACATTCCGCAAAATATTGGCAACTATCGCATTTCAAATACGGTACACCTCCAAACACAAACACATATGCAAACACCACAAACATATGCAACACCACGAACATACATAGATCTAGCTAGGCCGTAAAAAGTGCATGTGCACATTGTTGTAAGGAGAACAACCTAAATATAGCTTCCCCTTACTTACCTATTAAAACAAGGTAATTTAACCACTTAATTTGAATGAATCTATGGTGGAAATGAGGTGAAAAAGAGGAGGCACCGAGACAAGGAGGAGGTGGAGAGAATGAAGTGGGGAGAAAGTGAGTGTGTGGGTAGGAGAGGCTGTCCCAAATATCTTGTTGCTGCCCACTTACTAATGGCGCACCTCTTGCATGGTGCGCCATTAGTTGTTACCACTACTAATGGCGCACCTAAGCAGGATGCGCCATTAGTATGTTTGGACAGTTCAAAAAAAAAAGTTTCTATACTAATGGCGCACCCACACCTTAGTGCGCCATTATTAGTAGTTACAACTACTAATGGCGCACCAGTGTGGGTGCGCCATTAGTATGTTTCGACAGGCGCACTAGTTTAAAAAAATTTGGTACTAATGGCGCACCCACACCTGGTCCGCCATTAGTAGTTACAACTACTAATGGCGACTTTTCGGGCAGGATGCGCCATTAGTATGTTTGGACAGGCGCACTAGTTCAAAAAAGTTTCTATACTAATGGCGCACCCACACACCGGTGCGCCATTAGTAGTTGCAACTACTAATGGCGCACCGGGTGTGGGTGCGCCATTAGTATGTTTGGACAGCGCACTAGTTTAAAAAAAATTTGGTACTAATGGCGATGCGCACTGGTGCGCCATTAGTAGTTACAACTACTAATGGCGCTTTTCGGGCAGGATGCGCCATTAGTATGTTTGGACAGCGCACTAGTTAAAAAAATTTGGTACTAATGGCGCACCCAAGGCATGGTGCGCCATTAGTACTTTAGACACTAATGGCGCATCGTATGGCGGTGCGCCATTAGTATATACTAATGGCGCACCATCTTTCCGGTGCGCCATTAGTGTCATTTCCATCTATAGCCCTTTTCCTAGTAGTGATATGTCAAGATGCCATGCCCATCCATTATCAATACATATTCCATCTGTCATCATACCATGTTTTTCCACTCAAATGTTGTTCGTGTGCATCAGACATCAAAAGGAAGAGGGTGATTGCTGAATCAAGGAGTACCAGCAAAGTCCTTGAAAAACATGGTGGTGCCGGAGAAATCACAAAGACACCCACTTATATTGGCTGTACAACCCGGTGACACAAAACGTAGGGACCAACTCCGGCAGACTGTACCCATACTTCACTTTGGCGGACCACTAGCCCCACCACCACAGGACCTGCACTCCAGCAAAAGGTATACCGATTTCATTTGCCATAGCACCACTGTACCACAGAAAAATCCCACTCCAAAGAAAAAGTACATCAAGTCCACCGTCAAGACCTATCGCGAATCGGGCAGACGGAAAATTCCTGCAGATTGGAACCCCATTCCATTTATTCCCAGTTTAAAAGACAATGCTTTCAATGTTGTTAGGGACTACGTGCATATATTCCCATCATGGGAAGATTATTGTGAAGACAAACACCATTTTCACATCTTCCTCTCCAACTTACGTGTAAGTGCTATTATTCATGGTTATTATTTTCCTGTTTTCGCTGATTGAACACATCAATGATTTACATTACATTGTTGTAACTAGGCGAGGGTCAATCTGGATAGTCATGACGAGCAAAGCTTGCTTGTGCTTTTCAAGGAAGCATTGCAGCAAAGATTGGTGTTACCTGAGGAAATCACACTTTGGTGGCAACTCTATAAACGAATTTCCGGTGAAGTCTCTTGTGCTAAATTTAGAAGACATTGAATGGAAAAACCTTGTTATGCACTGGTCTCATTCCCAGGATGAGGCATTGTCTATGAAATCACATGACAATTCGAACTTCTACTTTTCCGCATGTGCCTTACGGATCTTTTTTGCAGGAAATCTGCTCAAAGAAGAATTCCGGTTTGAAAAGAATGACAGGATATCGCAAATATGCTGCCCGCTGCTTTGCTCTTGTTAGTACCTGTTGTCCTGTATCACTGTACTTGCATACATACCTGGTTCATTATGTGACAGCAGTATTTATGATAGCTTGCTTATCACCTCCAAATTATCTGATCTGTATGAATGGTTACATTAGTGTAGAATATATCCAATGCCAATGTTTTTTTAGCTCTGCATTGTTCTTGTAAGTACATGATGTCCTTTATCAGTGTACTTATAATGACAGGTAGTTGTTCATGTACTGAAATCACTCTGCAGCTTATTTTCCTTTGCCCTCCATTTTCTACACATCAGATCTATATTTACTCTTACCATAAGGTTGGTACTGAAGAAGTTTAGCTGTGCATTGCTCTTTGTTGTACCTTTTGCCTGTATCTTTGCACTTACATTTATAGCTACTTTGTTATGTAGCATCACTCTTCATTTTATCTTAAATATTCTCCATTTTTTCGTATATTATCACATCTATATTTACTCTTAACAAAATGTAGAATAAAGGCAATGCTTTTGAAGAAGATTCTGTGGTAAACTTCTTGAATTGCCCCCCCCCCCCATCAGCATGGACAAGGCCTTTATAGAGCCTGTCTTCACCAATAATGTAAGTTTGTCCATCTCAAGCCTTCAAAATTTGTTGTATATATTTGGTTAGGCATGACTGCAACAACTGTTTATTTTTGGTGTTTGCATCAAATTGCTTATTTAAATTTTATTATGTAGTTCATAAACAAAAGTTTGTCCTTCCTCAATTAAAGTTTTCAGTTGTATAACCAAGTTCCTTCTTCATACCATGTAAATTAAACTATGCAGAGCAAGTGATCTTCTTTAGCACTGCATGTATGCTTCTGTTCTTCATCCGTAATCCAGTGGTGTGGTGAACCTACCCACTACAGCACAATGTCATATTCTGCAATGTCTTAACTATGAACAATTCATATCATTCTACTATTATTTAAACCGTTTCTTTATTTGCCAATTTGAAATGGTATAAATTGACAGCACTAACCATTGATACTTATGAGTTCTTGATCTGTAATCCAGTGTTGTCATTGAAGCTACCAACTCCTTCACAATGTCATTTCCTGCCATGTCTTGGCTCGAACAATACCATATTGTGTGAATGCAATTTTAAACTGTGTCACTTTATTCACAAGAAGAAATGTTATGAATTGTCGCCAGTGATACTTTTACGTGCAAAACCTGTCATCATACATGCTTGTTTATATTTCAGAGTGAGGAAGATATAAGTGTTGAACAAGCCTTGAGCCTCATCATCTTGCTCACCGCTTGTGCTGCGGCTCCAAATGAGGCTAACATTTCTTGAACTCTATTGAAGTCTCAGTCGGTTTTGTATATTATTTTGTCGGCGTGTTTATTTGCAATCGGTGGCGATCTTTGATGCCCAGCGTATGTAATCTGCTCATTCGCTTATGCTTTATTATCATAGTGGCGAACTTTGATGCCCAGTGGATGTAATATGCCGTAATTTCTTTATTGTATAGTCTAGGTTTTTTCTTACTCACGATGCTGCAGTTATTTTACTGTATATATATCCTGTCTTCGCAGTAAACCGGCCAAACCGTAAAATTACGGTACATAATCGGGCCCTCATGCAATCACGATGTTGGTTGGGCCTGAAACAGCTCACGGGCCTGCAGCAGCCCGAAATGAACCCCGACCCATGATTGTGCGAATCAAATCACGGGCTTTTAACAGGCCAAAATTGTCTCGGTCCTTGTTTGGCCCAATCAGATATCGAGCTGAAAGCAGCGGATGCAAATCGGGCCGTAGTTAGGCCCAACTATATGACGGGCTTTTAACAAATTAATATAGGGCGAAATGTTAAACGGGCCCTTAACAGCCAAAACTAATATCGGGCCGAATTACTAAGTGGGCCTTTAGCAAGTGGGCCCAAAAGCATAGTGTCCGGTTGTCGGGCGAATTTGATATGGGCCATAATTGAGCCCAAAGCCTCTTAAAGGGCGGACTGATCTGGGCCGTAATTTGGCCCGAACATGGTAGGCTTATAACGGGCGGATCTCATATGGGCCACTTTTAGGCCCGAGCGTAAGGCCATTAATGGACCGGATCGAGATATGGGCTGACATTTGGCCCAAAACATGGCGACGGTTAATGGGCCGCCTACTAGGGTCCTCAAAATCTTGTGGGCCTACAATTTGGGCCGCCCATTTATGTCGGCGAAATCTCGGGGGCCTTTAGCTGGGCCGGCCCATTATGATCCGCAAGAATCTTGTGGGCCTTTAGCTGGGCCGGCCCATTATAGCACACAAAAATCTTGTGGGCCTTTAGCTGGGCCAGCCCATTTTGGCCCACAAAATCTCGTGGGCCTTTAGCTGGGCCGGCCCATTATGGTCCATAAAATCTTGTGGGCCTTTAACTGGGCCGGCCAATTATGGTCCGCAAGATCTTGTGGGACTTTAGCTGGGCCGGCCCATTATGGTCCGCAAAACTTGTGGGCCTTTAATTGGGCCGGCCCAATTAAACTTGTTGGGCCGTGCCACGTGTCGACGTATCATAGGCGCCTTCTGTCCAATGAGTGGATGACATCTGTCCCAGCGGTGAGCCGACACGTGTTTCCTCCAGCCAATGATGATTTTACACGTGGAAAATCCCCATTGGTCGGGGTACATAACGGGTTATCGGATCCAAAACCCGACACGATAGCTTAACGGCGTTCCGTTACGGTGGATGCCACGTGTCGGTCACCCTTGACGAAAGCACTTCTGTGACGCGCGGTTTATCGTCATGGAAGTGGACACTTCCGTGATGATAATTTTCGTAATGTCATTGGACACTTCTACGACAGCACAGGTATGACTATCTTGATTCTGTCATAAATTTGTCATGGATGTACATGCATGACAAAAAACGTGACCTACTGTGACAAACATGTATCATCACGGAAGTGTATTTTTTTTGTAGTGAAGTATTTATCCATAGGGAAGTTTCGGTGGTAGGGAATTGCAAAAGCGACAGGCACAAGGTATCGACAGAATATCAGAGAGTATCTTCAAATTCTTCTGGTGCACGGAGCAATCATCTGGAGTGAGGGGTTCTCCGGGAGGAAGTAGTAACGAGATCCTAAAGTTAGTAAATTCATTAAACCCGAATAGGAGAGAGATCAGAGTCCTAGAGTAAAAATCGAGGAGTAAAAGATCCTAGTACCACCCAATGGCGACGTGGGCCCATGGGCCGCACAGCCATGTTAGTAAAAAGTTTTGCAATGTCTAGACTCGACTTCGGCCAAGGAGTGTGGAACGGGGATTCCTACAGGCAGTACTTGTGACGCCCCCGATTCAATCGTACACTAGTCATGCACGCAAACGTGTACGATCAAGATCAGGGACTCACGGGAAGATATCACAACACAACTGTAAAAACATAAATAAGTCATACAAACATCATAATACAAGACAAGGGCCTCGAAGGCTCGAATACAAGTGCTCGATCATAGACGAGTCAGCGGAAGCAACAAAATCTAAGTACATACATAAGTTAAACAAGTTGCCATAAGATGGCTAGCACAAACTGGGATACAGATCGAAAGAGGCGCATGCCTCCTGCCTGGGATCCTCCTAAACTACTCACGGTAAATGCCGGTGAGCTGCTGCGTAGTAGTAGGCACCTCCGGTGTAGTAGGAGTCATCGACGGTGGCGTCTGGCTCCTGGGCTCCAGCATCTGGTTGCGACAACCAGGAAGAAATGGAAAGGGGGAAAGAGGGAGAAAAGCAACCGTGAGTACTCATCCAAAGTACTCGCAAGCAAGGAGCTACACTACATATGCATGGGTATATGTGTAAAGGGCCATATCGGTGGACTGAACTGCAGAATGCCAGAATAAGAGGGGGATAGCTAGTCTTATCGAAGACTACGCTTCTGGCCGCCTCCGTCTTGCAGCATGTAGAAGAGAGTAGATTGAAGTCCTCCAAGTAGCATAGTATAGCATACTCCTACCCAGCGATCCTCTCCTCGTAGCCCTGTTACAGAGCGACCACCGGGTTGTATCTGGCACTTGGAAGGGTGTGTTTTATTAAGTATCCGGTTCTAGTTGTCATAAGGTCAAGGTACAATTCCAAGTCGTCCTGTTACCGAAGATCACGGCTATTCAAATAGATAAACTTCCCTGCAGGGGTGCACCACATAACCCAACACGCTTGATCCCATTTGGCCGGACACACTTTCCTGGGTCATGCCCGGCCTCGGAAGATCAATACGTCGCAGCCCCACCTAGGCCAACAGAGAGGTCAGCACGCCGGTCTAAACCTAAGCGCACAGGGGTCTGGGCCCATCTCCCTTGGCACACCTGCATGTTGCATGGGCGGCCGGAAGCAGACCTAGCAACCTCCATTACAAAGGAAGTCACGTTACGCGGTCCAATCTGGCGCGCGCCGCTCAGTCGCTGACGTCACGAAGGCTTCGGCTGATACCACGACGCCGAGTGCCCATATCTTTCCCACGTAGTTGGTTAGTGCGTATAGACCAAATGGCCAGACTCAGATCAAATACCAAGATCTCGTTAAGCGTGTTAAGTATCCGCGAACGCCGACCAGGGCCAGGCCCACCTCTCTCCTAGGTGGTCTCAACCTGCCCTGTCGCTCCGCCACAAAGTAACAATTGAGGCTGTCGGGAACCAGTGCCCACCTCTACCGGGATGGAGCCACCTGCCTTCAGCCCCATCTCCTAACAGTATCATAAGTAATGTAACGATTATAAAGTATATAGCATATGCCCGTGATCACCTCCCAAAGTGATCACGGCCCAAGAGTATAGCATGGCGCATGACAAGAGTGTAGGGCCACTGATGGAATACTAGCATCCTATACTAAGCATTTAGGATTGCAAGTAAGGGTAACAATTGTAGCAACAATGACAGGCTATGCGGTAGAATAGGATTACCCGAAAGCAGTAACATGCTACGCTACTCTAATGCAAGCAGTATAGAGAAGGAATAGGCGATATCTGGTGATCAAAGGGGCTTGCTCGGTTGCTCGGCAAGAAAATTAAATCAACACCGTAGTCATACTGGGTAGCAACGGCGTCGGTCTCGGTGTCTAACGACAGAAGAGGGGGAAGAAACAATAAATATAATGCAAACATAAGCATGACGATGGAAGACATGACAATGCGCGGTGCTAGGTGTGCCCTAACGCGATAGGAGGTGGTACCGACGAAGGGGGAAACATCCGGGAAAGTATCCCCGGTGTTCCGCGTTTTCGGACTGATAAACCGGAGGGGGAAAGTTGCAAGTTCGATAGGTTAGGGATGTGTGGCGGACGAGCGGGCTGCGTATCCGGATTCGTCTCGTCGTTCTGAGCAACTTTCATGTAGAAAGTATTTTCATCTGAGCTACGGTTTATTTTATATTAATTTTAAAAGATTTAAATCATTTTTAGGATTAACAGAACTAATTAAATCAAAAGACATTTATGACAACATCATGACATCGGCATGATGCAAGCGGTCAAATTTGACCGTCGACCAGTCAACTAATGGGTGGGTCCCGCATGTCATAGGCTGTTATCTAATTGACAGTAGTTAGATTTATTAGCAGGTTAATTAGGTTTAATTAACTAGATTAATTAAGTTAATTAATTATTTAACTAATTAATCATTTATTTACTTGTATTTTTTTAAACTCTTTTTTTAAAACGTTCCAGGGGCGCGGGCCCCGTTTGACAGTGGCCCAGATGCCATAGCGGGTCGGGCTAACGGGCGCCGGGCGATTCGGGCGTAGGGGCGCTGCAGTTTCGGGCGATGGGCGCCTGTGCCCGAGGCCACCGCAGCGAGGGCGCGAGGCCTGGGCCTGCTCCGGGCGGCTCGGCCGACAGCGGGAGGAGGCGGGAGCAAGGTCGGCCCGACGGCGGCGGCTCAAGCGGGCGTGGCCGAGCGCCATGGGAGGGAGGCGGTGGTGGCCGGGCGGCGATGGTGGCCGGGTGGCGATGGTGGCCGGGCGGCGGTAGGGGCTGCACGGGGAGTGCGGTCGGGGCCGGGACGGAGCCAGGCGCGCATCGGGGAGGAGGAGGAGAGGACGGGACCGGTCAACGCATGGAGGCGCGCGGGCTGCAACAGCAGCAACAAGCACGGGGGGCGCGAGGCGAACACGGACTACGGCGACGAGCAGCACGACCACAGGAGCAGAGAGGAATGGAGGGGAAAGAGGAGGCCGAGGGCCTCACCGGGGGCGTAGGGCACGGGGCAACGGGGATCGAGGAGGGGACGGGGACGACGTCGATGTGGTGACGGGGAGGTAGTCCGGCGGGGAGGAGTCGAGGGCGACGGGGCGACGGCCGATCCGGCGAAGACGGCGAGCGATGGAGCGCGGCGTCGCGGTCAATCCAGGCGGCGGGGGTCGGTGTTCGATCTCGATCCAGGAGGGGATCGGGGGGGAGAGAGTGGGGATGGGCGGCATCGGTGTGGAGGCGGGGCGCCGGCGTGAGGCGGGCTGGCGTCGAGGACGCGGGATCAATCCCGATCCAGATCGGATCAGGAGGGGGGGGAAGTGGCGACGTGGGAAGGTAGTGGGGAGGGAGTGGGAGCGAGTGGGAGGGGGTTAGGGTTTCGGGAGGTTAAGGTGGGATGGGGTGGGCCTCCTGGTGGCCTAGATGGCCAGATGGGCCATTCGGCCCAGGGAGAGGGGGGGGGCTTTGCCCCTTTTCTTTTTTTTAATTTGTTTTGTTTTTTGTTTTCGTTCATTCCCTATTATTTTAGCTTTAGTAAAATATACACGCCGCATCTAAATTAGTATTTCAACTTAGCCCGTAGTCACAAAAAGTCTAGTCCTCAAATAAATTAGTTTGACATTTTATTAATTACAAAAGGTATTTAATTAATTATTTTTACTGCTGTTTTATTCATCTTATAGTATTTAAGAATTTTATAAACCTGTGGTTTCTCCACCATAATTACCTATGCAATATTTGGTTCACTCTGAACATTTTAGTTTTAATAGTTGAAAACTTTTATTGTTTGCTTTTATTTAAATTTTGAATTTGTTTCGGTTCTGAACTATTAGAGTTTACCAACAGTAACCGTGGTGATGTGGCATCGTTAACGGGGGATCACTGTAGCTTAATTATCCGGGCGTCACAACAGTCATACAGGTACCATACGCACAAGCAAGATCACACAGCTTCCAGATCAACTACGTTCTACGTACAGATAAAATTGTTAGGTTTGCAAGCGCGACCAGCGAGAGATATGGTGTCGGCTACAGCTCGAGCAATTGCGGTGGTGCTGCTCGCCTTGGTGTGCTGTGGGTTGGCTGAGGCCGCGGAGAAAGCACCGATCAAATGGCTGAGGGCACACGCGACCTTCTACGGCAAATCTGACGCCTCTGACGCCATGGGTAACTAGCTTATTGCATACTCATATACTATGTCAAATGGAGGGCCGTATGCACCACTAGATGCACACGATGTATCTGCCTCTGCTAAGTGTTTACATCGCTTGGTATGATGCAGGCGGCGCGTGCGGATATGGCAATTTGTACTGAGCACGGTGCAAATCAAAGACGGCGCCGCGTGTGGACAGTGCTACAAGATTGCGTGTGACCGCAAGTTGGCAGACCCGATGTGGTGCAAACCCGGCTTGACAGTGACAATCACGATCATAAATCTTTGCCCGCCTAACTACGCGCTCCCGAGCAACAAAGGAGGATGGTGCAATCCACCGAGGCCACACTTCGACATGGCGCAGCCGGCCTGGGAAAAGATTGGTGTCTACAAGGGTGGCATCATCCCTGTCATGTACCAGAGGTACCTACACATGAGTATATATCATTGTTTTGTGCTTGTGTGCATGTTTACTAAATCCCATTTCTACAGGGTTTCATGTGTGAAGAAGGGTGGGGTGTGGTTCAAAATAGTTGGGCACGACTACTTTAACCTAGTCAATGTGTTCAACGTCGCTGCTGCCGGATCAATCCAGTCGATGGAGGTCAAGAGCTTCGATTCAGACGATTGGACACCAATGGCCCGGGGGTGCGAATTGGCACTCCCTAGCCAATCTTACCGAAAAAATGCTCTCATTCAGATTGACCAACACAGATGGGTAGACGCTTGTGGTCAACAATATTGTGTCGGGTGGATGGAAGTTTGGACAAACATTTTACGAGCAAACTGCCGTTCAACTGATCAACAAAACAATCTAGGATGTGGTTGGTTTATGAGCATAACATCATCTGTTGAACCAAAGGCTGGAATTCATTTATTTGTTGTGTGGTGCTTAAAAATATTAATTGTAAGCACTACTTGTTGGATATATTGATTGACTGGTCACCTCACTCCAATATCCTTGCACGTGTTTAACTTGTTGTACATATTTGTGTCCTTATTAATTTGGATTGTGTTCAAACATGATTAGCTCTACCAAATTATTTAGATGTTTATTCTCTCGGTTTGATTGTTCCTCGCGCGACTCATAAATAACAATCCCAAGTCAATAATAATAACTCACTAGTATTGATCATGGCTACCCTTGTAGGCCGTTCAACAGTGCAACCCATAGCCAGTCTCTCTCTCTCTCTCTCTCTCTCTCTCTCTCTCTCTCTCTCTCTCTCTCTCTCTTGCGCGCGCGCACGTGTGCATGCCAATACACTATAATATATTCATATTTATTCTTCGCTGATTATACAAAATAAAATAATTAGAAGTATCGTTACGAAACAAAATATATCCCATGCATGTAGATATTTCAGCGTGAAAATTTACCTTTCCCGGAACTGATTTCAGCTATCGTGAAAAGTTCACTTGAGATACAATCGGCGTAAAAGTCCTACCAAACACAAACAAGAAAAAAAGTGCAACAGTTAATGGGATAATATGGCATAAATCTCGAGAATATCAAATTTAAACTCAACTAAAAGATGAGTACATAATGCACTCATCAGCAACATGTAGGTATATATGGTGGAAACTCATAGAAGAATTTTGGCTCAAGAACTTGAATATATAAGAAAACATATCATACTTACTGCGAAAATTTCTGACAATGGTGGGAATTTAAGATCAACATCCAAAACATGCAAGAAAATTATGTATAAGCCGCTCTAACATCGAACTGTACGCGGGGTGCAATGACAAGCATGTGAGTTTCTTGCTTTTGTTAAACTTCACATTTACCAAATGTGAATTTTGTATTGATTATGGTAGGCCACTAAGCCCCTGAAATGACAATCGGATTAGCAAGGTCATTTGACACCAATAATTCTTTTGAAATCATTTTGGTAGTAGGTTACTATTGTTGTTTATTTACAGAAGATAACACCCGTGCAATTGAGGAGACCATGGCATTTCTCCTTTTTTTAGTGAGGAACTCCTCTTGAATAAAAAGAAAGTGTCATACCCTTGTGGGCTTTTATAATGTATGGACTGCCGAAGCATATCAACCATGTGCAATATCCTACAAACAAAAAGAGCCCTTGCATCGCCCCCTCCTTGGGGCAGCATGGGTAGTGGCGCTAGCTTGATTCTCCGCCTGGGGGGAAGGGGGTGGAGGGGGTGCTTGAACAAGGGGACTGCATGGTGCTGTCTATAGTGTCTTGTCGATGGCACAATGGGTGCCTAAGGATGTGTCATTCGGCTCAACAACAGTGGTGGTCCTCCTCGCATGGGCTAGGGGCCTAAATTGGGTGGTTCCCAATCTGCTCGCACCTGACGGTGAAGGTGTCCTCCCATCTGCAAACAGCGCGGTCATGTGATGGTGGTGGTGGTGCAACACGGTCAACACATTGTGGCTCAATAAGGATAGGTGAGTCACGGCTTGGGCAAGAGGTTGCACTAGTGGGCTTCAGCGTGAGGTGGTGGCTCCTCGTTTGTTCCCTTTGTTAAGGTTGAGGTGGTGGTAGCAGATGGATTGGACTTAGCTCCATGGTGATGTGGTGGCAATGACAACTTCTTCTCTGCTCCGTGTGGTTTCAGTTCGCCGGCACATGTGCAGAAAAAGTTGTTACTCTATCTTGCACGTTGACAGTGGTTGATCTCGCTCCTAGGGTCTCATTTGGTTGAGAGGCTCAAGGCTCTAGCGAAAGCTTGATATTCAATGTGGATCAATGACGATGATGATGGTACTCGATGGCATGTTTCTCCTCCCTGAAGGCTTTGTCAAGGATGCTTCATCTATCCTGGATCATGGCCATTCAGATATGAGGATGACGTGGAGGATGTTGGTGTGGCCGGAACTTTCCCCGAGGTTTCGTGGATCGATCATGTATAATTTTGGACGAAAGATTGGTTTTCAAATAGGGGTCGACAACAGTGTTATGTGATTGTAATTTTCCTCATTGGAGGCATTTCAAAAGAACCTGCTCGCCACTAGTTGGGTAGCAAACATATTGGTGGTACATGTCAAGATATATAGGCCGGCGTCTTTGCAGTTTTCTTTTCTATTTGTTATTTTATTTCTATCTACGTGTCTTTCTTCTATCTATATCAAGTGTGCAGGAGCATCCTGTCTAGCCACGCAAGCATGAAAACCTAACCACGCACACAACGCTTGATACGGGAATGATCATGCTTATTTCATTCTAGTTAAGTTTGTAACCTCTTCTTACTACCATAATGAAATACTATTACTGTGCCACCTCTGATGATGGGTGAAACCTAGCAGATGAGGGGCAGCCATGGCAGCGGGGTTGCCCGGATATGGCCTCCCTCCGGCCGACCTTGTGGTCGGCCATTCGGTCGGCCAGTGGCATCCGCGTGTTATAGCATTGTCAGGTGGTAGGTGCGACATATGCCAACGGGTGGTTAATCATAGTGGGAGCCAATAGGACGTCGCCGGTGCCTGGAAACGGGATGAGGCAAAGACATGCACGCCGGCGAATCTTACCCAGCTTCGGGGCTCTCTGTGGAGATAACACCCCTACTGCTGCTCTGCGGGGTCTCCGCATGGTCACTAAATGAACAAGAGCTACAAGGGGCTCCTCGAGCTGTTCGGTGTGAGGAAGAAGAAGGGCACGGCTAGCTCTCCTCTTCCCTCTACGTGGTGTCTAAAACTATCAGAGTCCAACCCTTTGCATGGGTCCCCCGGGGGGTTTATATAGGCCTACCCCCCCCCCCCCCCGGGGGGTACAATGGTAATCCGGCTAGGTGTGGGCCCTAGCCGTCAGTGTCTTCATCCGTCGGCTTCTCCGCCGGCCGCTGGGGCCCGCCGACTAGTGGGCCCCGCCGGTTGCCGGCTTCCTAGTCGACAGGATGGCCCCACTGTTGAGGGCTTTGTCGGGGCTGGTTCTTTGTGCCTCGATCACCGATGACGAGGGCTTTGTCGGGTAAGCATGGCTCTGATGCCGCCGCCTTTGGCGGCGACACTGTAGCCTCACTTTGTCCTGTCTCCTTAATGAGGCGCTTCCTTCGAGAGAGGGAACGATCCGGCTATGGGGAGCCGCCATGCCTCGAGCCGACTGGGGAGGCCGAGCCGCCGGGCATCTCTACGGCGGGGGGACCCGCCGCTGCGGGTAGTCTGAACTGACTGTCGTGGGTAACGTCATAGTCAACATGGCAACAAGGTTGCCACAAGACGGGTGATGGCTACCCCATACGGCGCCTTTGTAGCCATCGTGCTCCGGGATCTTGAGGGTGGCGAGGCTTCAGTAGCCATGCCGTCTACGTCGCCGTTATGTGGGTGCAGATTCTGAGGTGCGGCCTTGGCACGCTGCGAAATGGCCGGCTCCTTGGGCCGGCTTTCTCGTCTTGACTCCTTGGAGTCGGCCCTCGTGGCCGGCTCCTTGGAAGCCGGCCGTCTTGTGGCTTTCTTCTATGGGTCTTGGGGCCAGGTCGCCTCCTGACAGCCGGCTTGGATGAGAGCCGGCCGGGGGAAGGCGGCCCAACGCCTTGGGTGTTGGATGACTTGGTTGGCTTGATTGGCTTGTAATTTTTTCAAGCCCTGTGGGAGCCGGCTAGGCTACCCGTGGTCATTTACTCCGATAGTAGTCCCCGAAGCTGATTGGGCTTCGAGGTTGAAGGGAGGACGAGAAGCTCGATCAGCTTCCTATCCTGGGAAGCCGGCCGTTAGGAGCCGGCCTTGAATGGGTGCGCCGTCTTCGGGGAGCTCCGTAGTTAGAAGGGGGGAACGCGAGCCGGCTTGTGTGTTGACCGCGCGTCACCTTATGTGCCACGTGGCCCAAAAAGCATGCCAGCCCACCTGACGGACGACGTCGCCGCAGGTCGGGCCTACCAAGCCTACGCCGCCCACGCGGATTCCCTGCGCCCAAATGGATCGCACGTCTTCTCGCTGGCGGTTAGAGCACGCCTTTAGGGCGTCATAATCGCGGGACGTGGGGGGAGTGGGCGCAGTTAATCCCACGTTCCCCCACGCCTCGCCTCCTCGGCTCCGCCGCTCGAGCCTATAAGTAGGGGGAGGAGGGGGAGCGGCAGGGGCTCGCACGCTCACCCTCGCCCTTCTCCTTCATCTGCTTTCTTCCTTACGCTTCCGCCGCTGCAGCGCACTCGCCACCGCGCTGTTCCGCCGCGAGTTTTCTTGGCTCGCCGCGGTTCCTTCGTCGTGTGGCCATGATCTCCGCCGCCGCGGCTCTTCCATTCCACTTGCTCTCATGGCGTTGTCAAGCTCGTGGGATGGCTCCAACGTCCACGAAGATCACATCGATTGGCTCCGCCGGACGCGGCGGTTGCCGAGCGAGGACCTCGTGAAGACCCGCCTCGCGCCGGAGGCGGAGATTTCGCCAGCGCCGGAGGAGGGCGAGCGGGTTATCTTCCGCTCGCACTGCCTGCGCGGCCTCGGCATGCCGGCGAGCGGGTTCTTCTGCTCGTTCTTAGACTTCTATCATCTTCAGCCGCATCACATCACCCCCAACACGGTGATGCTGCTGTCGGCCTTCGTCACTCTGTGCGAAGGTTTCCTTGGCGTCCTCCCCACCCTCGAGCTCGGGGAGTTCTTCCATGCAAGCTCGACTGCCTGTCGCGGGCGCAGCCCCCTGCGGCGCCTTTCATCGCCAAGCGGAGGACGACCGACAACAACCCTTTTCCGCCTATCCCGTCTGATACAGTCGGTGAAGCTTTGGCAGCAGTCGTGATTTACGCGTGAAGAACGTTGCTGCGCAAGGCGACTGCCTCAACCTGCCGGCTTACGTAGCCGGCCCGCCGCCTGCAAGGCCGGCGTCTTGGTCCTTCCGAGCCCGGTCGCTCACCTTGGCCGGGAACGCCGCCATCACCAGGCTCCGGGTGATGGTCCAGTCGGAGGGCTTGGTGGGGCCCGACTTGGTGGCCGCCTTCGTGGAGCGTTGGGTGCTCCCGCTCCAGAACCGGCCACACATGATATGCCAGATGAGTGGCCGCTTCGACCCATGTCGGCTGAGCACCAGGGAGATGCCTCGCGACGAGGTATCTTACATGGTGAACTATATCTCCAACTGCAAACTCACCGTGGAGTGGCAGTATCACAAGGCGCCATATTCTCGGGCCAATCCGCCGCGTGTGGTGAGTTTTTCTTCGTTCTCTTCTTTTTTGTTGTCGAGTTCGATAGTGGCGACTCTTGACTAACTGCTTTTGTCCTTGGGCAGAGCCCACATCTTCGACCGGCGCCCGGAGCCGCGGGGCCGGAGCGCCAGTTCGCGGCCGACCGCGCCGTGGATGACCCCGACGACCCTGATCTGGGGGCGGCAGCCATGGACGACGCCGTAGTCGCAGAATCGGGCGGAGAAGGCGGTGACCTCGACCTTACGGGCCGCCGAGGACTGGCCGAGGAGGACGGCCGGTTGCCGTCTGCGCCGCTGACCGGGCGGCCGATCGCCATGGCGCGGGGCCTTCTGCCGCGCCAACTGCTCGGGGTGGTGCGCAGAAGCGTCGGGCCGCGCCGGGTCTCTTTGGCAGCCGGCCGAAGAAACCCAAGAGCTCCGCGGCGGCAACCAAGCGAGACGAGGCGGCAGCGAAGGCGGCCTGCTTCCGCAAGGTGGTGAAGCAGCCACAAGCGGTTTCGGCGTAAGTGTCGTGTGTCTTGCATTTTTGTTGTCTTATTTAGTTGAGGCTCATCTGAGCCGTCTTCTTGTCTTGTTGAACAGGGCGCCGCTTTCCCTCGAGCGGGTTGACGCCGCCTCCATAGTCACGCCGACGGGAGGGTCTTCGAGCTCCCGCCGAGTGGACCCCCGCGCCGACCTCATGGAGGCAACGGAGCGGAACGCGCGGGAGGCTCGGGAGGAGCGGGAAGCGGCGGAGTGGAGGGCCGCCCAGGAGGTGGTGGAGAAGTCGGACGAGGCGCAGGCCGACGCGGCGGCCAAGGCCCAGGCGGAGGCCGCGGCCGCGGAGAGGGAGGCGGAGGCTTCGCGCAACCAGCCTCCACAGCTCGTCATTCCTCTTCACGCCGTGGCTCCTGATGTCCACGTACCTCCGTCGGAGGAACCCGACCGCGACCAGCCGGTGATGGAGAGGATGGAGGATGACGTGACGATCTTGGGGGAGGCGCCGCAGTCGGCGCCGACTGGAGCGGGCCAAGGCGGCCGACCTGCCGCTGGGCGCTGGGTGGCCGGGGCGAAGTCGGGCGGCGGGGGCGGATCTCGTGGTGCAGTCAGTGCCTCGTCAGCGCGTGGGAGAAGCGTCCTTGATGCCGGAGCCGCAAAGGGCTACTGGCACCAGCTCGACGGCACAAGACCTGGAGGCGGCCAGCGCCGGCACCTCTGAGTGGACGCCCATTGGTGGGACGGCCGAGCTGAACGGGGCGGCACAGGAGGTCCGACGCCGGCTTCAGGCTCAGGCCGGCTTGCTACAACAATACACCCAGGAGTTCCTTGCTACGCGCGCGGTCGTCCGGGTGAGTCTTTTGGCTTTGATTGATTTCTTCTTTGATTTCTTCCGTGGGCCACACACTCCACTGGTGTAGTCCCCGAAGTTTGAGTCGGTCACGAGCGGTATGACTTGAAACTTTAGCGTGCCTTGATAGCAATCTTGTTCTTATACACACTCCATCTGATTTTCAGGAGTACCACAATCTTCGCGGCCGCTTTCAACTCCTGTGCCCGTGAGCTGAGCTGAAGGCCGCCGATCCGATTTAATAGCCGAGTAAGAACTTGGTTTCTTCTATCTCAAGTGGGTGCGTCACAAGACCCACCGGGTGTAGTCCCGAGATTCGGGCAGTGTGAGCAGCCGGGTCGGATCTTCCTGCATTTACTTTTTCCTCATCGCTTTTTTCTTTTCTCTTCATGCTTGCAGGAGCTAACACCGACTTGAGGGGGGCAGCTAGGCGAGGCCTGCACCGCTTCTTCGCGCCAAGGAAGCCGAGATTAGCGCCTTTGTCCTGTGAACGCGACCGCCTGGGCCAAGAGGCCGGGCCGACCAGGAGGAGAGCCACCAGCGGCCCTGAAGAAGGCGCAGGACAACGAGGCCGCCCTTAAGGCCGAGTTCGAGACCGAGGCGGCTGGCTGGGCCGAAGCAAGGCAAGCGCTGAGCAAAGGTTATGGGCGGGTGGAGGATCTGATCGATGGTAGGCCGCCTTCCTCTTCTCACTCTTTTGCTTGCCCCTTGTCTTCTTGTTCATCTTCTGATTTTGGTGTCGTTTTCTTGTTCTTCACGTAGACTACTTCCCCGGCTACTCCGTCGCCGCCAGCCAAGCCATCGAGGCCCACCGCAAGACGCGCCGGCAAGCAGGGGTTGCAATCGCGCCAGATGCCAGCCGGACACTCGAGGAGCAGCTCTTGGCGATCCATGCTCGGCTGCAGCCGGCTCACCGCATGCTCCGCCGGCGGCCAAGTGCCGGGTGCACAAGTGTTGGCCGCTCTCGGCTGGGCGAGGTGATCCTCTGCACTTCAAATAATCTGCCGACCGGGCCGGAGGTTGCGGTTGGCCGCTTCGAGGCCCGGAAGGCCTCACGCTGCTCGTCCGGCGCCGGGCGGCGCTGGAGTTCGTCCGGCCTGGTATCTGGGTTGAACCTGCGCCCGGTGAGCACTTGGAGGCAGGAGGCTGACGAGGAGCTGGTGGCGGTGCGGCCGGCTATCATCCAGCGCGCCTCGGCTATCGCCGAGTACACCGACACCAGCATCTTCGCTCCTGAAGTGAACGACAGCGGAGTCGCTCAGCCGGAGGAATGGTTCGGGCTGAACCCGGCAGAGGGCAAGGACTCGGCGGAGGAGATCGCTTCTAGCGATGAAGCCGAAGACGACGAGGAGGAGGGCGGCAAAAACGTCGCGCCAGACGGCGAAGTGACCAGCCAGCTTCAGTCTGATCGTGCCTCTAGCAATGAGGCACGCGCGAGCGCGCCGCCTGCCAGGGGTGAAGATCCGGCCGAGACTCGCCAGTCGGCCACTCCTCCGGCCCGCACTGCCGCCTCCGCCGACCTGCCCGACTCGCCTGTTGCTCCGCTGGCTTGACCTGCCTGCCGCTCTTGCTTTTCTGTTTTTGCTCTTTGAACAAATTTTATTAACTTTGCGCAGTTCCACCCATTGGGGGTGTATTCAGACTATGTTGAATGCTGGCCTTTCGAAGGCTTTTGTGTAAATATAATTATGCATGTGTTTGGCTTCCATTCGAGTTTGCTTTTTATCCTTAGGCCGTTTCCTTTGCTGCCTTCCCTTGATTGCCGCCTTCCTAGCCGAACAGCTGCTCTGCAGTCTGCGGCTGGGGAGGAACTTGGCTATTTGTGGGAAGGCAAGTACTTGAGCTTTGTTGGATTGTGGCAGGGTTGAATGGAAACCGGCCGGCCGGCTATTCTAGTAGCCGGTCGGCAATGGGAGGAAGCCGGCTTTTGTTATATAAGTTCATTAGTCCTTAGCCATTTTTCGTGTGGGCATCCTTTCCTGCCTTTGACTCTTGCCAGCCGGACAGTCGGTTCTTCGAGCTGCGGCTTTTGACAAGAGAGGGCTTGGGTGCCGGCACACTACTTGTCTGACTGCAGGTGGAACTTAAATATAACTCAAGGCGGCCAGTCCCCGGGCCGACTAGTCAAACCCGATGCCAGACGAAAAAAAGGTGAAATGACAAAATCATAGGCATGATACTCGTCATTCATAGATAAAGGGTGGCAGTCCTCGAGTGCTCCTCGGGGGCCCATTGTCTCATACTTAGTACAAAAGGTAGCGTGATACGTACTGCATTTTAACTGTAAAATCTTCGGAGGAGGTTGGCCTTCCATGGTCGTTCCGACTCCTTGCCTGAATCAACTCTCTTTCGTGCCTTCGCCTTCTGTGCGTCGATTAGGTAGTAGGAGTCGTTTCCCAATGCTCTGCTGACGACGAAGGGACCTTCCCAAGGGGCCGAGAGCTTGTGCTGGCCAGCTGTTCGCTGGATCAACCGGAGCACAAGGTCGCCCTCTTGAAAGGATCTAGGCTTGACCTTCCGGCTATGGTAGCGGCGCAAACCCTGCTGGTAGATGGCAGACCGGCTGAGGGCTAACAGCCGGCTTTCTTCCAGCAGGTCGACGCCGTCTTCTCGTGCTTCTTTGGCCTCTGCTTCCGTGTACATGGTCACCCGAGGCGAATCGAACTCGATGTCGGTTGGGATGACAGCCTCGGCGCCATATACAAGGAAGAAAGGGGTGAAGCAGTTGACTTTTGGCGTAGTGCGCAGACTCCAGAGACGGCCGGCAGCTCGTCGAGCCAACAACACCGGCCGAAGGCGCTCAGTAATGTACGACCAAACCGGGGCTTGATGCCGGAAAGGATGAGGCCGTTAGCTTGCTCAACTTGGCCGTTTGACTTCGGGTGGGCAACGGACGCTAGTTCCAGTCGAATGCCCTGCGTCGCGCAGAAACGTGCCAATGCTCCCTTGGAAAAATTCGTTCCATTGTCGGTGATGATGCTGTGTGGCACGCCGTACCGAGTTGTGATGTCTGCGATGAATGTTACTGCAGTCGGCCCATTCAGCTTCTTGATCGGCTTCGCTTCGATCCATTTGGTGAATTTATCCACGGCGACAAGTAAGT
This sequence comes from Aegilops bicornis, assembly GCA_021605145.1. Taxonomy (NCBI): domain Eukaryota; kingdom Viridiplantae; phylum Streptophyta; class Magnoliopsida; order Poales; family Poaceae; genus Aegilops; species Aegilops bicornis. The sequence continues at coordinate 556,369,747 of CM038672.1, read as the reverse complement.
GTGTCATGCCGCCGCGCGCCGTCTTGAATGGACCCACCATGTCCAATCCCCAGACGGCGAAAGGCTAGGTGAGGAGAATGGTCTTGAGTTCTGAAGCCGGCATGTGTTGCTTGGAGCTGAAGACTTCGCAGCCTTTGTAGTGTTTGACCAACTCTTTGGCATCGTCCAAGGCGGTCGGCCAAAAGAAACCATGGCGGAAAGCCTTGGCAACGAGGGATCTTGAGGCTGCGTGGTGGCGCATTCGCCTTTGGTGAATGTCTTTGAGGATTGTTACGCCCTTCTACGGCTCGACGCATTGGCTGGAAGACTCCGGTGACACCGCTACCGATGAGCTCTCTGCTGGTATTCAGGACGCCGGCGCTCGGCGTTAGACTTGTCTTGTCGCGATCTCATCAGCCGGCAATTCTCTGTTTATCAGGAAGTTGAGGATGGGCTGAGCCCATGATGGAGCTGTGACTTCTTCTATAGTCAACACGGCTACTGCAACTAGGGCGGGTGGGCTGGGTGGTGAAGAGCTGGAGCTGGCCGCCGCCTGGATCATTGGAACAGTCCCCGGGCCGACTACCGTAGTCCCTGGGCCGGGTTCTGAAGTCCCCGGGCCGGGTGCAACTATGGTAGTCCCCGAGCCGCCTACCGAAGTCCCCGGGCCGCCTTCTTGGCTCCCCAAGCCGGATCCGGCTGCGTCGGGGTTAGGCAGCACGAAGATGGAGTCGGATTCTGGAGACAGCTTGATAGACGGCTTGAGAAGGCGTTGGAGAGAGACACCGGTTGGTATAGCTTGTCGGGTTGAGCCTATCCGTGCCAGGGCATCTGCTTGCTCGTTGTCGGCCCGTGGCACGTGGAGGAACTCGCAACCTTCAAAGTAGCCGATGATTTGCTGAACGAGGAAACGATAGCTCGCCATGTTTGCGTCCTTGGCATCCTAGTCGCCAGATGACTGCTGGACCACCAAATCCGAGTCGCCATAGCACAGGATCCGGCGGATGCCGAGCTCTTTGGCTAGCCGGAGTCCATGTATGAGCGCCTCGTACTCGGCCACGTTGTTGGAGGCAGCGAAGTGAATCTGCAGCGTGTATCTGAGTTTGTCGCCTTTGGGAGAGGTGAGGACGATGCCGGCTCCCAAGCCAGTGCGCATCTTGGACCCGTCGAAGTGCATCCGCCAATGAGTGGAGTCGGGAGCGGCGGCGAATCTTGGTCTCGGCCGGTCGACGAGGAAGTCGGCCAATGCTTGCGACTTGATGGCGGTGTGAGGCTGGTAGAAGATCGTGTAGGGGGCTAGCTCAATGGCCCATTTTGCCACCCGGCTGGATGTGTCCCGACTTCCTATGATCTCGGCGAGCGGGGCGATGCATACGACCGTGATGGAGTGCTCTTGAAAGTAGGGCTTCAGCTTCTTGGCGGCGAAGTACACGCCATAACACATCTTCTGGTAATGCGGGCAGTTCTGCTTTGAGGCGGATAGTACTTCGCTTAAGTAGTAGACCGGCCTCTGGACCGGCTGAGCTCGGCCCTCTTCTGGGCGTTGGACTACGATGACGGTGCTGACCACCCGGCTGGTGGCGGCGATATAAAGGAGCATGGGCTCTTTCTCAGTCGGCGCCGCCAAGACAGGCGGCGTGGCCAGCATCTTCTTCAGCTCGTGGAAGGCTTGGTCGGCTTGATCGTTCCACTCAAAATGAGTGATTTTCTTCATGAGTTGGTAGAGGGGGAGTGCCTTTTCTCCCAGCCGGCTGATGAAGCGGTTCAGGGAGGCCAGGCACCCGGTAAACATCTGGACGTCACGCAGCTTGGTGGGAATCTCCATTCTCTCAATGGCCTTGATCTTCACACGGTTGCATTCAATGCCGCGTTCAGAGACCAGGAAGCCTAGGAGCTGGCCGGCTGGCACTCCGAACACGCATTTCTCGGGGTTGAGCTTGATCTAGAACCGGCGCAGGTTCTCAAAGGTTTCCTTGAGGTCTTATAGCAAGGTGTTGCGCCTCTCCGTCTTCACCACGATATCGCCTACATAGACGTGGGCATTTCTTCTGAGTTGCTTGAGGAGGCATTTCTGCATGCAATGCTGAAAGGTGGCACCGGCATTTCTCAAGCCGAATGTCATCGCTGCAGTGTAAAGCTCGAATGGCGTGATGAAGGCGGTCTTCAGGCGGTCGGCCGGGTCCAACTTTATCTGGTGGTAGCCAGAGTAGGCATCCAAGAAACTCAACAGCTCGCATCCGGCTGTGGAGTCTATTACGATCAATCCTGGGTTAGGCAAAGGGATCTTTGGGGCAGGCTTTGTTGGGGCTTGTGTAATCTATACACATGCGCCACTTGTTGTTCTTCTTCAGCACGAGGACCGGGTTGGCGAGCCACTCCGGGAAGAAGACTTCCATGATGGAGCCGGCTACCAAGAGCCGGGCTATCTCTTCTCCTACGATCCTTCTCTTCTCTTCTGACAGTCGGCGAAGGGGTTTCTTGACTGGCTTGGCGTCTGATCGGACGTGTAGCTTGTGCTCGGCGAAATCCTTCGGAACACCCGACATGTCCTTGGGGGACCATGCGAAGATGTCCCGATTCTCACGGAGGAAATTGACGAGCTTGCTTTCCTATTTACTGTCCAGGTTTGCCCCGATGACGGCAAACCTCTCCGGTGCTTTCTGGGTCGAGGGTATCTTCTTTGTTTCCTTAGCCGCTGGAAGGAACCTTGGGCATCACACTCTTTGGGGTCGGGGAGGCAGGCGGGCTGCTTGCCGGCCATGGCCACGACCTGGTCCAACATCTTCTTCTCTTCGGCGACTACGAGGGACTCGGCCAGCCGGCTGCTGGCTGCAGTGCACTCGGTGGACTTCTTGTAGTGGCCGGTTATGGTGATGATGCCCTTGGTACTCGGCATCTTCATCTTGAGGTAGGCATAGTGGGGTACAGCCATGAACTTGGCCAGAGAAGGCCGGCCAAGTAGCGCATGGTAAGGGCTCTCGAGGTCCACCACTTCAAACCAGATTGCTTCTCGGCGGAAGTGGTCCTTGTCTCCGAAGAGAACATCTATCTTGATCTTGCCGATGGGTGAACAGGACAGGTCGGGAACAATGCCATGGAACACGGTCCGGCTTGGCATGAGGTGCTTGGCCTTGATGTTCAACTTCTCCATGGTATCCCTAAGACAGACGTTGATGCTGCTCCGCCGTCTATCAAGATATGCGGGAAGAATCGGGCAGCAAGCCTGTCCGTTGTTAGGGTCGCTTCCAAAACCAAGGCATAGGAGCCCGGGGACGGCATCACCGCTGGGTGGTCGGCCCGGCTCCAGCTGATAGGCCTCTCTGACTAGTGCATGAATTCGGGGTTGTTGGAAGCAACTGCATTGACTTCTTGGTGTTGTTGGCGCCGGCTGCGCCGGTCTTCGGGCTGGCTCGTGAAAACGACGTAGGCGGCGTGCTCGTTGGGGAACTCGTCTTGGACAGTTCCGACTGCTGGTCGAGCGGCCGGCTGTTGGGGAGCCGGAGGCGGCTGTCCAGCAGGCGGAGGCGGCACCAGCCCTTCGCCCTTGGTGATTCGGGTGAGCCAGTGGCACTTCCGGGTTGTATGGTTAGACGGCTTCGCGCCGCTGTGGAACTTGCATGGGGCGTCAAGGGCTTGCTCGTAAGAGAAAGCCGGCTGCCAAGCCGGCCTGCCGCCCTTCGGCTTCTTGGGCGCGGGCCGCTCTTCAGGTTGCTCGTCTTCGACGGTGGCCACCTGCCGACTGGCCGAAGGCGGCATTGGGCCCTTGCACTTGTTGTCATGCTGGTACGGGCGTCGGCTAGAGTCGCCAGCCGGCGTTTTGGGAGCCGGGCTGATTACTTTCCCGGCGGCGTCTACCCGGAGCTCGGTCTTCATTGAGGAGTCGGCAGTGGCATACTTGTCGGCGATGACGAGTAGCTCGTCGAGGGTAGCCGGCTCGTCGCAGAGGAGCTTGTGCTTGAGGAGGGTGCCTTCTCGGCACCCGGCGGTGAAGTACTCTATCGCTTGAACCTCGTGCACCCCCTCACAGGAGTTGCGGAGCTCGGCCCAGCGCGTGAAGTAGTCATGATTCAACTCGGTGGGTCCTTGTACGCACAAGGAGAGTTTCTTGGGCTTGGGAGCCCGCTTGTAGGTGCTGGTGAAGTTGCGGATGAAGGCTTCGGTGAAGTCTAGCCAGCTGTTGATGTTGTACGGCTTGAGGTTGTTGAGCCAGGTTCGCGCCGTGCCCTGGAGCATGAGGGGCACATATTTCACGGCAACGCACCTGTTGCCATTTTATGGCGATCCGACGGTCGAGTAGTCAATCAGCCAATCCTCCGGCTTCACGGAGCCGTTGTACTTGGGCGTATCTCTCGGGAGCGAGAACCCTTTGGGGAAGGGCTCGTCGCGGATGCGGGGGCCGAAGCAAGGTGGCCCGACATCGTCTTCTTCTTCTAACGCTAGGGATCGCGCAAGGCGGCCGATCCTGTGGCGGGCGTCATTTTCACCGACTCCTTCGCGGCGGCCAAGTCGGTCGCTGAGAGTCGGAGGCGTGACAGGCGGCGGGGTGGGATACCTTTCCCGCGAGGTGGAGAAGGGGGCAGGTTGCCTCGCCGTTCCACGGCTCGAGGGCGACCTTCGGCGTCGCGCTCGATGGAGATCCGGGTCCGGCTGCGGCTGGCAGCCGGCTCCTTTTCTTGCCGTGCGCGGGCGTTGCCTGCAGTCGGCGTGCGTGACGTAGCGCCGTGCTCTCGGCGCGGGGGATGGCTTTCGGCGCGGGCGCTGTCTTCTTGCCGCTCTGCGGCCGCGCCGATTAACTGCTGAATGCGTCTTGCCATGTAGGGAAGCTCGTCGGGCCCTAGCCCGTTCAGCTCTTCTACGGCCGCCTGGGCGGCACGCAGGTTCTCGAGGGGCGTGGCGTAGACGGGGCGGTCCACGCCCAGCATGTCGGTGATGGCTGCGCCGCGTTTCTTGACAATGCCGAGTCGGCTCGGCCCTTCGGGAGGTGGCGTGCGAAAAGGCGCGGTCGACTTTTGTTGGTGGGCCTCGGCGAGGCGTCTCAGGGAGGCTATCCTCCGGCCCTCTGCGTGGAGGGCGAGGCGGCATGCCTCCAGCGCCTCGGCGTCGGCGTCAGCCGGGAGAGGGGCGGACAGGTCGTGCTGCGCGGCTTGCGGGACGTCGTGGGCGTTCTCGCCCGAGGGGCCGCCATGGCTGATGACCAGCACCTCGGTGATGGCGCTGCCGCAGCTGTCGGCTCGGGGAAGTGGGTCGTCGAAGATGACGACGTTGGTGGGGAAGGCGTCGAGCGATGCTGTGTCGGAGTCGACAAGCATCGGGTCGGTGGAGCCAACCAACTCCAAGTCCACAGCGGGCTCGCTGGAGATGTGGAGTTGGTCGAGGAGGCTGACGAGATGGCTCTCGAGGCAGCCGGTGTCCGCGTCGGACGCGGGCTCGTCGGAGATGCTAGTTTCGTCGAGAAGGTCGGCGAGGTAGCTGGCCGCGCAGGCGTCAGCGACGCCTTGCAGCGCGTCGGGGCAAGCACCATCGGGCGTGCCGGGCTGGCTACGCTCGCCGGGGAGGAAGAGGGTTACCGTCCAGAACAGGTCTCCGGATGACGGTGCACCTGGCCCCATGGTGGGCGCCAAATGTCGGGTGGTAGGTGCGACATATGCCAACGGGTGGCTAATCATAGTGGGAGCCAATAGGACGTCGCCGGTGCCTGGAAACGGGATGAGGCGAAGACATGCACGCCGGCGAATTTTACCCATCTTCGGGGCTCTCCGTGGAGATAACACCCCTACTGCTGCTCTGCGGGGTCTCCGCATGGTCACTAAATGAACAAGAGCTACAAGAGGCTCCTCGAGCTGTTCGGGGTGAGGAAGAAGAAGGGCACGGCTAGCTCTCCTCTTCCCTCTACGTGGTGTCTAAAACTATTAGAGTCCAACCCTTTGCATGGGTCCCCCGGGGGGTTTATATAGGCCTAGCCCCCGGGGGTACAATGGTAATCCGGCTAGGTGTGGGCCCTAGCCGTCAGTGTCTTCATCCATGGCTTCTCATGCGGCTTGGGCCCCGCCGACTAGTGTGCCCCGCCGGTTGCACTTCCTGGTCGACAGGCTGGCCCCACCATTGAGGGCTTTGTCGGGGGCTGGTTACTGTTGCCTCGATCCTAATGACGAGGGCTTTGTCGGGGTAAGCATGGCTACAGTGCCACCGCCTTGGCGGCGATTACTGTAGCCTCATTTTGTCCTGTCTCCTTAATGAGGCGCTTCTTTCGAGAGAGGGAACGAGCCGGCTATGGGGAGCCGGCCATGCCTCAGGCCGACTGGGGGAGGCCGAGCCGCCTTCGGGCATCTCTCTGACCGGGGGGACCCGCCGCTACTTGGTAGTAGTCTGACCTGACTGTCGTGGGTGACGTCATAGTCAAATCGCAAAAGTGTCGCGCCGGACGGGTGATGGCTACCCCGTACGGCGCACTGTAGCCATGCGTGCTCCGGGATGCGGGGGTGGCAGGCTTCACTGTAGCCACGCCCCGTCTCCTCGCCGTTATGTGGGTGCAGATTCTGAGGGTGCGGCCTTGGCCGCTTGAAAGTGGCCGGCTCCTTGGAGTCGGCTTTCTCGTGGCCGGCTCCTTGGAGTCGGCCCTCTGGTAGCCGGCTCCTTGGAAGCCGACCATCTTGTGGCTTTCGTCTATGGGTCTTGGGGCCAGGTTGCCTCCTGACAGCCGGCTTGGATGAGAGCCGGCCGGGGGAAGGTGGCCCAACGCCTTGGGTGTTGGATGACTTGGTTGGCTTGATTGGCTTGTAATTTTTTCAGAAGCCCCAGGGGGAGCCGGCTAGGCAACCCGTGGTCGTTTACTCCGACAAGCATCAGGGAGAGGTTCTGAAAGATCGAGGATGTCGCCTAGAGGGGGTGAATTGGCACTTTAAAATAATTACGGTTTAGGCTTGAACAAATGTGGAATAAACCTTGCGGTTAATTTGTTAAGCACAAAACCTACAACAACTAGGCTCACCTATGTGCACCAACAACTTATGCTAAGCAAGATAAACAACTATGAGATAGCAAGATATATGACAAGAAACAATATGACTATCACAAAGTAAAGTGCATAAGTAAAGGGCTCAGATAAGCGAGGCACGTGGAGACGATGATGTATCCCGAAGTTCACACCCTTGCGGATGCTAATCTCCGTTTGGAGCGGTGTGGAGGCACAATGCTCCCCAAGAAGCCACTAGGGCCACCATAATCTCCTCACGCCCTCGCACAATGCAAGATGTCGTGATTCCACTAAGGGACCCTTGAGGGCGGTCACCGAACTCGTACAAATGGCAACCCTTAGGGGCGGTCACCGAACCCATACACTTTGGCAACCCTTGGGGATGGTCACCGGTACCCCTCAAATTGCTCGGGGCGATCTCCACAACCTAATTGGAGACCCCGACGCTTTCCCGGAGCTTTTCACCACAATGATTAAGCTCCGAACACCACCAACCGTCTAGGGCGCCCAAGCACCCAAGAGGAACAAGCTCAAGGGTACCAAGCACCCAAGAGTAATAAGCTTCTCAACTTGTAACTTCCACGTACCACGTGGAGAACTCAAACCGATGCACCAAATACAATGGCAAGGGCACACGGAGTGCTCAAGTCCTTCTCCCTCAAATCCCACCGAAGCAACTAATGATAGGGAGTAAAATGGGAGGAAGAACAAGGAGAAAACCAAGAACTCCAAGATCTAGATCCAAGGGGTTCCCCTCACATAGAGGAGAAAGTGATTGGTGGAAATGTGGATCTAGATCTCCTCTCCCTTTTCCCTCAAAAACTAGCAAGAATCCATGGAGCGATTGAGAGTTAGCAAGCTTGAAGAAGGTCAACAATGGGGGAAGAACACGAGTGTCGGTGTAAAAACCGGCGGATCTCGTGTAGGGGGTCCCGAACTGTGCGTCTAGGCGGATGGTAACATGAGAGAAGGGACACGATGTTTTTACCCAGGTTCGGGCCCTCTCGATGGAGGTAAAACCCTACTCCTGCTTGATTAATATTGATGATATGGGTAGTACAAGAGTAGATCTACCACGAGATCAGAGAGGCTAAACCTAGAAGCTAGCCTATGGTATGATTGTTGTTAGTCCTCTGGACTAAAACCCTCCGGTTTATATAGACACCGGAGAGGGCTAGGGTTACACAGAATCGGTTACAATGGGAGGAGATCTACATATCCATATCGCCAAGCTTGCCTTCCACGCCAAGGAAAGTCCCATCCGGACACGGGACGAAGTCTTCAATCTTGTATCTTCATAGTCCAGGAGTCCGGCCAAAGGTTATAGTCCGACCATCCGGACACCCCTATTCGGGACTCCTCAAGAGCCCTGAACCAGGCTTCAATGACGATGAGTCCGGCACGCAGATTGTCTTCGGCATTGCAAGGCGGGTTCCTCCTCCGAATACTTCATAGAAGATTTTGAACACAAGAATAGTATCCGACTCTGCAAAATAAGTTACACATACCACCGCAGAGAGAATAATATTTACACAAACTCAACCTGCTGATGTATTCCGCAGTGTGACATCACACCACGGCCAAGCCTTTATTTGAATCGTTTTTACTGTCCCACCTCAGCGCATTTAGCGAGGCGGTTTCCTTAGCACGTCTTGTCGAAGCAGGGATCGTGTCCCCTTATTCTGGGATTCTCATCAATGCGGGCGTGGGTAACCCAATCGTGCCCGTTGGCACGTCTCCTCTATCGAAGGTGAGTCCCAAACGGTCACGGGGAAGGCTCTTGGTATTCAACCTCTTTATAAAGAGACCAAGGCTCTACTCCTTTCTTTCAATCTCAATCGAATCCGCCCCTCGCCTCGAGTTCCAACACCCAAAGCTCCAGATTCAGGCGCTTCGGACCTTCAACGATGTCCGGCTCCGACCTTCAAGGCCGGTGGATGCCTTCCTTCGTTATGGAAGAAGACGTGTTAAAGCTAAGAGATGCCAGGTATTTAACCAGCGAAATTTCGCATAGGCTGCCTGCTCTAGGGCAGGTTATTCCCACTCCCAAGCCTGGTGAGAGCGTGGTGTTCGCATCTCACTTCCTTCGGGGCTAGGCTTCCGGCTGCACCCCTTCGTTGAGGGCTCATGTTTTATTATGGGTTGGAATTTCACGACTTGGATCCGAGTCCATCCTCCACATCTCATCGTTCATTGTCGTGTGTGAAGCCTTCCTCCGCATTACCCTCACTTGGATTGTGGCTTAAGACCTTCAAAGTGGAGCGAAGATGATCAAGGGGCAGCAAGCGGAGTGCGGAGGGGCTGTTATAAGAAAGAATGCTGACGCTCCATGGCCCGAGGGCTCTTTTCAAGAGGAGTTCATCTTATGGCAACGAGAGTGGTTTTATATCACAGCTCCCAGGGGCACCAAGTGGGTGGTGCCACCTGCCTTTCGCTCGGGTCCCCCACCACAACTAGCGTCATGGGTTAATAAAGGGTTTAACTGGGGGCCGTCCAAGGATGTGCCCTTGTTGCAGGGCCGCATTCCAGATCTCCTAGAGAGAGACATCAATCTGGTCGCGCTGATGCAGGTCATGTTGATTCGCCACACCTTGCCCTGCAAACGTCGCCCCTCCGCATGTGGGAATTTAATCCGGAGGGACCACAAGCTCTCCAACATTTTACAGGCGCGACGCCCATGGAGATGTACAAATTGTTCTTCGGATCACAAGCAATGTGTCCGGACTCGACCGAGGACGCAGGTCTGAGCTGCAATCGCCCGGATACTCAAGTAAGTAGCCCTGTACCCGGACACGCCATCCGTATATTTATCATAAAATTGCCCTTGAAAGACTTGTCCCTCAAACAGGAGTGGATAGCGAAAGCAAAGCTAATCAGGTGTCCGGCCCCCCTCCCTGAGACCACGCCGGATCCCGTGTTAACCAGGATGCTGGAGGTTGCGCCTTTGGAAGAAGGCGAAGGGGGGAACAACGAAGCTACCGTCTCCCCGAAGGAGGTTGTCAGGAAAGGAGGAATCGAGAATCCCTCCATCTAGGGAAAGAAGAGGACCGCTCTGAAGACCCGGAGACCATGGCCTCAAAGCGGGGGAAGAAATCTTCGTCAGAGGGTACTGCGCCGGGAGGTGCCTCGGCCGCACTGTGCCCTCAAGGGGATCAGCCCTCCAGCGAGCCGTAAGTAGAGAGGGGAGTTTTAAAATAAGAGACATCCCTATTCAATTCCTGAGAAAGATAACTGAATTTTTACCTTGTAGTTCGGATTTCAGCCCTTCTCAGCAGAGCTCATCTTCAGGGGATCTTCGTCCGGAGATGATGGAGAGCGGAACGCCTCCCCCTGCCGTACCGCCTTGCGAGGTGGGCGACCCTGAGGTGTCGTCACGGAGGGTTTCTCCGAATCCGGCAGGGCTGGAAAGCAGTCGTATGGCTCCCCAAAGCCCTCCGTGTCCGGCCTTCGAAAAAGGCCATCGGACGAGTCCGACACCGTCTGATGCATGGTCGGAGGAGCTGAAGGATCTGCTCGGGCGAGCATCTATCTCAGAAGAACACCGTGCATTGATGGGCATGGTGATTGAAAGGATTTCATCCGCGGAAAGCGGGTTGCACGAGGCCGTCAGGAGTTTATCGATGAGTTTTGAGTGCACGCTAAATGATGTACCTTTTGACAGTTCCGCATATAAAAGATGTGCCCTGTATAGATAGTAGCCCCTGAGACTCGGTGCGTTGTCAAAAATGACGGCGCGCCGGATCATAGTCCCGGGTATAACATGTCGCCGTTCCTGCGTAGGTGGCGAAGTGTCCGGTGGCTAGCCGTACTTATGAATTTGCCGAGCTAAAGTGGCAACTTGACGTGGCAGATGCCGACATCGCGCTTGTTAACAAGCGGCTTGACGAGTCACAAGGTATGCAATTTCTCCGCGGACACCAGGTAAGGGGGCTTGATGCCCGTGCCTTACAACATGTATGCTTGATGCAGACGGTGCCGCTGCCATGGAGAACCTTCGGGTGGAACTCGCCCGAGCCAAGGTGCAGGCCAGAAAAAGTGATGCGGCTGCCTTAAAGGTGGCCAAAGAGCTGAAAGCCGAACAGGCTGCTCACTGCCGAAGTAGGAAGTAAATGGCCGAGATGGCTGTGAAGTTGAAGGATGTTGCCGACCGCTGCAAGCTTCTTGAAAAAGAAGATCGGGCGGAACAAAAGGACCTGGAGAAGGCCACTACCGAGGCCAAGGATGCTCGCTCTGCAATGAGAGCCATGAAGCAGGAGCTACGTCAGGCCGGAGATATCGCGGCTGGAAAGCCCTTTATGTTGCGGATGAAGTTCGGGGATCCTAAATATGCTCAGTTGGACCGGATGTGGAGTGCGGCGGATACTTATCTGGACTTGGCGGCAAGTGCCGCGGACGCGGCCAAACACTTCCGAGATCAACAGGATCACGAAGTGGAAAAAGCTTTTTGGTCGCGGTTCCACAATCAGTGCCCACTTCCATTAACCGGCGTTTGGCCGAATGGGCGGAGCTGAATAGGTTATCCGGACTCGCCATGAAGGATGTCGTGAGTCATCTGTGGCCGGAAAGGCCCGAGCCGAAGAGTTATTTTAGTTTGGTGCAGCAGTTCCTTGGTGCGGTGTCGCATATCAATGCAACGAAGAGGTCAGCATGCATAGAGGGTGCGCGGATGGCTCTTGCCCATGTCAAGACATACTGGGCGGAGATGAAGGCCACCGACGTTGCATCCCAAGACATAGGAGCCGGGCAAACCCAACATTTGACCACAGACATGATTTGGAGCTGATGCATATAAGGCCAAACTCGCGACGCCGAACACTCCCTAAGGTATTTGGTCTTTATGAAAACGGGCTGAACAACGCCCTTAGTAATAAGCCCTCGTGTCGATTCTGGCATAAAATCCTGGCGTGGCCAATGCCAAGACGCCAGCCTCCACCTTGGTTATAGCAAGAAACCGGGGGATGTGTATCAACAAGAGACAGTAAAAAAGGTTTACGCAGGGTCTTAATCTAAAAAGAATCCTTGGAGCGGGTCCCTACTGCACGTCTGCGCCTGTGTCTCCGTTGTGCCGTATCCTGGACGGGTGTAGCATGGTGTTCATTTATAAAAGAGAGGAACTTAGTTGAAAAAGATCGTGCGAAAATGTACGTTATATTAAATAAACAAAGTACAATTCAAAAAATGAATAAAATTGAGCTTTGTTGTCTCTTGTTGTATATGTGCGGAGCCCCTTGTACGGGGGTATGCGGCTAGTAAGCCCTTTAGATGTTTACGCCGGACTCGTCTAGCCATGTCCGGGGTCTGAACGACCTGTTTAGGTGCTTTGATTAGTGAAGCCGGCTTAGTGTGTGGTTGTCAAGGCGGCCGCACAATCTTCCGCGCTCGAGGAACACTCGATATTTCCTTTTAATGAGATGATGCCTCGTGGACCGGGCATTTTAAGTATAAGAGATGCATAATGCGGTATTGCGTTAAAGCGGGCGAAAGCTTCATGCCCCAGTAGTGCTTGATAGCTACTTGTAAATGGGGCGATGTGGAAGGTTAGCTTTTGCAGCGAAGTTGCTCGGGTGAGCGAACATAACTTCTAGCGAGAGAGCACATACAATGGGCATATGGGCCTGGCATTACCCCTTGAAAGGAAGTGTTGCTATGGTGAATTGTTGTTGGGTCTATCCCCATTTTGCGGATTATGTCCTGATATAGCAGGTTTAGATCACTGCCGCCGTCCATTAGGACTTGTTTGAAGTGGAGTCCGTCAATTATCGGATCTAATACCAAGGCAGTCCAGCCTGCGTTCCGGATACTTCTAGAGTAATCATGTTGGTCGAAGGTGATTTGTTGTAACAACCAGTGGCGGGACTCCTCTGGGATAGGCCGTATGGCGCGTATCTCTATAGGTGCCACTATGTTTTTCCCTTTTGTCACGTGAAGTGAGTTTACTGTTTTGACTTCTTGTGGGAAATTCTTTTGTTTTCCGGTGCTCTGCTTGTCGGGTTCGTCATCGTCCTCGCTTGGTGTGTCGAGCCCCTTGTGATCGGCGTTGAGTTTGCCGGATTGCTTGAAGACCCAACAATCTTTGTGGGTCTGGTTTGCGAGCTTCCGGGAAGTCTTGTGGATTTGACATATCTTGTCCAAGATTTTGTTTAGGTTAGATAGCTCGTCCTGTTATCCTTGAGGAGCAGCTTTTTCGATTCTGCCGAGAGCTTTTGAATCCGGCGTTGGTGCCGTGCTCTTCGGGCTGTTTCCCTTGGTCCGGCGCTGGTCCTTGCTGCGTCGCAGTTTCCCGTTTCCATCCCTAACTTTGGATGTACTTGGGTCGCTGGTACTGCATCTTGCCAACCACCTATCCTCTCTTGCACAAAAGCGGGTCATGAGGCTTGTTAATGCGGCCATTGTTCTTGGCTTTTCTTGGCCGAGGTGTCTGGCGAGCCATTCGTCTCGGACGTTGTGTTTGAAAGCTGCTAAGGCTTGCGTCCTGGACGATCGACTATTTGGTTCTTTTTTTAGTAAGGAATCTGTTCCAAATTTCCGGGCTGACTCTCCGGGTTGTTGAGTTATGTGACTTAAATAAATCGCATCCGGAGGTCGGACATAGGTCCCTTGAAAATTTGCCCGAAAAAGCATCCTCGAGCTCTTCCCAACTTCCAAAGTGGTGTTTTGGAAGGCTTTTAAGCCAATGCCGGGCTGGCCTTTTGAGCTTGAGGGGTAAGTATTTTATGGCGTGGAGGTCATCTCCTCTAGCCATGTGTATGTGGAGGATGTAATCCTCAATCCAGACTCCAGGGTATGTTGTTCCGTCGTATGCCTCTATGTTTACGGGCTTAAATCCCGCTGAAAAAATTCATGATCCAGCACCTCATCGGTGAAGCATAGGGGGTGTGCGGCACCCCTATATCTGGGCGTACCGTGATGTTCGGATATTTGATGTGTTGCATTGCTTACTAGAGCTTGCTTTCTTGGCCCATAGATAGATCTGCCTGGGCCATCTTTTTGATGCGAATCCTTGTGCAGGTCGCGTGCCGGCTTGTGTGCGGCATCCTTTTCCGCACTGTGTTGGCCATGGGGTTATTTGTACGACCGGGTGGCTTCCTTATTTTTTTGATTGCGGAGGCTCTAAGGCCTCTTCATCAAATTCCGGCAGTAATTTTCGCTTCGGATAGCTCTTTGTGCGGCGTATCGCCCGTATTTACTCGCGGTGTTGAGTACTTTGCTCCATCTATTTTTGAGTGCATCTTCCGCTGTTTTGAGCTTCCGTTTCTGCTTTTTCACGCTACACGCAGTGGCGACGAGCCTTTTGTTGAGGTTCTTCTGCTCTAGCAATCTGTCCGCGTGAGGTCATCCGGACTGTTATCTTCGCCGGACGGGTTCTTTATCCAAGTTGCCCTATTCGGACGGTTGCTTTCGATGGCATGTTAAATAAATCCGCCCGGTTCGCCCTGCTCTATGGCTCGATACGTATGGCTCTTTGTCTCTATCGAGGTGGGGTTTGGAGCGGCGCTTACGCCGCCGCTTTGACTGCTTTTCGAGGGAACGATCCCTCGTTGCGCCCCTTTGTTCCTCGTCATCGTTTCTTTTAGGTGTGTCCACCATGTATACATCGTGGGATGAGGTGGTTGTCCAGTGCCCTATAGGCGCTGATTCCTGTTCGTCTCCTACATCGTCGTCCATACCGTCGATGTCTTCGGAGTCGAAGTTGAGCATGTCGGTTAAATCATCGACAGTGTCTACGAAGTGGGTGGTGGGTGGGCTTTGAATTTCTTCGTTGTCCGCATCCCAAACTTGCTGACCGTAGTCCGGCCAGGGCTCTCCTGATAGAGAGAGAGAGAGAGAGAGAGACTTTAGTGAATTCAGTATGTCGCCGAAGAGCGAGTGCTGAAAGATGTCCGCGGCGGTGAACTCCATGATCGGCGCCCAATCGGATTCGATTGGCAGGGGCGCGGAAGTTTCGGAGTCCGGAGAGGAGTCTGGCACCTTGGAGTCACGAGCTTCGCAAAGGACAGGTATGGTGTTCGGCTTGATCGTCATAGATATTGCAGCCCCCGAAGCGGTGTCCAGCCACCCGTCCTCGATTGGCGCAGTCGGCTCCGAGCTAAGGGTCGGAGCGGACACTGGTGCGGCCTCCAGGACACTGTTCGGCGGCAGAGCTAGATCATGCCCATCGTGACAGTGCGGCGCGCTTGGCTGTGGCTCGAACCCGTCGAAGATCAAGTCTCCACGGACGTCGGCCGTGTAGTTCAAACTTCCAAATCTGACCTGATGGCCAGGGGCGTAGCTTTCGATCTGCTCTAGATGGCCAAGCGAATTGGCCCGTAGTGCAAAGCCGCCGAATACGAAGATCTGTCCGGGGAAAAAGTCTATACTGGACCGCATCGTTGTTGATGATCGGAGGAGCCATCGGGCCTAAAGGTGACTACACAGAGGAACTCTCAATGAAAGCACCAATGTCGGTGTCAAAACCGGCGGATCTTGGGTAGGGGGTCCCGAACTGTGCGTCTAGGCGGATGGTAACAGGAGACGAGGGACACAATGTTTTACCCAGGTTCGGGCCCTCTTGATGGAGGTAAAACCCTAGGTCCTGCTTGATTAATATTTATGATATGGGTAGTACAAGAGTAGATCTACCACGAGATCGAGAGGCTAAACCTAGAAGCTAGCCTATGGTATGATTGTTGTTAGATCCTCTGGACTAAAACCCTCCGGTTTATATAGACATCGGAGAGGGCTAGGGTTACCTGTAGTCGGTTACAATGAGAGGAGATCTACATATCCGTATCGCCAAGCTTGCCTTCCACGCCAAGGAAAGTCCCATCCGGACACGGGACGAAGTCTTCAATCTTGTATCTTCATAGTCCAGGAGTCCGGCCATCCGGACACCCCCTAATCCGGGACTCCCTCAACGAGCTCAAAGGATAAGGTTCATTGGGGAAGAATACCCCCTTTTATAGGAGGGGGGAAATCCAAACGTTATGCTCACAGCTCGCATAGAGCAGTACTACCGCTCCTACGAGCGGTACTACCGCTAGGACGGCAGAAGCCCAATGAAACAACACTGCAAAGGGGCAACAGGGCGTTACTACTGCAGGAGCGGTACTACCGCCTGCCCTTGCGGTACTAGTGTGCGACCACGGATGTATAAAATAACTGTCGCGCCTACAACCGCTAGAGCTAGCTACGAGAAAAAGTCGGCACGGTACTACCGCTCACAGGGAGCGGTACTACCGCGTAAGGGCGGATGTAAAAAAGTACATCCGCGCCTACTACCGCACGCAACAGCGCCAGGACACGAGGCGGTGGTACTACCGCTCACCGGGAGCGGTACTACCGCGTAGGGCGCGGAAGTAAAAAATTACTTCCGTGCCTACTTCCGTGCGCGCCAGCGTTCTGGGCTAGAGGCAGCGGTACTACCGCTCACCAGGAGTGGTACTACCACTGGCCCCTGCGGTACTACCGCTCCCTTGAGCAAGACTACCAAGACGCCTACAGTAGGCTTTAGCACTTGGATGCCTTCAAAACGCAGCTAAAGACAACAGACAGATCCAATAAAACCAGAACTGCCATAACTTCTGCAAATGAGCTCCGAATTGAGCAAACTCAAGCTTGTTGGATAAAAGACGACGAGTAGCATCAAAACAGCAAGGAGTGAAGCCTCCAACAGAAGCAGGGGAGGTATGCCTAATAAAGAGAGGAGTGAAGCCTCCAACAGCGGTACTACTCAAGCTTGTTGGATATAGAAAGAAGAGGCAGGGGAGGTATGCCTAATAAAGAGAGGAGTGAAGCCTCCAACAGAGAAGAACCGACATAACCTCCAACATCAAAAATATCATAGAAGATGCATGTGAACTCCATTTTCGATGAACTCGAGCTTGTCTGTCACGCCCAATATGCGACCCTATCCAAAAGGAACTCGACGGTCCCACCAAGGATAGACCCGCATATTGAAACGCTTTTGCAAGGTGGATATCATTACATCAACATTACATAATAGTGGGGATACATACCTAAGGCACAAATGCCACCAGAATACATCAACATCATATTCAAGATCAACATCCGACTACGGATGAAACATAAACAGAAACTCAAACGACATCCACCACCTTTAGCCCAGGCTGCCGACCTGGAACCTATCCCCTGATCGAAGAAGCAGAAGAAGAACTCCAAAGTAAGCAAACATCACTCTCGCGTCATGATCATCGCCTAACCTGTACCTGCAACTGATGTTGTAGTAATCTGTGAGCCACGAGGACTCAGCAATCCGATTACCATGGGTATCAAGACTAGCAAAGCTTAAAGGGAAAGGAAGGGGTAAAGTGGTGAGGTTGCAGCAGCGACTAAGCATATATGGTGGCTAACATACGCAATTGAGAGCGAGAAGAGAAACAAAGGAACGATCGTCAACTAGTAATGATCAAGAAGTGATCACGAACTCCTACTTACGACAAACATAACCCGAAGCCGTGTTCTCCTCTCGATCAACCCTGAAAAGAGACACTCACGCGATTCGCTACGGTTGGTGTATTTTAGAAGAGTTTGCTTCAAGTTTACTACAACTGGATATTAACAAATTCCCATCTGCCACATAACCGCGGGCACGGCTCTCGAAAGTTTATACCCCGCAGGGGTGTCCCAACTTAGCCCATGATAAGCTCTCGCGATC
Organism: Aegilops bicornis; assembly: GCA_021605145.1. Taxonomy (NCBI): domain Eukaryota; kingdom Viridiplantae; phylum Streptophyta; class Magnoliopsida; order Poales; family Poaceae; genus Aegilops; species Aegilops bicornis. Next base: position 556,352,141 of record CM038672.1, on the reverse strand, counting down.
AACGAAGGATATTCCTTCTCCCGGGAAGACCCGATCGGTCTCGGAATCCGGCTACAAGACATTTCGGCGGTAATAAAACAAGACCAGCAAAGCCGCCCGATGTGCCGACAAATCCCGATAGGAGTCGACGCGTACCTCGTTCTCGAGGGCACACCGGATAGGTCGACCTACGAGTAAAACCAGCCCTCGAGTTGCCCGTGGTGGCCCCTTGATCTGCCCGTTTGGACCAACACTTTCGAAGAACTGCCCGGGGGGCTAAAATAAAGATGACCCGTGGGCTCCGGAAACCCAAGGGAAAAAGGGCATAGGTGAGGCAAATGGTAAAACCAATGTTGGGCCTTCTTTGGAGGAGTCTTATTCAAAGCGAACTGTCAAGGGGTCCCATAAATCACCCGACCGCGTTAGGGACGCAAAATCCGGGAACATAATACCGATATGACAAAAACTAGGGCGGCAAGAGTGGAACAAAACACCAGGCATAAGGCCGAGCCTTCCACCCTTTACCAAGTATATAGATGCATTAATAATATAAGATATATTGTGATATCCCAACATAATCCTGTTCACCATGGAGCAATCTTCAACTTCACCTGCAACTAGCAACGCTATAAGAGGGCTGAGCAAAGCGGTAACATAGCCAAACAACGGTTTGCTGGGAAGGTGACAACGAGTTAGAGGTTCATGGCAATTTGGGAGGCTTGAGCGACAGAAGTGATAGGTAGCGCAGCATAGCGAAGAACGAAGCAACTAACATAGCAATGATAGTAATGAGATCCACAGGTGACGGTCATCTTGCCTGAAATCCCGCAAGAAAGAAGAACGAGTCCATGAAGAAGATGAAGCCACGAAAGGCAGACCAAGCGTGAAGCGAGCGAATCCTCACGATCATAACGAAACAGGAACTAACAAGAAGAAGCATACACCATAGTAAACACACTACACATGAACAAGACATGATGCACAACAAGCATGATGCATGACAAAGCTACATGAAGCTACTCATGGCAAGAGATGATGCAAACAAGAGCAACACACCAAGGCAAGTTTAAATGAGGCCGGAAACAACATATAACAATTCCGATAAGTCCTCGTATGCAAATTTCGAAATTGGTCCAGATCTGAATAAACCTTATGTTCAAGTTGTTAAACAGCAATTTAAGATGCACCAAGATGATCTACACGAAATTCTAGTCAAGTTACATATAAAGTTCATTTAATTCGGAGCTACGGCCTAGAAGATATGAGCAAAGCAAGTTAACCATGGCATCGATGCAAAATGCATACAAACATCAAGCCAACACCTCAAAACAAGGATGCAACATGATACTATGAAACTACATGCAAAATCAAGCAAGTTTCATATAGAGCACACTCAAAACGGAGCAACGGTTCAACACATACACATGAAACAAGGCATAACACAATCTGTCCAAAACAGCAACTAGGCATATTGCAATCCTCAAAACACTATGCTACAGCATCTCAACGTAACAACAAAAGGCATGGGGATGATGTACAGGTAAAGCATGACAAAACATGAACACTGAGCTAACTCCATAAATCACTAGAACATGCTCAAACACACATGGCAAGATTGCAAATAATAACAGTTTCAGACTTTGCAGAAAATAACATCAGGTTGCAATGTTTAGAGCTATCCAACTACATGCTACAGGAACTTATCAAGGCAAACAAATGCATGGCATGAATCTAATAAATGCATAGATCAAAAGTCCCTTACTGACCATGAGCCAAAAAGGATCAGAAGATATGATGGCACACATGTAAACATAGCAAGTTATATTACAGATTCATACATGGCAGGAACAACGATAAGTAGGCATGTTGATGAGCTTGAACCACTCACCACAGAGCAATACATGGCATGGCAAGGCAACTCACAGTAAGAAGACATGGCATAGAAGGTATAAATGGCAAGAACAATATCATAGAATACACGGGTCAACTACAACAACCTTGGCAAAATTGAATAACATGTAAACAACCTGCCAGGAAACATTTTATAGCAAAAGTAGAGCTCGATTGACTCAAGCTATGGCACTCCATAATTGCAAACAAGGGCATGGATGGATAGAGAATAACCATATGTTCAAAACATCCTTACTGAAGTATCTAAAAATAAGCATTGATCTCTCGGTAGCATCAAGTTTACATGGCATAAAAATATCAGCAGAATAGGGGCTGAAATCAGCATCATGAAGCCTAGTTTGCATGCTTGTGCTAGTCACCACAGAGATCAAACAAATACATGGAATACACCCCTGTAAAGATGGAATGGCATATTACAAAACACATGTAGGACTCAAGTTCATAAGATGCACGCATCAATCATGGCAAAAATGACAAAAGTGCATGTTCTGATAAGAATCTGAAACTAACATCACATAGCCCTCTTCTAACAGCATTTCGGGCATCACGATGAGCTCAAATGAAAATGACGCAATGAGAGGAAATGGTCTACTCGTCGAACCGAACAATTTTACATATTACACGCACGAAACGGAGCAATATGCACAGAGTTATGATGCGATGAACATGGGATGAAAATGCAAAAAATCCGGGAATTTGGATATTTTGGGTCAACCTTGGTCTTCTCAGATCCGATCTGGATCCAGTCGCCGCAGACGCCGAGGCAGCCGGAGACTCGCGGAGAGGACGGAGAGGAGCTCGGGAGGGCCTGATCCGGCCGGAGGCGGGCGGCGCTTGCGCCGGGCGGCGAGGCGACGGCGGCGTGAGGCGCGCGGCTTGGGCGGCGACCGGAGGCGGCAATGGCCAGTGAAGCGGGCGGCGCCGGGCGCGGAGGAGCGAGGGCGAGGCGCCGCGGGCGGCGCTGGGCACGGGCCTGTCGCCGCGGGAGGAGTGAGGCGGCGGGTCTGGGCGCGGGCGATGAAGCGCCTCGCTGTGGCGCGGGCGGGGCGTGGCGAGATGGCGGCGGAGGGACACGTGGCGCGTGGGGATTGGGGCGGAGCGGCGGCGGGATTCGTCCGGTGAGATCCGGACGTGTCCGTCGACGGGATGAGGAAGAAGCTAGGGTTTCGGGGGGAATTGATCCGCGAATTTCGGGGGAGGCACCTATTTATAGTTTCTGGGAGCTAGGAGAGTCCAAATGAGGTGCGGTTTTCAGCCACGCGATCGTGATCGAACGACCGAGAGCATGGAGGGGAGTTTGGTGGGTTTTGGGCCACTTTAGAAGGGGTGTTGGGCTGCAAGGAGAAGGGGGCTTTTACGGTTACCCGGTTAACCGTTGGAGTACCAAACGACCTCCAAATGGCACGAAACTTGATAGGCGGTCTACCGGTGCTATACCAAGGCCGCTTGGCAAACCTCGGGCCATTCCGAGACCGTTTAACACCCGCACACGAAAAGAGGCAAAAGGGGCGCCGGAGACATAGGAGTTCCTGATTGCAAAACGGACAACGGGGAAAATGATCGGATGCATGAGACGAACACGTATGCAAAATGAAATGCACATGATGACATGATATGAAATGCAGATGATGACATGGCAAAGTGCACACGCAAGCACATGACATGGCAAACACGGCGAATAACTGACGGACACCTGGCGCATCGAATCCGGGGCGTTACATTGTCATCAAGATGACCAAAAGCTCTAAGACTCACAAATAAAACCAAACAAGAACCAAGAAAGATGATGCAATGATTCAATGGTTTGAGCTCTCTACGAATGATACAATCAAGCTACTCATCATCGAGCCCCCCTTGATAGTACGGCAATCGATCCTATAACCCGGTCCCCAACTACCAACATGAGACCGGTAAAACAGAAAATCTATCAAGGGCAAACCTTTGCCTTGCACAAAGTCCACTTGAGCTAGATGTAGACGATCTTGACTTCCTCAAGTTGGACCACCTTTCTTGATTGCGTCGGCTCGGTGAAGACTAGTAGATTGCTCCCCTATACTTCACTATGGGTGAGCCACTCTTTGGCACATCTTCACAAGTCCATTGTCACCACAATGGACAGCAAGCTTCAAGCACTTGATGTCTTCGTGATGCATCACTTGAACTTGCACACCGCAACCTAACTCCACAAAGAACTCTCACAAAGACCATGGGTTAGTACACAAAGCGTAATTGACAATACTTACCATACCATGGGATCGCTTGATCCCTCTCGGTACATCTTCTACGCTCTGTGTGTTGATCAACTTGATTCACTCTTTGACTTAGTCTTGATCAACCTCTCACAAGACCAATCTTTAGGTAATTCCTTGAATAGAACCTTGGTCGACACAAACTCTCCTTGAAACCAACACATGTATTCCAAGAAAAACCTATGGACAAAACCTTCAAAAACAACTCAAGGCAACCATTAGTCCATAAAAATTGTCATCAATTACCAAAACCAAACATGGGGGCACCGCATGTCCTTTCAGGTTCAGAGAGGGATGCCGAGGCGGTGGCTCCAGGTGGCGAGCTACTCGGTTGGCTCTCCGGTGGGTCGCTAAGTAGTGGTTGTGGCTGCGCTAGTCAGCCGTGTGGGCGGCGAGTGGTCGTGCACTGGGAGGCCTTGGCGTCTTCTCTGTCGCGGCAGAGGAGGTGACTAGATCTGGTTCTGGCCCAGGCTTCGTCGCGATGGCAGGCTTTAATCCTATATGGCTTGGGGAAGCAACCGGGCGAAGCCCTCCGCTTCCGCGTGGATGGCGATGGCGCCCATAGTTGCCACTATCCTCTTGTGGATGTTGTCACAGGTTCGCCTTCCTTGTTAGAGTTCTGGGTGAAAACCTTGGTCCATTGCGTCGGACGCGGCAATGGCGACACATTGCACCGTTTTCCCTTTTGAGGGCGTTGTCGTGGAACCCAGGTGTCATTGGTCGTGGTTGGTGTAGTTCTTAGATCCTCCTGTACTCTTGCTTGTTAAATGATATAGTTGTAGTTGTAACATGACATGTGTCACGAGGGTGTATATTGTGTGCGTGTTGTAAACTTGGGCAGGTTGTTGTAGGTTAGAGATCCTTATCTTGTATAGTCTTGGATGAGGGGTCAAGCTAACACAACAACCTGCCAACCTCGATGTAATCTTGTTGCTATTTAACACGACGCAGCGTCCCTGCACAGTGGTATATGCTTCACCTCTTTTCATTCATGGTAATCAGAGCCTACCTCGGGTTCATCCATGGCGAGCTCTTCCTCCGCAAATTCTTTCCCCTCGTCTCCGTTTGCACACAACGCAACCGAGAAGCTCACGAGAGGGAACGAGGCCTTATGGCGTGCCACGGTGCTCTCAGCCATCAGGGGAGCGCAGATGGCAAACTTCCTCGACACCGAGCAGCTGCCTTCGCCCACGACCATTGAGGTCACCGGCGGCGACGGCAAGGCCAAGACGAAGGGGCCGAACCCGGAGTTCGGTCTGTGGTACGCGCGGGATCAACAGGTTTTCTCATACCTGCTGACCACACTACCGCGTGAGATGGTCGTCCAAGTGGCAACCTGCCACACCGCGGCAGAGCTATGGAATACGGTGCAAGGGATGCTCGCGTCGCACACCGGTATGAACCGTCAATGTCGAGTGCCCTAGCCAATCTTCAGAAGGGCAACTCCACAATCACAGAGTATGTTGGTAAGGTCCGAACTCTGTGTGATGAACTAACTGCTTCAGGGAAGGCCTTGGACGAGGAAGAGGTGATCTCCCGCATCCTTGCTGGACTGGATGAGGAGTACGATCCAGTGGTGTCGGCCATGTGCTCTAGGGTCAAACCTGTAAAGATCCCGGAGCTGTTCTCATAGCTTCTGAGTTTTGAGACTCGCCTGAATCTCCGCGGCGGGTCGTCTCAGTCGTCCGCAAATGCGGCGGCGCGTGGGCGCGGCTTCAACAAGAACAACAACGCCATCGGCAATGGTGATCGCGGCGGCGGTCGCGGCTTCAACAACAAAACCAGGCGGTGGTGATCGTGGCCGTGGTGGTGACCACGGCCGTGGTCGAGGCAACTCGGGAGGCAGGGGGAACTACAACAGCAACTCCTCTGCCAAACCGGTATGCCAGATCTGTGGCAAAGTTGGCCACCCTGCTTGGAAGTGCTGGAAGCGCTACGATTCCTCATATCAGGGAGGAGAAGAGCGCTCGGCCAACATGGCTGCTCCTCAGTATGGAGTTGACACCAACTGGTATATGGACAATGGTGCAACCGACCATATTACAAGCGATCTGGAGAAGCTGACCGTCCGGGAGCGGTACACGGGCAATGATCAGATTCACACTGCAAACGGATCAGGTATGTCCATTGATCATATTGGTTATGCAACTATTTCTACCCCAGATCGCAATCTCCATCTAAAAGATGTTCTTCATGTTCCGGAGGCAGCAAAAGATTTGATTTCTGCAAGTAAACTTGCTCTTGACAATAATAGTATTGTTGAAATTCACCCTCATTTTTTTCTCATCAAGGATCTGGAAACGAGGAAATTTCTACTTCGAGGCAGGGGTAGAAGAGGGCTCTATCCTGTCAAACACACCGGGGAAACGTCCAGAAGCATGTGCTCAATGTCACCAAACCACCTTTGGATTGGTGGCATAGACGTTTAGGTCACCCTTCTTCCACTGTTATTAGGAAGATTCTTAGTGAGAATAAACTCCCGTGTGTCAATAATGATAGCAATAAACATGTATGTGACGCCTGCCAAAAGGGCAAAAGTCACCAGTTACCTTATCCTCAATCTTTGTGTGAATCTAAATTTCCTTTGGAACTTGTCCCTTCTGATGTGTGGGGTCCTGCTGTTGAAACAGTAGGCAGAAAAAAATACTATGTGAGTTTTATCGTTGATTTTAGTAAATTCACATGGATCTATCTCATTAAACACAAATCTGAAGTTTTTCAGAAATTCCATGACTTCCAAAACCTTGTTGAACAGCGTTTTGATCGAAAAATCCTTGCCCTCCAAACAGACTGGGGAGGGGAGTTGAAAAGTTGAACTCCTTCTTTACCAAAATTGGTACCACATGTCATGCCCTCATGCTCATCAGCAGAATGGGTCAGCCGAGTGCAAGCACCGACACATCGTTGAAGTTGTCCTCTCCTTGCTTGCTCAAGCCTCTATGCCCTTGAAGTTTTGGGATGAGGCTTTTCTTGCCGCAACCTACTTGATCAATAGGGTTCCAAGTAAGGTCATAAATCATGAAACACCACTCACTAGGTTATTCGGTGAAACTCCCAACTACTCCTTTCTTAGAATTTTTGGGTGTGCTTGTTGGCCCAACCTACGTCCCTACAACACACATAAGCTCCAGTTTCGGTCAAAGCAATGTGCCTTTCTTGGTTATAGTAACTTGCACAAAGGCTACAAGTGCCTTTATATTTCTACAGGGTGTGTATACATCTCTAGGGATGTGGTGTTTGATGAAAATATTTTTCCTTTTGCGGCTCTTCATCCTAATGTCGGTGCTCGTCTAAGGGCTGAGATTCTTTTGCTCCCTCCTGACCTATTTAATCCTACTGATCACGGGGGAAAGATAGTTGATGATCAATTGATTAATAGGACTACTAATGGTTCTGATGATGCAGGAAGTCGCGGTGAAAAAAATACAGCAGAAAACACTGTTTTTGGTCATGATTTTATGCAGCAGATGCAGCCAAACTGGTCTGGCTCGGAACTCGGAACAGATCCTCCTGCGGACACGGATCCCGAGAGATCTGGTGGCAGGGAAGATTCGCCTGCACGCACGAATCCCGAGAGATCCGGCGGCGCTGCTGCTCCTGACGCGTGCACGGACTCGGAGGTAGAACCGCGCACTCCGGCTGGCGCGGCCACCCCACCTGGTGCGGGCAGCCCGTCCACGGGCGACACGCGTCCAGACTCGCGGTCGGGTGCGTGGGTTGGCGCAGGTGGGTCCAACGCGTCGCCGTCACGGAATGATGAGGAGGCGCGGACTCCTGGGCGTGTGTCGCCTGGACGCGTTTCTGCCTCGCCAACTGGACGAATGGCGCTGTCTCGGGCTGGCAGGACCGATCCCCAGGCGGATTCTCTGGCTCGATCGAGTGGCGGCAGGATCTCCTACAGCGTCAGGATCTTTTGTGGCCGTTGAACCGCAGCGACCCAATACACGGTCGCAAAGAGGCATTTTTAAACCCTTGGTTCCTAAAGATGGAACGGTCAGGTATGGTAAAAATGTCAAGGCAGTAAACTTTGCTGCTACTGGTGAACCTCGTGATCTAGCTGAAGCACTAGATGATAAGAACTGGAAAAAAGCTATGGAGGTAGAATATGATGCACTTATGAAAAATCAAACTTGGCATCTAGTGCCACCTAAACAAGGTAGGAACATTATAGATTGCAAGTGGGTATACAAAATTAAGAGAAATTACGATGGAACAATGAAGCGGATACAAAGCTAGACTAGTAGCAAAAGGGTTTAAACAACGTTATGGAATTGACTATGAAGACACTTTTAGTCCAGTAGTTAAAGCAGCTACTATTAGACTTGTTTTGTCTATTGATGTTTCCAGGGGATGGACTCTTCGCCAATTGGATGTTCAGAATGCGTTCTTACATGGTATTCTCGAGGAGGAGGTGTACATGAAGCAACCACCTGGGTTTGTGGATGCCACCAAACCACAACATGTGTGTAAATTGGACAAAGCACTTTATGGTGCAAAGCAGGCACCCAGAGCGTGGTACTCAAGACTAAGTACAAAGCTTCAACAACTTGGCTTGAGACCATCAAGGGAGATACTTCTGTTTTTCTTCAAAAATGAGAAGGTGATCATCTATATGCTTATATATGTAGATGATATAATTGTTGCTAGCTCATCTCCACAAGCCACCTCAGCTCTACTTAGAAACTTGAAGAGTGATTTTGCTCTCAAAGACTTGGGAGAATTACACTATTTCCTTGGCATAGAAGTGAAACAGGTACATGATGGTATACTGCTGACTCAAGAGAAATATGCCAAGGATATACTCAAGCGTGTAGATATGAGAGACTGTAAACCCTCCAGTACACCTTTATCTACAACAGAAAAATTATCATTGCATGAAGGAGAATTGTTAAGTCCAGAGAAAGGGACTAAATATAGGAGTGTGGTGGGTGCACTACAATATTTAACTTTGACAAGACCTGATATATCCTTCTCTGTTAACAAAGTCTGTCAATTTCTGCATTCTCCTACTTCACTTCATTGGACAGCAGTTAAAAGGATTTTGAGATATATTCAAGGAAGTGCTGGTACAGGACTGAAAATATGTAAATCACCCTCAACAATTGTTAGTGCCTTTTCTGATGCAGATTGAGTAGGTTGTCCTGATGACAGAAGGTCTACAGGTGGATTTGCTGTTTTCTTTGGTTCCAACCTTATATCCTGGAATGCAAAGAAACAAGCTACAGTCTCTCGCTCTAGTACTGAAGCAGAATATAAATCTATGGCAAATGCAACAGCTGAGGTAATGTGGATGGAAACTCTATTAAATGAGCTAGGAGTAAGAAGATCAAGTACTTCTTGCTATGGTGTGATAATCTTGGAGCAACGTACCTCTCAGCTAATCCAGTGTTCCATGCAAGGACGAAACACATAGAGATTGATTTTCACTTTGTCAGAGAGAGAGTTGCTAGGAAACTGTTGGAAGTCAGGTTCATCCCAACAGGAGACCAAGTGGCAGATGGTTTCACAAAACCATTACAGATTCGACAACTACAAGCTTTCAAGAACAATCTCAACCTTGACACGTTTAGATTGAGGGAGGATGTTAAATGATATAGTTGTAGTTGTAACGTGACATGTGTCACGAGGGTGTATATTGTGTGCGTGTTGTAAACTTGGGCAGGTTGTTGTAGGTTAGAGATCTTTATCTTGTATAGTCTTGGATGAGGGATCAAGCTAACACAACAACCTGCCAACCTCGATGTAATCTTGTTGCTATTTAACACGCACGCGTCCCTGCCTGGTGGTATACGCTTCACCTCTTTTCTTTCATTGCTCGGTGTTGTAATCATGTTCTGACCAATCTATGTTGCCTGTTTTTCTTCTTCTAAGTTTTGCTTTATTTGAGGGCTTCCTCATTTTTTTATAGTTCATATTATATCGTTCCGCCGTGTATTTAAGGTTTGTGCTTTATTTATAAAAGGGACCACGCACCTTTGCATCCAGACGGGACGAGTTCAACTCGATAGATCTTCCTTAACAATTCTATGTTTCTTCAGGAACAAGCCATTACGTTCCCTCATGCTGGTGGGCGCCGCCGATGGTTAGGACCAGGTGCGGCGATCCGTACGATTCAAGGAACAGGGCAGACGCATCCTTCCTCACACAAAGGGACGCAGCGAATACCCAAAGCTAACAGTCAAAAAGGTCATGCAAATATCGCGCCCTGAAGTGAAACGTCAAGCAAGCACTTGGAAATCGCAGAACGCCGTCCATTTCTTCAGAAAGTGTCAAGCTAATACCGACGAGGATTGAAGAGCAGATGTTACAAGGAAGAAGAAAACTGACCAGACGTGTCTGCACGTACATAGAATATTCGGATTAGCCCGTAAGCCATGCATAGTGCGGCTGCACGAGCGTCCACATGCATGGGCACGCTAGCCCGCCTCTCTCGTAATGACCTTGCTGAGTCCCTCCAGCAAAGGCTATATATACACGGACATTCATCAAACTATGAGAACCAAATCCTCACTGGTACAAGAACAAACACATAAGCGACAACACACAGCTTCCCAGGTCAGCTACGTACAGATAGACGTTGGTGAGCTTATTAATTAGCAAGGGCATCCAGCGACAGACATATGAGGTCATCTCCACCGCGCGACCCCAAAACGTCCGGGTCTGACTATTTGGGTCAAAACGGACAAATAAAGCGGCCCAACCCGCAATCCCATCCGTGGTCCGGCTTGCCCCATCCTGAGCGCAAATTTGGCTCGGCTTTGGGGTCGAGCGGACACCGAACGGACGCTTTCTGCTCCTCCCCGTCCGCTCTTGTCCGGGCCTGGACCTACTTGTCAACCACTCACCTCCACCGGTCTCTCTCTTCCTTTCTCTCTCTCCCTTTTTCTCTCTGGAGCACGCATCGTCCTCCCCCGCTCGCGCACCTCGCAGAACCAGCAGCCAGTCCTACCGGCGCTTCGTGGCCGGTGGCGGGGCAGGCCAGCGTGGCTGGGCGAGCAGGGCGAGACCGGGAGGCAGGCCTTGGCCGAGGCAGGGAGGCAGGCGGGCAGGCGAGGCGAGGCGGGCCGGTCTTGACTAGGAGGCCAGGCGGCAGCCTTGACCACATGGTGGCAGCGGGGCAGGCAGCGGTGTGGCGGCGCCACCTCGGGCGGCAGGCGCGGCGCGGCCACCACAGGGCTGACCAGGCGTGGCGCTGCCACCATGGGCGGCCAAAGGCGGGCGGCCCTGGTGTGGCGCGACCATTGCGGGGCGTCGTGCTCGTCCCCGCACTTTCCTCCTCCCTACTGCGTCTCGCCGGCGTGGAGTTCGAGCTCGACCGCCGGTCTCGTCTCGCGCCTGCGCCCGCATCCGGCCGGTGCTCCCGCAGACGTCGGCCTCGCCTCTCCGCGCCCAGCCGCTGCGAGCTTCCCTGCCTCCTACGTGTTTGACAAAATGCCAGGCGGATATGTCACCCCGGACATAATATGGGATGTGCTCGCGCGTTGGGCACACTTACACGGCGACGACCCCAAACGGACATGGGCAACTCCATTGCCTCCCCAAACGGACGAAAACAGAACAAAACGGACGTCTGAATGGGGTCTTGCGGTGGAGTTGGCCTCACGTCGGCTCCAGCTCGAGCTATTGCGGTGGTGGCTCTCGTGCTCGCGTGCTGTGGGCTGGCCATGGCCGCGGACAACGCGCCGGTATGGCTGAGGGCGCATGCGACGTTCTACGGCGGCGCCGATGCCTCTGACACCATGGGTAAGTAGCTTATTTCAAACTCATGTATGGGCCAATTGAATAGTGAATACCACATCTCGTGCTGCCTGTTCTAAAAGCATACGTACGCTCAATTCAACGCAGGTGGGGCGTGTGGGTACGGCAACCTATACTCGGCGGGTTACGGCACGCGGACGGCGGCGCTGAGCCAGGCGCTCTTCAACGACGGTGCGGCGTGTGGTCAGTGCTACAAGATTGCTTGTGACCGCAAGCTTGCAGATCCGATGTTCTGCAAACCCGGCGTCTCGGTGACAATCACGGCCACGAACCTTTGCCCGCCTAACTATGCACTCCCGAGCGACAATGGAGGATGGTGCAATCCTCCGAGCCGCACTTCGACATGGCGCAGCCGGCCTGAGAGAAGATTGGTGTGTATAAGGGTGGCATCATCCCTGTCATGTACCAGAGGTAACTAGAACCTGAATATTTATCACTGTTATGTGTCTGTCTGCAAGTTACTAAAACCGATTTCTGCAGGGTTCCATGCGTGAAGAAAGGTGGGGTAAGGTTCAAGATCGCTGGTCATGATTACTTCAACCTAGTTAACGTATTCAACGTGGGAGCTGCCGGATCAATCAAATCGATGGATGTCAAGACCTCTAATTCAGACGCATGGGCGCCAATGGCTCGTAGCGCGAACTGGCAATCTCTAGCGAATCTTACAGGGAAGATGCTCTCATTCAGATTGACCAACACAGATGGGCAGACGCTTGTGTTCAACAATATTGTTCCAGCTGGATGGACGTTTGGGCAAACATTTGCGAGCAAATTGCAGTTTTAACTAATTACTGTCCATACAACGATTTGGGATGTAATTGGTTTGTGAGCATACCATCATACACCGGAGGGATGTTTGGAATTTCTTTATTTACGGTGTGGTGCTTAAAAATATTAGTTGTAAGCGCTACTTGTGTACATATATTGATTGATTGGTCACCCTCATGTAGCTCCAATTTCCTTGTACGTGTTTAACTTATTGTACATATTTGTATTTTTATTTATTTGCATGGTGTATATAAAAGATGATTGGTTCTACCGAGTTACCTTGAATGTTTATTCTCTCGCTTTAGTTGATCATCGGATGACTCGGAAGTAACTATTCCAAGTCAATAATAATAACCCACTAGTATATATCATGGCTTTAGAAGCCGTTCTACAATACAACCCTCTGCGGATCCCATGCCTACATATATTTTGGTGTGACAAATTCTCATCAAACAAACAAACTCCCTTTCAACTCAGAATTGGTGTTGGTTATCATGAAAAATCCACTTCAGATATAATCATGTAAAAGCCTACCAAACACAAAATGCAAAAAGAAAAGAAAAACTAAAAGAGTGCAACAGTTAATGGGATAATACAAGATAAACCTTGAGAATATCAGGATTAAACTCAATGAAAGGATGAGTAGAGAATGCACTCACTAGCAACATGTAGGTATATATGTGGAAACTCATGGAAGAATTTTTGGTTCAAGAGCTTGGATGTACAAGACAACATATCATACTCGGTGCAAAAATGACTAGCAATAGGAAGAATTTAAGATCAACATCCAAAACATACAAGATTATTATATGTAAGCCGCTCATACATCGGACCATGTGCAAATGGGTGCAGACATAGGTCGGCATCGATTATGTTTCACTCTTTCTTTTATCTCTGCACATTTTCTGGCCTAATTTTTCCTCATAAACTCAGTTATCTATAGATTGTTTTTATTTTTCTATCTATGTGAAATGCGCAAGAGCATCTTGTCTCAAACAAGTTCCGTCAAAATAATATCAACACTTCGCTTGCACAAAGAACCCCCCTCCCCCCCCGCCCGCCTAAACACATCAACGAAGGAGATCTCTCCATACCCCTTCATAATAAAGGGTAGTGTGGTCTTTTTTTAGAATACGCCGCGAGAGATATCAACAGTAACAGGCTGGCCCATTAGCGAACACTTCAAAGAAAAATAAAATAAAGGTAGGTTTTGAACCCTGGTCTTATAGATGCACCATTGCACCATAGGCCATTTTTTTTGTAATACATGTTTTACATTATTCAAATCAAGACTAAATCTTTTAAATATATGGTTCACATCTTTCCTATAAACATTTAATATTTTTTCAAACCCATGAACATTTTTTTAAGATCGATTAATTGTTTCCAGATACATGAACGCTTGGGCCAGCCCAACAACCACCCGATGGGAGCGACCCCGTCGCATAGTTGGGCGAAGGCCTAAAGCTTATTTTTCTTTTCTATTTTTTTCTTTTTCCTTCTATTTTTCTGTTAATTTATTTTTCTCCTTTTTGAAATTTATTATTATTTCTGAAATTTGCTCAAAAATTCGGAATAGCAAAAAATGTTCCTGTTTTCTAATATTATTTACATTTTTTAAAACATTCTGGAATTTAAAAAAATTGTTCCCTTTTTCATTTCAATAAAATTTGATAAACTTTATAAAAAATAGGTGGTTTGCAATTTGTCGTCCAAATTTCCATCTATTGTTGGGAATTTTTAACAATTTTTGAAAAAGTGTTCAAGTTTGTAAAATTTTCATACACAATTTGAAATTCCAAATTAGTGAAAAAAATCAAGAAATGGTTAGGACATGAGAAATTTTTCATGTTGATTGATATTGACAGAAAATCCAAATCACAGAAACATTTAAATTTGGACCCGTCTGGCTTAGTCTGGCACACTCTTGCCAACTAGTTGTTGTTTTTGGAATATGGATGAATGACCTCAACTTTTGCAAGCAGGTGGGCATGCCCATGGTAGGTATCCATGCCAGGTTGAAAGAATTCTGACATCGTTTGCATGTTTCGGCAAGTCCGGCCATTTATTGGTCTTTTTTCATAGGAAAAACTCTAGAAAATGCAAAAAAAAAAATCTAAAACCTAAAAAATTAAACATGGTGCCTTGAATTGGCATAAGGCCGTGAAAAAAATTGGGTTCATTTCAAAGATGTCGAGAAACAACGTGCTCTCAGACAACACCTTCTAGCCTACAAAACACCCTAAGCTCGACATGGTCTATTTTTGGGCATCTTTGAAATGACCCTAACTTTTGGAAACAGGTGGGAATTCCCATGGTAGGCATCCATGCCAAGTTTGAATGATTTTCGATACCGTATCTAAGTTGCGACATGTCCAACCATTTTTCGACCTTTTTTGACCGAGAATGTGTTCATAAAAAATGTGTTCATTCGAAGGATGTTGATAAACAATGTGCTCTCAGACGGAGCATTCTGGCCTACCGGGACACCCGCCATTGAACATGGTATATTTTTTAACATTTTTGAAATGACATCAACTTAAAACAATTACTTAAAAGTTTTATTATGGTATTCCCAAAACATTCGATTTTTTGAACAAGTTTCAAAAGTAATAATAAAGTTTAGGCCATGGCCCAACTAGGCGATGACATCGCCCTCGTTGGGCGTGTGTTAACCGGACCAAGCGCCATGGATTTGAAAAAAGTTTAATGATTCAAAAAAGGTCCCTGTTTTCAAAATTTGTTCGCAAATTCAAAAAGTGTTTCATTTTTCAAACTTCTTCAAAAACTCAATAAATATTCCGAGAGTTTCAAATAATGTTCACGATTTAAAAAAATTGGGATTTAGAAAACACTCATGTTCGTATTTTGTTCTGGGAATGAAAAATATTCATGTTCTTATTCTTGTTTTAGAATTTAAAAAATATTCCTGTTCGTACTTTTGTCCAGGAAATTCTACACAAATGAAAAATGTTCCGGGAAATTCATAAAAAAATGGTCTCAAGTTTTTGTTTGTATTTTCTATTTTCTTTTGAAATTCCAAATAAGTTAGTTTTCCTAAAATAATCAATTTTTTTTATAACTGTTGGTGTTCAAAACTCTGTTTGGTCTTTTTAAAAGATGTTTGTGTTTTGACATTCTAGGGAATTTGGAAAGACAAAAATATTTTTTGATTTTTTTGTACTATTTTTGAAAATGTGAATTTGTATTTTTTTTGTAATTTATTGGAAGCGAATATTTTTTACAGTTTTGAACAAATCCTTGTGTGTGGCGCTGTTTGTTTTAGCAGCTCCTAGTCAACACTTTAAGCGCCGGTTATGAAGCTGGTGCTCGCGCACATGCCGACGGACCGCAGTCCAATATTGCGCAAGCTCGGTCGCATCTTGCGCTCGCCGCCTGCTAGATATGAAAAAAGTTTATGAATTTGAAAATAGTTCACAAGTCTGAAATACAATTCATGAATTTCAAGATTGTTCACGAGTTAAATTTTCAAAATTTCATGAATTTTAAAAAAGTTCACAAGTTTGAATTTTTTGTGAATTTGAAAATGGTTACTAGTGAAAAAATTTAAAATATCATGAATTTGGAAAAACTTCACAAGTTTGAATTTTTTTACTAATTTAAAAATTGTTTACACATTAAAAATTTTAAAGTTTCATGAATTTGAAAATGTTCAGAAGTTTGGAGAAAATTTGCGGATTTGAAGAAATGTGTCACGAATTTATAAAAAGTTCACAAATTCAAAAGAAAGTTCGTATAAAGGGTAATATAAGCCTTTCGCAAATCGTACCCACCGCTGCACGTATATGTCATATAGTAGCATAGGCCCTGTCCTGAGCGATGAGGGGTTGTTGTAAGCGTGTACCTCTCAGGCGGTAAGTAGTTAGTTTGCATGATTGCGCACGCTTATATTAC
Source organism: Aegilops bicornis (assembly GCA_021605145.1). NCBI lineage: Eukaryota > Viridiplantae > Streptophyta > Magnoliopsida > Poales > Poaceae > Aegilops > Aegilops bicornis. The sequence continues at coordinate 556,335,561 of CM038672.1, read as the reverse complement.
CCTTTTATGTGTGTGTGTGGGGGGGGGGGGGTGCCGAAGTGGGCTCTAGTATCAACCGTGCGCAATCATGCAAAGTAACCACTTACCGCCTGAGAGGTACACGCTTACAACAGCGCCCGCATCGCTCTCCAAGAAGCGACACGGATAGAACTTTGTGCTGCCATCGCCATCCCTCCCTCCTCCTCCCTCGCTTCGCCGACGCCACATGGCGCCTCCGGGGCAGTCTTCTCTCGCATGTGCCACAACACATCCCGGATGAATCTTGAGCGGTGGCACTTGATGGGTGCGCGCCAGTGGTGCGTGGTTAGGCGCAGTGGCTTGGAGACTTGCCTCCCGTGTTGGGGGTCTCCATCAACGTCACTGGAGGCTCTCAACTATTGCTGGGGATGACAACCATTATTCACAACGAGTGGAAGCCGAGGCGGTGGCATCAGAGATTGGGTGGTGCTCCTTCTGGGCGGCGCAGCAGATCAAGGGACACATCTCTCAATTCTAGTTGCCGGGGGTGCTTACATATTATCTGGCCAGTACGTGTGCTCGCGCGTTTGCAGCCACTCGCGATGGCCGCATGTGTGGATGGCCTTTCCCAAAGGTTACTCGGGAGCTAGCGGCAAAAGCCGAAGAGGCGGCTTCGGGCCATGGATCTTACGATGGTCTCATCGAAGATGCGGAGCAGAGGGTCATGGCGCAGCGGGCTATGGGGTGGTCCTAGGCAATGGGGATCTAGGACCTTGCACCCTGATCATCAGGATGCATCGGTGGCAGACATCGCACACATATCAACGGATGACTAGTGCGCTTGAGTAGGTGGTGGCTAGGATGTGCTCTGGCATGCTGCCCAGAAGATGGGACTGCGACGCTAAATTGTTGATATGGTGGTGCCGCAAGCCATGAGGCGTGACCCGGCAAAGATCTCACGCGGTGGTAGGGGTTGTGTAGTGGACCGGCCGGTCTCGTGGTTCGAGCAAGAGGAGAGCAATGGAACACCGGGTGAAAACTTTGCCCTTGGCTCTTGGCCTAGGCTGGCAATTGACCCCTTCGAGCGCTACTTTCTTCTTGAAGACTTTTTCGAGGCGTGGTGCTTGGCTCTCTTCACAAAACATTCCAAGGGAAACCTCCTATCTCATCAGGATTGATCGATAGTGTCGCTCTATGTTATGCTCCCCTGGGAGAATTGTTCTTGCAGTGGTCACTAGTTGGAGGGACAAATGGATGCGTGAGGATGTGAGGGTCATTGCGATGGTCGCGGCAATGGTTGATGGATGACTGTGATGATGGCATTGAGACTTTTGTGGCGACGAAGGCAGGCGTGTGTGTGATGTCGGAGACGCCGCCATGGTTGCGGTATTCGATTCTTCTTTGGTGTGGCCGCAGGATTGCCTCGATTTGTTTGTGGTCATGAAGTTGAAGTTGTGGAGGGCCCCGGCGGCGACGATGACGGGTACTCGTGTTCCGTTTGGTGGTCTTCCACGGCGCCAACCTTACATATAGTTCTCCTTCATAGTTCTCCGTTAGAGTAGGAACTGCGTTATCCTCGTCGTGGGTGGCTTAGTTCTGGCACGGACCTTCATGTGACTCTGCATTGCCTCTATAGTGTTGGTTGGGTCGACGATTACCTATGATGAAGTCAGAGTTGCTTGCTCACGGATTAGGAATGCCGATGATGCATGCTTGGGGACGTGATGACGTCGTGTGCTATCTCGACGAGGATCTCTTTGAGGAGGTGTGTGTGGGATAGCCTATGTGTGCCGCTAAGCGGTTTCTGATGCCTTTTTCCCGGTTTCTCTTTAATTAACCGATTAGTTCCGTTCTACTTAATTACTTAATTAATGGATGAGGCAAATCTTTTGCCTCCATTATAAAAAAAGACCATGAATTGCTTGATACGGGAACAATCATGCTTATTCCATTCTACTAACCTCATGTTGCTACAATACTGTGCAATCTCTGATGATGACCGATTTAAACTTAGCGGGCGATAAATCTTCTTTTTTGCGGAAAAGATGATAAATCTAGCTAGATCACGCACCCGTGCACTGTCTCAACGACAACTCTCTTTTTCTTGAGGAACAAACAATTACATTCTGTCATGCCTGTTAGAAGGGAGAGAGAGGTTTGGTGGAATAGTTGTTGTCGGGGAGGCTGATCGTACCCACGGACACCTATGGGGCCGGCGGACCAGGCCCCTTTTGGTTCGGAGGGGGGCGGAGATCGCACGAAGAGCGGATCGAGGCGAGGCACACGAGCAGTTTACCCAACCGGAGCTCTCCGGAGAGATAAAACTCCTACTGCTGCTTGTTTGATATATTGTGTTCTTGCTAGGGAGCAATGCAAGCTACAAAACCTAGCGTGAGTGTCTCTGGTCTCGAGTGAGTCGAATGAACCGAACCGAACCGAACGAACCCTTTCTACGTTGCACATGGGCCTCCTTTTATATGCTCAAGGGGTCTCCGACAGGTGGCAACATAGATGAGGGTACAAATGTAAAAACAGGGGTTGGTACACCTACTTTCGAGCGATTATGCGATTGCAAAATACCTAACTCGTGACAAGGGACAAAAGCAATAAATGCCCGTCGTTGTCGCCCAAACAAAGGCAACAGAGACCGTCAGTGCGCCTCCGCCGCCACGATGGCAAGCTTGTCGGCGCCGCTTATCGCTGCTCTCCGCTGGCTGCACTGACCTCTCGACACGCTGCGTGGAACGGTCCCATGGCGACACGTCGCCGGATGAGCCGGAGCGGAGATGGAGAGAGTTGCGTGCCGCGGCAAGCGCCTTGCCGCGGCCAAATCCTTGTCTCGCCCGGAGGCTTGTCGTGCTCCGAGCCTTCCCGGCAAGCTCCTCTTGCCGGGGCCTTGTCTTCTGCGTGCCTGGAGTGGCCTTCCCGACAAGCTCCTCTTGTCGGGGCCTTGTCTTCTTAATAAAATACTTTGTTCTTGAATGGCTCCAAAGGAGCCACGGAGGATCTTGGCGGTGACGAGGCAAACCTTGCCGCGGGGTGCTGCAACCGTCCGTGCACGCAGTCACGGGATACTAGGGTACCCTACTCTAGTAAACCGGCAGGAGCCCCGAACTGGGCGTTACGGTGCCGAGCGCTTGTCGGGCCAGTCCCAAAACTGTGCACGGACACACGCGGCCTCGACCACGTCGCAACTCGCCCCGGACCCACCATGATCCCCACTAACGGCACGCACCGGACGTGGCGTCGTGCGAGAGATCGTGGGTGCGGTCGTGGGGGTTTCTTTATTAGTATAAGTGGAACGTCCGGCCCCTCCCCCCTCTTTATAAGCGGAGGAAACAGGGGCAGGCCGTCCACTCCGCCATTGCTGTCTTGTCAAGAAAACCACCGCCGCTCCCCTCTTCTTCTCCGGTGCGAAGAGAGCAACGCCCCGCCCCCTTTCGCCACAAGCACGCTCACCGCCGTCGGCCTCCTCCGCCGTCCTCGCCATGGCTCCGAAGCCGACAAGGAGAAGGGCGTCAAGTCGGCCGAGGCGCAGCTTTCGCGGCGCTGCGCATGAGCGGGCCATCTTCCCCGCAGCTCGGCGCAAGGGAGCTGCGGGACGTCTTCTACCTCTTCTGGTCGACGGAGACGCGTGCGCATCCGCGCACGAGGGTACTCCCTGCCTCCGCCGCTGATTTGGCCCCAACAGGGTACCCCTTTTTCGCCCTTTTCTTCTATTGCGGGCTTTGCCCGCCCTTTTCCGAGTTCTTTTGCGACATCATGAACACGTTTAGCCTCCGCCTCCTTGATTTCACCCCAACGCCGTCTTGACCATGGCCGTTTTCGCACATTGTGCGAAAACTTTGTCGGAGAATCCACCCAAATGTGGCACTCTTCCGCCATTTCTTTGTGCCCAGCGTCGAGAGAGGAGAACCACTTGCCGGAGGGATAGCACAGGTCTCTAGGATCGGCAAGAAAGAGGCCTACCTAGAAGGAGAGTTCCGCAACAAGTGGGAGGAGTGGAGAGCCAATTGGTGTTGGGTCGTAGAGGAGAACCCGCAGCCCTTCACTGCCGTGCGCCAAACCCCAATAGTGCTTGGCGAGGATTGGAGTAACTTGGCGCCGGAGGATGCGAAGTGAAGATAGTGTGACCCAGATCCTGCGCCTCAGGCTTGCCGGGTTATTTGTAAGGCGCCTTGGCTGGCGCGGACTTCCTTCGCCGCCGCATCGCTTCCCTTGCAGGGAAAGGAGGAGGCCTGCTTAGGAGTTCCAAAACGCCTTGGCGGACATAATGAGGCTGCGCTCGGGCCTGAACTGGAACTTCACCGTCTTGGAGCTGGATGCGATGCTGCTCGAGCTGTTCAAGAACGACCCCGACCACCCTGAGTGGTTTAGGTTGTCGTCCCATTGTGTAACAACTCGGCGCTCGACCGCATCCGCGCTATGATGCTTTGTCAGCGACTCCCAGGATCGTCCCAACTGGCAGGAGCCCCGACGAGGTCGTGGCAGCAATTCTTGACGATTTGGAAGAAGTGCCGATCCGCTCCGACAAGCGAAAAAGGCTCACCGCGACACCACCGGCGAGGAGATGGCGCGGATTGCCACCAGTGGAGGAGGCGGCGGCCGCTGCCCGGAGCCTTCAGGGTTCACCGTGGAGGAGGCGGGCCTTGTGAAGGCGGCAAGCCTTGCCGCGCGAGGGGAGGTCGCCGGCGAGGACGAGCTTGTCGAGCCCGCGGCCGGGTCGAGTGGACCCGCCGTGGGCGCTTCTTCCCCACCGCCAAGCGACTTGCCGCCAGCGGAGCCCCCGGCTCCGCCGAAGAGGCGTCTCCGCAGGGTTGGAGACGAGTCGGGCAGCAGACGGCCCACAGAGCCAGCGACGCGCGCCAGCTCTACATGACAGCGAGGTTGCTGGGGAGCGCCTCACACCGCTGCGACAAGCTGGGCGGGATCTTCTCGAGCCACCGCCGACGCCCGCTAAGCGGCCAAGAGAGCCCACTCCCCGCCTCGTTGCACCGAGGCGAGCCGGAGTTCGACTTCTCCGCGCTCAGCCCGAGGAGGAAGGCGAAGAGTAAGCTCTTGAGATTTGTGCTTGTATTTCTTCAATTTTATTGCTTCATCTTGAATCTGATTTGCTTCGTTCTGGACTCTTTCCTTTTCGTGACGCTGGCCCAGAGCGTCGAAGAGGGCCAAGATCCCGGCGGTCGTCGTTGAGGACGATTCTCCGTGGCTGACAGGGGGCGTCCGAGACTCCCTTGCCGGACCCGGCAACCCTTCCTCAGAGCAGCCCCCATCACAACCCCCAGAGTAAGTATGCAGTTTTCTCCTTACTATTAGGTGTGCAAGGCTGCCCTTTCTTCGTTGATACTGTTGTGTGCTTGTGTAGGAGCAGAGCAGCCTCATCGGGAGGGCTCGGAAGCCGCCTCGAGATCCTGCACTGCTGCCACTCGCCGCCAAGGGAGAATTCCCGGCAAGGAGCGCCCTCCAGAGCAAGGGGAGGCTACCCCGGCAAGGGACGGCGCCAGTGACTCTCCAGTGGTCGAGGCCATGGCTGCGGATCCCGTTGCAGGTAATTCCCTTACACGAAAATTTCCCTTGGGCTTGCTTTCTTTTGTTTCTCTTTTTGAATAATTGCTTGACTGCTCTTTCTTCGTCTGACGCAGAGCCGATGGAGGTCGAGGCCGCCGGCGAGGAGGAGGCGCACGGCAACACCGACGAGGCCGCCGTCGTGGAAGAAGAGGCCGTCGCCGACGAGCCTGTTGGCGAGGAGGCCACCGGGGCTGTCGACGCAGAGGCCGGCGAGGGGTCGGGCGATCACACTGACGGCCCTGAGGCCGCAGGAGCGGCAAGCGCTACACCGACAGCCGACTCCCCGCCCGGCTGCTGCAAGGCCAGGCTCGAGGAGCCCCAGCCAGCGCCTACGAAGGCCGGGCGAGGGTGTCTTCATCAAGCTCCCACAGGAACCGAGCTCAGGCGCGGTCGAGGAGAGACCTTGACGGCGAAGCTACTCGCCTCCGCTGGGCTGACGCTAGTGGACGCGCCAAGCAGCAGTGGGCAAGTCTGAGGAGGAGCAGCTGCTGTCGCTCTACCGCGCCCGGCAGGCCAAGTTGGAGACCCGGGAAGCACTTGTCGCGAGGGCAGGAGCGGACATGGAGAAGCGCGCAGAAGAGCTCCGGAGTGCCAACCAAGAAGCCCTCCGCGACATAGCAGAAGCACGGGGATATCTTGCAGAAGAGCGCACGGCCTTCATTCTCGAGAAGGCCGCGGCTGAGGAGGAGCAGCGGCTGGCTGCCGAGAAGCTCTCCGCGCAGGAAAGCAAACTGGCGCAGCGGAAGGTCAACCTGGACAGCCACGAAGAAGACCTTGCCTGCGAGGAGTCACTGAAGGGCGCCGCAGAAGCGAAGGATGCTGCCGCAGCCGCCGAGGCCGCCAAGGAGGAGTTGAAGGCGAAGGTGGCATGTACCGAGGCCACCCTCAAGAAGAGCGGCGAAGAGCTTGCCGTGCTCAAGCGTGAGCGAGAAGGACGCTTACACCCTTGGCGAGCTGCAGTCGTCTCACTGATAGAGGCAAGGAGCTCGGCCGCTAAGGATTCCAAGGCGGATCTTGAGCTGAAGTGACCACCACGACGCAGACGTTGGACGGCGCCAGAGAGCGGGAGGTGGGCTTGTTGGAGGCGATCAAGGCCAAGGAGGAGCTGCTAGCGAATGCTGCCTCCATCGAGCACCTTGAGGGAGAGCGTGGAGCCTGGGTGAAGGTCTTGTGGACACCGCCGCCGACATCCTAGCAGTGATGGAGCTGGGGATGGCGAACCTTGCATACTCCTCCGACGAGCATCTCCAACCCGGCCGAACTCAGCTTATTCTTCAAAGGCGTGGTGGCGGGTCTCCAGCGTCTCGGGAAGAGGTCCCAGCAGCTGGCCGAGGAATCGCGCCAGATCTGTGCGAGAGCCCTCGAGAAGGTGCTGATAAAGGTGGCCTTCCGCAATCCGGGCCTCAACCTTAACGGCGTCCTCAGATCCTTGCCGCCAGACGCCAACGTGGAGGAGCTCAAAGCCCTTGTCGCACCCATTGTGGACAAGGTGAACAAGATCAAGCGGATCGATGGCGACCGCGTGGACTAGGCTGCCAACTTTATCTTCCCCTTGTCGCTGCTGGTCATGTTTAGAACACTTCGTTAGATCAGCGACAAGTTATTTTGTAATATACTCTATCTTAGGCGATCAATGCAACGTTATTTCCTCTACTTGATTCCTTCCTTTGTACGTTTACGCCTTTACGCATTTGGGGGACTTGTCGGTGCGTGCACTTTTGTCATGAAGCTGTGCGAACGTCGGCCAGTTCGCTGGTAGTGCCGCCTCCGACAAGCAACCTTGTCGCGACTAACCATGACTCACTTAAGTTGTTGAGCGGACTCGAAACAAAGTAAGGGCGCGACTAGCCGGGCGAAGTTGGTTCCTCTGCGCATTGAGTTTTCCATACAAAGTACTATCGTTCGAGGAAGATAACCTAAAAATTTAAAATTGATTGCTCAAACTTTGGCAACTTAGCTTTTCTATCTCTTGCTTCCGACGGGTGAAATTTCCTCGGCGGTGCCTGGTCCATAGTATTATCTCCTCCTTCCCCGGTTAACTTGTGCGCGAGGGAGTCTTCCTTTCTTTGAGAAAAGAAAAGAAGAGGAAATAACGTTATGGAGCCCAAATGACTCGATTCTGCTTATCGGGTGTGGTTGCTGCACAAAGTGTTAGCCAAAACATGCAATAAAATGATGAAAGCATGAATTTGACAAGTTGTGCGCAACACATGAGCTTCTTCGATGCATCGGGTCTGCGCTCGCTTTGTACAAAGGATTACATGCAACAGCGGCAAGACTTGTACAAAAGGTGGTTGCTGAGCAGGTTCCGACAACCGCGCCCTATGGGTAAAACTTCTGAAGATGCTCAATGTTCCAGGAGTTGCTCACCGGAATGCCATCTTCGGTCTCAAAGGCGGACGGCGCCAGCTTAGTGACTCGTTTCACCCGATAAGGGCCTTCCCACTTTGGCGTCAACTTGTTTGAATTCTTGGCGAATTTGAGCAGCGCCCGAAGAACAAGGTCGCCTTCCTCGAGACTTCGGCACTAACTCTGCGGCTATGGTAGCGACGCAAAAGCTTGTTTGTAGCGGCGGCTCGCATACAATGACTTGAAGGCGATCCTCCTCAAGGAGCAGCGCGTCATCTTGTCGCAGCTGCTCTTGCTCAAGCTCATCATAGCGAGCACTTGAGGCGATCCGTATCTGAGTTCCGTGGGGAGAACTGCCTGCTGCTCCATAGACTAGAGCAAAAGGGTGTCTGGCGGTGGCTCGATTTGGCGTCGTCTGATCGACCAAAGAACCACCGGCAGCTCCTCGATCCAGTTTCTTCCGCACTTGTGCAACTGTCGAAAGTTACGGTCTTGAGTCCGGCGCAGCACTTCAAAGATTTGCCCTCTCTGCTTGACCGTTGCTTCTCGGGTGAGCCACGGAAGCAAAGCAGACCTTGGCGCCAAGGTCTTGGACGTACTGCATGAAGGTGCGACTCGTAAATTGTGTGCCGTTGTCGGTGATGATCCTGTTAGGGATTCCGAAACGGCAAACAATCGACTGAAAGAACTTGATCGACCGTGCCGTCACCTTCCTCATTGCTTCCACTTCCGGCCACTTTGTGAACTTGTCGATGGTGACGTACAAGTACTCAAAGCCCCCGACAGCTTCGGGGAAGGGGCCGAGGATGTCGAGCCCCGGACCGAAAATGGCGAGGATAAAGGGATCGCCCGGAGAGCTTGAGTGGCTGGTGTATCTGTTGGAATGGAACGGCATGCTTCACACTTGGTTACTTGTGCGGTTGCATCACGGAGAGCTGTCGGCGGAAGAAACCTTGCCGGAAAGCTTTGCGGCAAGTGCTCTTGCGCCAATGTGGTGACCACATATGCCTCCATGTATCTTCGCTTAGCGACTTATGTCCATCTTCCACAGGAATACACTTCAATTTCACACCGTTGAGTCTTCTTACATGCAGGTATCTTTGTCGACAAACTAGTACATACTTGACTGCCGGGCTACTCTTTCCGCTTCTTCTTGCTCTTGGGAAGTTCTCTGTCTGAAGGAAATGGACAATCTGCTTGCGCCCATCTTTGGAGCTTGCGGCTCGACAACAAGGATTAAAGGCAAATCTGCTGCTGCGGGAACATCAGCTTCTACGGCAAGAACCTGCGGCTCTGCCGGAGCTTGATGCTCCCCGACAAGCTTGCCGAAGCAAGACTTGTCGGGAGTGTCTGCTTCAACGAAACAAACCATGAGGCTTGTCGGAGCAGACTGCCCCTCAGCATTGTTGGTGTTGATCTTGGGGACCTTTGCTACGACGGCTTCGGGAAGCTCTGTCGGAAAGTAGTCACCAGAGGTCAACTTCCTCTTCTTGCTTTGTATATTTGATGGTGTTACGGTTGGCTGAGTCAGCTTGAGCACGAAAATCCCTGGTTCCATTGTGCTACTTAAGTGCGGGCGCACTTTGACGAGCCGTCGGCAATATCATTACGAGCTCTTGGAACATGTTCCATTTGTAGGCCGTCAAAGTGCTCTTCTAGCTTCCTCACTTCATCGACGTAGGCTTCCATCAACGGACTCTGGTAATCTTTGTTCACTTGGCGGACGACAAGTTGCGAGTCACCCCTGACAATAAGCTTTTTGATCCCAAGGTCCACTGCGATCCTGAGACCGGCAAGCAAACCTTCATACTCTGCAGTATTGTTTGTCGCTTGCTCCTTGGGAAAGTGCATCTGGACTACGTACTTGAGGTGCTCTCCGGTGGGTGCGATAAGAAGACGCCCGGCAAGACCGGGCGCTTGCAAATGAGAAGGCGCCATCAAAGTACATCAACCACTCTTTGCTTGCTTCCTTGACGGGAATGCTTGTCTCACGAATCTCTTCATCTGGTGTTGGCGTCCATTACGCTATGAATTTCGCCAACGCCCGCTGGATAGTTGATGTGCTTTCAAACTTGAGACCAAAGCTTGGCGGTTCAATGCCCACTCAACAATCCTGCCTGCTTACGGATTCTGCAGTATCCTCTTGCCGAAAGCGAGTGACAACCGTGATCTCATGTGCTTGGAAGTAATGGGCGCAGCTTTCTCGAGGCCATGAGGAGGCGAAAAGCAATTTTGCACACCAGAGTACCTTGACCTAGCCCCCTGCGGAGGGAACCGACAAAGTAGACTGGCGCTGCACCATCCTTTTACGCATCTGGTCATGTGTCTCCGTGGATTCGTCCTTGTCCCGGGACCCGAGCTTGTCGTGAAGCCCCCGCTTGTCGCTGGATGTGCTTGCCGTGGTTGTCGGCTCGTCATCCGCCTCCCTCTCCGCTACTAACGCAGCACTAACCACTTGATTGGTTGCTTTGCTATATATAGCGACAACTTCTCTTGTGGCTTAGGTGCGACAAGTGTTGGAGTGGAGGATGTATCTTTTCAGAGTCTGCGGCGCAGCCTCCGCCGGAGTCCATTTCATTGGACCTGCCTTTTCAAAATCTTGAAAAAGCGGCAGGCGCTCAGCAGACCTAGAAATAAACCTCTTGAGAGCAGCCACGCGAACCGCAAGTCTTCGTGACATCCTTGACGCGCTTTGGTGCTTCAATTTGCTCAATGGCCTTGATCTTGTCGGGATTAGCTTCAATCCCTCGTTGAGACACGAAGAACCCGAGAAGCTTGCCGGAAGGGACTCCAAACACGCACTTCTCGGGGTTGAGCTTGAGGTTGATCTTGCGCAGATTTGTAAAGGTCTCGTCTAAATCTTGAACCAGAGTTGCTTTGTCCTTGCTTTTGACCACTATGTCATCCATGTAGGCTTCTACATTTCTGTGCATCTGTGGCTCAAAAGCGTCATGGACTACCCTTGCAAATGTTGAACCAGCATTCTTCAAACCGAAAGGCATCCGTATGAAGCGATTATGTGCCACATGGTGTGATGAATGCGGTCTTCTCCTCATCTTCTTCAGCCATGAAGATCTGATGGTATCTCGAGTATGCATCAAGAAACGAAAGCAAATCACATCCAGCCGTGGAGTCAACAATCTGGTCAATGCGGCAAGGGAAATGGATCTTTGGGACAAGCTTTATTAACATCCGTGAAGTCAATACAAAGTCTCCATTTTCCATTTGCCTTCGCATGCGACTACAGGATTGGCCAACCACGAGGGATGGAGCACTCCTCGACAAGACTGCTGCTTCCGGTTTCTTGATCTCTTCGCTATGAATTCTTGGCGCTTCACCGCTTGCTTCGACTTTTTGCTTGACGGGCGCGCGATGAGGACAAACGGCCGGCGGTGCTCAATCACTTTCACAGGAACACCGGGGATGTCGACGGTTGCCATGCAAACACGTCGACATTCGCCCATGAGGAAAGCAACAAGCGCCTTCCTATTTAGGGTCGAGAGAGGCACTGATGGTAAAGGTACCCCCAGTGCCGTCCTCCTTGGCGGGCACCTTCTTGGTCTTTGGCGGAGCCACCATCTTCTTACACTTGCCGGTGGAGCTCGATGGTGCGTCCTCGACGGTAGCGCAGCACTCCGAAGAGGTGCGCTTGCCGGAGTGAGCATCAGAGCCCTTGCCGGACTTGGACTTCGTCTTCTTCCCCCCGGGAGCTTCAGCGGCAAGTGTTTGACAGTCTGTCGCGGCTGCTGCATCCCGGTAGATCTTGTCGGCACAGATAAGGGCATCCTTCTTGTCGCCATGGACAGAGATGACGCTTATCGGGCCTGGCATCTTGAGTAGGTTGTAGGCGTAGTGAGAGGCTGCCATGAACTTGGCGAGTCTTGGACGGCCGAGTATCCCATTGTAAGGCAACGGAAATCGGCAGCGTCGAATGTGACCCTCTCAGTCCTAAAGTTCAGCTCATTGCCAAATGTTACCGGCAGCGTAATCTTCCCCTTGGCTTGCTCCTTCCGGGTTGATTCCTTGGAAGGTACCGGTCTCTTCGAGCTTCGGCCGTCGAGGATTTGAAGATTACGGAGCACCGCGGAGGAGATCAGATTCAAGCCGGCCCGCCGTCAACTAACATTTTTGTGACCTTGAGGTTGCGGATGGTTGGTGAGACCAACATCGGCAAGCACCCGACCGCATGATTATGCGATCAGGGTGGTCCTCAATATCAAAAATGATAGGCGTCTTGGACCACTTGAGAGGCTTGCGTGACTCTACGGATGGTTCCGCTGCATTGACCTCCCGCATCCATTGCTTGAGTTGGCGGTGGGAGGTATGCGAAGCACCTCCGTCCTTGCAGAAGAACCTCTGTGGCTTTCTGAAACTCCTGCTCGTCGGCGTCGTCGTCTTCCATATCTTCATCGTCGTCATCATCCTCATCCTTGTCGCGCCGCTGGGAGGTCTATCTCCTTGCATTGCTTGGCCTTGCTGTGGCGTCCTCCCGGCCGGACGTTTCTTGCTTGCTCCCCGGCACCTTCCTGGGCCTTCTCCTTGTCGCGCCGCCGTACTCGGCTCTCTGCTGTTCGACAATTGCTCGACCTTCTTGCAGCTCACGGAGGTCGTGGCCCTTGGTGCGGTGGATCCTGCAGATCTTGCTTGGAGCTGTCACCTTGTCGGCTGCCACCGACTGGTGGTTGGCGTCAGCGGCAGCCTCCTTGCCGGAGCCACCAGCCTTGGCGTTCTTGTCGCTACCTCCTTTGCCGGACTGCTCAACTGCCAGCACTTCTCTGCCTTTCTTCTTCCTGTTGCCTCGCCGCTGGCCCTTCTTTGCCGGAGCGGTGTCCTCACTGTCAGATCCTGCTTCCGCATTCTCTCCTGGGAGTCTCCTCCCTTCCTCAGCGCGTGCACACTTGTCGGCCAAGGCGTACAGCTCACTGACGTCCTTGACTTTGCACATCGCCATCTCCTCCCTCATCCTGCGGTTCCGCACATTACGATGGAATGCGGCGATCACCTTGGCCAGGGTGGACGTCTGGGATGTTGTAGTGCACACGGCTGAATCTCCGAATGAACTTGCGCGGGGACTCTCCTTCCTTCCGGGCGAGCAGATGAAGGTCACTCTCTTGGCCATGAGGCTTGTGGCCACCGTGTGAAGGCGCCAACAAACCGATGGCACATATCTGCCCAAGAGGATATGGAGCTGTCCGGCAAGTGCATGAGCCAAGATCTCGACGTTGGGCTTGAGCACGAAGCGGGAAGTAGTTGGCGAGGATCTTGTCGTCTCCGTCCCCGCAGCCTACACCGCGATGGTGTAGATGCCGAGGAACTCCGACGGATGCATCCTGCCATCATACTTCTCCGCACGTCTGGTTTGAAGTTTTCCGCTGGGCACATCGGACTTGCCGCAGCTCACGAGTGAACGCAGGGCAACCTACCGCGTCACGACAAGTCGCTGGCTCCTCCGGGCGCGCTGCATGTCAACAGAAGGCCCAACGCGCTTGTCGGACCGACGCCGCGCTTCTTCGGGCGCCGATGCGCAGTTCGAAGGCGTCCTCTTGTTGTCTTCGTGAAAGAACTTGGCGCTGATCGCGGCGAAGCTCGTGGATCCGACGATGCGGTGGAGTCGCCGCCGAGGTGGATCCGGTGAGTCGGCGATCTTGGCCTTCGTGGCGGAGAGTGCACGGTGGTTGCACCTCCGACAGTCTGCCGCCATCGGCTCGTGCCTTGTCGTCTCGCCGCGGCAACGATGGCGTTAGTTGCCGCGAGCGCCGCCATGGCAAAGCCGATGAGGCTCGATAGTGGCCCTCCACTCGTCGACCTTTGTCGGCCGTTGGAGGGTAGTCGAGGAGCAGCTGAGCTCTCGCCAGAGCTTCGCTGGAGTAGTGGGTGGCATTGGCGAACGGTGCGAGGAGCGGATATGCTCGGACTTCTAACCACGTTAGAAGGAGCAGCACCCGTCCGGGCGACCGTATCTCACTCGTGCCAGCATGTTGGCGCGCATGCTGGTCTTGAGGGTCTCGATCCAACGAACGTATGGCATTATGAGCGCCATGACGTTGCTGGTCCCGCGTCTCCTGAGATGGGCGCGGGGGATGCGCGGACGCCGAGGTTTGCGGGGCCTGGTCCTTGGACTTGGCAACGTCGTGAACACCTTCGTCGGCGCCCGTTCCTCCGTTGGCGTCTACCCCACCACCCGTTTGCTGCGGTGAGGGTGGGTACGACGCGGACGGCTTCTGCCGGCCGAAAACCTTCTTCTTCGGTGGCATGTTGAGGAAGATGTTGATGACGCTGCTCAGCGTGAACGCCGGATCAGATTCACACGGCCTCGACGCCCCTACTGGCGCGCCAAAGATGTCGGGAGGCTGATCGCACCCACGGACACCTATGGGGCGGCGGACCAGGCCCCTTTTGGTTCGGAGGGGGCGGAGATCGCACGAAGAGCGGATCGAGGCGAGGCACACGAGCGGTTTACCCAGCCGGAGCTCTCCGGAGAGATAAAACTCCTACTGCTGCTTGTTTGATATATTGTGTTCTTGCTAGGGAGCAATGCAAGCTACAAAACCTAGCGTGAGTGTCTCTGGTCTCGAGTGAGTCGAATGAACCGAACCGAACGAACCCTTTCTACGTTGCGCATGGGCCTCCTTTTATATGCTCAAGGGGTCTCCGACAGGTGGCAACATAGATGAGGGTACAAATGTAAAAACAGGGTTGGTACACCTACCGAGCAGTGTACAAAGGTAAAATACCTAACTCGACGGCAAGGGACAAAAGCAATAAATGCCCGTCGCTGTCGCCCAAAGCGATTAACAGAGACCGTCGAGTGCGCCTCCGCCGCCACGATGGCAAGCTTGTCGGCACCGCTTATCGCTGCTCTCCGCTGGCTGCACTGACCTCTCGACACGCAGCGCATGGAACGGTCCCATGGCGACACGTCGCTGGATGAGCTGGAGCGGAGATGGAGAGAAGTTGCATGCCGCGGCAAGCGCCTTGTCAGCGGCGAATCTCTTGTCGCGCCGGAGGCTTGTCGCTCCGAGCCTTCCGGCAAGCTCCTCTTGCCGGGCCTTGTCTTCTGCGTGCCTGGAGTGGCCTCCCCGACAAGCTCCTCTTGTCGGGCCTTGTCTTCTTAATCCAATACTTTGTTCTTGAATGGCTCCAAAGGAGCCACGGAGGATCTTGGCGGTGACGAGGCAAACCTTGCCGCGGGGTGCTGCAACCGTCCGTGCACGAGTACAGGATACTAGGGTACCCCTACTCTAGTACACCGACAGTTGTTGTATTGCTTGAGCCTCGTGGGCATTTATATGGGAGTACAATGATCAACTTGGAGTACAAGACAAGCCAGAACAAATCCTAGTCTATCTCATCTTTCCTAATAATCAATATACTCAACATCCCCCCGCAGTCACAATGGTAACGACGCAGACGGTGAGACTGGAGAAGAATCCGAAGGCAAGCCGACGGACACCCCCCCCCCCCACAGTCGTAACAATCGATACATCGCGGAGTCGTGGCTGGAGTGGAAACCGACGAGGTTTCTCAAGCAGGCGGTAGCCCTTTGTGCCGTTTGTCGATGTAGCCGAGAGCGTGGGTGGTGTAGCCGTGGTCGAGGTAGCCGTGCGAGGAAGGCCGTGGTCGATGCCGAGTCGGGGTGGACGGTGTCGAGTAAGTCCCCGTGGAGCCGCGGGCGCAATGGGGCGCCGAGTTAGCATGGGCGCAGTGGTGTCGAAGTAGTGGTGCACCAGGAAAAAGATGTTGTTGACGACGCGTCGCAGCGGGTTTGCCAAGCCTGGGGACACATCATGGACGAAGGCACGCACCGGTGTTGCCAGCACCAGGCATGCGTAGACGGACGAAGACGAAGTTGACGAAGTGCCGACCAGGCTTGCCAGGCCCGGGGACACTTCGTGGATGAAGGCATGCATCGGTGTTTCCAGCACCGGGCATGCGGAGACTGGGACCTGCACGAGCTATACGCCATGTCGAGGAGTCGGAGGGGCCAGCAGAGAAGAACTCGACGACGACAGCGGAGTTCATCGGCGCGGGGCCGATGTCGCCCGCGGTTGTCGGAGTAGACCAAGTGGTCGGGGTAGATGACGGCGATGCTGGCGACGAGCTGGGGCTGGATGAAGACGAACGAGGTGGACGGGCGGCGGCGTCAGCTACGGAGGTAGCGGCGGCAGCGGCCAAAGAAGAGTGGCGGCGGTGGCGGCTAGGTTAGGAATGCGGAGGCGGTGCTCGAAGTAGGCGAAGAACCCTGACAGCGTGACGAAGACCATCGCGGACGGTGGCGTTCCTGCGCCAAGGAAGACGGCACGACGCATACCACGGGAGGTCGACGCGTGGTGACGGCGGAATTGACCGCGGGCCGCGGCACTACGGCCTGAAGGGGCGACACAGCGGCGGCGGGCAGGTCGGGGCGACGGCAGGAAGACCTCGGGGCGACGACGGGGACCGCGGGCTGCGGCGCTATAGCCTGAAGGGGCGGTGCAGCAGCGGAGCGCCGGCCGGTGCAACCGCGAGGACGGTGGCTGGGACCATAGGGGTGACGCGCGAGTCGATGCAGCCGCGAGGAGAACCACGGGGCAGCAGCGCTGCGGCCCGACGGGGCGACACAACGGCAGTCTGATGCTCGATCGGTGGGGAGGCGCGGTAACTCGGGGACGATCTTCACGGAACTTGCGGAGGTGCGTGCAACCAGCAGCGGTCGAAGGTGGCGTTGATGGAGCGAAGCAGCGGACAGGTGATCAATCTGACCGCTCGAAGGGTCGAGGACGCGACTGCTGGAAGGACGATAAAGTCAGTGTAGTTATGCGTGGCCGGACGTAGTAGGAGGCGCTGCCGGCTAGCGGAGACACTCGCTAGCAAAGACGCCCTGGCCAAGTTAGCACTCACGTTCGGTGCATGTGACACAAAAGTGCCATAGGAAAAGGTCCAAAATAAACCCTGAACTCGTAGGCGCTAGCTAAATCGAACCCCCAACTCACAATCCCTGAAATTGGCACTCTGAACTCACTAATCCCGGTCTAAATCGAACCTTGAGAGCGTTTTAGTGCGAAAAACGCTAATGTGGCAGGAGTCAACCAGGATTGACCTGACTTGTGCGCCAGCTAGTGGTTTACCCTTGACTTAAGTAGTGCCCTTGATTGGGGAATTTGGGGAGGGAGAAGCTAGGGTTAGCGGCGGCTGAAGGAAATATGACCTAGAGGCAATAATAAAGTTGTTATTTATATTTCCTTATATCATGATAAATGTTTATTATTCATGCTAGAATTGTATTAACCGGAAACTTAGTACATGTGTGAATACATAGACAAACAGAGTGTCACTAGTATGCATCTACTTGACTAGCTCGTTGTATCAAAGATGGTTAAGTTTCCTAGCCATAGACATGGGTTGTCATTTGATTAATGGGATCACATCATTAGAGAATGATGTGATTGACTTGACCCATTCTGTTAGCTTCGCACTTGATCGTTTAGTATGTTGCTATTGCTTTCTTCATGACTTATACATGTTCCTATGACTATGAGATTATGCAACTCCCAAATACCGGAGGAACACTTTGTGTGCTACCAAACGTCACAACGTAACTGGGTGATTATAAAGGTACTCTACAAGTGTCTCCGATGGTACTTGTTGAGTTGGCATAGATCGAGATTAGGATTTGTCACTCCGATTGTCGGAGAGGTATCTCTGGGCCCTCTCGGTAATGCACATTACTATAAGCCTTGCAAGCAATGTGAATAATGAGTTAGTTGCGGGATGATGCATTACGGAATGAGTAAAGAGACTTGCTGGTAACGAGATTGAACTAGGTATTGAGATACCGATGATCGAATCTCGGGCAAGTAACATACCGATGACAAAGGGAACAACATGTTGTTATGCGGTTTGACCGATAAAGATCTTCGTAGAATATGTGGGAGCCAATATGAACATCGAGGTTGCGCTATTGGTTATTGACCGGAGACGTTTCTCGTTCATGTCTACATAGTTCTCGAACCCGTAGGGTCCGCACGCTTAACGTTCGGTGATGATCGGTATTATGAGTTTATGTGTTTTGATGTACCTAAGATAGTTCGGAGTCCCAGATGTGATCATGGACATGACAAAGAGTCTCGAAATGGTCGAGACATAAAGATTGATATATTGGACGGCTATATTCGGACACCGGAAGTGTTCCGGGTGGTTTCGGAGAAAACCGGAGTGCCGGAGGGTTACGCAGAACCCCGGGGGAAGTTAGCCCACATGGGCCATAGGGAAGAGGGAGGCAGCCCACAAGGCAGCCGCACTCTGCCCCTATAGGGAGTCCGAATTGGACTAGGGAGGTGTCGGTGTCAAACCGGCGGATCTCGGTAGGGGGTCCCGATCTGCAAGGCCAAGGCTGATGGTAACAGGAAGCAAGGGGCACGAGATGTTTACCCGTGTTCGAGCCCTCTCGATGGAGGTAAAACCCTACTTCGCTTGATTAATATTGATGATATGGCTAGTACAAGAGTAGATCTACCACGCGTTGGTAGTGGCTATACGCTTAGAGCTAGCCTATGATGGTATGATTGTAATTGTGATCGGCCTTCTAAGGACCAACCTCTCCGGTTTATATAGACACCAGAGAGGGCTAGGGTTTACATGGAGTCGGTTACAAGGAAGGAAATATAATATCCGGATCGCCAAGCTTGCCTTCCACGCCAAGGAAAGTCCCATCCCGACACGGGCCGAAGTCTTGAGTCTTGTATCTTCACGCTTCAATAGTCCGGACGTCGTACACAGTCCGGTTGTCCGGATACCCCCTAATCTAGGACTCCCTCAGTAGCCCCTGAACCAGGCTTCAATGACGATGAGTCCGGCGCACAGTCTTGTCTTCGGCATTGCAGGGCGGCTTCCTCCTCCGAATACTCCAAGGTAATTATCGAACACTTGAACCGTGTCCGGATCCACAAGATGATCTTCGCATGCCATCGTAAAGAGAATGATGTTTGACAAATGCAATCTCTTGACAATTTTTTAGGCAATGCGACGTGTCATCACGGTCGGGTCATTATTCGAACCGTTTCCCCACAACCAGCCACTGCGCATATTGCGAGGCGGTTTCCTCGACACGTCTTGTCAAAGCGGAGATCGTGTCCCCTTATCACGGGATTCTCATCAATACGGGCATGGGTAATCCAACCGTACCGCTAATCGCGGCGAGCGGGAGGCAAACGGGCTCAACCAGGCACGTGGGGAGGCGCAAAGAGCACTTTGCGCCCCTATAAGGCCTCCTTCTCTTTACCCACGCCCTTCTCCTTCCGTTCGCTCATTCCCCTCTTTTCGAGCCCTAACGCCCAAGCACTCTTCCTTTCCACCAAAGAGAGGCTTTCCAAAGATGTCCAGATCCGGAGCAGGAGGCAGATGCATGGCCTCTACTGTCCGGGAGAAGGATATCAAGAAGCTCCAGACGCCGGTATCTGGCCCGGAAGATCGCCATCGTCTTCCCCGTGGGACAGGTCGTCCCCACTCCAGAACCCCACGAGAGAGTCGTGTTCCTTCCCCATTTTGTCCGCGGGCTCGGGTTTCCCCTGCACCCATTTGTTCGCTGAATCATGTATTACTACGGGATTGATTTTTATGATCTTTCCCCCAACTCCTTCCTCAACATCTCGACGTTCATCGTCGTCTGCGAGGCTTTTCTTCGGATCTCACCTCACTTAGGCCTGTGGCTGAAGATTTTTAATGTGAAGCCCAAGGTGGTGAGCGGCGAACACGCCGAATGCGGCGGCGCCATGGTAAGCAAGATGCCCAAGGCCGTTTGGCCGAAGGGTGCTTTCAACGACTCCGTCAAAGAGTGGCAGCAGCAGTGGTTCTATATCACCGAACCACGCGGCAAAAAGTGGGCGGCCGCTCTAGAGTTCAGATCCGGAGCTCCGCTGCGGCTCACATCATGGCCTGAGAAGGGCCCGAACTGGTCCTCGTCCGATGAGCTGTCACTGCTCCAGACGCGCCTTCAGGGTGTGGTCGATAGGGATGTCAAACTTGTGGATGTAGTCCAGGTGATGCTAGCTCGCCTGGTTCTCCCCTGTCAGGGCTGAGCTTGTACTCTGTGGGAGTTCGACCCCGCCGAGCACCAAACCCTTCGGGAGCTTTATGATTCCTCCCACAAGGATATTTGGAAGGTGCTCTTTAAGTCCGGCAAATCGTGGTCGGGCCCCACCGAGGACCGTGGGTATCAGTTGTCCCATTCTCCAAGCTCGGTAAGTCACAGCCAAGCTCTGTCTATTCATGCTTCAGCTGGCATATCATGAGGGAGACATCCTAATCGTGTTTCATCGTGACGTCAGGGATGGATAAAGAAAGTGGAGCGGATACATTGTCCAGCCCCATTGCCGGAGGAACCGGCCGGACCTCTTCTAACGAAGATGCTGGTCCTTGCGCCTTACGAGGCGCCAAAGAAGGAGGCCTCCAAGAAGGGCAAGAAGACCCGGAGTGGCCTCCGTCACCGCGAGGCTTCGGACGCAAATTCTGAAGACTCGAGCGACGCTCCTTCTTCGGAAGACGAAGAGGAAGAAGCAGAGGAGGACAAGCCTCTCTCTGAAGGTGGGAAGAAGCGTGTAGCTTCCTCGTCCCTGGAGGCCGAATCGCCCAAGAGAAGAAAAGGTTCCCTCCCAGAGGCATCCACCACGGCTGCCGATAGCAGCCCGGAGTGGGATCGGGGCCCAGCCTGGAGAAGTCGTGCGTGTACAAGATCCGAACACGCATATCTGGCGTCCGGGATTGTTTTTGGGTATAGTAGTTTTAACTGTTGCTATATTTTGCACGATCCGGCGAGGTCTCGCGCCGGCCGATCCTCATCAAGTATTCGCTGAGCTCGGACGCCTTGGCGGCGAGGCGCCTCGAGGCCCTTCCCCATAGTCCCGGTAGCGACACCGAGGTGTCGTCTCAATGGGGCTCGGACCGAGGGCATATCATCGAGCCGGACACACGGGAGCAATGGCCCCTGAGTGTGCCGTCAGCGGGGGCGCTCTTGGGTTCGGCCCTCAGCCGGACAAGGTCCAGGAGACCTATAAGGCTCCCGGATCGGGCAAGCAGCCACCTTTAATGGTGGGAGGCCTGCCTACTCCACCGGCAACCTCTGTTCAAGCGGAGTTGCCAGACGGTCTATCGACAACGTTAAGGAACGCGTCTATCGTCGATGAACATCGAACCCTTACGGGTGCGGTGGTTGAAAAGATTCGGTCCACCGCGAGCGGGCTGAACGAGTCCTGCCTTGGCCATATAAAGGCCTCTGAGGTATGTTTCCTGAGAAACCTTTGAGGAATCATCATAATATGAGTAGTAGCCCTTGATACACTGTCCGGCGAAGGAGAGGGAGCCGGGCAGCGGATCAAATCATCATTTGTCGTGGGGACATACATTAATGATGTGTACCTCTTTGTTTGAACACAGGCGTCTGCGGAGAAGACGGCCGCTCATAATGCGGAAGTGTCCGAACTGAAGCGGAGCCTGGAACGGGCCGAGGAAGAACTTGGCCGCGTGAGGGAGCAATTAGAAGATAAACAAGGTATGTTGAAACATTGTCTTGCATTAGGCACAAATAAGTAATTGTGCTTATTAAAAAGTATTTGTGCCCTAGGAGCGAGTGCCGAATATGACGCACTGAAAAAGGCTGTGGATGATGCCAACGAGAAGGCTGCCGCCGAACAGCACGCCGTGAAAACACGAGGTTGTGGTTGTCACACCGAAAGGGAGCTCCATGAGGCTGTGAAGAAAAGAGAGGGCTTGGAGCAGACTCTAGTAGGGAAAGAATCCGAACTCGCCCAAGCGCTCCAATTCGCGAAAGATGCTCGGGAAGAAGCCCGAAGTGCTGTACGGGACATTCAGGAGGCCCGGAAAGTTGCGGCTGGTAAGGCCTTCTATATTCTTAGCCATTTGTTCATGATAATGGGAAGAACTCTAAGCGGCAAGCTGAATTCTTATTTTTCCAGGGGCGTTTGCGGATCTTCCTCGCAGCATATCGGATGTCGCCCAATTCTACTGAACCGAGGAAAAGAAGTCTGTGGAGAGGGATTTCTGGTCGCAGTATTTGGCACCAAACCATCCGGTGCCCTTTATCGATCAGCTGAAGCAGCTGGTCGAACTGCACCAGGCGGCCGAACTAGCCATGAAGGATTTGATTGTCCGGTGTGGCGTGAGCCAATTCGGCGATTACTTCGGGCTCGTGAAGAGGATTGTGGGCGCTTGTCCTCGGCTCAATGCTATTAAGCGATCGGTGTGCATAGAGGGTGCGCGTATGGCATTCGCCCGTGCAAAAGTGCATTGGGGGAAGCTTGACGCGGAGAAGTGATGGTGAGGGGCCGCCCGGAGGTAAGGAGCATCGCAAGCCCGAACTGTACTATGAAGGTGTACTAAAGGGAGCCCGCCTTGCGGCGGATAAATGTACCAAAGACATTATATTTCCCTGAGGGCATTCATGCCGATTTTTGTAATATGGGATGGTGGCATTTTTATTATATATTGCCTGTTTTGTTTGAACAAATGTTCTTCCTGTGCGGCTGTTTATTGTATGTAAATCCTGAGAGTTGGCGGTTGTAAACCCTTTACGTAGAAAAGAATACGGGGGTGTTCGGGATATATCTGAACGCTCTTTATCCCATAGTTGGGTCCTTTTGCGGAGGCGTTTCTCACCACGAACCAGGCAATCGGACTATAAGGCTTTATTACTCTCACTTAGCCATAGGAATTCGAGTATGGTCGGCGCAGCCCCTAGTGTTCGGAGGGCCGAACTAGGGGCTCTATTGGTGCTGATCGAGAAGGCGATCCGTCGCACTCTGCATTTATAATGGCGTTATGCGGAATAAATCTTTAGGAATTTTACAACCTCTCGAACAGTGACCAGCTCTCATTTGTATCATGACGATGGTTTTCGACTTTCTCTCGAGGTGCTCGTCCGGCAGATCCGGGACACAATTGCGATAGTTCTCCTGCGCTACCTTAGCCGATATAATGGAGCGTAAGGTACCAAAACAAGGAGCCGGGCAAACCCAACCAATGACCCAAGACATGATTCGGAGCTGATGCATATAGTGCTATAAGTTCGGGGTGCCGGACGACCGAGAAGGTGGTCGGACTTTCTTGTCGTATTATGAAGCCCCTGGCATAGTCGGGCGTAACACGAGGTGTCGATGAAAAGCGACGGCCGGTAAGTGTTATTTTGGTCTACGCATGATATGTCTAGGCATACGAGTACGATGTATGATTATAAAAAGAGGTGTTTTTTGGCGGAACCTGTAATGGCCGGACTGGAGGGAGTTGTCAGTGGATCAAGAGTGAATTCGGGCTGCCTTCATTTAGGGGGGAGGGCTCCTTGTGTGTCCGGGCCGATTCCACGTCACCAATCCTGTTCTGCATCAAAGTTAGTTTGTAAGGCAAATACTCGGGGGTAGCCGAGCGTCCTCTTGCGGTTAGTCCGAGGGCTCCTCATCGGTCCCTAGTAAACCCAGTCGTTATACCGTTGGGTAGCGCGGACTCCTCAATTGGTGTCCGAATAGTTGGATGTCATATCAAAATTTTGATAGGCATGCGACTACTTCTCCGGCATTGTATGATTTCCGCCCGGCGGGTTCGCCGTGTGATTGTATCACATGGTGCTGGCCTGAGTGATTGTCCACGTGGAATCTAGTCAACATGGTTCGTCCCGTTAGCATACGGTAAATTACCACATGGTGGGAAGGTGCCGGAGATTTATTCTTTGGCGAAGTATTTTTTGGTTATCCGAAGACAACCGTTTAGAATGATGGGCCAGAAGAATTTGGCCTTTGCCCCTAGCATCTTTTAGGAGATGTTGTTTGTGGTTTCACACCTGCGGGGATTTTATGTGTTATGGGGCCCCCAGTTTGCTATGCCCAGAGGTACTGCAATTGAGTTGCTTTGGTTAATGTGGTCGGGGGCGATCGGCCATACTCTTATGCTATGGGGGGGCTCTTGAACATGTGCCTCCCTTCATTTTTTCCGGCACGCGACCAGCCGCTTTGTTTTGAGGATCCAACATTCTCTATTGGTATGCTTTGCCGTTCTTCCAGGAGTACCATGGATTTCACATGGTTGATCGAGTGTTTATATTCATCTTCGACGCCATCTGGATTGTTTTCGACTTCTGGGCCGGTATTCCTGTGACGGGGCTTGGAGTGGCGCCGATGACGCCTGTGCTTTACTTTTCCCCCTGGGGGATTATCCTTCGCTGCCTCATCGCCATTGGTTTCCTTCGGAGTGTCCGCCATGTGTATATCATGGGGATAGGCGGCTATCCACCGCCCTGTGAGTGGTGGCTCCTGTGATTCTCCAGCATCGTCGTTCATACCATCAATGTCTTCGGGGTCAAAGTCAATCGCGTCGGTTAAATCATTGACCGTGGCAATTAAGTGGGTGGTGGGTGGGCAAAGAATTCCTTCATCGCCTGCTTCCCACTCGAGCTGGACATAGTTCGGCCAAGAGCCTCCTGACAAAGAGAGAGACTCTAATAAGTTCAGCGTGTCGCCAAAGGGCGAGTGCTGGAAGATATCCGCAGCTGTGAACTCCATTACCGGAGCCCAACCTGGCTCGACCGGATCGGGAGTGCGCGGACCAGAACCAACGTCCGGATACGAATCCAGGGGTCCGGATTCACAGACCACCACTGGGGTAAGGCCCGTGTTCGGCTCTACCGCCAATGAGTGCACGACCTGCGGGGCGGGGTCCACCCCCCCCCCCCCCCCCGTCCTTGGGTAGCGCAGCTTGCTCCGGATTTAAGTCCGAGGCAACTGCAGGGGTGGCACCCCGAGCTTTGTTCGACAGCAGGTCCAAGCCGTGTTCGTCGTTACTGTCCGGCGCTCCTAGCATAGGCCCGAATCCTTCAAAGATCCAGTCTCCATGGATGTCCGTTGTGCAGTTCACGTTTCCAACCCTGATCTGGTGGCTAAGGGCGTGGCTATCGATCTGCTCCAGATGGCCAAGCGAATTGGCCCGCAGGGCGAAGCTGCCGGACACGAAGATCTGCTCGGGGAGAAAAGTCTCGCCCGGGACGGTGTTGTTGACGGTGGTTGAGGGAGCCATCGAGCACGACAACGGCGACCTGAAGAGGAACTCTCAATGAAAGCACCAATGTCGGTGTCAAAACCGGCGGATCTCGGGTAGGGGTCCCGATCTATGCGTCAAGGCTGATGGTAACAGGAAGCAAGGGACACAGATGTTTACCCAGGTTCGGGCCCTCTCGATGGAGGTAAAACCCTACTTCCTGCTTGATTAATATTGATGATATGGTTAGTACAAGAGTAGATCTACCACGAGATCATAGAGGCTAAACCCTAAGAGCTAGCCTATGATGGTATGATTGTAATTGTGATCGGCCTTCTAAGGACCAACCTCTCCGGTTTATATAGACACGGAGAGGGCTAGGGTTTACATGGAGTCGGTTACAAGGAAGGAAATATAATATCCGGATCGCCAAGCTTGCCTTCCACGCCAAGGAAAGTCCCATCCGGACACGGGCCGAAGTCTTGAGTCTTGTATCTTCACACTTCAATAGTCCGGACGTCGTACACAGTCCGGCTGCCCGGATACCCCCTAATCCAGGACTCCCTCAAGGGGGCGCGCCCCCCTTTCCTTCTCCTCTTCCTCTTTCTTCCTTTCCCCTTCCTCCTCCTAGTTGGACTAAGAAAGGGGGAGCCCTACTCCTACTAGGAGGAGGACTCCTCCCCTCCTTGGCGCGCCCCAAGGGCTAGCTGGCCTCCCCCTTGCTCCTTTATATACGGGGGCATGGGGCACCCTAGAACACACGAGTTGATCATTGATCTCTTAGTCGTGTGCGGTGCCCCCCTCCACCATAATCCACCTCAGTCAAATCATTGTAGTGCTTAGGCGAAGCCCTGCTCCAGTAGCTTCATCATCACCGTCATCATGCCATCATGCTGACGAAGCTCTCCCTCGAGACTCTGCTGGACCGTGAGTTCGTGGGACGTCACCGAGCTGAACGTGTGCAGATCGCGGAGGTGTCATACTTTCCGTACTAGGATCGGTCGATCGTGAAGACGTACGACTACATCAATCGTGTTGTCATAACGCTTCCGCTTACGGTCTATGAGGGTACGTGGGCAATACTCTCCCCTCTCATTGCTACGCATCACCATGATCTTGCGTGTGCGTAGGATTTTTTTTGAAATTACTACGTTCCCCAATAGTGGCATCCGAGCCAAGTTTATGCGTAGATGTTATATGCATGAGTAGAACACAAGTGAGTTGTGGGCGATAATAGTCATACTGCTTATCAGCATGTCATACTTTGATTCGGCGATATTGTTGGATGAAGCGGCCCGGACCGACATTACGCATACGCTTATGTGAGACTGGTTCTACCGACGTGCTTCACACACAAGTGGCTGGCGGGTGTCAGTTTCTCCAACTTTAGTTGAATCGAGTGTGGCTACGTCCGGTCCTTGTTGAAGGTTAAAACCGCACATACTTGATGAAAATTCGTTGTGGTTTTGATGCGTAGGTAGGAACAGTTCCTGCTCAGCCCATAGCAGCAACGTAAAACTTGCAACAACAAAGTAGAGGACGTCTAACTTGTTTTTGCACGGCATGTTGTGATGTGATATGGTCAATACATGATGCTAAATTTTATTGTATGATATGATCATGTTTTATAATAGAGTTATCGGCAACTGGCAGGAGCCATATGGTTGTCGGTTTATTGTATGAAATGCAATCGCCATGTAATTGCTTTACTTTATCACTAAGCTGTAGTGATAGTCGTAGAAGCAATAGTTGGCGAGACGACAACGATGCTACAATGGAGATCAAGGTGTCGCGCCGGTGACGATGGTGATCATGACGCTGCTTTGGAGATGGAGATCAAAAGCACAAGATGATGATCGCCATATCATATCACTTATATTGATTGCATGTGATGTTTATCCTTTATGCATCTTATTTTGCTTAGTTCAACGGTAGCATTATAAGATGATCTCTCACTAAATTTCAAGGTACAAGTGTTCTCCACGAGTATGCCTTTGTTGCGAAAGTTCGTCGTGCCGACACACCACGTGATGATCGGGTGTGATAAGCTCTACGTTCACATACAACGGGTGCAAGCCAGTTTTGCACACGTAGAATACTCGGGTTAAACTTGACGAGCCTAGCATATGCAGATATGTCCTCCGAACACTGAGATCGAAAGGTCGAGCGTGAATCATATAGTAGATATGATCAACATAGTGATGTTCACCATTGAAAACTACTCCATCTCACGTGATGATCGGACATGATTTAGTTGATAGGGATCACGTGATCACTTAGATGATTAGAGGGATGTCTATCTAAGTGGGAGTTCTTTAGTAATATGATTAATTGAACTTTAATTTATCATGAACTTAGTACCTGATAGTATTTTGCATGTCTATGTTGTTGTAGATAGATGGCCCGTGATGTTGTTCCGTTGAATTTTAATGTGTTCCTAGAGAAAGCTAAGTTGAAAGATGATGGTAGCAACTACACGGACTGGGTCCATAACTTGAGGATTATCCTCATTGCTGCACAGAAGAATTACGTCCTGGAAGCACCGCTAGGTGCCAAACTCTTCAGGAGCAACACGGATGTTATGAGCGTCTGGCGAGAGCAAAAGCGATGACTACTCGATAGTTCGATGTGCCATGCTTTACGGCTTAGAACCGGGACTTCAACGACGTTTTGAGCGTCATGGAGCATATGAGATGTTCCAGGAGTTAAAGTTAATATTTCAAGCAAATGCGGATTGAGAGATATGAAGTCTCCAATAAGTTCTACCTGCAAAATGGAGGAGAATAGTTATGTCGGTGAGCATATACTCAAAATGTGCAGGTATAACAATCACTTGATTCAACCGGGAGTTAATCTTCACGATGATCTCATTGTCATTGTAATTGTTCAATCACTGCTACCAAGCTACAAGAGCTTCGTGATGAACTATAATATGCAAGGGATGGATAAGACGATTCCCGAGCTCTTCGCAATGCTAAAGGCTGTGGAGGTCGAAATCAAGAAAGAGCATCAAGTGTTGATGGTCAACAAGACCACCAGTTTCAAGAAAAAGGGTAAAGGGAAGAAGGGGAACTTGAAGAAGAATGGCAAGCAAGTTGCTGCTCAAGTGAAGAAGCCCAAGTCTGGACCTAAACCTGAGACTGAGTGCTTCTACTGCAAAGGGACTAGTCACTGGAAGCAGAACTGCCCCAAGTATTTGGCGGATAAGAAGGATGGCAAGGTGAACAAAGGTATATGTGATATACATGTTATTGATGTGTACCTTACTAATGCTCGC